>CM076578.1:1955605271-1956205271 GCA_034641835.2 Pinus albicaulis | reverse complement strand
TCGCTAAATGGGAAAATAAACAAGATCAAGCACGAGGGTTGATAGGAATGTCCATTGCTCCAGATCTTTGATTTCAAATCCTTGAAATTGACACCCCTCATGAAGCCCTAAAAAAGCTAAATATTGTTTTTGGCATTCAAAATCAAATCAGAGCCCACCGGCTTGAAAATGAGTTGCTTACTTTGGACCCCAATAATTTCTCCTCTATTGAAGATTTTTTGTCCAAATTCAAGACCCTTAGACTTCTTTTAGAAGGTTGTAAGGTCAAAAAGAACGATGGTAGCCTCATCTATTCCATTCTTACTAAGCTTGGACCTGCATACTCTGTATGTGTTTCCACCTTCTGAAACAACAAAACTGTATGCTTTTTTACTTTTAATTGTAAAATACACGAGAGGTATTTGTAGTAATAATTTATTAATAAAATGTATATATGATTGATGATAAATGTTACAATGAGGCCCTGCTTATATACCTATGCAGGTGACCTTTCATGACTAGGCATGTCTTTTAGACATGCCTTTTCAGTTAACTAATCACTACTTAACACAATCCTTATTTGACTATTAGTAATTACACTTATTTTTATTTATTCTATTTGTTATGAATTATATTCACAACATTGCCCCCTTCTTCGGAAAGCTTTGTCCTCAAAGCTATATTCATTTTGTGCTTATCACCTCATCAAATATAACTATAACTTGACGTTACTGGTACCCATCTTGTATAATTTTGCGAGCAATATCGTCTTGGATTTAGAGTTGTCACTTTTTTTTTCTTTTTCTTTTTTTAAATAACTTAATAACCCTTTTTTTTTCTTTTAAATAATTTTAATTAATTAAATTTAATTCCCTTTTTTTTTTTAACTATTTTTTTTTGCTTGTATTATTATTTTTAATAATTTTTTTCTAATTATAAATATATATATTATATAATTATAAAATTATATAATATATATATTGTATATTATGAAAAACGTATATCCATCAAAACTTAACACACCATCCACGAAACGTTACAACTAATCGATCTGAATGAATGCCACTGTCCGCCGTTTTAATAATTTGACCACTCCGTATTTGAATCACCCATGCTTTTGAAAAGTTCTTGGCCGGTTCAACACAAAAAGTAAGGTTTTCAAGTTATTGTTTCAGCGTCTTTAGATACAAACTTCTCCTCTGATGCATAATTTTCTGATCCTGTCATAGGCATGTGTTCAGGTGTAACCTTGGCTTCCATTCCGTGAAAACGGCTGTTTGCTTGTGTAGTTGCTTCTCCATCGGACCCAGGAGCAGGTCTTGAAGGAGAAGGAGGTTGCACCTCCACATCTGAATAGGCAGCTTTGAACCTTGCTCTCAATCCTTCATCAACTAATCTCACCCCATTTAATTGGTTACCGAGTGACATCCACCCTACATAAGTGTTATGCATCCGTGCAAACAATTCAAGTTTTCGGGTACGAGGACTTATCCTTTCTAGCATCGAATACATTTCATCTGGTTTCCGGCTTGTCTCTCGAACTTCAGAAACAAGGACATCTGTGTCAATGTTACGGTTCACTTTTGGATCACCCTTAATACCAACAAGACAGTGTTCTTTACTATGATTCAACCAGTGGCATGTTCTCCCTGTTCTAATAATTCGCTGAAGCTGATTAATCTTCACCTAGATAAGCTCTTCAATGCGACGATAACCCCATAGTTCCAGACATTCTCGTCCAAGTTCCATTGCACATCCAATGACCCAAAGCAAAATGAGACCATCAGTCTGCAGAGTTAGCACATTCAAATTCCTCATCTCATCATCAACCATTGTTCCATATGGCAATTCCATGTGAATATCCCAGGGTGGGTCTGCCATAATAACACCAAACTGACCCAAAATATCCATTCTGAAATTGCGTATATCACAATTAATCCATTGTGGCTCCCCAAGCTCAATTTCTGAGCAATATTCTGCACGTAAAGGTTTTGGTGGTGGTAGGCCAACCATCCCTGGCATAGGTAGTAGATCAGGAGTTGGATCCAACTCATAGTGCACATATTTTCATATCTTCATATGTCGGCAAGTGTCCAGAAAAGAACAATCACCAAGGCTAATATCAATATGTAAAACAATTATTCGCCTGAAGTGAATCTTCTCACATGCAAGATAATTGCATCTTTGACGTCGGCAATCTTCTTTTGTTAAAGCTTTACAATACTCTTTCAACTGGGTACCTCCTTTTGTTTTAAACTTTGCAGGAAGCGCAGTTTCCCTTGCAGTAGGATGATGAATTAGATCATAAAGTTCTTCACCTGTCTTGGACTTCTGCAACTCCCTAAATGATTTTTTCTTAAGCAATGCTTCAATATCTTTGATGTCATCTTCCTCTGTCCTTGGTTTGGAAGATAGAGGAGGTGGAACTAGACCAGGAGATGGTCTTATCGATGGTCTTTGCATAGCAGGATGACCATTAAATCCCATCCCCTATCCAGGAACACCACCAGGTCCAGGCATTCCCATAAGACCCACGGGTCTATGGACACCTCTCGGGCCCATCATTTGTGGAGGGTTGCTTCCTGGAAACATTGGAGGCCCTGCCACTGGCATGCCATGAACACCTTGTGGGTGAGGTTCACCGGATCCATCCTACATATCTGGCCTCGGAACGTCGGAGTTCATACCAGCTGGGGCTCTACTTAAATCCATTCCACCAGCAGTTCCCATTGCTGGAACAACACCCATTCCATTTGAATTATTTGTATTTTTAGTATTTAGTTGCTGTGCTGTTTCAGGAAGCACCTTTGCCAATCGGGTTCGGTCAATATTCAATACCATTATCCTATTTTTACCACTCACTGCAAATTCTTCTAAATCTACACCTGCATTTTCATCTGCAAATGATTTCAACGCCATTTCTACAGCAGCAATAGCCCCGACTTCTCCCCCAAGTTCAACGAGAGTGTTCTTATCTGCAAGTGCGTAGTAACCATTTTCCAATTTCCTAAGAATCACAGCAGAATCAATAAGCGAAGGTGACGTGTGATCGGGGAAGCGATCGAACAAAACAACAGCAACCATAACTTTGACAGTACTAAGAGCCTTAGGATGAGATCCACTGGCATCATTGCTTCCTTCTCTCAATGAATCACCCCCATTCTCATACACATTAAGATCAGATTCATCTTGTTCCTTATCTTGATTTATATCAGCGTCATCAGAATCATCATTTTGACACTGGTTTTTTCCTCCATCATTCCCATAATGCACTTTTTTCTTTTCAAATATGTAGTTTTCATAACTATCTTCAAAAATATCTTCTTCTTTATTATAGATTTCTGCATATCTTTTAAAACAGGATGTAGCTTCTGCACATGATTTTTTTAATTGCTGAAGATTTTCTTCAATTTTTCTAATCTTCTCACTTTCTTCTCACTTTGTACGATAAACAATGTTCATAGGCTTGTAAGACTATATTGTGCGACATGGCTTTGATACCACTGAAACAACAAAACTGTATGCTTGTTGACTTTTAATTGTAAAATACAAAAGAGGTATTTGTAGTAATAATTTATTAATAAAATGTATATATGATTGATGATAAATGTTACAATAAGGCCCTGCTTATATACCTATGCAGGTGACCTTTCATGACTAGGCATGTCTTTTAGACATGCCTTTTCAGTTAACTAATGACTACTTAACACAATCCTTATTTGACTATTAGTAATTACACTTATTTTTATTTAATCTATTTTTTATGAATTATATTCATAACACCTTCCATTCCACAATAGAAGCCATCATTTCTTCAGGAACCACCTAACAGAACCCCTCTTTTGATGCCTTTTGCGATTATTTGATAAGAGAACAAGAAAAAGTCTTACACATTAGTCTTATCACTTCTGGAAACGCTTCTAAGAAAGCCTTAGTAGCCCAACAGCAACCATATCAAAAGAATCCCGAGAAGCAGTATCCTAAAAAGTATGGTCCTAAATCAAACAAGGGTCCTAAGGAATTGCAGCCGTAAACTGAAAAAACAACTCACCAAAATGATAAGGCAACTAAAAACAAAGGGAAAAAGACAGATAGACATTGCAACTTTTGTAATCGTGATGGCCATATAGAGTCCAAATGTTTTAAGAAGATGGAAGCCTTAGAAGCAGCAATGAAGAAGCACAACATCAATTTGGAGCACTCTTCACCTTCATCCTCAGGAATGGCACTTTCTGCTCGTGGTTGTCAAGCATCAAGATCTGGCTATGCATTAAATGTATCTTCTTCTTCTCATTCTCATGAGTGGCTGGAGCTTCTTACCACATGGCCAAAAATAAAGCCATTTTTTCTTCTTTAAATTATTGTAACACAAACATATTTATGTTGGTGATGATAGATCTCTTAGTGTTGTAGGATCTGGAACCATTCATCTAGATAATGGTCAATTTAATGATGTACTATGTGTTCCTACCTTGTCATGTAACCTTCTATCTGTTTATCAAATAACTCATTCAATTGAAGGGAAAATAGTAGAATTATCACCTCATGATGTTATAATCAAGGACCTCAAAGGTCCTAGACATATTTTAGCTACTGGCATTGTTGATAATTCCACAAGGTTGTATAAGTTTGACAACTTTGGGTCTTCATGTCTTCCCTCCATTTTTGTTGCTCATAATGATGAATTGAGCAAACTTTGGCATGAACGATTTAGTCACTTAAACTATCGCTCTCTTCAAACTCTATGTAAGAAAAATATGGTGACGGGTCTTCCTATGGTATCTCGCTGAGATGGTGTTTGCTCAGGATGTGTACTATGAAAACGTCATCGACATAGTTTTGACAAACGTGCCTCTTGGCACGCTTCAGCCCCTTTGCAGCTTGTGCACAGTAATTTATGTGGTCCACTTCCTATTGTTTCTTTCTCTGGTTGCGAGTACTTCTTAACTTTCATTGATGATTTCTCCAGATGCACTTGGGTATATACTTCTTAAAACTCAAGAGTGAAGTTTTTAACATGTTCTTGCCCTTTAAGGCCTTTGTTGAGAAACAATCTGGACATCCAATTCTTAATTTAAGATCAGAAAATGGAGGAGAATATGTTAACAACAAATTTATCAACTTTTGCACTGAGCATGGCATTCAATTGCAACATACTGCTCCATATATGCCACAACAAAATGGTGTAGCTGAAAGGAAGAATCGCACCTTAAAAGAAACGGTTAATTGTATACTTCAATCTAAAGGACTTGGTCTCAATTTTTGGGTAGAAGAAATTAACTGTGCAATTACAGAGTAAATCGCACTCCTACTAAGGTTTTAAAGAATATAACTCCAGAAGAAGCTTGGAGCTCAATCATACTAGATGTAAGTCACTTTCGTGTTTTGGGAAGTGATGCTTGGGCCCATATTCCAAATGTGAAACATAAAGCCTTAGAACCTAAGAGTGAAAAATGCATTTTTGTTAGATATTCTGAAGATGTCAAAGGATATAGACTTCTTCAACCAAAATCCATTTTTGTTCAAAAGAGCCTCTTCTATTGGCTCAAGTTCCAGAAAATCCTGATCCAGAAACCTTTGAAGAAGCCTCCGGTCATCCAGATTGGGATGAAGCTATGAATGAAGAATATCGTTCCTTATTGGCAAACGATACTTGGAATCTTGTTCCTCTTCCAAAAGGAAGAAAACTTGTCAGATGCAGATGGGTTTACAAAACCAAGTTTGGACTAGATGGAAAAGTAGATAGACATAAAGCTCTTCTTGTCGCTAAAGGATTTTCACAAGTTGAAGACATTGACTATATTGAAACCTTCTCCCCTGTTGCCAAAATGAATTCTATCTGCCTTGTTCTTTCCCTTGTTGCCTCCTTTAAATGGGAATTCCATCAGATGGATGTTAAATCTGCCTTCTTACATGGAGATTTGCATGAAGAAATCTACATGGAACAGCCCCCTGGCTTTATCCAAAACAACTCCAACCTTGTTTGTCACCTTAGGAAGTCTCTCTATGGTATCAAACAAGCTCCTCAAGCTTGGTATGCCAATATGGATAGATTTATATTAGATAATGGCTTTTCTAGGTGTCATTCTAACAACACTGTCTACACCAAGAAAGTGGGTAAGTCCTTCACCATCCTTGCTCTTTATGTTGATGATCTTATCCTTACTAGTAGTGATCCCAACCATATAAACCATGTGAAGTCTAGCCTCAAAAAGAAGTTTGAAATGACAGACTTAGGACACTTGCATTATTTCCTTGGTCTTCAAGTCTTGCAATCCAAAGAAGGTATTACCCTTTCTCAGTCCACGTATGCCTATGATCTTCTACGCCACTTTCACATGGAAGATTGTAAGCCAACCCCTTCTCCCTTTCAATCTGGAGTCAAGCTTTCAGTCACTTGTACTATCCCTGAAGTTGATGCTACCTTATATTGTCAACTTGTTGGTAAACTTATGTATCTAACCCATACCTGTCCTGACCTTTCTTTTGTCGTTGGTCTTGTCGCTCAGTTTATGCACCAACCTCATGAAAGTCACTGGAAAGCAGATAAAAGAATACTTTGATATATTCGAGGTACAGTTCAGTTTAGGATTCATTGCAGTGCAGGAGCATCTCCATTGTTGATTGGTTTCACTGATTCTGATTGGGCTGCTGACCTTGATGATCGAAAGTCTACTGCAGGATATGTATTCACTCTTGGTTCAGGACCTATTACATGGTCTTGTAAGAAACAAAGTCCCATCTCTCTTTCTTTAGCAGAAGCAGAGTATCGTGGTGCAGTTGAAGCCAACAAGGAAGCCATGTGGCTTCGTCAGATCCTGTCAGAATTTGGTCTTCATCAGCAACATCCAACTACACTTTTGTGTGATAATCAGAGTGTCATTCAGGTATGTAAAGATCTAGTTCAGCATCAGCATATGAAAGACATTGAGCTCCACATACACTTCATCAGAAAGCTCATTCATGATCGTGTTCTTGAAGTGCAGTATTGTCCAACAAATGATCAAGTAGCCAATATCTTTTGAAAGGCTCTCACAGAAACGAAGTTTAACAAACTTCGATCCATGCTTGGAGTTCAGGAAAGTTATCATTAAGGGGGGGATAGGCTCTAATGCCTCCTTCCTTCTCCTATTGTGTCACCTTTGTAAATCCTTCAATCCTATCTCAATTTGTTCTTAAAGAGGGATGCTAGGATATTTTGACACATAGGAAATAGGCTCCTTTTGTGTCACCTTTGTAAATCCTTCAATCCTATCCCAAGTTGTTCTTAAGGTGGGATGTTAGGATATTCCAACACATAAGCAATAGTTAAGAATAACTTAGTCTAGTGTAGAGTCAGGTAAAGTGTGTTTCTTTACTATGTACATTTGTAACTTATAACCTAACGGTCAAGTTTGTAGTGATCCAACGGTTCACTCTCTCCTCGGTATTCACAACACTTGATCCGTGGCTTAGCACCCGATTGGTCCATAATCTCTCTTTAAAGAGCATGGAGGGTCATTTTTCCTGTAACCGTTTATGAGAGAAACATATGTAACTTTTTTTTTATATTAATAAATTGCCTAAGTGGCTGCGTTGGCTCAGGCCGTGGACTGTTTCCCTCTTTGAGGGTTTTAACTACGTGATAATACTGGTGTACTGATTTGTGATCTGTTTGTGAGCGATGACCTTTGGTTTTTTTTATCTAAGGAACTTACCCTGTAAATTCCTACATGCAGTGGGAGAGATGGTCCCTGAGGACCAATTGGTCAAGACGACATTGGAAGGTTTCTCAAGTAGTGGGATGGATTCATAGATGTCATTGTAGCCAAAGAGCATTTTCCCAGTTGGAGCAGGATGTGAGATAATTTCATCCAAGAAGAGATCGAGAGGCGTGCCAAGAGTGGCAGCCAACCTGGTGGGGTAAAAGAGGAGAATGTTTCCCTCGCAGCTAAGGGAAAGAAGAAGGCCAAGAAGGATTCTTCTAGTGGGGCAAAGAAGCAGAAGAGAAAATAGAAGTAGAAGGAGAACAACATGAGCAAAGTGAGATGATTTGCTTGTCAGGAGATGGGTCATTATGCTTTTCAGTGTCCCAACAAGAAGGGGAAGAAGAAGGGTGTTGCAGCTTCAGCAAAGGTGGGTGACTTTTCCACCAAGTTTGACACAAAGTTTGCTTTAGTGGTGAGTCTTGCCACTAGTGTCTGTGACATCCCCAATAAATAACTTTTCTAAGTAAAATCCTCACTTTTACAATTTTGGCATTGAGAAAGCCACTCACTTAATTTTTGGAAAAAAGGAGGAAATAAACATTAGAGAAAAAGGGAAATTATTTTGTTAGTGGAATCTGGGGGCAGGGGCCACTTAAAAGGGAAATTCGGCCCCATTGAGAAATTTGCACTAGAGGGAGGAAAAGAAAGGGAGTTCAAACTAGTGGATAAGGGGAGCCACCAAGGGAAATAGGAAAAACATCTATAAATAGCAGATGGGAGCTCCTTTTTTAATCTTTTGTCTGTTGAAATTTGGTTACCGAAGGACAAGTGGTTCCCTAAGGCTTTGATCTTTGGCCTAGGGAAAAGTGTCCAAAATAATTTAATTTTTCTCCTAAAGTGACTTTATAAAGTTATAAAGTCAAATCTAATTTAAAAGTGACTTTAAGTGATAAAGTTACTAAAGTCTAATTTTAAAGTGACTTTAATAAAGTCAATGTAAAATTAGAAAGGAAAAGTGACTTTGGAAATAAATGACTAAGTGGGTCTTTATTAAAGTGGGTGAATTAAAAAATAGAAAGTGAGATTTAAATGAGCATTTAATCTCAGCCTTAGATCTCAATCTATTTCAGCCATTGGATTTAGGGATTCCCCAAAAGTCACTTAGGGTTAGGTTAAAGGAGGGAAAGGAGAAAAAGGTCATTCATTCTTTCATGAGCAGATTAGGAGAAGGAGAGAAAGAGAGCAAAGGAGATTTCTGGGCAGTGAGGAGAAGGAGGCAGCAGCTTGGCACACATTCCAAGGCAGTGTTTCAGCAAGTCCGTACAGCTGAGTTAGCACACAGTGAAAGGCAGATTTTGGGCACGATTTTCTAGAAAATCCGTGCAGCAGTTTTGGCTCAGTTTCCAAGAGGGTCGTACAGCAAGTTGGCACGAAAATCGAGGAGTAGAGAAGCTATTTTGCTAGCACGTTTTTTGAGGGAGGCCGTACAGCAAGTCGCTGTACCCTTGCACAGATTTCAAGGCAGAAATCCGTACAGCAGTCTTGCTGTTTTTTCTACACAGAAATCGAGAAAAACAGTACAGCAGCATTTATGGCAGCTTGCACGCTTTTCTAGACAGTCCGTACAGCAGCATTTAAGGCTGCAAATTTTGGCACGAAAACCAAGGAGGCCATACAGCATTTATTGTTGGTCTGTTTTGCTGTTTACATGTTTTTCGAGGTGGTGGTAAAGCACGAAAAACAAGATAAGTTGTAATCTGTACTTGCTGATTTTTTCTGAGTTTTTCTCTTACTGTAAAAAGCATTTTCCCATAAATAAGAAGGAGCCTTCGAACTGGTTTTCCCCAAGAGTTGTAGGGGGTTTTTCCAGGGTCACCTTGACCAAAAATCACTGTGTTATCATGTGTTGAATCGCTGTTTGTATCTGCTGATTTTTATTTCTGCATTTTCCAGCATTCTGTAAATTTTCCAGAAATTGTGTTTTCAGCAAAAATTTATTTTCCAGTTTGTTGAATGTAAGGATATGGGAAAGGGCATTTAACTATTTGGAGAAATAAGGTGAAACTGAAAACCAGGGTGGGAAACAGGAAATTTCTACATGGTATCAAAGCTTGAGTGCTGAAAGTGCAGTTTGGGACAGCAAGGAGAAAAATACAGCCTGCTGATTTTTCACTCAGAAAATTCCAGCAAGCTGATTTTTCACAAACAGAATTTTTATCTTTACTATAGCAGTGCTATTTTTCAGTTTTAGGACAGCAGGATGTCATTGGGATTGAGGGTGGAGGATAGGTTGGATGGGCATACCAATTACAATGTTTGGAAGGAGAGAATGCAGAGTATCTTTGAGGAGGCGGAAGTCTGGGACATAATGGTGCATACCGCACAGAACCCTGTAAATGTGCCTACTGATGCTACTCAGTTGGCAGCATATAATAAAAAGAACAAGGGTAAGAGACTGATTCTAGACGGAATCAAAGACCATTGCATTCCTCATGTGAGAGGAAAGAGAAATGCTCATGAGATGTGGACAGCATTGTCCAATCTCTACCAAAGTACCAATGAGAACCGGAAAATGGTCCTGAAGGAGAAGCTGAAAACCATTAAGATGGGTAAGACTGATAGTGCAGCTGGATATCTCACAAAGATTACTAATGTGAGAGATGAGTTGGCAGTAATTGGAGAGGTCATTCAACCCACTGAGTTGGTGTGGATAGCAGTGAATGGCCTCCCCAGTTCATGGATGAACTTTGCCGATGGGGTTTGTGCACGTGAGACCCTTCCCACATGGGAGAGGTTTTGGGATGATTGCATTCAGACAGAGATCAGGAAAGGTCAGCTTGGGGCAGCCAAGCCAGTTGAGCAGGATGAGGATGTAGCACTGTTGGCAGGAGGCAAGAAAGGCAAAAGGCAAGAAAGGCAAAGGCAAGAACCAAGCTTCCACAAGCAATGGTGGGCGCAAAGGTAAAGGTAAAGGTAAACAGAGTAACACACAGAAGGACTATTCCAAGGTGAAGTGTTGGAATTGTCAGAAGATGGGACACTATGCAGTTGTGTGTCCAGAGAAGAAGAAGAAGAAGGGGAAGAACCAGAGCATGGCAGCATCAGCAGAGGTTGAGGACTTTGCAGATCGCTTTGACCGGGAGTTTGGGTTCATTGCCTGTGAGTCCTCTAGTGCAGGATTACCTGCCACAGAGGTTCAGAGGGAGCATGCATTTCCCTCGACTAGCGGAGCATCTTCGGGTATCTGGTATGTGGACAGTGGGGCTTCACGTCATATGACAGGAGTTCGTGAGTACTTCTCAGAGCTTTCAGAGAGTGGCATTGATATAGAGGTAGTACTCGGTGATGACAGAGTTGTTAGAGCAGTCGGTGTGGGAACATTGACATTTCAGAGGGAGTCCAAACCTCCCTTGAAGGTGTCAGATGTTCTTTATGTGCCAGGGATGAGGAAGAACTTCATATCCGTCTCAGCTTTGGAGGATAGAGGATATGAGGTACTGTTCAGGGGAGGACAGGTGTTGATGTATCCCAGGGGCACTCCAGCTGATTCAGCTAGAGTGATAGGTGTACGCCATGCAAAGGTGTACAGGTTTGCATTTCAGCCCCTTTTGGCATTGAGCAGTAGTACCGACAGCAGAGCTAGCAGTTCTGAGCTATGTGAGATTTGGCACCGCAGGATGGGGCATATGTATCATGGAGCCTTGAGGACTTTGCGGGAGATCACTACAGGTGTGCCAGATTTCAGTACTGATCACTTTGATACTTGCGGAGGATGTGCGATGGGCAAGTTGCCAAATCCCCTTTCCAATGATGATAGCGAAGCGTGGGATACTTGATTTGATTCATTCCGATGTGAGCGGTCGGATGTCTCCTGTTTCCTTGAGTGGATATGAGTACTATGTTTTATTCATTGATGATCACTCCAGGAGGACCTGGATTTATTTCTTGAAGACCAAGAGTGAGGTCTTCAAGCGGTTTCAGGAGTTCAGAGCTCTTGTGGAGACACAGACATGTCGGAAGATCAAGTCCCCGAGGTTGGACAATGGAGGAGAGTACACCCTTGGAGAGTTTGTTGACTATTGTGCGGAGGCAGGCATTAGGAGGGAGTTCACGCTGAGGAACTCGCTAAACCCCAATG
This sequence comes from Pinus albicaulis, assembly GCA_034641835.2. NCBI lineage: Eukaryota > Viridiplantae > Streptophyta > Pinopsida > Pinales > Pinaceae > Pinus > Pinus albicaulis. Next base: position 1,956,193,466 of record CM076578.1, on the reverse strand, counting down.
ACATAATGACGAAACAAGGGTAAACGGAGAGGAAGAAACAGAGGATCCAGGGGAGGGTTTGCTAAAGCCATGCTACATGATCGGGGGTTGTCATTGTTTTTGTGGGCGGAGGAGCTGCCCAACAGCGTTTGTTGCAAAGAGTCCGCATAGTGTGGGCGCCCTTAAGCTCGGGAGGAGGCTTTTTCTGGGAAGAAGCCTGATATTGGGCATCTTCGTATCTTTGGGTGCATTACATACTCCTACATACCCAAGGAGAAGAGAACCAAACTAGAGCCCACCGCAGAGAAGGGTATCTTTGTGGGCTACAGTGAGACCTCAAAGGCCTTTCGGATTTACATTCATGCACAGAGGAAAGTTGTTGTCAGGTGGGATGTGAAGTTCGAGGAGGATAGGGCCTTTAGGAGGTCACGGAGTTAGAGTATCTGGATCGGCCGGACCCTCAGCGATTGAGTCGGTCTGGGGATCCGATGGGCGAGGATCGGGAGGATCGAAGGTACATCTATGGCCGATGTCGGTGCGCTCGGGCAGCAGTGGCTCCTGAAGTCGAAGGAGTGGTGCTTCGACAGACATGCGACGATCCACAAGAGGCGGTTCACTAGGGAGTCCAGCGATGGGCCAGGTTCACCACGGTCTCGGCTTCTAGGTGGCCGAGGTGCGAGGCGGGGAGGGCCGGGGAGACAGGGCAGTCAGAGTTGAATACGATGATGATGAGGAGGAGGAGTTTCATTCTCCAATGAGAGAAGTATGCTTTCGGGGATGAAGAGAAGCAGTGAACGGGAACTTTTGAGGAGAGGGCCACGTACGTTATTGGGCCACAAGAGGTCGCCCTCCTTGTTCGACCACCTGAGAGGTTTTGTAGCTATACGGTAATGGCTACCAGCATCCTTGACTCTGAGCCTTCTAGCTATGAGGAGGCAGCTAGCCAGCAAGTCTGGAGAGAAGCCATGCAGGAGGAGTATTCTTCTATCATGAAGAATGATGTTTGGGAGGTGGTGTCGAGGCCTGAGGGCAAATCCGTGCTTACTTCCAGATGGCTTTACAAGGTAAAGCATGTTGCAAATGGCAGCATTGAGAAATTCAAAGCGAGGTTTGTGACTAGAGGGTTCTCCCAGGTAGAGGGAGTTGATTATGAGGAGACCTTCGCTCCCGTGGCTCGATATACTTCGATCCGCTCCATTATATCGATAGCAGCAGAGATGGGTTGGAAGATCCACCAGATGGATGTGAAGACCACATTTCTCAATGGCTTCATACAGGAGGAGGTGTACATTGAGCAGCCACGGGGCTTTGAGGTGCATGGGAAGGAGTCCCATGTGTGCAGACTGAAGAAGGCCCTTTATGGCCTGAAGCAAGCTCCCAGAGCTTGGTACTCCAGGATAGATACATACTTGCAGGAGATGGGTTTCACAAAGAGTGAGGCAAATCCAAACCTTTACTATATTGTGATAGGTGAGGAGCCTCTCATTCTGGTGCTGTATGTGGATGACTTGGTCATTACAGGTGCAGAGAGACTCATAGAGCACTGCAAGAGAGATCTTGCGGCGGAGTTTGAGATGAAGGACATCGGCTTGATGCATTACTTTTTGGGTTTGGAGGTGTGGCGGGAGGAGGGGCATTTCTTCCTGGGACAGGGGAAGTATATTGTGGACATCCTTGGCAGATTCCACATGGAGGATTGTAGACCCATGTCGACACCGATGATCACCAACTGGAAGAAGCTTTATGCTTCGGATTCCGAGTTGGTGGATCCCACATTGTACAGACAACTGATTGGTTGCTTGATGTATTTGGTCAACACTAGACCAGATATTTGTTTTGCAGTCAACACGATGAGTCAGTTTATGTGTGAGCCTAGGAAGGTTCACTGGGTGGCTGCAAAACACATTTCTGTCTGCGAGGACGTTGGATTATGAGTGCGGATCTGATGAGGAGATGGAGTGAATTGTGGTTGTTTGATTACGATTGGGCAAGTTGTGCTTCTAATAGGAAGAGCACTTCGGAGTGGTTGTTTGGGTTGGGTTCGGCAGTGGTGTCATGGTTATTGGGCAATGATCGGTAGCACGTGAGTTATTGAAAATAAATGACTAAGTGGGTCTTTATTAAAGTGGGGTGAATTAAAAAATATAAAGTGAGATTTAAATGAACATTTAATCTCAGCCCTAGATCTCAATCTATTTCAGCCATTGGATTTAGGGATTTCCCAAAAGTCACTTAGGGTTAGGTTAAAGGAGGGACAGGAGGAAAAGGTCATTTATTCTTTCATGAGCAGATTGGGAGAAGGAGAGAAAGAGAGCAAGGGAGATTTCTGGACAGTGAGGAGAAGGAGGCAGCAGCTTGGCACACATTCCAAGGCAATGTTTCAGCAAGTCCGTACAGCAGAGTTAGCACACAGTGAAAGGCAGATTTTGGGCACGATTTTCTAGAAAATCCGTACAGTAGTTTTGGCTCAGTTTTCAAGAGGGCCGTATAGCAAGTTGGCACGAAAATCGAGCAGAGAAGCTATTTTGCTGGCACGTTTTTTGAGGGAGGCCATACAACAAGTGGCTGTACCCTTGCACAGATTTCGAGGCAGAAATCTGTACAATAGTCTTGCTGTTTTTTCTGCACGGAAATCGAGAAAAATAGTACAATAGCATTTATGGCAGCTTGCACACTTTTCTAGACAGTCCATACAGCAGCATTTAAGGCTGCAAATTTTGGCACGAAAACCAAGGAGGCCGTACAGCACTTATTGTTGGTCTATTTTGCTGTTTACACATTTTTCGAGGTGGTGGTAAAGCACGAAAAACGAGATAAGATGTAATTTGTACTTGCTGATTTTTTCTGAGTTTTTCTCTTACTGTAAAAAGCATTTTCCCATAAATAAGAAGGAGCTTTCGAACTGGTTTTCCTCAAGAGTTGTAGGGGGTTTTTCCAGGGTCACCTTGACCAAAAATCACTGTGTTATCATGTGTTGAATGGTTGTTTGTATCTGCTGATTTTTATTTCTGCATTTTCCAGCATTCTGTAAATTTTCCAGAATTTGTGTTTTCAACAAAAATTTATTTTCCAGTTTGTTGAATGTAAGGATATGGAAAAGGGCATTTAACTATTTGGAGAAATGAGGTGAAACTGAAAACCGGGGTGGGAAACAGGAAATTTCTACATTGTCCATCTAATTTCTTGAGATCGAACTCTCTCTTGGAGGTTGTTCAGCACAAGAGAAGCAGAGTTGTTTAGCTCAAGAGTTTCAAGTGAAACTCACCCTCATTTTGGAGAACTTTGAGTGTCTCCCGAGCGAGGCCTTGGTGTGTCTGCTTCAAGACTTCCACTGGAGATAATAGAAGAGATTTCACCCATTTATTCGCACTATCTAGGCATAGAAGGAGAACTTCAGTGATTATTTGGAGCAGAACTCTCTTTGATTGCAAGTTTAGAGTATTTGCAGGAAATTTTCTCTAGGTAGGAGGAAGAGATTGACACCAAATTTCAGGTTTGTGACAGTGACATATTGTTGGTATGAATTCTTCTCTTTCGGGGTTTGCGCAGGGGTTATTAGGTAGAATCTACACAAAGGTTTGGGCTAGGAATTTTAGGTAGAGTTTGACTGGGAATTCGACCTTTTTTTCAGAGATTTTGCAAGAGATTTTCAGCTATTTCCAGTTGAGGATTTGGATCATTTTGTAGTGGTGATTTCCTCTTGGGCACAGACCTATGCAGTCTGAGATTTTCGCACTTTTTGGGACTTTTCGAGTCAACTAGAATTAGTCCAAGACTTTTCTGGGTTTGGAAGATTTGGGTGAGAGGAGTCACCAGTTAATATTGCAAAAAATTTGGAACAGATTTGAGGGCATAAATCACAGTTCACCTACACCAGTAGAAGCGGAATTTTTGGGTACTGCAAGTTACCAGTTTGAGCCATTTCCAGCCTTGAGGATCTACATCTTTCACCTGAGTTTTTCATGCTTGCAGAAGCAAGCCCAGGTTCCATCATTCCACTCTAGTTGTACTCAATTCCAGCGTGATATTAATAAGACGGCTCAGATTTTCTACTCATATTCTGTGGTTTACTGATTTTGCATGTATGTGTGAATTTTTATTGTTGTAACTTTGTGCATGTCTCTATTAATTGTTAATATTTTCCATTAGGAATATTACAGTTGTATCAGAGCATGTTCTTGGCTATATGAGGGAAAATTTAGCAGGTTATGCCACCCAGATACCAAGGAGTCGTCTTCCACAAAGGCAGAGGAAGAGCTAGAGGAAGAGGTTGTGGTAGAGAAGATGAGTCTGACCAATTTTCAAACACAGAGCTTGACAATGCTAGAGAACGCATGGAGAACCGGGGGGAACGAGCAGCTTGGACAGAATGGGCGAGATCCGTTGCTGGAAAAATTGGTGAGGTCGAACCAGCAGATGATGGAGATGATGCAGCAGATGTTGGGTCAGCGATTGCAGAGCATACAAGGACTTCAAGGAGGGGCCAATGATGGAGAAGGTGGATCTTAGGGAAGTCATGTGCATGCACACGCACAAACCAACAGCCGAGCACCCATACTTATGGCTAGACTATGAAACCCACAATGCCTTGCTTTCTAGAGAAGCCAGAGAGGGAGAGGGAACCAAATGCATTTGTTGAACTAATGAGATATTTCACCAATGGAGTTGATTAGTAGGAGGCATTAGATCCCAGGGTCCAAAGATTTTTTTTCCTTTGGGGATTATTGTAACCTAAAGTAGAAGTATAGATCAGGGGTAGGAGTATCTTTCAGAGAAGGACAACACCAACAGAACTAAGATACTCAGAAGTTGGCAGGGAAAGTAATGTTACCCTATTTTGATGGATCGGCTAGGAGTTCAGCCAGAGGATGGATTCAAAAATTAGACAGCTACTTCCAACTAAATCTCGTGCGAGTGACAGATGCGATCAGATTTTCCACCCTATATTTGGGGGGAGATGCACAGGAGTGGTGGTATCATGGATTGGTCACATTGGGGCATGCATCTATTACATCGTACATTGAGTTCACGAGGAGGTTGGTGGAGGGATTAGACAGGAAGGACCTCGAGTTACACTTCAAGGAGCTAGCCAACTTGAAGCAGACAGGCAGTGTTGAGACATACATCGCAGAGTTCCAAAGACTAGTTGTTATGGTCTCTGACATTTTAGAGATGAGACTAGTCATATTGTTCATTGAGGGGCTGGCAGAGCCACTGCATGGTTGGGTGAGAGGCTACGAGCTGGTGTCATTGCAGGACACCATCAACAGGACCAAGGACATGCTTGATGCGGTCCTAAAGACCAACACACCAGTACCTCCTAGGACCACCTTTCCTCAAAAAGGTAAGGGCATTAGACCTCCTTAGAAGGAATGGGCGGGATGAGGACAGTTGGATGATGAAACCAGGTGAGATCTCCAAAGGAGGAAGTTGTGATTTACATGCTAGGAGTCGTGGGCACCAGGGCACCGGTGCACTAAGGGCAAGGCCCATTACATAGAGGTATTTTCAGACAATGAGTCGGAGGATGTGAATGAGCCGAAGATAGATGGACATGATAGCAGGCCATAAACTATAAGAGGAGGACCACCACCACCACCTGGAGGAGGCCCACCTATACCCACTAGAGGAGTTATTGCTTCGCTTCGGGGAGTTCTAAAGTACTTGACATTAAGGATCGAGGCACAGTGCAGGGCCAGTGTGTATCAGTATTGGTGGACAGTGGGGCTACCCACAACTTCATTGATGCCCAGATGGTGGAGCGTAGAGGTATACGCATGGAGACTTTTGAGGGGTTCTCAGTATTGGTACCAGGAGACAAGACCATGTAGTGCACGAGATATGTTCCCAATTTGACCTCAATCATGGGGATCTACTCCATGACAGATCATTTCTTTGTTGTTGATGTGTTGGAAACCAATGTGGTGATGGGTTTCCAATGGTTATATTCTCTAGGTCACGTCACTAATGATTGGAAGAAACTGGAGATGGAATTTGTGGGGCTAGATGGGAAACTGGTAGTACTGAGAGACATGCGTTCATACCCACCACAGACCATGTCAGCTCATAGGATGGAGGCAGACTTGAGATAGGAGACATAGAGTGGGCAGTAGAGTTGTGTATCTCAAAGTCGGGGAAGCAGGAGCAACAACCACACCCAGATATTTTGGCACTATTAGAGAAGCATCAGGGAGTGTTTGGAGACATTCCTCCAATTCGTCCACCAGATAGGGGCTTCAAACACACCACAAAGCTGGAGGAGGGGGTGTATGTAGTCATTACCACTCCCTACAGGCATACCAGGATGAGATTGAGAGGGCTATTCAAGAGTTGTTGGCATTGGGGCACACTAGGCCTAGTTCCAATCCCTTTGCTTCTTTAGTGGTGTTGATGAAGAAGAAAGATGAGACTCTACATATGTGCACTGATTACAGAGCCCTAAACAAGAGGACGTTGAAGAACCGATATCTAATTGTGCGCATTGATGAGTTGATAGATGACCTTAGAGGAGCGAATTACTTCTCCAAGATAGATTTTTGCTTTGGATATCATCAGATTTGGTTGAGGGAGTGAGACATCTCAAAGACTGCATTCAAATGCCATTATGGACATTTCAAGTTTTTGGTTATGCCCTTTGGGTTGAACAACACTCCAGCTACATTCCAGTCTTGCATGAACCATGTGTCCTGCAAGCAGCTACACAGGTGTGTTATGGTGTTCTTTGATGACATTTTGATATACAACAAGACATGGGAGGATCATCTTCAACACTTGGAGGTATTGTGCATTACTGAGCAACAGTCGTTCGCTAAGATGTCCAAGTGTGAGTTTAGGCTGACAAAGATGTTGTATCTTGGCCATGTGATTCGGGAGGATAGAGTGAGAGTGCACCAGGAGAAGATTGGGGCCATTCTGGACTGGCCTGCACCCATAAATGTTACAGACCTGAGGGGATTCTTGGGAATATGCACATAGTACAGGATGTTTGTGAAGGGGTTTTCCCAATTAGCAACACCCCTCACAGACTTGATGAAGCAAGGAGCTTTTGAGCGGACAGATGTGGGGCGGGACACTTTTGAATGCCTCAAGAGGGTGATGAGCAACTACCAAGTATTAGCCTTGCCTGATTTTACACAGCGTTTTGTTTTGGAGTGTGATGCATCTAGAGAGAGCATCAGGGCAGTAATGATGCAGGGAGGTCATCATATAGCCAATGAGAGTTGTAAGCTTCAAGAGTATGAGAGGTTGTATTCTATATGTGACAAGGAGATGCTGGCCATCATGCATGCATTGGCCAAGTTCCGGCAATATTTGGAGGGAAACAGGTTTCGAGTGAAGACTAATCATAATAGTATTCGATTTTTCCTTAAGCAGAAGGAGCTAACCGAGAGGTAGCAGAAGTGGGTCAACAAGATACAGGCCTGCAATTTTGAGATAAAGTATGTCAAGGGCAAGCATAATGTAGTGGCAGGCGCACTATCTAGGAGGCCTATGACACTCTCACTTATGGACATCACCCACAATTGGAGGGAACAGTTGTTAGTAGAGTATCCAAAGAATCAGCAGGCATGCAAGATCTTGGATGGTACTTTCAAAGATGATAGATACTAGGTGATGGATGAGGTCATTTATTATTGGGCCTCGAATATGCCTAATTTTCCACTATATATTACCGCCATTCAAAACCTAAATTCCGAAACCTTTACACTCATTTCACACCATAATTCCATCACTTGTCGCCAATTCATGACTTACGCCTCGTGGTTGATTATCATTAGTTTTCTTAGCTTTTTTATGATTAGAGATGATTTAGTCATGATTTGCTAATGAAGGCTTTTCTAAGTTCATTTGTCGTAGGGTCCCATTGTCGAAATTCTTCACAAACCAGTTAAACTAGTTACTGCAATCTGCAAGTAGAGTCTGAAAATGTCCAATTTGGAGTTTCGACATCCCGACACACTTTCGGGGAAAATCGAGAGAGGTTATTACCCAAAATAATGTTTTAATACCTTCCCATGCATTGGATTGCATCTAGGTCGCACATGTGGGTCCCTAGGAGCTAATTAACAAATCTGCTCAAAATGTGCAAACTTTCCAAACTACCAAGTTTGACCTCGATCTGTGTGTAGATCGAGGTGAATCTAGCAAATCTAAGAAAATAGGTTTGTTAACAATCTAACCAATTATGTATATCCAAAATGGTTTCTCCATATTCGAATTAGTCTAAAAGTTATACATGGGTCTTGGAGGCAGTTTGGTAAAAAATCACTGTTTTTCCAAAATTCTAGAACCTTGCAAAAAGAGCTAGACAGCCAAATTTGGGCACGATTTCCAAGGAGCTGGATTCGAATGAGACAAATCCAAGAGAGGTTTTTGTTGCAAATATAACAAATTAGGCTCCCTCCAAACCGTTTTCCAAAATTATTCATGGTTAGGAAGATATGCCAATCTCTTTGAGGTAAGTTTGTTAAAATTGTTCAATTTTCCAGAATTGAAGAAAATGACTAATTCGCCTTCTAAACCTTATAAATGGCTCAGCCATGGTTTGTATTGTAAGCTGGGGAAGTTTTTGTAGGAGGAGGAAGACAATGTGTGAACATGAGACAAATGATTGAAGAAATGTATGTAAGTAAACTTATGCTTTGAATCTTAACACAATTTGACTTTGCCATGAATTCCTTGTAAATGTTATGGTTTTGCTTAATCTTTAGGCATTGATTTAGTTTAGACTTGCTCCGGAAGTGGCAAAGGCCTAGCATCTTCTGGAAGTAAGTTTTGTAAAACATCATAGGATAGATCTAGGTGTAGGGATTCTATTTTGATAGCATTTGCTAATTAAATCTCATAATTACGATTTTGTACTCAACACTGTAATTTATTTTCTTGAAATTAAATACATAGTTCATCTCCAACTCGTTGCATACCAAAATGAATAGCATTGATCAATGATTTTATTGCACGAATAACCCCTTTGTTACAGGTTTACGATTGGAATATTTAAAGGTGCTTATTAATTGGATAAACAAGAGATCGATAACTCCATTTCTTTTAAATATGAATTGAAATCGATTATGTACCTTACTGATCCACTGTAATTTCTTGTAACATTGTGTTTTGGCAACCAAGTATTTGAAAGCAATGCAACGAGACCATTGAATTATTGTTTGGAGTTGTAGTTTAGTTTTTCAATTCATTATAATTGTAATTAGTTATTGATAGAACCATTAGTCAATGTGCTTATGTTTGAATGATTTCTTGAGTTTGATTATAGTAATCTAAGGATAAAATAGTTTCTTATTTTGCAGTCTTTTAGATCTGAAATCATGTCAATTAGAATCTTGGTTTACTTAGTTTCTTTTGAAGCAATTGTAGAGTGGTGACAGAGGTTAGCTTGAATGCTTATTTGATTTGTTTTATGCATCCCGAGAACTAGATTAGTTGAAGTCTTGTTTGTTCATTGCCTTAGTTTAAGATCATTTGAATGAGAGTGAATTTTATTGGGATTAAGATTTAGTATAAGTTTGGTATCATTTTAAATTAATCTTGATTGATTTAAGATTCTTGTATTTAGATTAGATAGATCTTATTATTTAAATTGAGATTTCCATTACTTAAATTGAAATTAATATCGTTTAAACAATAATTTTCATTTCTTGGATTGTGATTAATATTGCTCAAATGTATATTAGAGTTATTTTTATTTGAATTTAATTTAAGATTGATTCAATTTGGTTGTTTTAATTCAAGGCAAAGAGAGATGAGTGCTAGTTTACTTAATCAGTAGAAGAGTGTGTACTTAACAATCATTAACAAGGAATTTATATGCCCTGATCATAAGCTGACCCAAAAACACAGTTCAACTCGAAGCTTACGAGCCCCGGATTGACAATTAAATATTAAGAGGTTTAATCGCTAATTAAAACTCTCAACATTTATTACAAGGGCAGAATATGCTTGGTGTCAGGTTCACAGTTGAGGGAGAAAATCAAGCATGCAGCCCATGATTCACCTATGGTAGACCATTAAGGGTTTCTTAAGACATACAGGACAATCAGGGAGCGTTTTACTTGGAGGGGACTTAAGGATGATGTCCTGTGGCATGTTCAAGAGTGCAACACTTGTCATAGGAATAAGGGTGAGCAGACACATCCAACCAGGTTGCTTCAGTCTCTCCCTATTCCCAAGAGGAAAGGGGAGAGCACTTCATTGGACTTCATCATCGAACTTCCCGCAATACGGGGTTGTGAATGCATTTAGGTGGTGGTGGACAAATTGACCAAATTTGCCTATTTCTTCACTATTCCGGCCAGATATTCAGACTCACGGGTGACCGAGTTATTTCTCCAGGAGGTGTTCAGATTGCATGGTCTTCCTAAGACCATGATCGGTGACAAAGGTAGCAGATTCATGAGAGGTTTTTGGCAAGAGCTTTTTCGTTTGGTGGGCACTGAGCTCACACCCAGCAGTAGTTATCATCCCCAAACCGACGGCTAGACAGAGATAGTGAACAAGTGGCTGGAAGGCTACTTGAGGAACTATGTCACAGGGTAGCAACGCGCATGCATGAAGTGGCTTCATCTCGGGGAGTATTGTTATAACACCACATATCATATGTCCATTGGTATATCACCTTTCTGTGCACTTCATGGTTATGATGCCTTATCTTCACTGACATGGTTTTTGGAGACAGTCAGGCCCCAGGAGCCAAAGATTGGATACAAGGGAGCCATGAGATCCTTAGAGCCCTCAAGGGCAACCTACAGACAATTTAGGACCAACAAAAAATATATGCAGATAGGCACCAAGTTGAGAGACACTTTGAGGTTGGGGACTTAGTTTTTTTATGCCTCCAACCATACACACAGTCTACGCTCAAGCAAAAGTGCGTTGAGAAGCTTAAGCCTCACTTCTATGGGGCATACAGGGTGACCAAGCGCGTGGGAGAGGTAGCGTACGAGTTGGACCTTCCACCTGGGAATAAGGTGCACACTGTGTTCCATGTGTCTTCCTTGAAAAAGGCCTTGGGACAACAAGTTACAGCTGCCACGAAGTTACCGCCCTTGGATGACGAGGGACATTTGGTTTTGGTACTAGAGGCTATTTTGGAGGTTGAAGAGAGGAAGCTCTGAAACAAGGTGATCAAGGATTTCTTTCTTTCATGGAAGGACCTACTAGAGGAGGATGCCACATGGGAGGGAGAAAAGGTTCTACAGCATCCAGCATTACAGGTGCTTGAGGACAAGCAACTTTTGGTCAGGGAGGACTATCATATCCCCAAAAAATGGATTTTCTAAGTAAAATCCTCATTTTTGCAATTTTGGCATTGAGAAAATATTTTGGTTTGTAAACTAAGGAAAAGTGGGTCGAGGAGCCACTCAATCAATTTTTGAAAGGAGGAAACAAACATTAGAGAAAAAGGGAACTTATTTTGTTAATGGAATGTGGGGACCACTAAAAGGGAAATTCGACCCCCTTGAGAAATTCGCACTAGGGAAAGAGGAAGGAAAAGAAAGGGCGTTCGAATTAGTGGAGAAGGGAACCCACGAAGGGGAAAGGGACCAGCATCTATAAATACCACATGGGGGCTCCATTTTTGGATCTTTTGTCCATCTAATTTCTTGAGATCAAACTCTCTCTTGGAGGTTGTTCAACACAAGAGAAGCAGAGTTGTTTAGCTCAAGAGTTTCAAGCAAAACTAACCCTCAGTTTGGAGAACTCCAAGTGTCTCCTTAGTGAGGCCTTCGAGAGTCTACTTCAGGACTTCCATTGGAGATAATTACAGAGATTTCACTCAGTTATTCACAATATCTGAGCGCAGAAGGAGAACTTCAGTGATTATTTGGAGCAGGTCTCTTTCATTGCAGGTTTGGGGTATTTGCAAGAAATTTTCTCTTGGTAGGAAGAGATTGGCACCAATTTTCAGGGTTGTGACAGCAACATATTGTTGGGCCGAATTCTTCTCTTTCAGGGCCTGTGTAGGGGTTATTAGGCAGAATCTGCGCAGAGGTTTGGGCTAGGAATTTTAGCTAGATTTTGGTTAGGAATATAACCTTTTTTTCAGAGGAGATTTTGCCGGAGATTTTCAATTATTTCCAGCAATGGATTTGGATCATTTTGCAGCAATGATTTCCTATTGGGCACAAAGCTAGGGAGTCTAGGGTTTTCGCACTTTTTGGGGCTTTCCGGGTCAACTGGAATTAGCCCAAGGTTTTTCTGGGTTTGGTAGATTTGGGTAAGAGGAGTCTCCAGTTAATTTTACAAAACTTTTGGAGCATATTCAAGGGCATAAATCACAATTCACCTACAGCATCAGCAGCGAAATTTCTGGGTAGTGTGAGTTACTAGTTTGAGCCATTTCCAGCCTTGAGGATCTACATCCTTCACCTGGGTTTTGCATCCTTGCAAAAGCAAGCCCAACTTCCATCATTCCACTCTATTTCTACTCAGTCCCAGCATTCATATTAATAAAATGGCTCAGATTTTCTACTCATTTTGTTGTTTACTAATTTTGCATGCATGTGTGAATTTTTATTGTTGTAGCTTAGTGCATGTCTCTGTTAATTGTTGTTATTATCACAATGTCACACCTTCCGGTGTTTAGTTTGTAGATAGTGGATCTTCCTACCATATGATTGGAGTGAGGGAGCACTTTACAAGTCTTACAAGGATGATATAGACTTGGCGGTGGTGCTTGGAGATAACTGCAAGGTCAAAGCAACAGAAGTGGGGACGGTATCCTTTCAAAGGGAGTCATTACCTCCTTTGAAAGTGATGGATGTCCTTCATGTTCCAGGGCTGAAGAAGAACCTGATTTCAGTCTCTAGTATTGACAAAAGGGGGTATGTAGTGGTATTCTGAAGAGGACATATGCTTATATATCCCAGAGGATCTAGTATCAATTTTGCTAGAGTGATGGAATCCGCAGTGGAAGACTTTATAGGTTTATGTTTCATCCTACCAAAGCCTTAGTGGCATATACCATCAACAGTGATTTGTTTGAGTTATGGCACAAGAGGATGGCCCACTTGCACAATGGAGCATTCAGGATGCTGAGAGAGATGGTTACAGGTTTACCTGAGTTCAGCACTGACCATCATGATGTGTGCGAGGGGTGTGGTTTGGGAAAGTACACCAAGACACCTTTCTCGAGCAGTGATAGTAGGGTAAGATCTATTCTGGATTTGATACACTTTGATGTGTGTGGTCCTATGTCTCATGTATCATTGAGAGGATTTAAGTACTATGTTACTTTCCTTGATGACTACTCTAGGAAGACCGGGATTTTCTTTATGAAGACCAAGGATCAGGTCTTCAAGAGGTTTCAAGAGTTTAAGGCCCTTGTGGAGAATCAAGCGGCAAAGAAGATCAAGCTCTTGAGGACAAACAATGGGGGCGAGTATTGTTAATTTTCCACTGTTCCATGTTGTTACAATTACTTTAGCCCAATTCTTATCTTCAATTAGCCCCATTCTACCCTCCGCGTTCCTCTAGGCCCAATGCATCCTCTTGACGGGCAACCACTTCTACATCTCCAAGAACAACTTCGTCATGTTGAATACATTCTAATCAATCAATGAAAATCTTTCCAACACAATTTAATCTTCCAATGATCAATAGCAATTGTAGATAGAACAGTGAACGCAATATACAGTAGAAAATCAAGAGCAATGACAAGAGGCACAAGGATTTGGTCAATGACCGGGGAAAAACCCCACAAGGGGGAAAACCCTTCTTCTTCTTATTAGATTGTCATAAAATGTTCAGAAAAAGACAGTACAATGTTCCAATTCATCAATCATAAGACTATCCAGCAAAACCAACCAAACAACATCCAAGATATGAGCCCAATAAACAAGACTGATCAAAGTCAAAGTTCCCAAGCCTGCGGTCAATGGTTAAAGTCTATGGTCAACTATCAAATTATCATAGGTCACAACCACAGGGAAATAGTAACCATCAGTGAGGTTATAACTCTCCAGCCGTATGGAGCACCCTAACAAGCGAGCGGCTATAGCCGAGAATTCCCTGTTTCAACCCTGCGGCCCCAGATCAATTTCTCTTTTTCACAGGTGCAAGCTCAGACCATGAAATTTCGAACTTGTACAAACCAAATTCGCGAACCAATCTCAGACCTATGCCAGCCAATCCAAAGAGAGAAGAAGAATATGGTTCCCTAGAGACCCAATTTGTCTTTGAAGTCAACCTAAGCTTTTGTGCACATGTGGATTTTCATATTTATAATAAATTTTTCCTTAGCCAAATTAAATTCCTCCAAGGGCTAGGGGGGGTCTTTCTTAATGAGGAAGGTTGTCCAAAGGAGGGAATTTGTCCCTAAGCTACCAAATTAACACTCCCTCTCAACAAGGGAGAAATTACCGACTGCAACATGTGTCCCATCTCAAATATCAAATCGAATGCCATCTCTACTCCTCTATTGAACACTCTCGAATCTAAAAGAAGAATTTGACATCGAAAGAGAGCTCAAGCTACCGCCCTCTATCCAATAAACATCACGGGGGAGTTCCAACTCAACCCACATCATAGGGAGCCCAGCTCAACCCTCTATCATAGCACAACAGGCAGGATACGACTTACCATGGTAGGTAAGGATCATAGCTAATCCTATCGTCTGTTGATCTTCCCATCAGGACCCAAAAGAGTCAAGTGGTAGAACACCTGCATCCACTACCTTGGGAGGAGATACACACTTACCCTACAAGGTAAGGATCAAACACAACCCAAGGCACTTGAGGGAGATACACACTTACCCTGCAAGGTAAGGATCAGACACGCTCAAGTCATCTTCTCAACCTATTGCCCAGATGGGAAGAAACAATCCCAACAAGCCTAGCTTATGGGTAGGAAGCATATTGGAGTATACTCGGCAAGGGGAGATACACACTTACAGTGAGGTAAGGATCAGACATGCCATGATATGACAATAAGAGAGATACACACTTACTGTGAGGTAAGGATCAGACACGCATATTGTCCACGAGTTCCCTACACCCCAGGAGCTCTTTGACTCAACTCCTCATCCTGGGAACTCAGATAGGGGGGAAAGCATTGCTCAATGTCCTCGATTAGTCAGGACCCTTACCCAGGAGGATCACATCAATCAATCCAAGCCGCTCTTTGAATACCAAGAAGTTCCCTTTTGGTAAAGCCTTAGTGAGTATGTCTGCAATCTGCTCGTCAGTCGAAATATGACGAAGCCTGATGGTTCCTCTCTGCACCATGTCACGTATGTAATGATATTTGATCTCAATATGCTTGGACTTGTCATGAAATACAGGATTCTCTGTCAATCAAATCCCACTCTTGTTGTCGCAATATATCATTGTTTTGTCCAAGACCTGCTCAAACAGCTCTCCAAAGAGTTTCCTCAACCAAACTGCCTCACAACTAGCCATGCTAGCAGCATTATACTCTACCTCTTTCGTACTCAAAACCACAAAATTTGTTTTCCTGTTCATCCAAGATATCATGGCAAATCCCAAGCTAAAGCAACATGTTGATTTTTGTAGCATTAGATGTGCTCTAGCCTTAAGATTTTTCAGAGAGGCTAAGACACATGCATTCTACAATACTCATAAATCAGTTTGGGAAATTCCATCTTGAGATGGCTTAATTAAAATAATTAATCATTTTTAATGTATTCCTAAGTCTAAACCTAGGAAATGTAATTTTAAAGTGTATTAATTAAGTAGGATATGAATGTTCTAGATAAAGACGAGGATCAGCTCCCAATTAATCTTAGCCCTTGATTATGTTTTAATCTTGGACGTTGATATGTCAACGAGCGATTATAAGAAGGAGCTCGACGGGCATTTGGAAAACACATCGAGTGAGAGAGATCTAGAGATCAAATTCTCAAGAGAGTAGTGCAACAATTGTCGGAGAGAGATTGAGAAGGTTTCTTGCAATGAAGGGCAGGGATAGTTTGTCGGAGGAAGTTTTTCCCGATCCGGTGAATACATTGCAAAGGAGGCATCGAGAGGTTCATAGAGGTTGCGCAGTGCCACGCTGGGCAGCGTAGAGCTATGCTGAGGCAGCGCAGATCCTCTGAGGAGATCCACAAATTTTCTAGGGAACAGTCGAGATCTAGTGTTGAGAGTCGAGGTGTGAGATTGAAGGGTCAGAGATTCGAGTTTCTAGTCAGCGAACGATGAGCTGGAAGGGTGACGCAGTTCCTGGAGGCTGTGACGCAGTGGCAGCGCAATGACTACGCAGAGACTGCACAAAGGCAGCATGGGGCAAGCCATCCCAAGCCCAAATCAAATTTGGATCGCCAGTGATAGTGTGAGATAATTTCTCACTACCTCTTTGCTAATTTATTCTATGTATCAGATTGCCAATTTGGGCATCCAAAGATTTGTATTCAGAAAACTACTACATAATAATTAAAACCATCAGTTGTTGCACCGGTTTTCCCACATTAGGTTTTTCTGGGGACATGGTGCAAAAACAATGGTGTTTATTGTGTGCATTTATTTCTTTCCTGCTCAGTATTTTGTTTTCGCAGTATTTTTACGTTGTGAAGGCTGCAGTAGAATTTATTTCGATGTTTGCTATGTAATACCGTAAGTAACTTGATTCAGAATTGTAAAGTGGAAGAAATAATATCAATTGTTGCAGTAGGGATTCCGATTTAGAAATTTTCACACAGTACTCGGATGTGCTCTTCCTATCAATAAAGTTTCCAGTCCAGTCAACATCAATGTATCCATGTACATCTCTAGTAGCATATCTCAGACCAAGATTGATCATCCCATGCAAATACCTCAGAATGTGTTTCGCAGCAACCCAATGTGGATGAAGTGGCTCGATAAAGAATTGCCTCAAAGTGTTCACTGCAAAGCATATATCCAGACGGGTGTTCACAAGGAACATCAATGCTCTAATCAATTGATGGTGGTCTGAAGGGTTAGCCAAGTCGGGTACAGCAGCATCTCCTCATAACTTCTTTAAGTTCATTTCCATCGAGATGGCCAAGGATTTGCATTCTGTCACCAAATCTCTCCAATAACTACACGACATATTTCCCTTGAGAAAGGAAAATCTCTTTGGGTCTTTGCCAAACTTTTAATCCCAAGAAGTAATGCATCATACCAAGATCCTTCATTTCGAATTTAGATGCCAAAAGGGGCGTACTACTTGTCAAGAATAGATTGTCAAGATATAAAACCAAAATCAAAGGCATACCTTCGACCACTTTGAAGTAGAAGTTCGGATCGGCACTACTTCTTGTGAATCCAAGCTTCACCAGGTAACTACCAATGCGGGCATACCAAGCTGTCATGGCTTGCGTTAAACCATATAATGCCTTCTTCAACCTGCACAGATGGGTCTTCCTGTCCTTTACTTCATTCCCTGAGGTTGCTCAACATATACTTCTTCTTGTAGCATACCATGAAGAAATGTCATCTTTACATCCATCTAGTGAACGGTCCATCCTTGACTAGTAGCAAGGGCAACGATTGATCTAATGCTGGTGTAGCAAGAAACTAGTGCAAAGATGGCATCATAACCTTCTCCCTTTTTCTGGGAGAATCCTCTAGCCACGAACCTCACCTTGTACTTTTGAAGGCTTCAATTAGCTCCATGCTTTATCATATATAGCCATTTTAAAGTTACAACAAAATTTTCCCTTAGGTCTCGGCACAACATCCCATGCATCATTTTTCATGGTCAATCCATATTCTTTAGCCATGGTGTCCTTCCAAACTTGTTCTTTCATAGCTTCTTCAAGTTAGAAGGATTAGCCTAGATCATAGTGCTCACAGCTACAATGTATCCCTGGTATCGGCATGGCTTCTTACTTTCTCTAAAGGTTCTTTTGGCAGGAACATATCTCTCAGTATCCTATAAGGTATCACGAAGCCATAATGGTCTCTTCCTAGCAGGGGTATCACCTAAAGGAGAATCCAAGGGGTCCTTGGGCTCCATAGGATCATCAACAATGTCCTTCTCAGATTCCGGCACAAAAGGACCTTCTAATATCTCCATATCATCATCTTCCTTTGTGTAGCAACAAAACTTGTACGCGTGTTGACTTAAATAGCAAAAATACACAAGAGGTATTTTAATAATAATATTTTATTAATAAACGTATATGATAAGATGACTGAATGATTACAATAAGGACCTGCTTATATACCCGTGCAGGTGCCTTTTCACGAATGGGCATGTCTTTTAGACATGCCCTTTCATTAACCTAATGACTATTTTACATAATCCCTATTTAACTATTAATGACTATATTAATTAAATTTGTTATGAATTATATTCATAACATTGCCTTCTTCTCGAAAAGCTTTGTCCTCAAAGCTTAATCTTTCGACAATTTTCTTCACTGGGGATTATCTGCTAGACATGTCATTCATCACTGGTACCTTGGCATGTATAATTCTCCAATAATGCTTTCTTGAAACTGGGTTCTCTAATTTTTTATTTTTATTTATTTTTTTATTTTTTTTCTAAATATTTATTATTACTATTATTTAAATAATTATTATTATTATATTTTTTTATTAATTTAATTAATTAATTAATAATTTTAATTAATTAAATTATATATATATATATATATATATATATATATATATATATATATATATATTTTAGGACTACTTCCTTCTTCTTATATATATATGTAAAATAACTTGTATAGTTATATGTACTATATAATATAATTATATAATATTTTGCTTTATATAACTATATAAATTACTTTATATGATTTTTAATAACCAGGGACCAAATTTAAAAGGCACGTCGTATCAACTAAACTATGTGTCGCATAACCTGCCACCTGTTGATTCAACGCAGAAACTCGATGAGCCTTTTTCTCCCATTCTAAAAATCTCTGTAAGACCATTGAATACCTCTGCTCCTATTGAAGGCAGCAAGGTTTGCTCTTGACAGCGCCATGAATTGTCAGGGACTCGGTGGGAAGCGACCGACGGGGAAAATCGCTGTTTGGTATCGTTAATTTGCAGAATGACCCTCGCATTTCCGGCTTCTTCAAAGGCTGGCGGGCGTAAGGGTTAAGCAGCATGCGAATGAATTCAAGAAACTGGCAGTGCATATCTTCTCCATAGTCAGTTGACATTCCTTTTACCAAAATCCCAAAAAGGATATTTCCTTGCTGTTGTATCATAAATGTACGCAAAAGAGAGGGATCTTGATTTAGGACCACAATTAATATATCGGTCCCAATTGGACAAAGAAGCCTATCTTCGTTTTGCAGAGCACTAGATGACAAAAATTCTGAACGAATGGTTTCAAGTAAATTTTCAGCCAGAGACTTCGCATTCTCAAAGCTCTTAGCATTTTCACTTGAGATGTACAAATGCAGCGGTTGCTGTAGCTTTTCGCCATGCAGTCCTTCATAATTTCCAGAACCTCTTCCCCTCAGAACAACAGTAGCTCTTGTTTCATTCATAATGTGATTTATATACTGGTCATTTGGTCCACGAATGCGGCTGACAAGATTTAAGGTTGGATCGACCTCAAGACCCACAAAAACCGCTGCGTTGAACGGTGGACCTACCAGTCCGCCAGGTAATGGAAGTACAGAGAATGGGTTTGAGGCTGATTGTATTTGCCGGCCTTGTTTCATTATTTCCTCAACCATGATAGCTGCTAGATCAACAACTTTGATGCGCTCCGCTGTGTCTTTCACATGAGCTCATGCAGATATATGAAGATAGAGAGGCTTTTCATTTTCAGCAGGCCCATTAGGTGGACGGTATCTACCCCCTGTTATAACAACAGCACCAGTCTTTGCTTGAATTTCTTCTTGTGTTTGACGTTTTGTCAGCTTGTATCGCACAGTAGGATCTGCGTCATTTATAACAATTTCTCTAGCAATTAACTCATCCTGAATCTTTGATTGTGGCAACAATCCTTTTGTTGCCAAATCCTTATTTTCAGCAAATCCAGCAGTTTTTGCAGAAGCATCTACGAAAAGTTCCATCTATTTTGAGCGAGCCTCAATAATGATGGCAAGAGCGTCATCTTTCTGCTCCTGTACACGGGCCAACGAAGCCTGCTCCTTAACTGCAACAGCTTCATCTTGTGCAGGATCTTCACATAATGGCACATAGTATGGTAAACTATGTCCATAGGCTTGTAAACTACGTTCATAGGCTTGTAGGACGATGTTGTGTGCCATTGCTTCAACTTGGCTTCAATATGGCTCTGATACCACTGTAGCAACAAAACTTGTACGTGTGTTGACTTAAATAGCAAAAATACACAAGAGGTATTTTAATAATAATATTTTATTAATAAATGTATATGATAAGATGATTGAATGATTACAATAAGGCCCTGCTTATATACCCGTGCAGGTGCCTTTTCACGAATGGGCATGTCTTTTAGACATGCCCTTTCATTAACCTAATGACTATTTTACATAATCCCTATTTAACTATTAATGACTATATTAATTAAATTTGTTATGAATTATATTCATAACACTTTGGAGGAGGTGGAGAAAGGTCTCTAGCTTTTCCAAGGGTAGCATCTTCATTGAAGGTTACATCCTTGCTAAATTCGATCTTCCTTTGGCCAGATATATATATTCTAAATGCTTTAAAATTTTCACAATACCCAACAAATGTATCTTTCTTTCTGGTGAACTTCCAACTTGTTCCTCTTATCCTTCGGCACATGAAAGTATATGGGGCAACTGAATATCCTGAGATGTCTAATGTCAAGATTCACACTGTGAACATTTCTTCGAGAGTCTTGTTATCCAAGGATTGATGAAGAACCTTGTTTTATACATAGACCATTGTATTTGTTGCTTCTCCCCAAAGGAACTTTGGTAACTTTTGATCATGCAGCATGGCTCGGGCAGCTTTCAGAATGGACCTGTTCTTTCTTTCGGCCACTCCATTTTGTTCGAGATTGTAGGGTATAATAGTTTCCTTCTTGATACCTTCCTTCTTGCAGAAGTCAACGAACTCATTTGAAATGTACTCTCCACCAAGGTTACTTGGGAGCGGGAGCGAAAACGCGGAGCGGGAGCGAAAACGCGGAGCAGGAGCGGGAGCGGGAGCGGGAGCGGGAGCGGGAGCGGGAGCGCCATTTTTAGAAGCTTCCGGTCCGGAGCGTTTTCGGGAGCGTTTTTGTATATATATATTTTATATTTTGATGCATATATGTCAACAAAAACATGTAGAATGATGAATTAGACATAAAAAACATAAAAACATAGATAGAATCATATAACATCAATCATCTAGAAGTTATAATCTCCATCAACCACGCCCACAAGTTGGAAGCATACAACATATTGACTCTTGAGTCTCGCGAATCATCAATCTGAAGGTTTCAAGCTTTCAAAATTCAATATATAACATTTATCATCATTGATATATAACATTTATCATCATTGATTTCAAATTTCAATATCTAACATTTATCATCATTGATTCATTGATTTCAAAATTCAATATACATTTATCATCATTGATATATAACATTTATCGTCATTGATTCATTGATTTCAAATTTCAATATATAACATTTATCGTCATTGATATATATCATTTATCATCATTGATTCAATGATTTCAAAATTCAATATATAACATTTATCATCATTGATATTATATAACATTTATCATCATTGATTCATTGATCACGATATAACTTTCATGAAGCATCATATTCATAATTCATAATGACTTGTAAACTTATAAATGCCAACTTCAAAGTTTCACCTTTCAAATTCAAACTTCAAACTTATATTGTCATTAAATATATGAAAGAGTCAAGTTTCAACTGTTCAACTGTCAACAACAAATAGAAAAGACTAGTAAACAACAAATCTATTTTATCTACTGGCTGGCCCCTTGCCACGCCCATGAGAAATGTCTAATTTGTGCGAGCCACGAGGAAATGGTGGTCTTCTAGTACTCTCAGGAGTACCACGACCATGACTAGAAGGTGGAGGTTGGATCTGCAAAGGAACAATAGTGTGATATCGAGAACTGGCACTGGCACCTGCACTGCTACCAGTAGATGGTGGGACTGGCCCTGTGTGTGGCAGTGCTGCTGATGCTTCATCATCATCCCTAAAAAGTTCTGCTTCCAATTCTTCCATATGTACCGTACCGTCCTCCAAATTATCATCCTCTGGGTTGTTGTCCCAGACTCTGTATGATTGATCCTCATTTGCCCGATCACAGTAATGGCTCAACAACCTCAAGTTGTAATGCAAATAAACCAAGCTTTCAGCTCGGTTTTCATTCAGCCTGTTTCTTCTCACATTATGTATGAAGCTATAGGTGCTCGAACACCTCTCTGCAGAAGAGTGTTCACAACCTGTGAGAGAACTTTTTTAGCCAACTTTGGCAAAAGTCCCATGCCGCCATATGCTTCCCACCATGTGAGAGCATCAAATCTATCCCTGTCTTCCATTGCATGGAAAGAAACAAAGTTAGCAGTGCAACTTAAGTATTTGCCTAATTCAAGGCACAATCTAGCACACTCCTCCCTGTCAGGTACCAACTTGTCCAATGCCTTCAAGTACCCCTCTTGTACCTCTAGATCTGTGTGAGCATAGTTATTAAAACCGGAACCAGTGACCGGACCGATGGACCTAATGAACCGATTTTCTAACCAGAACCGGTCTAACCGGGAGCGATCAGATCTCAATGAACCGGTTAAAAAAAAAATACATTAAATAATTATTTTTTAATAAAAAAAACTATTTTTAAGATTTGCAACCATGATTCCAAGCCAATAGAGACAAAATATGCAAAGTTTGCTCATTTATATACCATGCAAAGGTGAATATATCAAAATGGCACCGAGTGCAATACATATGATCGAAAAATTTATAAGCAATGAGGCTCCAAATGGCCCATAAAGTCCAAAAACAATGCTACAAGCTATGAGGCCATTGGCCTAATACAAGACTACATGTTAGTGATCAACAACATGATCACTCCTCATCATGATCAAAATCATCACCACTACTAGACAAGGGATCATCAACATGAGCTACATAAATAATATGGCTCAAAGTTTGAGGACTCCTAAAACTTCTCTACAACTTTAGTAGTAGTAGTAGTAGTAGTAGCAAAAATAGACATCAAAACTACAAATCACTCAGCAACATGGTCTCTCATGAAACTCATCATTGATTCATCGCTACTAGAAATGGGATCATCAACAAGAGATACATAAACATCATCTAGCTCAAAGTCTTCAGATTTGGATTGCTCAACCTTATAACATGATAGAAATTGAAAAAGTTTAACATGCCTAACCAATGATTTTGGTTTGAGTGAAGAGTTCATCTCCTCAACCTTAAAATGCGGTAGAAAAAAATTAGCATGCCTAACCAGTTGTTTTCCTTTGATTGAAGGGTACATCAAGGTTCTTAAAGGACTTCATGCTCTTGATCAAATGCCAATATCATACCCTTACACATGATAGAATCAAATGGAAACATTGCAAATTCCCAAACCATGAAACCCCGAAAACCATTAAGTCTGCTGAATTTTGAGTGAAACCTAAAATTCTAGTTTCTCCATATGAAATCCAATGAGGTCGAAACCACTCTTAAACATCCTGAGTCATTTCATGGTAATGTTAAAAATTTAAGTAAAAGGATGAATCAAAATGAAAAATAAAGGAAATGTCACTTTTAACATTAACATGACATGTCAATGCTTCCCTTTCCTCCACATCAGCCCTAAAACCCATTTCTGGCCGTGCGTGGGTCCGCGTAGAGAAAGAGTAGCTAAATGAACCCCCCCCCCTTATAAACAAATCGTTTTTTTCATTGAAAAAAATTTCTGCCCGACGGGAAGCGTTTTTTGTTCCACGCTCCCCGACCGCTTCCGACGTTTAAAAAATGCTCCCGAAGAGTTTCTAAACACCGGAAGCGCTCAGGGAGTGTTCGCTCCCGAGCGTTTCCGGAAACGCTCCCGAAAAGGCAAGGAGCGTTTTAACAGGTTCAGAAACGCGCTCCCGAAAACGCTCCCCTCAGAAAGCATTTTCGAGAGTGCATTTCCGAACGCTCCCGCACGGAGCGAGTTTCGAGAGCAAGAACGAGGGGTGGGGGGGGGGGGAAGCTTCGCCGCAACCCTGCTCTCCACCATTGTCGGACCTGAAGACCTTTATTTTTTTCCCTGTTTGATTCTCTATCAACACCTTGAATTCATTGAACATATCAAAGCCTCATCCTTATGCTTCAAATAGTAAATCCATGTTTTCCTGGAGAAGTCATCAATGAATATGATATAATAGATATGGCCACCAAGAGAATTCACTGGCATGGGTCTACAAAGGTCATAAAGAATGAGTTGAAGAATA
Organism: Pinus albicaulis; assembly: GCA_034641835.2. NCBI lineage: Eukaryota > Viridiplantae > Streptophyta > Pinopsida > Pinales > Pinaceae > Pinus > Pinus albicaulis. The sequence continues at coordinate 1,956,169,145 of CM076578.1, read as the reverse complement.
TCATCCGTCTTATTCCTGCTAAAGGGGAATGGTCCCTTGTCTTCTTTCCACTGGTGCATCCTAGACATACTCCATCATGACTTGCTTGAACATCAGACATCCAACAGACTAGCTTCTTCAACTTTGGTAGGGCTTCATAATGTAGATGTGCCAACATGCGGTGCCATAGCTCACTTTAGTGATTGGTGTCGTGGACCATTGCCAGTAGAGGTCTCCCTTTGACTCTATAGAGTCCTTCAACACTAAATCCCAATGTGAATGCATCCCTCATGCGGGATTCACAAGCCATGTGAGAACTTTACCTTTTATGAAAGCTACTCTCATCCCTTTATTTTCAAACGCAAACATGGATATCAAGTTCTTCTTTAGTCCCGAAACATATATTACTTCACGAAGAAGAACGGATTCCCCAGAGTCCAAATCAAATTTGACAGAACCAAAGCCCTTCACTATGTTGAAGAATGTAACTAGGTTCGGTCTTCATAAAAGTATAATTGTCAAAAGAAATTTAATTATTATTAAAATGACTTATTAAAGCATGGGTTTATTAAAACATGGGTTTCATGTTTAGGTCATCATTTTCTAGGTCAAAGTTCCCATTGAGAATTTCTAGGTTTTTTTTTAAGTCATTAGATTCATTGTCCATTTTATTATCTCGAGTTTAGACCAACAATGTCTGGTGTTATACATGGGAGAGGAACTCAAACTCTAATCTCACATCTTACGACCCACCACTTGTCAAGAACCTACTCTACCCAAGGGATTACATCTTTCTTCCCAGCACTCCCAATGGAAAGGGGCAACAAGAGGTTGGCAAAGTGCAACACCATTATAGCCCCCACATCTGTTATACACTGGGAGGCAGCAAAATCCTAGATAGTGACTGTTGTCGCACAGATTGTCCAGGCACCGCGACAACAGCTCAGATTGGGGGTTGTCACCTTTATCCCCAATCTCTCTATTTAAGTTGTCTCCTTGCAAGCTAAGGGAGGTAGACCCTATTAGAAATGAAGAGGAAGAATCCAAGAGACACAGCGAAAACATCAAATACTTGATAAAATTAACGAGATTCCACAGATTAGATTTCACGTTTAAGACCAGTGTCTTATGGAGTCAAACAAAGTCCCGTTATGCAATTATAAACAAGTAAGTGACGATTAACTGTTGCTTATTAAGACACGATTGATTCAAAATGATATTTAATTGAAAAATGCCACAACCATGAATAACAATAACATGAGAATGCCAGATGCTTGAAAATTTTCCGAAAATAAGATATTCCAATATTACCCAGTTCGAAAATTAAAATATCCATAATCAAACCTTAGATAAAAATTTAGCGCACTTGACTATAGAAAATTTGAAAAAAAATATATATATATTTTTTGAAATTTTGAAATTTTTAGAATTTTTTATTATTTTTATTTTTTTAATCTAAAACAAGTTAAAAAATCTAAATCTAAATTAAAATACAACTAGAATTAAAACTAAATGAAACTTTAAAAATAAAATAAAGTCTAAAAGCTAAAACTAAACAAAACAAATTTAAAATCTAAATTAAAACAAAACCAAGTTAAAACTAAACTTAAACTAAAACTAAAACAAAACTAAACGAAAATGAAATTAAAATTGCAATCTAACTAAAATCTAAATGAATTAACACTAACACTAAATTTAACTAACAAAATAGAAATGATTTAAATCTAAAACTACGGTTAACTAAAAACAGACTCAATCTAGAATCTAAAATCTAAAAGTATTAAAACTATACAAAATGAAAAATCAAACGCTATCCTAAAAAAATTTCGACTCAAAAAAAAATTTGGATGCATATAGAGGATTTGATTTTAAATCTTTGCGTTTATCTGAGATTTTGCAGGTTAGGTGGGCGAGGAGCACGACGGACGACGTGAGGAATGTTGACAACAAAGCTTGATGGCGGAGGCAACTTGGACAGAAGGAGATGGATGTGAGGACGAGTGCTGGAGATGGATATGAGGACAGGCAGATTGGAAAATGAGGACGTGAGAGCAGACTGACGGCAAATGAAAAGCGATGGTGGGTGGAAAAGCAGGCAGAGGAAAAGGCTGCAGGTGTGTTTGCAGATTTCGACGCGTGAGTCAGCAATTCAAAGGCATGAGGGAGATGCAGGATTAGAGGAAATGGGTGGACGCTGAATCGATGATTCAGAGATAGATAAGGGCTATGGATGTGTGGGCAGAGAGCAAGGATTCGATGGTTAAGACAATGCATAAATCGAAGGGCAGTGATAATGGAAAAGCGAAAGCAGATGAGGGCAGATCGAATAGGAACGAACAGCGAATGAACCCAGTACACAAATTTCCCAGCAAATTCATAATTTTCTTCAATTTACGCTCAGATTTTATGCTCTCTTAAATAGAAACAATGTCCAGATTCATCCACAGTAGTAATTTGAGGCCAGATCTGGCCTTTGGAGGCTAGATCTACCTCAGATCTTAAAAAAAAAATTCGATTTGAACCTTGAAACTGCAAGAGACCAGCCAGATCTGAAGATACACACCAAGAAACGATTAAACCCTTACAGTCCTAAACAAAAGTTACAAATTTACAACTAGTTTACAGATTTAAAACCCTCATGGTCAGATCTGAATCCATTTTAGCACAATTTTCAGAGATTAAAATTTTTTTGGAGAGGCACAAGCCTCAGAAAACCCTGCAAAACCACCAATTTCATAAGATAGACTTGGAATTTAACAAATAATGAGCTTTTCAGACTTATGTTTATTGAGAGTCGGCTGGTCCAACCGAAGACTTCCCCAGACGCTCAAAAATATTTCTCTGCACACTTAGATCTGAACCTTAGATCAATAGAGATTTAAGAAAACAACATGAGACCTTTTCAGAAAAATCAGAATGTTATTTTATAAACCCAGAAAACTACACAAGATACATGTACGCAGATTAATCCATGAAGGCCATCAACCATAAAATGCAAAAACAAAGTAGCAGAGTTTAGAGACGATTCAACACATAGATCCGAGAAGGAACATCAAAATTTGCAACCCCAAAGTCTTTATGCTTTATTCCTCAAAAAATTTACAAGAGATTTTAAGAACAAGTGCACGATCCTGAGATCGGATGATTCAATACTGACAAAGACCTCTAAATTTATAGGACAAGCAAAAATCTCCCAGTAGCTGATTTCTATGGAAGAGTCCTTTCATCGAAATTAATCTCAGCGAAATCAAAAGATTTAATTATCTTTTAATCCGGAGCGTTGAAATTAAAACTTTGGGGAAAAAACGAATTTATCATTTAATTCAATTTTAATTAACTCAAAAATATTATTTTTGAGTTAATTACCCCAAAATTTTGACCTTGACTTAACCACCAAGGCCCAGGGGTCCAATATTTCTTAAAATTCTCAATATTCCCTTGGCCTGGGGCTTTCAAAATCATTTTCCAAGGACTCACAAATTTTGCCTTTAAAGATTTAATCCTAACTTAGGACCCTAAATTAATTAAATTTCTGGTTTAAGATTTTTTAAATTAATTGACCAGAAATTTAATTAATTGACTGAGAGGGGATTATAATTATTTTTCCAACCCTCTTTTACATGAGATAATACATTTACATACATGAAGGGGGAATACCCATTTGTATAGACCCTCAAATAAATACCCAATTCTGCGACTCAAAATATGATCTAGTAGACCAAGTAGCTCAAGCTACTTTTACAAGGACTCGATAAAAAACACTAGGACTCACTTAGCATGCTGATGACAAAATCCACCCTAGCTTTGGGGTGAGGCTGGAGGGAAAAACTCTGCCGATCACTTTCGTGAATCAGTGAGACAAAAAACCTTCTAGGATAGAGATCATCAACAACATACTAGGCTTACCTAGGTTGTTACATACATTAACGGTCTTACTTAGATCATTTACATCATTACATGCAGAATGGGTTTACATCATTTATAAAAACTGTCGTCTGATGACTGATGATGAAATCTGGATGATGGAATCTGAATGGCGCAACCACGTCGAGCATGACGAATCCCATTTGAAAAAATGGGGGTGTACTGCTATGGGGTCGTTGACAAAATGTGGTCAACATCTGGCTCTACTTGGGGACACGTTGCTTCATCGAAGGAATGTGAGAATCCAGAATCTGCATCCAAGCAACACACAAGATTACATAAATAGTGTCGATCCAAATATCATTATATAACATTAAACTCATGAAAAATATAAGCTCTTCTTTTATTTATTATTCTACTTAACATGAAAAGTAAATCTACTCTAACTGCAAAATGAAATGCTGAAATAACAAGGTGTAAGGTTAGAGATACAATACAGAGGATGCCCTGTGGCATCAGATGTGCTCAATATAGTGTATGCTGAGCATTTGCCTACTTTTAGGCAAGTCTATAGGCTGCTTTTCAAATGTGCCATGTCCAATCTTGCTAATTGTAGGACTCTGTCTTATCTGATTGTCAAGCTGCTCTCGACCATCGAACGAATCAAACCACTTACTTCTTTTTTGCTTCTTTCTCTTCTTCTGAGTGGGTTGTGATGTCAGCAATGAGATCACTGTATATTTCCTGTCCTCATCTTGAAGATGTTTGTACAAAATATCTGAAGAACCTGGAGCATGACCAATGTTATTCTGGATATACTCTGTCAAAGGTGATACATGAGCTTGGTCTTTCTCAACATCCTTTGAAACCATAGTTAAATCCTCCGTGTGATGAGATGAGAATGGCTTTAACAGACAAGAAGTCTTATGATCTGTTGATGAATCTTCATAATCAAATTTCGGCTGAAACTTTTGTATATGTAATTTTTCCATTTTTTCCAACCTTTTATGTATGGAACTCATCTCCAACAAGTGATTTTCCTTCATGGTAGTCATTTCCTGGGTGTGTCTTGCTTCCATTGCAATCATATGATTCTGTATAATGGACATCTAATTAGAATGATTAACTTCCATTATCTTTAACCTGTTTTCCATGACATTTATTTCCTATGCATGACTTGCTTCCATGGAAGTTATCTTATTTTGAAGATTGATTTGGTTAGCTTCCATGTTTTGAATCATTTGTGTATGATTGGGTTGCACATCCTTAATCATCTGAGCTAGTTCCTTAACATAACTTTCATGATCTTCTATATGCATGTGATAGTCTTTACCAACAACATTAATTTGATGGCTCGACCCTGCCATTCTACTAGCTATGATTCTTTTGACAACATGGCAAGTAACCTCTTCATGAAGATCATTACAGGCTCTACAATAAGGCAAAGCTTCATCCACAAGATTTGCAAACTCAAGTTGATTTGTCGGTCTCTGCTCATAAGATAGGCCTCTTTTCTGCAAAGCATTATTATTTCTAGGTTGGGAATTCTGCGTTTGAGCCCTTTCCATTTGGACCAACCTAGCCTGTAAGACACTTATTTCCTTAGCATGTTCAGAGATCAATTTCGCTTGATTAAGCTCCATGCTTTCAAGCTTTTGCATTAACCTTTTCATAGGGTCATCATCATCTTCTAGAGGTTCTTTTAACTTAGTTGTAGCCCTATCAAAACCAGGAATTTCAGACTTCCCAGATGCCCTTTTATCTTTTTCAAGCTCTTCAGCTAAAGATTGACAAGCCTTATAATTTGCAGTTTTAGCCCGCCTTAACTCATATGAAGTATCAGAATCAAAAGCATCAATGTAAAAATTCAGAAGAGATCCATCAGGAGGTTTATGAGTTTGAGATATTTCTCTAAGGATACCATTAAATCTCCTGTTAAACTCTTCAATCGTTTCATTTTCTTTCTTTTTTATGGTACTGATCTCTCTTACCAAATGCCTATCTTCCCTTTTATCACCGTACTTTTCCTTAAAGGCAGTTACAATTGATTCAAAAGTATCAAATGAATTATCAAGTTTTTCCATAAACCATTCAACAACATCCTCACCAAAAGTAAGAACAAAAGTTTTCATCTTTACATCATCGAAATTATTATTTGCAACTGCAAATCTATTCCACCAGATAGTGAAAGCAAACAAATGAGATTTAACACTAACTGCATCATGTCCTTGAAAAGAAGGTAATTTATCCATTTGAGGAACATCATGGGGATAACCTTGAATATTAGCAAAATTACACGAGGCAAAAACATCCATGATATCGTTTTTAGGATTTTAGAAATAGATCTGTGTTCAAGAATAGTCAAAAGGTCCTCACGAAGCGAACTTCTTAGCAGGAACTCTTGTAAGAAATGAAAGAATTGGAGTCGCCACTTGAACATGAAACTAATTCTAAAACAGGAGAAATAATCAAGAGATAGCAAATGGATATCAGGGAGGGATTCTTGTCTGGGAATAAAAAGATGAATAAGTGGAGTCGCCACCCAAACAAGAAGCCAACCGAAATGTCCAGGTGCTAAAGATACGATGATGAAATGATTAGTGATATGACGAAAGATAAGACGACGAAAATATGAAGAGATGAAAAGTCGCCAGGAAATGTGATCCCTTGCAACAGGCTAATGAATGGCAATGAAAGATCGGAAGATTATAAAATTTCGTTAAGACCAAGGACAAAAAAAACTCTATCCCCAGCAACGGCACAAAAAAATGTTGTCGCACAGATTGTCCAGGCACCGCGACAACGGCTCAGATTAGGGGCTGTCACTTTTATCCCCAATCTCTCTATTTAAGTTGTCTCCTTGCAAGCTAAGGGAGGTAGACCCTATTAGAAATGAAGAGGAAGAATCCAGGAGACACAGCTAAAACATCAAATACTTGATAAAATTAACGAGATTCCACAGATTAGATTTCACGTTTAAGATCAGTGCCTTATGGAGTCAAACAAAGTCCCGTTATGCAATTATAAACAAGTAAGTGACGATTAATTGTTGCTTACTAAGACACGATTGATTCACAATGATATTTAATTGAAAAATACCACAACCATGAATAACAATAACATGAGAATGCCAGATGCTTGAAAATTTTCCGAAAATAAGATATTCCAATATTACCCAATTCGAAAATTAAAATATCCACAGTCAAACCTTAGATAAAAATTTAGCGCACTTGACTATAGAAAATTTGAAAAAAAAAATTATATTTTTTGAAATTTTGAAATTTTTAGAATTTTTTATTATTTTTATTTTTTTAATCTAAAACAAGTTAAAAAAATCTAAATCTAAATCTAAATTAAAATACAACTAGAATTAAAACTAAATGAAACTTAAAAAATAAAATAAAGTCTAAAAGCTAAAACTAGACAAAACAAATTTAAAATCTAAATTAAAACAAAACCAAGTTAAAACTAAACTTAAACTAAAACTAAAACAAAACTAAACGAAAATGAAATTAAAATTGCAATCTAACTAAAATCTAAATGAATTAACGCTAACACTAAATTTAACTAACAAAATAGAAATGATTTAAATCTAAAACTACGGTTAACTAAAAACCGATTCAATCTAGAATCTAAAATCTAACAGTATTAAAACTATACAAAATGAAAAATCAAACGCTGTCCTAAAAAAATTTCGACTCATAAAAAAAAAATTTGGACGCATATAGAGGATTTGATTTTAAATCTTTGCGTTTATCTGAGATTTTGCAGGTTAGGTGGGCGAGGAGCATGGCGGATGGCGTGAGGAATGTTGACGGCAAAGCTTGATGGCGGAGGCAACTTGGACAGAAGGAGATGGATCTGAGGACGAGTGCTAGAGATGGATATGAGGACGGGCAGATTGGAAAATGAGGACGTGAGAGCAGACTGACGGCAAATGAAAAGCGATGGCGGGTGGAAAAGCAGGCAGGTGTGTTTGCAAATTTCGACGCGTGAGTCAGCAGTTCAATGGCGTGAGGGAGATGCAGGATTAGAGGAAATGGGTGGACACTGAATCAATGATTCAGAGATAGACAAGGGCTATGGATGTGTGGGCAAAGAGCAAGGATTCGATGGTTAAGACAATGCAGAAATCGGAGGGCAATGATAATGGAAAAGCGAAAGCAGATGAGGGCAAATCGAATAGGAACGAACAGCGAATGAACCCTATACACACAAATTTCCTAGCAAATTCATAATTTTCTTCAATTTACGCTCAGATTTTATGCTCTCTTAAATCGAAACGATGTCTAGATTCATCCACAGTAGTAATTTGAGGCCAGATTTGGCCTTTGGAGGCTAGATTTGCCTCAGAGCTTAAAAAAAAATTTCGATTTGAGCCTTGAAACTGCAAGAGACCAGCCAGATCTGAAGATACACACCAAGAAACGATTAAACCCTTACAGTCCTAAACAAAAGTTACAAATTTACAACTAGTTTACAGATTTAAAACCCTCATGGTCAGATCTGAATCCATTTTAGCACAATTTTCAGAGATTAAAATTTTTTTGGAGAGGCACAAGCCTCAGAAAATCCTGCAAAACCACCAATTTCGTAAGATAGACTTGGAATTTAACAAATAATGAGCTTTTCAGACTTATGTTTATTGAGAGTCGGCTGGTCCAACCGAAGACTTCCCCAGACGCTCAAAAATATTTCTCTGCACACTTAGATCTGAACCTTAGATCGATAGAGATTTAAGAAAACAACATGAGACCTTTTCAAAAAAATCAGAATGTTATTTTATAAACCCAGAAAACTACACAAGATACATGTACGCAGATTAATCCATGAAGGCCATCAACCATAAAATGCAAAAACAAAGTAGCAGAGTTTAGAGACAATTCACCACATAGATCCGAGAAGGAACATCAACATTTGCAACCCCAAAGTCTTTATGCTTTATTCCTCAAAAAAATTACAAGAGATTCTAAGAACAAGTGCAGGATCCTGAGATCGGATGATTCAATACTGACAAAGACCTCTAAATTTATAGGACAAAATCTCCAATGGCTAGTTTGGATGATCCTTGTCAAAATAATCCCAACCGTCCAAAAGATTTAATCATCTTTTAATCCGGAGCATTGAAATTAAACTTTTGGGGAAAAAACGAATTTATCATTTAATTCAATTTTAATTAACTCAAAAATATTATTTTTGAGTTAATTACCCCAAAATTTTGACTTTGACTTAACCACCAAGGCCCAAAGGTCCAAAATTTCTTAAAATTCTCAACATTCCCTTGGCTTGGGGCTTTCAAAATCATTTTCCAAGGACTCACAAATTTTGTCTTTAAAGATTTAATCCTAACTTAGGACCCTAGATTAATTAAATTTCTAGTTTAAGAATTTTTTTTAAATTAATTGACCAAAAAATTTAATTAATTGACTGAGAGGGGATTTTAATTATTTTTCCAACCCTCTTTATATGAAATAATACATTTACATACATGAAGGGGGAATACCCATTCGTATAGACCCTCAAATAAATACCCAGTGCTGCGACTCAAAATATGATCTAGTAGACGAAGTAGCTCAAACTACTTTTACAAGGACTCGATAGAAAACACTAGGACTCACTTAGCATGTTGATGACAAAATCCACCCTAGCTTTGGGGTGAGGCTAGAGGGAAAAACTCTACCGATCACTTACGTGAATCAGTGAGACAAAAAACCTCCTAGGATAGAGATCATCAACAACATACTAGGCTTACCTAGGCTGTTACATACACTGACGGTCTTAATTAGATCATTTACATCATAACATGCAGAATGGGTTTACATCATTTATAACAAAATGTCGTCTGTTGACTGATGATGGAATCTGAATGGCGCGACCATGTCGATCATGATGAATCCCATTTGAAAAAATGGGGGTGCACTGCTATGGGGTCGTTGACAAAGTGTGGTCAACAGTGACCATACAAGGTTGTCATATAAGGTGTCAGGATAGCCTTTACTTGACCAACAAAGGGACCCCCTTCCGCTAACTCTTGGCAACAAGTCACCTCTTCTAGACAGACAGATACGCTATGCTTGACCACACTCCTCCAACCATATTTTCATACAAAGATTCTTTCCTTCAACATCAAATGATAGGAAAGCTTCACATTCAGCTTAAAAGGACTCCCTATCTCCTTCATCTGATGACGGGCACTTCGAACATCAAGGCCCTTTTCTTTTCCCTATACACAGCACCAAAGCATTGAATTTATTTTTGGCATTAAAGATGCATCTATATCATGTAGATTAGCTTTGATATTTTTCTTTTTCTAGGAGTGGCTTTTGCACTCTCACTCTGTATCACCACTTATGTGCTAAGCAGTCCCATTGACCTATTTTTGGTCATTTGTTGAACATTAATAAACTTATCATATCCATCTTCAATCTTCTTCTTCTTCTTTTTTTCCTCGTAACGCCCCTAGACGGGTCTAATGATACTTTCCCAGTCGACTCTACCACTGGGAGCCTGACCCTAATGGACCAAAGGAGAATTGAACCCGCACCTCATGACAAAGGGCCAATGACTTGGCAGGGAGGGGGGCGCTTGAACCAACTGGGCTACCCCTCAGGGCAATCCATCTTCAATCTATACCTTCCTTACCTCCAAAATGTGAAAATTCCTAAACTGGAATCCTATTGTAGCAACTGGAAAATACTCACCTAATTGTTAATATTTACTTAACAATTTATTTGCAGTTATCTACGGAAAACACTAAATACATCACGCTACAACCTACACCAATATAAAAATGTTGCGAAAACAAAATACAATGCATGAAAGAAATAAACACACAATTGACACCATTATTTTTGGACAATGTCCCCAGAAAAACCCAATGCGAGAAATCGGTGCAACAATTGAGGGTTTGTATTATTATGCAGTAGTTTCTGAATACAAATCTTTGGATGTCTTACTGGCTATCTGATACATAGAATATAACTGGCAAAAATGAAGTGAGAATTAACCTCACACTATCATTGGCGATCCGACACTAACCTAGCCTCTAAATAGCTAGCCTCGAGTTGCCTCTGCACAGTCACTGCGCTACCTCTGTGTCACAACTCGTAGGGATTGCATCACTCCTCCAGTCGATCGATCTGCCAACTGGAAACTTAGATCTCCAGCCCTCGAGTCTCACACCCCGACTCCCGACACTAGATCTGAACTGCTCCTCAGCAATCTGTGAATCTCCTCAGAGGTTCTGCGCTGCCTGAGCTCTGTGATGCCCAACGTGGCACTGCACAGCCTCTTCTGGATCTCTCTCTGCCTCCTCTACAATGTAATCACCGGATCAGGAATACTTCCTCCAACCAACTATCCCTACCCCTCACTACAAGAAATCATTTCGATCTTCCTCCGGTAACTGCTACGTTGCTCTCTAGATCTCTCACTCGATGTGTTTTCCAAACGCCCATCAAGCTCCTTATAATCTCTCATTGACATATCAACGGCCAAGATTAATACATAATCAAAGGCTAAGATTAAATGGGAGTTGATTCGTGTCTTTATCTAGAAGATTCACACCCGATCTAATTAATACACTTTAATTAATCACATTTCCTAAGTTTAGGCTAAGGAATACATTAAAAATGATTAATTATTTTAATTAAATCCTTTCCAGGTGGAATTTCCCAAAACACTTTCTTGGAATTGTGGAATGCATGTGTCTTAGCCTCTCTACAAAATCTTGAGTCTAGAGCACATCCGATGCTACAAAAATCAACACTCCCTCTTAGCATGGAATGTGTTCAAGTGCTGCAACCTCCTGAAGCATCACTCTGACTTGTGCACCATCCTCGTTGCATTGCTGATGTTGGGTACCCACCAACTATTGCGTAGCTTTTTCTGCGCTACATCTGTGTTGTTGATGACCCTGCATACTGTTGTCAACTACTGCATCTGCACTGCAACATCTGCAACTCCCTCTCATTTGTTGTTGCTGCAACTGAGAGGTGTCCATCAACTGAACCAATTGTGTTCAGGTTGATGCATCTGTCCACCGAGATCTGGCTGCTGCTAGCCTCTACGTTGTCATTGAAGCCTCTGCGTTGCTACTGACTCTGCATTGTGCCAACTGTGCGAAAATTCCTAGATCTAACAATCTAAGGAATCCTACTGCAACAATCTGAGTTAACTTCTCCTATTATGTAAATTACTTTACAGAATTAATTCAAATCTGAATTATTGAAGTAACTACTGAAGCAACCTACACAGAATAAAATATGATTCTGAAACAAGGAAACTGAAAAAGAAATCAATCACACATAGGACACAATTATTTTTGGACACAAGTCCTCGGAAAAACCCAATGCGGGAAAACCGGTGCAGCAGATCCGAGGGTTTGTATTATTAAGCAGTAGCAAATCCTGAATACATCTTTGAATACCTCCAGGGTTATTTAGTTACAGAGAGAGACACTAGCAGAAAGAAATTGTGAGTTTCACTGGAAAATCCGGCTGATTCGGTCACTGGAAAAGTTGCCTGTAGAGGTCTCTGCGCAGTGACTGCATAGGCCCTACGTCACCTCCTCTAGGCACTGTGTCACCCCAGCGACAGATCTTTGACTCCCGGAATCACATATCTGAGCCTCTTGGTCTCACACCCCAGCTCATGGCTTCTGGATCTGATTCGACAATTGAATCTTGGAAACCCTCTAAACCTCCGCGTAGCCCTAACTAGCTCTGCGTCAACCTTACTAGCTCTACGTTGGCTTTGTTGGATGTCTTCCTGCCTCTCTCTGCTAATGATTCTCCGACTAAGAAAATCTCTCTGCGGAAGCTACTCTACCCCTCACTGCACTTAATCATTTAGATCTAATCTTCGTCTGAGCACTGCTTCGTCAGAAGAATTCAATCTCAAGATTCACTTCGTGTGTCTCTTTCCAAATGACCCTCAAGCCTTCCAATATAACCTTCTCGTTGAGAAATCAACGGTCGAGATTAGATCTCTAATCAACAGCTAAGATTATAACATGACTTGATCTCCTCCTTTTCTCGATTATTCTCACTCTGTTTTATTAATGACCTTTAATTATTTAATTTCCCTAAGTTTAGACTTATGGTCTCCATTAAAATAATTAATTATTTTAATAAAACATTAACCGAATGGAATTTTCATAAACAGTTTCTGGGTTCTTTGGAATACCCATGTCTAAGCCTCTCCACCAAATTTGGGGCTAGAGCACTTTCCGATGCTACAAAAATCAACACTCCCTCTTAGCGATGAAGGTGCTCTAAGTTCTAAAAATATGTCTCCTGCATACTGCTCTGTCCCTGAAGCATCCTCCACGATGTTGAAGTCCATCAACCACTGCGTTATTGATGCAACTGTATTGTTGCCCATGACACTACCACTGCCACTGTTGCATCCGTACTACAGCTCCCTCTCAAGTGTTGCATCAACCACTGCGATGCTGCTACAATTGCATTGTTGCCCATGACACTGCCACTGCCACTACTACAGCTCCCTCTCAAGTGTTGCATCTACTATGCTACTAACACTGCCACTGCTAACAATGCATGTGCACGACAACTCAACTGCTGAGAGAAACAGTTGAACTCACCCATAAACGGAACAAGTGTTCAGTGGATGCACCTTGGTGTTGAAGACTCTTAATGTTGGTAACTACTGTGTTGTACCTCTGATGCACTGCGATGTTGCTGCTCTGCACTGATCTGCACTACGATGCACTCCTGCACTACATTGTTGCTGCTCTACTCTACGCTGCTACCCATTGCACTGTCGTCTCCATCACTCCTCGACTTTCACTGAAACTCCTCCATCCTGCTACTGCTGATTATGGGCTACCATAGCAAGGTAATGATCCATGAGGTGGGCTCCTCGAGGATCCTACCCAACTGAAGTTCAAAGTGAACTATAGCTCTATGTCACTCAACTTCTTACTAGGAGAAGCATGGGCACTCATAGCAAATTCATCCTGCTCAATCTTTGTGGCTGCAACTATAGGACCATGCTTCTCATCTTTGTCCTTTTTCTTCAAAGGACACTGTGATGCAAAGTGGCCCATCTCACCACATCTGAAGTATTTCACCTTCGAGACATCTCTCTTCTATCTTTGCCCTTGCTGCCCTTTCGATGCGAGGGTTGCATTCTCCTCCTCCTCCGGACCCTTAGATCCGCTCTCGCTATTGCCGTCAAGGTTGCACTCGACTAAAACTCTCCTCAGCTCTTCCTCCTGAAGTGTGACCACATCTGCTCCGAACTAGGAAGCGTAGCCCTGCCCAGAATGCACTGGACAAAAACCTTCCAGTCCTTCGTGACTGTGTTAAGGGCTAGCCTTACCATAGTTTCCGAAGATGCGGTGGATCCCACGACTACCAACTGGTCTCAAATCTTCTAAAGCCTCGTAAGGAACGAAGCAATGCGCTCCCCCTTCTGCACCTAGATCATATGGAGCTTCTGCTCCAAGTACATTTTCTACTACTCGGAGGTTCCATCGTACAACAAATACAAAGCTTCCCACACCTCCCTGGCGGTGTTCTTGCCAGCTAAATGTGAGACTATGTGATCCTTGACACCATCAAGGATTAGCCTCTTGCACTTTGCCATATCGGACTTGTACTTCTTAAGTTGATCTGAATCTATAGGTACAACAACCACATTCGCCGTGAACATCTTGAGATCGAATTCATCTAGAAGGAACTGAATCCTTTCCTTCTAGATTACATAGTTGGAGGAACCCTCCAACCAGTCCTGATCTCTAAGACCATGAGCTGCCATCTCAGCCGAACAATGTCGAACTGCTTCCTCTTTCTCCCCCTCTACGTAGCCTAGGCAGGCTTACATGCTCCTTCTGGAGCTCGTCGATCTGCTACCCTGATCTGTTGCTCAGATCCTAGAAAAATGTTGAATTCCTCGGCTAGGAACTCACTGAGGAAGAATTCCCTGCTATGTGCTTTTTCTTTCTTCTGACGCTTCTCTGCCCGACAACCACTTGCAGAAAGCTGCGTCCCTCTGGCTCTGTGTAACTCCCTCTGCATTAACAAAATATCGAACCGAAAGTCCTACCTCTCTGTCAACTCACTCAGAGAGAGACAACCTCAAAACTTCAGCCCTCCTAGCTAGATCTACGCAATCCCTCTAGGGATTCGATTTGTTGCTGCTACAACAATTCAACCTTCACTTCAAATTCAAATCTTCTCTTCCTGTTTCACATCAAATGCTTTGATACCATGTGAAAATTCCTAGATCTAACAATCTAAGGAATCCTACTGCAACAATCTGAGTTAACTTCTCATATTATGTAAATTACTTTACAAAATTAATTCAAATATGAATTATCGAAGTAACTACTGAAGCAGCCTACATTGAATAAAATGTGATTCCTAAACAAGGAAACTGAGCAAGAAATCAATCACACATAGGACACAATTATTTTTGTACACGTCCCTAGAAAAACCCAATGCAGGAAAACCGGTGCAGCAGATCTGAGGGTTTGTATTATTAAGCAATAGCAAATCCTAAATACATCTCTAAATACCTCAAGGGTTATTCAATTACAGGGAGAGATACTAGCAGAAGGAAATTGTGCGTTTTACCTCACACAATCACTGGAAAATCCAGCTGATCTGGTCACTAGAAAAGTTGCCTCTAGAGGTCTCTGCGTAGGCCCTGCGTCACCCCAGAAACAAATCGATCTTACTCCCAGAATCACAGATCTGAGCCTCCCGGTCTCACACCCAAGCTCCCGGCTTCTGGATCCGATCCAACAGTTGAATCTTGGAAACCCTTTGAACCTCTGCATAGCCTTGACTAGCTCTGCGTTGGCTCTGCGCCAGCCTAACTGGCTCTGCTGGACATCTTCCTGCCTCTCTCTGCTGACGATTCTCCGACTAAGAAAATCTCTCTCCAGAAGCTACTCTGCCCCTCACTGCACTGAATCACTTAGATATGATCTTCCGAGCACTGCTCCGTCAGAAGAATTCAATCTCAAGGTTCACTCCGTGTGTATCTTTTCAAATGACCCTCAAGCCTTTCTTTATAATCTTCTTGTTGAGAATTCAACGATCGAGATTAGATCTCTAATCAACGACTAAGATTATAACATGCCTTGATCTCCGCCTTTTCTAGATTATTCTCACTCTGTTTTACTAATGTCCTTTAACTATTTAATTTCCCTAAGTTTAGACTTAGGGTCTCCGTTAAAATAATTAATTATTTTAATAAAAAATTAATCGAGTGGAATTTTCACAAATGGTTTCTGGGTTCTTTGGAATACCCATGTCTAAGGCTCTCCACCAAATTTGGGGCTTAGAGCACTTTTCGATGTTACAAAAATCATCAAACTGCACTATTGTCAGCTCTGCTTTGCACTGCTTAGTTCCCCACGCTGCTAACTACTGCATCTACCACTCTAGCACCCGACTGCACCATCTGTCACTGGTCCATCTGGACTACTCAAGGATCCTGCCCATCTTGTTGCTCTCTGAGGTTGCAAAACCATATCACCCCACCTCTCCCCTAGAGGTATATGAGCAATCATGGCAAACTCCTCCTCCAATCTGGAGGATAGCCTATCAATTTATGTGGTAGCAGCTTGTTGATCCTGCTCCTCCTTGTCCTTCTTTCAAAGAGGACACTGAGAATTGAAGTGGCCGAAAACATTTGATCTTCGAAATGTCCTTCTTTCACCTACGATGCTCTTGTTGTCCCTTCGATGAGAGGGTTGCATTTTCCTCCTCCTCGATCTTCACCCCATTCACCAAATCACGCCTCATTTCCTCTTGTTGTAAATCAGCCCAAACTCTCTCCCAATCAAGCAACTTCTCTCTGCCCAAGATACTTTGGACAAAGACTTGCCACTCCTCGAAAACATTGTTAACGGCCAGCCGTACGAACTCAGTACCTTGAGGCGTTGCTCTTACAGCAGCCAGTTCATCTCAAGTATCTTGAAGTTTCGCCAAGAAGAGGTCTATGCGCTCTGCCTTCTGCATCCTCGTGCATCCCATCTTCTCCTCCAAGTAAATCTTCCGCTGCTCAGAAGACCCCTGATATAAAGCGGCCAATGCATCCCACATCTCTGTGGTTGTCTTTGCCTGGTATGTGAGATATTATGTGATCTCTCACTCCGTCAAGGATCAGCCTCTTGGCCTTCGCCATTTCCTTCTTGTAGGTCTTAAGTTGATCTGCATCTGTGGGCTCAACTACCACACTAGTGATATAAATTTTGAGATCATGCTCCTCTAGACGGAAAGAAGCCCTTTCCTTCCAGATAGCATAGTTAGAGGCACCCTCCAACTGATCTTGATCTCGTAAGCCAGTTGATGCCATCACACCCAAAAAACAAAGTCTAAGCCTACCTCTAACCCTTTGCGCAACTGCTGACTGGCTCTACGCACTCCCTGCTAGAGTGAGCAAAACTTCTCTCAGCTACTACTGCTTTTGCGTGGGAAATTAGAATTTCTGGGCAAGAAATTCTCTGAGGTCAGAAATCCTTCAATAAGTTTTTTCTTCCCTTCTGACGCTTTTTTGTCCCAGTAACTGCTGTAGAAAATTTGCGTCCCAGCTGAAGATCTACTTTGCGCTGATGTTGTTGTGTTGCTCCCTCTGCAACTGACAAATTTCGATCTAGAAAATCTTCTTCTCTGTCGACTCACTTAGAGAAGGATTTTTCCACGAAGATCTTGCCCTCCTGGCATTGGACTGCGCAAGCCTTCTGGGGAATTGATCTGCTGCCTATGCAGCTCTTCGAGCTCCCTCTTCAGCTCTGATTCTGAGCCCTTCTCTTCTTCACCTGCTCTCTGATACCATGTGAAAAATCCTAAAACTAGAATCCTATTACAGCAACTGGAAAATATTCACCTAATTGTTAATATTTACTTAACAATTTATTTGCAGTTATCTACGGCAAACACTGAATACATCACACTGCAACCTACACCAATATCAAAATGTTGCAAAAACAAAATACAGTGCAAAAAAGAAATAAACACACAATCGACACCGTTATTTTTGGATAATGTCCCCGGAAAAACCCAATGCGGAAAACCGGTACAGCAACTGAGGGTTTGTATTATTATGCAGTAGTTTTTTAATACAAATCTTTGGATGCTTACTTGCTATCCGATACAGAGAATATAACTGGAAAAAATGAAGTGAGAATTAATCTCACACTATCACTGGCTATCCGATACAGAGAATATAACTGGCAAAAATTAAGTGAGAATTAACCTCACACTATCACTGGCGATCCAACACTGATCCAGCCTTTGAATGGCTAGCCCCAAGCTGCCTCTGCGTCACCACTTGTAGGGACTATGTCACTCCTCCGACTGATCGATCTGCCAACAGGAAACTCAGATCTCTGGTCCTCCGGTCTCACACCCTAGCTCCCGGCACTAGATCCGGACTGCTCCTCAGTAGATCTGCGAATCTCCTCAGAGGCTCTCCACTACCTCAACGTAGCTCTGCGCTGCCAGCCTCTTCTAGATCTCTCTCTGCCTCCTCTGCAATGTATTCACCGGATCAGGAATACTTCCTCTAGCCAACTATCCATGCCCCTCACTACACGAAATCACTTCGATCTTCCTCCGCCAACTGCTACGCTGCTCTCTTGAGAAATCGATCTCTAGATCTCACTCAATGTGTTTTCCAAATGGCCATCAAGCTACTTCTTATAATCTCTTGTTGACATATCAATGGCCAAGATTAAAACATAATCAAAGGCTAAGATTAACTGGGAGTTGATCTGTGTCTTTATCTAGAAGATTCACATCCGATCTAATTAATACACTTTAATTAATCACATTTCCTAAGTTTAGACTTAGGAATACATTAAAAATGATTAATTATTTTAATTAAATCCTTTCCGGGTGGAATTTCCCAAAACACTTTCTGCGTATTGTGGAATGCATGTGTCTTAGCTTCTCTGCAAAATCTTGAGGCTAGTGCACATCCGATGCTACAAAAATCAACACAAAATTCTCTATCGGTATTTGTTTAAGGCTTCTGAATCTCCCTCAAATAAACTCACCAGCCTAAGCATAAAGGGCTAGCAGAAAATGACAAGCAAAATACTGAATAGAACTTTTACAATTAAACAACATACAAGCTCTTAGATAATCCCTTATAATTTAGTTTAGAATAGTTCAGCATAATCCCATCTAACCTCCAAAAATGGTTTTTCAAGCTCATAAAATCAAGTAATCGCAAATAATGCTGACTGTTGTGCACCACATACTCGGGGCACATGGAGCATTTGAAATTATTTCTTTCAAAAAGGAATTATAGCGAATTAAGCAAAAATGTGCTTTACAAATCCTACATACTAGCATGCTACTTAGAAAAGAAATATAAGCATTTTAGATTAGGACTTTCTATAACAACATGATGGGCCTTAAACAGAGTCAATGGAGGCATACCTTCTCCGCAACCGATGACCTTAAATGCAGCCAGAATGGATCTGTTAAGACATGCATAGTTTTGCTGCACATCAGTATGTAGTTCACTGCATGCAGTCATTCAAAGTATACAAGCAAATGTCTAAACATAACATTAAAGGGTAAGATGGAGAAAAATAATGATGTGACTTTAAATACCAGATCATAGAGACAATAATTTATGAATTTACATTCAAGATCGACCCCATCATAAATGTATAGGCTTCACTAACTTTAGCAAACAATACATTATCAAGAATTGGCAAGTATCATATAAATCATAATTCCATATCAAAAGAAGAAAACCATCTGCAATTCAGGAGAGAAAAGTTGCAATCTCTTGCATCATGCAGATGTTGGTCTTTACTAACATGATGTTCTGCAAATAAATTCCACGTGACAAAGAATGATGAGGTTTATATTCACCATTTTGTTTCTTCATTACATAGGATGATTTTACCCATATTTCAACTAAAGGAATGAATGCATGGGCAGAATAAGGCATCTTGTAGATAATTCCAGCATCAAAGACTTCCCAAAATTTCAATGTTTACCTTCTCAACCACCACTACCGTAAGGCATTCTTTAGCTATAAAATCTACAGTCCAGAAATTCAAGAAGTAGCAGGTGGAAAATTTACTGAAACGGACTTGGTTAAGCCTGTGAAATACCTCATAGACTGATAAACATGTTGTCAACACCCAAAATAGCAAGAAAGCAATTCTTCAACCGGTATTTGCAGAAACACAGGAGGCTCAAAGGAAATGACCCAACAATGTTGGTTTATATGTAAAAGAAAAAAAATTCTGACCAATGAAGTTCAAAGCATATGAATCTAGAGGTCAGTAAGGGTGAATTGCAAGTGCTCATGGAAGGAATGTTATGAATAAAATATATATATAAATAAAGATGATAAATGTAATAATGATTAATTAATTAGTGATTAGTATTGAAGAGGCATGTCTCTAAGGACATGACCATTCCTTAAAGGGTGCCTAGCCTGGGTATATATACGGAACCCTCAGTTGTAATCATCATCTCACTTGTATTCAAATATTCTTATATATAGTATATTACTTATCCTACAATGGGTGTCTTTGTCTTCGAAGTATTCTGAAGATTATTGCAGGTTACAAACTTTGTTCGTTACATTGGTATCAGAGCCACATTGGCAGAACCCGGCCTTTAGCCATCAACTCTTCGTCAATTTTGTTGTCATGCAATTGAAGTGTTTCGCTACACATTTGTTGTAGGTTCTCCGGTTTACCCATTGGGTCTTTGGCCATTTAAAAAATAATAATAAAATAATAAAAAGAAAGAAAAAGAGAAGGGTCCAAAAAAAAGAGATCAGAATATATATTATTTATAAAAAAAATGTTAAAACAATATTATATCTATAAAAAAAGATAGATATTAAAAAGAAAAAGGGAGTGAGAAAATAATTGAAAAGAAAAAAAAATTATTTAAAAAAAAGAGTTTAAAAAAAAACAAAAAACCAAAAAAATCAAATAAATCTAGATATTGAACCAAAATAAAAATCAAAAACATTGAAAAAGAAGAGATACTAACCAAAAAAAATATAGTTAAATGAAAAAATAAAAAATAAAAAAACTAGCTTCACTCCGCCGCTTTTTCCCTACCATAGTTCATACATTCGTACATAGAATATTTTTCGACATCGTTCTATGTTCTATCCTACAGCGCACTAGCAGCCACCACCACGACCTCGATAGGCCACCACTGTCCAGCAGCTTGTTTTTCTGCGACACATAGCCACAACCACCACCATTCTGCAGCCACCGCCAGCTGTTATCACTACAGCTCTATCTATCTGTCGCATCACCATTGTCAACCGTTTTTGCCACCAATTTGCAACTCTTTTGTTGGGTCGCTTTCATTGCAATTTCCCTCAATTGATGCGCTGCCACTGTTCTACGGTCTACCTATTGGAACGTGACGGCTCATAACATATACCAAAAGAGATTTAATCCAATTGTTCAAATCGGATATTTATAACAAGGCTATAATATACCAAAATTTACATTACAGAGTTGAAGCTAGGTTGTACGACAATCTATATATATATATATATTCTGCCTTCATTTTAACTGACGTGTCCATACAGTCACGTCTTTCTCTTCATAATACCATACAGTGAAGTATTTGGTCAAACGACCATAAATGGCATTAAAATATTATTCAACAAAAACACATAAATTTTCAAGCTTCAAAATAATTTCAAAGAAGAGTCTAATATTATAAAAGAGAAGATGGCAACATAGACATGAGAATTGTTGCATCCATGAGATGGGTAAATTGTTGCATGCTCGTTGCTTGCTGCTCGCTCTGCTAGGGTTCCTGCTCGCCCCTGCAACAGCGCAGTCTGACTCAGTCCGTCTTCCGCTTTACTCTGGCTCTCTTCTCCTAGATTAACGCGGACTGGCATAGGCCACCCTGCAATGGCAAGCCCTTCGGGGGGGGCATCACAGCCTTCCCCCTCAGACAACGACAAACAAGATGCTACGGAACTTTCAAAGGACTCTGTCTTAGAACAGACGAATCCAGAGGCTAAGGACACCCTGATGCAAGATTCGCAAAAAGCTTCAACCGAAAAGCGCAGTGACGCACAGGAAGAAGAACATGGGCAAAAAGAAACGCCCACAGTGACGTCAACCACCTGCAAACCCATCGCTGCTGAAAGGCTTAAAATCGAACTTCCAAGCCACATAAATTCATCGGTTTCTGGCCTACTGAAAAAGCTCTGCAAGGATGGATTTCTGCCAAATGGAAGCCCAAGGGGCATGTCACCCTACAACTTGGACCTAAAGGCTTTTTCACTGCAATCTTCATTTGCATTGAGGATCGTAACAGGGTTCTGGATAAAGGCCCTTACTTCTTTAACTCAGCTGACTTATACTTAAGGGATTGGGTGGAAAGGTTCAACCCTGACAAGGAAGATTTCAGTTGGGCACCGGTATGGATCAGGATGTACTCGCTCCCTTTGGAATATTGGGATGAAGAATCTTTGAGAGACATTGGCAGGGGGCTGGGGGAGTTCATAAAAATTGCGGAGGAAACAAAGCTGCGCAGATATACCTCTTATGCACGCATCTGTGTCTATATGCGCTTGGATAAAGCCCTCCCAGACTCAGTAAGCCTCTATCATGATGATTTTGAATGGATCCAGCCCTTAGATTTTGAACATGTACCCTTCTGATGTCGTAAATGTCACATTCATTGGCATCTCTTTCGGGATTGCCCGCTTAATGCCAAGCCACAATCCTCTAATCTCCCGGATAAATCTGCACATGAAGGGTTTACCAAGGTCACCAGTAGAAAGAGGTCACACAAAAAACCTACTAATGGGAAAAAAACCAACCTAGCTACCTCGTCCATTCCATCCATTACTAATAGCTTTGAAGTTCTAGCCACAGCTGCCGAAGACTCCCCTCAAGCAAACCAGCAAGCCTCCCAAGCGGTCAAATCGACCTCGCCTCCCCCACTGCCGAATTCACCCCCCATTCCTCAGTCCATGGGGAACAATGTTACCGATGAAATAGGTAACCGCAATGTTACCTACTTTTTTTTGGTAGCATAAAAAGCACCCGATTTTGAAAAGTGGTGATGCAGAATCACCATTTTTTTTTTGGTGCACATTTTTGACACTCTAAAATTTTTATTTGTAGGTATGAATATTTGTTTTAAAATGTTAGTGATTTTCATGCTAATTTTGAAATATTGATACGACATCAATTTTTTTTTAAAGTGGTGATTTTGTACTAATTTTGAACGTATTGATCTGTACCTTTTTTTTAAAGCGGTGATTTTCATACCTAATTTCCAAACGTATTAGTCTTTGCCCTTGACCTTTTTTCTAAATAGGTGATTTTCCTGCTAATTTTAAAACGTATTGATCTTGCATCAACCTTTTTTTTTTTAGAGTGGTGATTTTCATGTATGTAATAAAACACAAACTTAGATTAAAAAATATATATATAAACAGTTAAAAAAACCAATAAAAATGTAAAAAAAAACAAAAATAGCTCATAAAAAGAAAAAATTTAAACAAAAATAAATAAATAAAACAAAAATATTTGAAAATTATATCAAAGGAAATGACAAAATTTGAAGAAAAAAAACACATAATTTAAAGAAAAAAACAAAAATTCACCAAAAAATTAAAAAAAAAAAAAAATCAAAAACATTTTTTTTCGAACTTATTAAAAAAAACAATATATTTAAAAATATATATATATTTAAAAAAAATTTAAAATAATTAAAATTACAAAATTAAAATTTAGGAAAAAAAAAATTAAAAAAAAAAAATTTAAATTTAAAAATATAAATTAAAAAATAATAATAATAATAAGGAAAAAAATACAAATTCACCAAATATTAACCTCTCTTTTTTTTAATTTAATAAAATTTGATGTATATACCTATTTTAATTTAAGTTCATATATATATTTTATTTTTTATAATTTAAATTTAATTTATTTTTTATAGTTTATTTGTTTTTTTAATATATATTGTTTTAAATTTAATATTTTCATTGTATTTTTTTTTTATTTTTTATTTTTAATTAATTTTTTTTTTTTTTTCCTTTTAATTTGAATAGTGTTTTTTTTTTTAAATTTTGAATTTTTAAATTTATTAAAATTTAATATATTTCCTTAAATTTAATTATTTGTTTTAAATTTTTTTTCTTCTTTTTTTAAATTTAATAAGCATTTTCTTTTTCTTTTTTAAATTTAATTTCTATATTTTATTTTTTTAATTTCCTTCCTTTTTTTACTTGTTTTTTTTTTAATTTAATATTTTTATTTTGTTTTTATTTTTATTTTTTAATTTCTATATTTTTTTAAATTTTAATCTTAATTTTTTTTTTGGTTTATTTTTTAATTTTTTTTCCTTAAATTTTAGGTTTTTTTTAATGATTGAATTAAAATTTTTACTTTGTTTTTAT
Source organism: Pinus albicaulis (assembly GCA_034641835.2). Classification (NCBI taxonomy): domain Eukaryota; kingdom Viridiplantae; phylum Streptophyta; class Pinopsida; order Pinales; family Pinaceae; genus Pinus; species Pinus albicaulis. The sequence continues at coordinate 1,956,144,896 of CM076578.1, read as the reverse complement.
TTTTATTTTTTTTATCTTCATATATTTTTAAATTTTAAGCTTTTAAATGTTTTTATTTTTTTAATTTTTTTTTTTTCTTAAATTTTAGGTTTTTTTTTAATGTTTGAATTTTAAAAATTAAAAAATGTTACTTCTATTTTTAAAAATGCCAAAAGTATGACACAATTTATTTTTTTGTTATTCCAGCATCAACTGGTTTTGTTTTGAGGGTGTTTTTTCAATCCTTTTTTCAAGAAACAATTTTGTTTTTACCATAATTTTATAAAATGTTGAAATTTGACCTTAAAAAAAAACGAAGTGCGTTCTGGAAGAGACACTTTTTTTTTTGGGTGTTTTTTCAATCCTTTTTTCAACAAACAATTTTGTTTTTAGCATAATTTTAGAAAATGTTGAAATTTGACCTTCAAAAAAAAACAAGTGCGTTCTGGAAGACACACTTTTTTTTTTTTTGGTGTTTTTTCATGTTTTTTGAGAGTTTTTGGGCTAGAGTTCCCGTTTTGAGGTCAGGTTACCTATTTCATCGGTAACTATGTTGGGGGATCAGCTTGGAAATCTAGAAGCTCAAATGAAAGACCCTGACTGGAAACCAAATGGAATGGATGTAGACTGTATCCCTTGCCAAGCCTTAGCAGAAAGCAGTCAAGCACAAAATATGGATGAAGAACCGGAAAGCATCGACCTGAGCGGGCTCGACATCTTTGAGCTCGAACAAGCCTGCCGGAGGAAAGAGTTCGACAGAATTCAAGAGCATCAGCTCGATACTCTGGAAGTCATCATATCCAAAGCCTTTCAACAGAAAGAACTGGGAATACAACCAGGTAGTCAGTGGGATGGCAACCAAGTTCCTAAAGACTCCAAGAAGCGAGGAAGAAAAACAGATCTACAAAGAACTATCACAGTGGGCAAAATCCTGGTTGACTCAGGCAAATACGCTAAGTTGACGAAGTACTACAAGCCTCTCCCAAATAGTGAATCATGAAGCTCACTTCATGGAATCTAAGAGGGCTCAACAGCCCCGGGAAACTCAGAATGATAAAAAACATGATAAAGCAGGAGCAGCCCCAGATCTTCTTCATGCAGGAAACAAAATGTAACAGCAGCACTCTTGGAAACATTCTCTCAAGAGCCTGGCCTGGTTGTCATTCGGTAGCAGTGGACGCTTCGGGAGCCTCTGGAGGATTGGCCATTGCCTGGAACACACAGGCCATCTCTCTCTCAGATTTCCATGCCTCCCACCATATCATTCAAGCTACTTTTCACATCATAGGAACCAGCCTTCATGGACATCTTACTAATGTCTATTTCCCTCAGGAAGCGGGCAGTAAGATTGCACTTCTTGACACTATAGGAGCGTTTAACTTCAACAGATTCCATCCCCTCTGGATCATAGGCGGTGACTTTAATATGATCACCAAGCTGGAGGAAAAGCAGGGAGGCAAAGCCAAACTGGAGCAAGACAGTTGCCACTTTAAAGATTTCATACAAAACAACATGCTAATAGATATGCAATATTGTAATGGAATTCACACTTGGAGCAATCGCAGGGCAGAGCGGCAACATATAGCCTCCAAGCTAGACAGATTTCTCATCTCAGATAATTCAGTTCATCTGGGCGGAGACATCTCGACCTCTATTCTCCCTCTCACCGGCTCAGACCACTGGCCTATTTCCCTTCAATGGCAAAGACCAAGTAACTCAACTCGTCGTCCTTTTCGCTTTGAAGCATTCTGGCTCAATCACCCCACTTTTAACGACCTCATCAGCTCCATCTGGAAGAACTTCTCGCTGCCAGAAGGGTCCAAAATGTACCAGTTTCAACAAAAACTCAAATTCCTTAAAACCCACATCAAGCGCTGGAATCACTCCACCTTTGGCAATATCTTTCAGGCACAGCAAGATCTAAACAAAGAAATGAGGGCTCTCCAGCAACAAATCATCACCGAAGGTCACACGGAAAGGACAATGGAACAAGAAAAGCAGTTACAAACTCAACTGGAGGAAAGATCAAAGCAAGAAGAAATCCTATGGAAACAGAAATCTAGAATCAGAAGGTTGAAAGAGGGAGAAAAAAACACCAAATTCTTTCACAGAACTACTATTCAAAGACGGATGCACAACACAATCACCTTCATTCAGAATCAAGAGGGGGAAAGAGTGGAAAACCATGCAGAGATCGAGGAGGAGTTCATTAATCACTTCCAGGCGGTGCACCAAGAGCCTCTAATCGATAAACAGCTGGCCATAGAAAAAATCACACAAAACATTCCAAAAATAATCACAGAAGAACACAACCAACTTCTTCTGCGACCTGTCTCGACTCAGGAGGTGGATTTGGCCATGAAGCAACTCAAGGAGGGTAAAGCTCCAGGTCCGGATGGCTTTACCACTACCTTCTTCCACAAATTCTGGGATCTTATCAAAGAGGAGGTTTGGTTGGTGGTGGAGGAATCTCGCTCTATGCACTGGCTTCTCCCTCTTTGAATTCGACCTTCATTGCCCTAATTCCAAAAGAAGAAAATACCAGCATGCCGGACAAATTCCGCCCAATCGCCTTATGCAATGTCATTTACAAAGTCATTTCTAAAGTCATTGCCAACAGACTGAAACCGCTTCTACCCTTGCTCATCTCGCCAGAACAATCAGGATACGTGGAAGGAAGGCAAATACTGGATGGCATTATCCTCACTCATGAGATCATACACTCCCTCAAGCACACTAAACAGGCAGGTATGATTCTCAAGATTGATCTTTCTAAAGCTTTTGATAAGATAAGCTGGACTTACATTCAAAAAATGTTATCTGCTTTCGGTTTCTCCCCAACTTGGGTTCACTGGGTCTCGAGTCTGATCTCTTCCACTTTCTTCTCTATCCTTATTAATGGAATTCCCTATCAACCTTTCAGCCCCTCACACGATATTAAACAAGGGGACCCCCTATCCCCCTTCCTCTTTGTTTTAATGGCAGAAGGCCTTGGTCGACATCTTAAACATGCCCTTCGTTCCCAGCAGCTCTGAGGCCTCTCTATCCACAACTCCCCAGCCCTAACCCACCAACAGTGTGTGGATGACAACATGTTGTTTGGTTACCCTTCAGTTCATGAAGCCTCCCATTTTAAATCCCTTTTGGATGACTTCTCGGTTGCCTCTGGGGCGAGCATTAACATTGTTAAGTCCCAAATTTTCTTCTTTCATACCCCTCCAATAACTCAATTTGCTATTGCCCACATTCTTGGCTTCTCCATTGCCACTCTACCTTCCAACTACCTGGGCGCTCCCTTAATCGACTCTGCTATAAAGCATGCTTCCTGGCAAGGGCTCCTTGAAAAACTTGAAGCACGTCTTTCTTCATGGACTCATAGAACTCTGAACATAGCAAGCAAATTGGTCCTAATCAAAGCGGTGCTACAGGCTATGCCTCTTTATCTTTTTTCAATTCTTGCAGCGCCAAAATGGGTCCTCAAAAAAGTTAAAGCCCTACAGCGCAATTTTCTATGGGGATCCACTGGTTCTAATCGTAAATGGGCTCTGGTTAAATGGTCGACAGTCTGCAAGCCAAAGGAACAAGGAGGAATAGGGCTACGTGATCCTATTCATAGCAATGCCATTATGAGTGCCAAAATTTGGTGGCATTGGCTAACTGCTCCCAACAAGCCATGGGCTATTATCTGGACTGCAAAGTATGCCAACCAAAGACCACAGGAAGAACTCATAAGATTCACACCAACGGAGAAGGGCTCTCTCATATGGAACGCTGCTAAACAACACTATCTGCTAATCCAAAAACATAGCTTCTGGAAAATAAGGGATGGAAGCACCGCTAGATTTTGGATTGATTCCTGGGATCAATTCCCGAAACTCACCAGCATCTACAGACCGCCTCCTAGTCCAGACTGGGATATGCAACAATTGGAAACAGTTCAGCAACAATGGACAGTCAGTACAGCACAGGGATATAGACAGTGGAAACAAGCTGAAAAGGAATACTGATGAGCACACATTGGAAGTCTTAAACTCAGAACTTCAAATTCGTCGAATCAGAACATCAGACAGCATGGACATTCTAAGATGGGGATACTCCCCAAAGGGCTCCTTCTCCACCAAAGAGGCATACAAAATTGATGTGCAACAATCCAATGCCCATAGATCCTTTATGGAGCAGAATTTGGAGATCTGGGGTTTGGCCTAAAGTTTCCTTATTTCTATAGCTCTTTGGTCATTAAAGAATCCTCACTTGGGACAACTTAAGGAAAAGAAGCTTTCATGGCCCCTCAAAATGTCCCAATTGCAATTCTCATGAGGAAACTCTGCAGCATCTCCTCAATTCCTGCTCTCTGGCTAATCAATTATGGGAGAAAGATAGTTTTCGATGCCAAAAAAATTGTAGAATCTCTGAAGACATAATCAGTTCCATACGCAACTGGCATCAGACTCCATACAGAAGCGAATTACTAAACCAACTTTGGAGAATAATCCCAGGCCTTCTCCTATAGACAATCTGGAAAGAACGAAACAAGGACATTTTCAAAGATCAAAACACTCCTCTAGACATTATCTGGAGAAACTTCTGTCTCAATCTCACAGAAACCTTGGCTCTGCAATCTTGGCACACAGAAGACTACCCAACTCTTGCAAATGAAAAGGCCATTTGGGAAAATTGGGGTATCCAGCTCCCCCAAGGAAAGCAAGTTCATAGAGCTCCTAGAACCTCCGACACCGACATGAACTCATGGATCCCTCCTCCACAAAACACCTTCAAACTCAACTTCGATGGTGCTTCAAAAGGTAATCCAAGCAAAGCAGGATTTGGAGGCATCTTCAGAGACCATAAAGGCAATCCTATCGTAATCTACTTAGGAAGCTTTGCATGGGACACGAACAATTCGGCTGAGCTGGAAGGTCTTTGGCAGGGTCTTCTCCTTTCCCAACTTCATGGGCTTCACCCACTGGTGATTGAAGGGGACTCCCAAATTCTTATCAACATGGCCACTCAGCTCCTAAATGGGGCTCATGCACACAAAATCACCAATAGTTGGAGACTTGAGGCACGTTTGGAGGCTATAGAAAGGTGGCTCCACAACAACCGAGCACTCCTATTCAAGCATATCAGATGGGAAGGTAACAAATTCGTTGATCTACTTGCCAACTTGGGAGTGGATAGTATGAACAATCTTCTTACAGGTACTCTCGACATAATTCAGAATCATGATCAAAAACAAGAATGCAAAAAATTGGTCCAGAGTGAAGCAGAGTTCCCGGATGCGGGTGAGGAGGACAGAGCATAAGTTGATGGGACTGGGGTGTGGCATGGCGGGGAGACACCTGCCCACGCATAAGGCAGTTGGCGTTCGGCATTTAACATTGGCTGCAAATTGCTTAATTGCATTTACTCCCGGTGCTGGTTGCAATCCCGACTCCGCTCCTCAGTGCGATCTCGCGTGTGACGAAATGAATCGGCCTTCGACTCTTATTAATGGAGGTTTATTGCAGGGTGTTTCTCGATGCAAGGTCGTCTGGATTGAAATAATGGTGCGCTGCTTTGGTTCGGTTAGCGCTCCCCTGCCGATAAATCAATGGTGCACCCCGAATGCAAGGCTCCCAAATGTGCGCACGGCTACTGGCAAGCGGAGCAGGCTGAATTGTTGTCTAGACTTTGGAGATAATCTCCACTTCTCTCATTCTGGATTCTGTATGCTAGCTTCGGTCTCTCTGAACTTTCATTCGCCTCAGTCCTCTGTCAGTCCTGCTCTTCCTTTGCTTCTTGGGCCCTCTGTCACGACTGAGAATATGCCTCGCCTTCGGCAAAGGATGAGGTGTCGAAGAGGCAGCACCAGACGCCAGCTTCGGCGCTCTCCCTCCACCTCCAGCACCTCCTCAGATTCATCTTCTCATTCGAATAGCCACACTAGGATTCGGAGAGGTCGCATGCTTCGCTCTAGCCGTCGCCTGGACTCCTCGGAGCCTCCAAATCTCTCTGTTCAGCCTCACACCGCACACTTCTCTTTCAACTGCTCACTCAATCGCCCTAGGGTCACGGCCTCAATTACTGTTATCTTTCGCGAAGAGCCTCAGGAGAACGCTCCTAGTTTGAGCCCGGCAAGTTTGTGCAACACTGATGTACAGACCTCGAGACCGCATGCAGGGTTGGTGCACTCGTCGAGCAAGGATTTGCAGGGTCAGGCAAGCGGGCATCAGGATGTGGAAATGGCACAAGGCGATATTGGGCAAGCGAGCGAGACGCAAGTGGTTCCACCACCCTCCAAGCGGGTGATCACTTCCATTGCGGACCTGTACAAGAATGACGGGGAACCGGATGAGCTCTGGTGCAGAGTTGTGGAAGAGCCACCTGATGAGTAGTCGCTCCCTCTTAGTTTGGTTTTCCTGTTTAGTTTCGGCCCTCACTCTCGGGCTTGTTTTTGAGTTTTTTGTAGTATCAGTTCATATCTCAGTTTTTGATAGCTGTAAGTTCCAGAAACATCACTCTATGGCACCCCTGCGTGGGAAACAACTAGAAAATTGCTCAAGGCTGGTTTCCCTCCATATGGGCAGTCTTTATAACTAGTTTTTTGTCAAGATTGCCACAATATTGGGCAAAGATTAGGCTTTGGCCCGCTGTACATTATTTCCTTTGTTAGTAGAATACCTTAACTTAGAAAAAAAAAATATTATAAAAGAAAAGAAAAAAATAGTATTTTGTGATATTCCAATTGATGGTAAATTGTACCATTTATAAAAAGTAATTATATTACCTTAAAGTGAATATTGATAAGGTTATTACAAGGGTATTGAACAAAAAAAAGAAAAAAAATTAAATAAGGTTCCATACAAAGTTAAAAGAAGTGAAGAAAAAAATGGGGTTTTTTTTGAGATGTCATTTTTGTTCAAAGGGATATTCTAATTGTCAAGATTCATTCAAAAATCAAAATGTCTGTTAAACTCAGCAATAGAATAAGCAAGAATAGAGAGCAATGGGAAAGATAACCGTGAGTTGTAATATTATTCACAATGATACATATTTATCATACATTGGGGGTGATTGTTGGATTCACATTCCAAGGTCTCTTGGACTCCCCAAGTCTCTTGAGCTTCCACACTAACCCTAGAAGGATTAGGTGTCCAACAATCCAGCCCTTAATCTGAAGAGGTATGCGTGAGTCCAAGAAGAGAGTTGTAATACAAAATGGCAGCACTAGGTTGAATGTGCTCTCTAAAATGTTGGCGTAACTCAACAGCACTGGAACGCTTAGTGTAGTTCCCGGAACTCTTCCAAATCTGGCAAGAAGTTGAGATCTTCTGCTAGAAGAAGTGTTCCTAATGTTTTGAAGAGGAAGACCTTCAACCTGGAAAGAGGGAGGTCTACAACCTACGGTGGTTTAAGGATGCCCAACAACTCTGGAATGCTTGATGCATTTCCTGGAATTCCTCCAAAACTGTCAAGAAGTTGAAGTCTTCTGCTAGAGGAAGTGTCCTGAATTCTTTGAAGAGAAAGGAACTCAAGCTCGCATAGATGGTTTAAGGCTGACCACCAACCACAAGCATGCTCATGGGCATCTGTGTCTGGCTACAACTTTGAATCTAGAATGTCAAGTTATGGCTCAAGCTCGCTTGAACTTCTTCGTCTCTGGCTATAACTCTGAATCAAGCTCGCTTGAACTTCTTCGTCTCGTATGGCATGTTATGGCTCAGGCTCACTTGAACTGTTGCGCCTTTGGCTACAACTCTGAATCTGGAATGGCAGATTGTGGCTTGAGCTCGCTTGATGTGGCTTTGAAGCTTGTAGATGACCACGATTTCCCCCCCTGTCAGATACAAGGTGAGATGATGGCGAAAACTCAACTGCAAGACTTTTTAATACTCTAGAAGAAATTCTGACATATGACTGAAACATCTTCTTGGTTGTTGATGCCCATTGCCAAGAAGCAATCCATCCAAGATGAATCTTTGTTCTTGCAGGAGGCTTATTTTTGTAGCATCTGTTTGAAGAATGAGTGGTTTTATGACTGTGCTCACATGGATGAAGATCAAAATAGTGATCTTTCATATGACCAACTCGATCATAGTGTTGGCATTTTACAATCTGTTGTTGTTGTTGTGGAAGAGGAGCAGAATCTAGAACAGTTGAAGGTGAGCTATCATGAAGAAATTTGGCACTCTGAAATTTGATGGGCCTCGAGTAGTCTGGAATATGAAAGGACACCTCCTTGTCATATCCAAGACATGTTCCGTGCTTGTTATGGACAAGCTCTTCCCAAGGTCTGATGATGGGCTTGGGAAGTGCAGAATGAATTTCTGCATCTACATGTAACTCTGTTGCTTTATTGGGCACTGAATGTGAATCAATTGCAACACTATTGACTTGCTGCTTATGGGAGTCTCTTTTAATATTCTGAACAGAAATTGGTCTAGAATGATGACTCCACTGTTGTAATTCTTCTTGCTGAAGTTGAGACTCCAACTGCAAAAACTCTGTATTTTATTTTGCATTTTGCAAGCAAGTTTGAATGTCTAAAAGAGTTTCCTTACTGACTTTTACCATCTCATCAATAGTGGAATGTATTAGAGTATTCAACAGCTCTAATATTCCATCAAGTCTAGCCATTGTCTCAGCAAAAATAAAGGCTTAATAATCCTAATGGAAGCTATAACAAGGATACACAAACCCCAGCGTTATTCCAAAAATTGAGGAATTTTATATTATTACCCTCTTTCTCAATAGTTTCAAATTTAAGTCTTATGAACTTTGGCACTCTAGGCAAAGAAATTTCTTTTGACGTGTTTGTAGAATGGGGCTTCATATAGGCCTTTAAAGATGTGCGCAAAACAGTATTGAAAACAAAATCTTTCACAAGACTTCAAACACCATTACATCTCATACACCATTTCTATAGAACACATTTCTTGTCTTCCTGTAGGCTCTGAAAATAAGAGGAACGATACTATGCATCATCCGGAGAGAGGAAAGATCAATGTACATGCACAGGGACAAACATACTCACTGGAGAAGATCGAATATGAACGATATGACCGCCCATATCTTGTAGATGAATGAGCCACCGCAGGATATTCAGTGCATATCTCGCGTGTTTTCCTTCACCAATATTCAATGTAGAGTAGAAAATAACAACTCCAACACATCTGCAACTTTCAAACCAGCATTCAAGACCAACTAGCGCACGAATCAAGGAATATTAACGCACAAATTTTAGACTCCGATAACTCTAGACGGAGAAATCCAAGAGCAGTATCATGGCTAGGACTGGAATTCTTTGTCAGATATAGAGATGCCGAAAGTAGGATGGCCGACTGGGCCAAGCCTTCGGAGGGCCAAGCACCAAGGACGGAGTGTTATGACAAGCAAGAATAATTCCAAACAAACACGAAAAGTTATGAAGTGATCACCTTCCCTTAAGCTTCACCATTGCGAATACAATAAATCACCCTCCATCTGTCAAATTCATGCCACCAACCAAAAAGATTGGCCACTCCGGCTCAACAGTCGATGAACAACCCTAAATTTCTTCTACCAAAATTTCCATTTTCAAAGCACCCTCAGAACGCACAAAACCTACAAAGTTCAACAACCGAGAGAGCAAAATCAGCTCATTTAAGTCCTATGCACTTTTTTTTCTGCGAAAGAACCCCCACGATGCGACGGATGATTTTGCAGAGAGCCACCAAACGTCCAGTCCCACAGTACTCCAATTATTCTAAATGTCAGTTTTAAACATGCAACAATTTATCCAAGAAATAAATCAGTAGGAAAACGGTGCAATGGGAGGATGGTGCTGTGTGACAAGGCAGCATGTTGTGAGGTGGTATTAATAGGCGTAAGAGCGCGTTGGGAGAGGAACCAGTGGGATCGGATTTGTTGACTATTTTGGAGTCGACTGTTGTAGAGAGGCATCGACAGTGGAGTCGAGGTGCCTTGGAGGAGGCATATGGGCCAGAGTGGTGTGTTGTATGGGAGTTAATGGCATATATTGGATTGGAAGTCGTATGACAGTGCGATGGGAGAGGAGCATACACTGCACGGGTAGTTTTACAATGTTGGGGGTGGTTTTACAAAAACGTATGAGCAAGAGGTGATAGTGTGAGGGTGGAGAGGCACAGCAAAGGGAGTCGGAGGTTGGGTTTACCATATCACAGTCACGTCAGGCCAACGTTATATGCAACAAACATACCACACTCGACTTCAATTCGATTTCCCTCCTGCAGAGTATTGAATACTATGGTAATGGTGCGATGCAGGGGAGTGACGCAGTGGTGGGATATACTGGGAGCGGAGAGTGGTATGCATTAAAGTGGCGGAGCAACCTGGAGTATGCCGCAATGTAGGAGTCGTATGGGACTCTGCACTGTTTAACACAACAAAAGATCTATTATATGTAATCCTTGCAAACGCACAAGTCTATTAACACACCATTAACGCATAACATCATTAATGTATAGGTCACCAGTGTTCACGTCGAGTTACAATGAACACCACAGTAAGAGAATGCCACAGTAACACCTGGGCAGAGAGACAGACTTGAATTTCCCAACAAAATTAAGATAAGGCCACACATCGTGGCTCTGATACCATGTTAAACTCAGCAATAGAATAGGCAAGAATAGACAACAATGGGAAAGATAAGCGTGAGTTGTAATATTATTCACAATGACACATATTTATCATACATTGGGGGTGATCGTTGGATTCAAATTTCAAGGACTCTTGGACTCCCTAAGTCTCTTGAGCTTCCACACTAACCCTAGAAAGATTAGGTTTCCAACGATGTCGTCTACACAAAATGTTATAAAACTTTTACTTTAGTCGAATATCTAAGTGATGCATAAAAACAATTATTAGCAAGAGATATAGAACAATTAATGGCAATATTTGGGTGACAACATGCAAAATTTAATAAGGTAACAAAGAAAATGGAATCCAAATTACAAGTTAAAAACCCATCATTAGCCCTACAAAAAAATGTAATCCAGTGTACCCAGAAATTGCAGCGAGGAGATCGAGAGAAAGACAAAATAGCCAAACTTTGACAAAATCAAAAAGTGTTACAACAAGAGTATAAAGATCTTGTTGATATGCATAACAAGGAATTAATGGAAAAGGACGAAGAAATTTCTTGTCTCAAGGACCACATTGAAAAATTACTTGCACAAGTCAAGAAGACTAAGGTCTCAAAGAAGGAACTCAAGAAGCACCTATAAAAACAAGAAGAGGTAAATTTACGTTTAAAGAACCTTAATAAAAATTTATTAGATCAAATCCAAGTTGAAGATAAAGGAACGAATACCGAGCAAGTCAATATCATAACTCAAGAAGAGGATAAACCAATTGAAGAAAAGACACACTCATATGTTGCAATTCAAACAATGAACATTCCAAGCAAAGGTTTTGTAACCCACTCAACAACATCGACAACAAAAGTAAATCAGGAAATTGCCAAAATAGGGGAAAGTCAAATCGACAATACTCCTTATTGACATCTGAACCACAAGAGTATACATCCCAATCAGTCTGCATATCTGTATCACTCTGTTGTCGCACAAAATTTCTAGGCACCACGACAACGGCTTAGATCAGGGGTTGTGACCCTGATCCCCAATCTCTCCATTTAAGTTGTCTCCCTACGGTAGACTAAGGGAGGTAGACCCTACAGAAATGGAATGAAGAAGGACTAGTTGGGAACCAACCAATTCGAGAGACACAATTGAATGACCAAAATACTTGTATTAAATCTAGCAAGATTTAAAGGATTTGATTAGATTTAGACGATTGATATCAATGCCTTATGGAGTTAACTATCTTGCTAAGAATTTTAGAATCAAGTAATTTGATGAGCAATATCTGCTTGGAGGAATAACTATCTTATATGTAATGCAGATCCTAAGATTAATGTGAAATGCAGGAATTTTGGTTGATTTCAATTAAATGCTTATTCTAAGTTTAAACCCTTCAATCTTTTCTAGATTGAGCCCAATTTCGTAGTAAGTGGCAAAGAAGATAAGGTGAAGCACACTAAGGTGTGATTAACGATACCTCTCCTGAAAGTCTAATGTACCCGCTTCCTCCGGCGCTACAGAGAGTTGTCGTTCTGACGACAGAGAGGTCACCATTTTAAGTCTATTAAAACCAAGCTTATCAAGCAAAGATGGATGGGTACCTATCTTTCTATCGACCAAGGTTATGCTTGGAAGTGAATTTTAATTATACAAGACTAACTTAAAAAGTAGAATGAAAGGAGAATTAAAAGATGTTTTAGCGAAATGCGATGTGAAAGACCTAAAGCACTTAGATTACAATTTATTCTTATTTAAACACTAAGCACTTTAATAAAAAACCCTGATTACACTGATGCTCAAGATTCCCAATTTTAAGATCTGAAAGATATACAATTTATCACAGTTCAACGATAAAGTACCTAATAAAATGTTGATCGAAATAACTTGAAAATTTCAATAAAGGTCCATTGTCTAATAATTCAAGTAAATAAATGCAAACTTCGAATTAATTTCCTTCTTCAGAAAAATAAGTGATTTCAATAATTGCCAAGCATTAAAACCAATGTTCTCAAAACTTTACTGAAGCATGCAATAATGAAAGTCTAAGCATTTAAATCTCAATAATTAATAACTAGGAAACACCATGAAATTTAGATGTTAATCAAATAAATACTTCTTCAAGTTATTCCAAAATTAAATGATCTTCTTAATCAACCCAAACAAGAAAAATTATATCTTCTCCTATAGTCAAACTTTATAGATGTGTTAAAAAAAGTAATCATAATAATTTTTCCTTGACTATAAGGATTTTAAAATTTTCTCCACAATAATTTTTTCTTCAAGCCCAAAGATATTAAATAATTAAATGGCCCAAAAACCCTATTTTAAAAGAAAATTCAAAAAATTGATTCAAAATCTTATGTCAAAAGAATTCAAAAAATTTTAATTTTTTTCATATGCTAAAAAAAAAAATTTTAAAATTTATAAACAAAAAAAAAAGTGGCCCGAGGGACGAGGGACACGAGGAGAGCAAGGTAAAGGAAAAGGGCTCGAAGGAAGACAAGAAGATATGACAATGTTTAGCAGCGTAGAGGCTGGAAAAGACAGCGAAAATGGCAGCAGAGGAAAATGCAGGAGAACTGAAGGGTTTGCAGATCGAAACCTTAAAAAAAAATCGAAAAAATCTTTGCCCAAAACTTTAATGATTTCAGAAAAAATTTATATGAAAAACCGAGATCTGAATTCTTCCGTGCAAACAAATTGTTTTCTAAGACAATATTTTGCCCTCCAGGGCCTAGATCTGTCGCAGATCTTGAAAAATCTCTTTAAAAACTTTTAGATCTATACTTGCATAAACAGCAGACAAAAACCCCAAAACCCCATACAAATATACAAAGATCTGAAATTAAAAACCTAAGTCTCAAGTTAGAAAAAATAAATCTAAAATTTCTAAATCTTTATACAATTAAATTACAGATCTATCAGAGATCTTAGGAGTATGAGTCTGACTCTGCTCCCAAATCTGAAGATTTCAGGCTCTTGCTAGCCAAATCTAACTATTCAACACAATATTTTGAAAATTAATAATTTTTTTAAATTAGGTACTAGCCCAAAAAATCCCTACAAGATATATGTTGTTAGATAATCTCGGAGTTTTAATCTGGAAGGCTCTCCAAATCTTAAGTTTCAAGAGTCGGTTGGTCCAACCGAGGACTTCCCCAAATGCCCAAAATCTCTGAATAAAGATGATTTTGCACGCTTAGAATATAAGCCGTCAAATTAATAAAAGTATAAAATAACGACTAAATCTTCAAAGATTGGAAATACCTATCAATCGAATAAAAATCGTAATGTTATCTTAAAACCCAACAATTTAAGCAAGATACCTGTGCAATAAATTGATCTACAAGAGCTGTTAACCAGCAGCTTATAAATAAGATCAGCAAAAATTAAGCACAATTTACCATAAAATACCAGAGAGGAACACTTCCATCAAGTAGGACCCCAAAGAATTTGTGTTGTATTATTCCAAAAAAGTTTACAAGAGCTTCAAAAGTTAGTACACAATTCATTGATAAGATCTTTTCGAATGACAAATGACTTCTAATTTATAGATTAATTCTCCAACGGTTAGTTGGCTTGATCCCCGCCAAAGTAATCTCGATTGTTGAAAAAGATTTAATTATCTTTTAATCTCCTCCATCGAAATTATTTTATTTTTTGAGGAAATTCGAATTTTTCATTTAATTGAATTTTGACCAACTCAAAATTAATTTTTTTGAGTTGATTCCCTCAAAAAATTGACTTTGACTTAACTACCAAGGCCCGAGGGTCCAAAATATCTTGAAAGTTTCACTATTCCCTTGGTCAAGGAGCTCCAAAAATTAATTCTTCTAGAACCCACGAATTTATTAATTTGGAGAATTAATTTTTCCTATGACCTAAAATTAATTAAATTTATGACTTATAATTTTAATTTATTTTTGCCAAAAAAATTAATTAATTGACTCGTGAGGAGATTAATAATTTTTCCAACACTCAAATAATTTAGCCATGGTATCTAAATATGAGGGACCATGCACTAAAATATTTTTTACATCAAGATATTACAATTTAATACATGAAGGAGAACACCCGTTTGTTATAGACCCTCAAATATCTACTCAATTTTACGACTCAAAATATGATCTAGTAGACCAAGTAATTTGTAATAAAATAATCTAACCAATTAGCTAGGATTATTCCCAAAAAAATTTTATAAAGACTCGATAAAAAACACTAGGACTAACCTAATATCTTGACGACAAAATCCACCCTAGCTTTGGGGTGAGATTGGAGGGAAAATCTTTGTCGATCATTTGTGTCAAGAGATACAGATGAATCAGTGAGACGAAAAACCTCCTAAGATAGAAATCATCACCAAAAATATAGACTTACCTAGGTTGCTACATACATAATGGTCTTACTAAGATCATTTACAATATAAACATGCAGAATGGGTTTACATCTTCAACAAACAGTTGACTGATGATGAAATCTGAATGATGCGAACACTTGAACATGATAAATTCCTTTTACGAAAAAAGGAGTGTACTGTTATGGGGTTATTGACAAAGAGTTGCCACAATCTGGCTCTACTTGGGGACACGTTGCTTCACCAAAGGAATGTGAGAATCCAAAAATTGCATCCAAGCAACACACAAAATTACATTAGTGTCCATCCAAATATCATCATATAACATTAACCACAAGAAAAATAGAAGCAATTCTATCATTAACTATTCTATTAACATGAAATGTAAATCTAATCTAACTACAAAAATAAAATGTTGAAATAACAAGGTGTAAGGTTAGAAATACAATACAAAGGGAAGAATAACTTGAGCATTTGGCCATTTGCAGGTAAGTCGAGTGGTTCGCCTTCCAACGTGCTTAAGTGGAATGAGTTGGGTCCAACAATGTCTCGGATAATGTAAGGTCCCTGCCACAAACTGTCAAACTTCTTATGTTTTCCTGGTTTTTCATTCTTTCGATCCCAAAGAATGACCATATCTCCCACCTTCAAAGATCTAGATCGAGATGATTTATCAAAGCTTTTTTTAATGTTAGATTGACTTTTACACATACTATCAAAAATTTTCCTACAAGTTTCATCCAAATCCACAAGTTGATCAATTATGTTGTGAACAACATCTTTATTAGTAGAAAAATGTTGGAGTTGATAACCTAGCAATCTTAGGTGCACTGACAAAGTTACATCCAAACCATAAACTAATTCAAAGGGACTTTTACCAGTAGCTTTCTTTTTCGTAATCCTATCTGCCCATAAAGCACACTTAATTTTGTTGTCCCAAGATCACTTATTATCTCCTAGTATCTTCTTCATAATGGTTATAAGATTTTTGTTACTTGATTCAGCCAGGCCATTACCCTGAGGATAGTAATAAGATGAATGAGATAATACAATGCCATAATTAAAGCAAAAAGATTAAAATTCACAAGAACTAAAGGCTTTGGCACTATTGGTAGTGATCTTGGCGAGGACACCAAATCTAGTAATGATTTGATTTTCAATAAAGTCCATAATGACCTTTTTGGTGGTATTCTTAGTAGGAATGGCTTCAACCCATTTTGTAAAATAATCAATAGTAGTCAAGATCCATGAGTAGCTACTGCTAGAATTTTTATGGAATTTCCCGATGAAATCTAGACCCCAATGTTGAAAAGGTGTCTCAACAACCACAGGTTGTAGGGGCAGGGCAGTTAGCTTTTGTTTCCCAGTGAATAGTTGACAGGCTTGGCAACTTCTAACAAATTTATGCACATCAGTAAAAATCGAAGGCCAAAAGTATTCGGCTCTAAGAATTTTGTGGGTGATAGTTCTGGCAACATAATGACCACCACAAAATCTCAAATGAAACTCAAAAATTAATTTTTTGGACTCGACTTCATCAACACACCTAAGTACTATGCCCTCGAGATTTCTCCATCCAAGGCCATCCTTCATGAGGCAATACTTGGTGGCTTTTAATCTAAGATCCCTTCTTCTATGAGCAACTAAATTGCTAGGACATGTAAGCTTTAACAAGTAATAAATAATATCCTTGTACCATTCATGCTCTCCTAATCCTTGCAGCTCAGGTGAAGATGTATCGTTAAGACAAATCAAACCAAGAGCTTTTTTATTACCTTCAATCATCATTTCAACCAATCCTTGACCTTTGGCTAACTTGGTGGGTCTAATCTCTAAGTCATATTCTTGGATTTTAGTAACCCACCTAGCACGAGTCCCTAAGCAATCAGTTTGAATTAATATATCTTTAGCCACATAATGTGAAACAAAAGCAATGATTTTGGAATAACCCAAATAAGTCCCAAAATTCTTAAGAGACTTAACCAAGGCATTGGCTTGCTTTTCCATGGTAGTGTAATTTAATTTAGAATTTTGAAGCGCTCTACTCATTAAAGCAATAGGTTGTTCGTGACCTTTCTTATTTTTCTATAATAAGACACCAACAATGGAATCTTCAAAAGCAAAAGAGAAAATCATGAAAGCCTTTGAATAATTAGGACTAACTAAGACAGGCACATTGGAAATAGCACCCTTAATTTCCTAAAAATCCTTTTTTTCGTCTTCTTTCCATAAAAATTTGACATCCTTCTTCAAAAGACTTTGAATAGGCTTATAGCTACTTTTGTGTAATTCGTAATAAATCTTCTAAGAAAATTGTTTTCTCCAAGAAAAGACTAAAGGGATTTAAGATTATGAGGTAGAGGAATCTTTTGACCAAGTAATTTCCCTTCAGTTACTCCAAAAACAGACTTAGTCGAATTCAAGGAAAGCCCAAACTCTCTACACTTGTCAAAAACTTGCCTAAGATGACCTGTATGACTAATACCATCCTTAGAAAAAAACCATAAGATATATCTCAATGATTTTACCAATTAAACCCTTAAAGGCATAATCCATAGCCCTTTGAAAAGTAGCCCCAACATTAGACAACCCGAAAGGCATTCGAATATATTCAAAAGCACCCCATGGTGTGGTGAATGTAGTTTTGTGACAATCTTTTTGTTTAAACCATACTTGATTATATCCTAAAAAACCATCTAGCAATGACATCATTCCTAAACTCATTACTTTTTGCAACATAGTCTCCATGTTTGGCAAAGGGTAGTTATATTTTTTACATGCTAGATTAAGGTTTCTAAAATCGACACAAAGTCTAATTGTACCATTCTTTTTCCTAACAATCACCAGGTTGGAACACCATGTTGAATGCCTAGTTTGAGCAATAATGCCAGCTACAAACATCTTCAAAAGCTCCTTTTGAATTAGAGGGGCTAACTTAGGATTTGTTTGCCTAAGCTTTTGACGAAAGGGCTTAGCATTTTGATCTTTCAAAGGGATGGTGTGTTCCATGACATCTTCCCTATATCCTTTTAACTCATCATAAGAGAATGCTAAAACATCCCCATATTCACGAAGTAAATTAGTTAACTTCTTCCTTTCTTCATCACTAGTACCTTTACCAATTTTCACAACCTTAGGGTCCTTAGAGGTACCAATGTTTACTTCAATGAATTCACCTGGATCCATTTTATTTTCCTCTTTCATACTTGTGGCATCATGTCGATCAAAGTGCTGCTCTAAAGCAACAACATTCCTGAGAGTAGGATTTATAGTATCTTCATGATCATCAAATCCATCCTCCCTAGAATTTATCCGAAAATTTTCAAACTCATCCAAATTATCAAGAAAACGAATCACTTGGTTTTCATCATCAAAAACTTTCCAGTGCTCTAAATTATCTGGAACAGAAGGTCTAAAAATAATTTCCATTTTTATCTTATCCTTTATCAACTCATCAGATAACTGCAAAGTAGACGCAGGCACAACAAGCTCATCCGCCAAACTATTCTGCTCTCTTGGGATAGCTTCAAGGTCAAGGGCATCAAAGTATTCCATAGTATCTCGTACAGCATTTCGATAATTCCTTATCCTTTGATTTTTACATGTAAATTTATTTTTAATCTGCATGATAGCTAAGTCAGAGTCTGCTGTAATATTCCAAATTAGCAATCAGCTAATCGGAATACTAATTTTGTTAATTTTTGCCTTTTCTAATGTTCAGCAGAAAATAAAGTGAGTAAGGGGGACCCACAAATAAACCATACAGCTAATTCACTTTCCTAAAGTCACTTAGGCAAATATTGAGGCTGAAGTGGGGCCCATGAGGCTAGCCACTCGAATGAGACAGCGTCCTAGTGGTAACGAGGGAGAGGCAACGCAGTAGATAGCGTAGTGGCAACGCAGGGATAAGTTGGCAGAGGGGCAGCATAGTCCAGGTGGGCCCAAGGGAACGTTGGAGGCTCAACTTAGATAAAAGAGGGTGAGGGCATCTCATTCCTCATTCATTCAATCACTGATTTTCTATCTAATAGACTGTAGCATGCTTGAGTTGTTTAGCTGAGTCTGCGAGTGTTGTTTAGCACAGAAATTTCCGAGCAGAGATCTCAACCTCTACCTCGGGGGACTTCGATTGCCCTCTCAGGAGAGGAGTTCCATATGATTTCAGGAGAGGAGTTCCATCTGATTTTTTAGAGGAGATTCACAGGATCACATTCAGGCATGCATAGTCCCTCCAGGACAGCGCAGAGGCCACACAGGCAACGTAGGGAGTACGTAGTCCAGCTAAGGAGAAGTGTTGGGAGATTGGGAGAGAGAGCAGATTTCAGTCCGGAGTTTTGGAGGGGAGGTTAGCCACCTCCTACCAAGGATTTGGGGCATATTTCCAAGTAGTACATTCCAGCATTTCAACCAGAGAACCAGATTACCCAGTAGAGCAGCGTGCCAAGCCTAAGAGGGTAATTTCTGGGGTCAGGAGTTTTGGAAACCCTTCGCGGGTTTTTGTGGGTCTAGTGAGTAGAGCCCGAGGTTTTAATCCCGGAATTTTCTGAGCATTGGAGCAAGCCCAACCAGCAGTTCATTTCCAGCCAGCAGCAGCAGTTCCAACTCTGGTAGCGCAAAAGAGGAGCCATGTAGAGCAACAAATCAGCAGTGTTTTATGCCTGGGTTTGAGGGATATTTCAACCTGACTTGTGCAGGCCTAGGTGCCATCTCTCTGAGCACCTTATTATACTTTTACCCAACAGAAGATTAATAAAATGGCTCAGATGTTTTTGGCTTCTTTCATGGTGTTTTAATAACATTTCATTTTTTGTTGTAGATTTTAGTCTTGTGTGCAGTGTATTACTATTTGTTCCCAATTTGGGATATTACATCTCCCTTGATACTAAGCAGGTTAACTCTTAAAGCCTTTGCCAACTCAAGACCCAACAACAAGGCTTCATAATCAGCAACATTGTTGGTTGCTTTGAATTCCAATCTATAGGCAAATTTGAAAACATGACCAAGGGGAGACTTTAATACTATTCCAACACCTTTACCATGCCTAGATGATGCACCGTCAAAATACATCTACCATACTTTATCCTTTAGACCCCCAAACTTCTCATCAACCTTATCATCGAAAGGAACTATGGAGTTAGACAGAATAGCATAATTCCCAATGTCAAGTTGTTCTTTAATTATCTCATTATGGGGTCTCTTAGGATCTTCAACATGGAATCTTCTTTCGGGCTCTCTATTGAGTCTTACAAGCCCATCACCTCTAAGAGAAGGAATTGTAGCATATGACCAATTCATTTGAATACTCCCTCCTAGATCAAAGGCCCATTTCCTTGATAACAACATACCACAAGCATCTGATACATCAACTACAAATATGTCCATAACAATCATTATGTCAGGGTAAATTGATTAATGAACTCGTAAATCCTTAATTAACCCGTGAACTTCAATTTTCTTAGAATCCATGGCACATATGTTGTAGTAAGGCCTAGATACTCTCAAATTGAGCTGCTCCATGATCCTCTTGGTCATAAAACAAGCTAAGGCACCATAATCCAGCATACAATTATTCAATTTATAACCATTAACCATCAAAGTAATAAAAATGGTTGATGATCCTTGTTATCTGAATCCAAAATTTGCAAATATATAGGGGCATCCTGATAGACAACTTCACGAGCCTTATCTTGAGCAATATTAACGCGCGAAGCTTCAATGGCATTCAATAACTTAGCCTTCTGGGAGGGAATCTTCAATATCTCAGAGACAGGCACCAAGATCTTTGAATTATTTAACCATCCTCCCAAATCAATATTCAATCCAGAATTCAGACAAAGGTTAAAACTTCGAGAGGGAACTTGATTGTTACCTTGACCCTTATCCCTTCTCTAATAAGTTAAACCTTTGTCTTTCGCAATTTCCAATCCTTGATCCAGGCAAGGCTTTTCACCAAATAATTCAACCATCAAATCCTTTTCATGACCAAAATTATTGATATTATGGGAAGATGTGAAAGGCCTAACACCTTAACTATTTTCCTTAACTTCCATCCAACCTTCCATAGACGAAGAAAATTCTTTACCAACAACATTTATTTGATTACTTGCCCCAAACATTCCATTATCCATAATTATTTTAAGAGTGGGGCAAGTAGCCTCTTCATGAAGAGCATCACAAGCCCTACAATAAGGTGGAGCTTCATCGACGAGATTAGTAGATTCAAGCAGATTAGGTGGTCTCTTCTCACTAGATTGACCTTTCCTTTGCCAAGTATTATTACTTCGATTATTATTATGATTCCTAGGTTGGAAATTTTGCACTTGAGCTCTTTCCATTTGGACCAACCTAGACTGCAAAGTACTTCTTTCCTTAGCATGGTTATAGATTATTTACACTTAGTTAAGTTCCATGGTTTCAAGTTTTTATAGTAATTTTTGCATAGGGTTGTCGTCAGACTCTTTAATTTCTTTCCCCTTAGGCTCTTTTAATTTAGTTGCAGCCCTATCAAAACCAGGAATTTCAGACTTCCCTGATGCTTTTTTATCCATTTTGAGTTCTTCTGCAAAATCTTGGCAAGCCTTATAGTTAGCGGTCTTAGCACGTCTTAACTCACATTGTAGCAACAAAACTAGTATGCTTGTTGACTTTTAATTGTAAAATACACAAGAGGTATTTGTAGTAATAATTTATTAATAAAATGTATATATGATTGATAAGATAAGATGATAAAATGTTACAATAAGGCCCTGCTTATATGCCTATGAAGGTGACCTTTCCTGACTAGGCATGTCTTTTAGACATGCCTTTTCAGTTAACTAATGACTAAATATAATCAATATTTGATTATTTAGTAATTACATTTATTTGTATTTACTCTATTTTATATAAATTATATTTGTTACATTGCCTCTTCCTTCAAAAGCTTTGTCCTCAAAGCTTAATTTGCTAATAATTCCTTCTTCGTGTGCATATCATTTCGACTTATGTAATTTGACATCTTATCTTAACCTCGACAATTTTCTTCACTTTGTTCACGTCATGGCGGAATCTAGAGACTCGAACCCTGGCGGATCGAGACCCGATATTGAATAACGAGATTTCAATTTCAATGTGAGAATCGAACCCGGGCGGATCGAGGCCCGACATTTAATTAACGAGATTTCAATGTGACAAACTACTCCACCGCGGACGATGACTGATAGCATTTAATTTCAAATCTGACAGTGATGAAATGATATTGTATACACGCTGTCGGGCGCAATTCTCAAGCAGCCAATAGAGACGAAGGCTGCACAACCGATTCGTCTCCTTTGGAGCTTTGTGGTTAAGTTTCTGTCGAGTCAAGAAAGGTTAAAATATTTTTTTATCGTGGAAAAATATTTCTGGCCGGAACTTATTCTTTAATATGAGTACCATACACGATTAGTTGGAGCAGAGAGTGAATAAGGCCTCTGTTATTTTACTGGTACAAGCTTGGAAACTACTTGAATCTGAAACGCGACCCCGCAGAATCGTTCAGCGTCATCACATCAGAGACTGTTTGCTTCCTTTTTACGTTTTCTCTTAGAGGACACTCGTTATGGGCTCATTCATTCGTTTATGATTGAAGTTTTAAGATCTAGCCCACAAGGCATCCGGGCTTTTCATTTCCCGCACGGTTATTGCAGCAAAGAAAACAAAAGTGGGTTCCCACCACAAACTAGCCGATCCAAACCTTCTTTCCTCAATTTGAGCTTCTGTTTTTCGCTATGAATCACAAAACAATAATTCAACTAGATTAAAGTGTAAATGGGGACAACTGCAGGTTTTTCAGAAAACTCAACTTCCAACGAGATTGAACAACTTTCTACTAGACCACTGCCATATGCATTTTCCAGAAATGGGATTTTTTAATGTACGGTTCTTCGTCAATTTTATACAAAGGACAGAGGACAGGGACAGAGCAGCAAGGGCAGAGCATAGAGGACAGGGACAGTGGGCAGAGCAGCTAGTTTTCAGTGGATAGTAGGCAGAGCAGCAAGGACAGAGCAGCAAGTTTTCAGTGGTCAGACCAACAGAGATTGAAGAGTTAAGCATAAAACAAAGGGTCAGTTTTGGGCAGAGATTTTGATTTCCCTTAATATCATCATGAGAATGGAACAAGAAACTTTAGAACCCGTAGAAACAAATGATATAGGGCAAGTGAAAATTGCCTCATCAACGAAAACCGGGAAGTGGGTTTGGGTCAATGCCAAACAATATCAGGGCATTTTAAAAAGGAGACTAGCTCGTCTAAAATGGGAGCAGACAAAGAAGAAAAAGTCTCAAAGGGAGAGTATTGTTCGCAAGAAACAACATTCAAACAAGTCTTCTTCGCAAGCATGTGGCAACAAGTCCAAAGGAAAAGAAAAAGTTAGTGATGAGTATGCTTTATATAGTCCCACATCCACACCTCTCACTTGGTCATCTGACCTTTATGTGAGAGAACTCTTAAATGTAAAAGAAAGGTTGGAAGTAGTAGAAGCTAAAGCGCTGGAAAGAGATTGTACAATCCATATAATAACAGTTGAAAATCAGGCTTTAGCAGAAAGCAACAAAGTTCTAAAGGAGCAAGTGTCATTACTGCAGGAAGCTCTCCGAATAGGGAAAACAGAATGGCAACGCATGAAAGCGGAGGTGCAAAACATGAAGAAATTTGCAGTGGAAAACACAGAGGTGATGAATGCGAAGCCACCCCAGGATAAGGGGAAAGCAGTTGCTCAAATAGACAACAATGAAGAAACATCAAGAGAAGGAAGGAAAGAAGATCCCACAAAACTTTCCAAAACTTGGGCTCAAGTTGTTGGCAATTCTACTAAGAGGGAAGGAGAAACAAACATCCAGGTTAACAACATGCAAGATAGAGAAAGCAAGGAAAGACTGGATAGAGCAACAAACATAATTATTAAAGGGGTGAAAGAGTATGGGAAAAATGAATGTACTCTTGACCTTGCAAGAGACTTCTTGAAAGACAAACTCCAATGGCAAGGAAAAGTATGTCAAGCATGGAGAGTAGGTAAGCTCAACGGTGAGAGAGCCAGGCCCATAAAAGTCATCTTGCCCAACTTGCATGATAAAGATATCATTCTGAGAAAGAAGCAACTCTTAAGGGGTTCTCGGTTTTTTATAGAAGAAGATTTAACTGTAAGACAACAAGAGGAAAGGAGGGATGAAATGACAAAAGTTAGGGCAACAAGAGATGAGGGAAAAAGAGCATGGATTTATAAAGGTAAAGCCGTGATTGCGCAATTTGGACCTCCTTCCAAAACAATGCAACAAAATGATAACAAAGAAGAGGCAGCAAACTCTTTAGCAAGAAATGAGGAAGCAAGGTCATTATGGGCAAGCAGGGACAAAGACTCAACTGTGAGTCTTGCATGTCAAAACAAATAGCAATCAAGTCTTACCCAGGTTTCCTTAAGATTAGTTTGTTGGAACTGCAGGGGTTACCCATGGAGACGAGGCCCTGGGTTAGGGCCTATTGCGGAAGGTAGAGACATAATTTGCCTCATAGAAACACATGAGCATGAAGGGTGTAAGACACCTTTGTTTGAAGGGTATTGGAAGATAGCAGTGTGGAACAAGGCAGCAGGGAATGGCAAAGGGCACTGGGGTATCATGGTATTAGTAAGAGAAAAGAAGGTCGTTTCATTCAGCTAGAAAAAGAAGACCCAAATAAACAATTTGTTTGGCTTAAAATATCAGAAAATGGAAATCTCATTAGAATTGCAGCATGCTATTTTGCACCGCAAGTTTCAAAAATCTACAAAAGTAGAGGGCTTGACCACAAAGATCCCTTTGCAGCCCTAAAAACGGATATTGCAATATATTCTCAGCTAGGTGAAGTACTTATAGTGGGGGATTTCAATGCTAGAACTGCAAGTGAACAAGCTAGCATTCTTTGTTGTAAAGAAGACAGTGACCCTATCTGGCTTACAGAAGAGAGTAATCATCAGTGGAAACGAATTTCAGAGGATAAAGGCTGCAATATCTTTGGAGAACAACTGCTTATGCTATGTGGGGCTTTCGATTTAGTCATTTGTAATGGGTTGACTAGATGGGAAAAGTCCAGTAATTTCACTTGCAATACTTACAATGGAGCAAGTGTAGTAGATTATGTAATTTGCTTGCATAGTTTGTGTGAGAAAATGGAGGAAGTGTTGATTGGAGATCAAATTTGGGACTTAAAATCAGATCACAAGCCAATCTATTTAAGTTTCTCTTGGACCGGAAAAAAGCAATTAGGGTCGAAAAATCAATGTGTTCAACAACATCCCCCAAAGGGCAGAATTCTTTTGAATCCAGAGAATTGTAATACCTTCAAAATAATGCTAGAGAGGCTCTTCAAGAAGGAGGAAATCCCATCTCATGGCCTTCATAGTCACAGATTAACACATTTAATTCAAATCGCACTTGCTGAGTGCAAAAGAGCAAAAATTAAGAAGTCCGAAAAAAATTGCTTTCCGGTTAATGCTTGGTTTGACGAGGAATGCAAAAAGGCAAGGAGAAGGTGGAAGGAATTAGACACGGATAACATAAAGCTCAAAGCTTACAAGCAGTTAGTAAAAAAGAAAAAAGCCGATTTTATGGTTTCAAGGAGAGAAGAACTAATCTTCCTCGAGAAAAATAACCCCAAATTATTTTGGAAGGAGCTCCAATCGAAAAAGGTGCAAACTGAAAACAACATTACAGCTTCTAAATGGTTTGACTATGCAAGACAACTTTATGAGCAAGATCCCAAGGTTGACCCTCCTCCCTTGGTCAACACAGACACAAAACTCTTCACGGTGCAAGAGGTAGAGATGGGTATCAAGAAATTGAGCGCTGGAAAAGCAAAAGACTTAGATGAACTCCAAGCAGAGTATCTAAAGTGGGGCTTAAAATTTCTTTCACCTCACATCACAAAAATTTTCAACAA
The DNA here is from genome assembly GCA_034641835.2 of Pinus albicaulis. Lineage (NCBI taxonomy): Eukaryota > Viridiplantae > Streptophyta > Pinopsida > Pinales > Pinaceae > Pinus > Pinus albicaulis. The sequence continues at coordinate 1,956,119,047 of CM076578.1, read as the reverse complement.
CATCTTACAGCAGGGGTTCCCCACAGATTGGACAACTAGTATGGCAATACCTCTTTTCAAGAGTGGTGATGTCAATAATCCTTCCAATTATAGAACCATAATGATAAACCCCTTGTTTGCAAAGTTATTTGGAAGCATGTTGGAAAAGAAAATTAGCAAGTGGGCAGAAGAAAGAAATAAACGTGCTAAAGGGCAAGTAGGTTTTAGACCTAAACATTCCACAGTTGATCATTGTATAACTTTAAGGCACATCATTGAAAAAGGTTGGGAAAATAAGGAAGAAGTTTTTTGTTGCTTTGTTGATTTCAGAAAAGCCTTTGACACGGTTCCTAGGGATAAGCTTTGGGGCAAAATGGAGGAACTCGGGGTTCCCAAGCATTTGAGAGCAACTGTGCATAGGTTGTATGAAGAGGTGAAAGTCAAAATCAGAACTTCAGCTGGCATTTCTGAAAGTTTTAGAAGCGATATCGGGGTCAAGCAAGGTTTCCCATTGTCTCCTACCCTTTTTGGGTTATATATTGACAAGCTTGAAGAGTGGCTAAATTCGCAAGGGGGTGACGGTATCCATTTGGGCAAGTTCGTTATCAGGCTTCTTTTGTACGCAGATGACCTTATATTGATTGCTAATTCGGCTCTTGGTTTGCAAGAGCATTTACATTCCCTTGAGCATTTTTGTAGAAGGGTTGGGATGCAAGTCAATATTAGCAAAACAAAAGTAGTGGTTTTATCTAACAAAAGAAAGCATAACCAACATAAGTTCTATTTTGGAGGCAGCATTTTGGAAGAAGTTGCAGATTACAAATACCTCGGAATTGACTTCAACAGAAATTTGAGTTGGGATGGTTGTAGAAAGAAAAGAACTTTAGGGGGTTGGAAAGCATTTTATGCTCTTCAAAACAGGTGTAGAGAGGCAGAGCTGTGGGACTGGAAAACCACCCTAACTCTTTTTGGGCTTCTAGTGATTCCAGTGATTCTTTACGGTTGTGAACTATGGGCCAGCAGCACAACCAAGATGCAGTGGAAACAAATTGAGAAAATTCAGAAACGTTTGATTACAAACAAATTCAAAATTAAAAGTGCAGTTCCTTATGCTATTCTGTTAAGTGAAACAGGGGCTGCTCCTATTGAAGCAATCGCTATGGTGCGAGTCATAAGGTATCCGAAAAAAATTGAGCAAATGGAAGAGGATAGATGGCCTAAGGTGGTGTTTAGTGACAGATTGTGTAAAAGACAGAAGACTTGGATGCGGCAGAATAACAAATGGTTTAGTAAATGGGGTATTTGCTTGAGCATGTGTCCTACCAACAGTAAAGAGATAAAAACTTTTGTTATGGATAAATTCCATAAACATACTTGGAAGAAAGAGCTAGAGAGAAAGAAGAAGTACGACATAGAAGAGTTTAACCCCACACATAACCATCAACAAAAGGCATACATAGGCGCTGATATTTCTTGGAGATCTAAAATTCTTATTGCTCAATTAAGGACTAATTCTCATCAACTCCGTTGTGAAACAGGGCGCTGGAAAAGGCCAAAAGAAAGGTGGGAAGAAAGAGTATGTATTTTTTGCTCCTCCGGAAAAGTGGAAACAGAAAAACATTTCATTCTAGAATGTGAGGCCTTCAAGGACACCAGAGAAAACTATGCAGGCATTTTGGCAGCTAATTCCTGGGATAATCTATTCAGCGAAGAGTTTGTCGATAAGCTGGGAGTGCTCATTGTAAAACTTCACAGAAAAAGGGCCGAATACAAGAGTCAGATAGAGAAGCAATCTGTCCCATAGGCTATTTTTAGCCTCGTGGACATTAAAAATTATTTCTTTCTTTCTTTCTTTCTATATATATATATATATATATATATATATATATATATATATATATATATATATATATTTTCGAAATAACTCTTCTTTATATATATATATATATATATATATATATATATATATATTTTAATTTATTTATTATATAATTAGTATATAAATTATAAATTATAAATCTATAACTTATATAGATATTATATAATTAATTGTAAAAATATATGTATTGTATAACTTATAATTATAATTTCGAAACGACGTGCTTTCGAGTTGTTCCATACACTTGTTCGACGCACCGTTTGACCCGTGATTAAGACTTTTACTAATTCAATAAGAGATTTTGGAGGAACCCCTTCTGATACGGCGTATTCACAAAACCTTGTAGCTGCTAGGGGGGATCTTTTTACCAGAGAAATAAAACAATTGCATGCCTCAGAGACTGGCACTTTCGACAGGAAGTACGATGGAATTAGAAGCTTGGTTAGTCGTTGCGCGACCAAACATTGGTCAGTTGCAAGAGAACAAGGTATGGAATCCAGGTTCACCACTTTATGAAATTGAAGTGCTCTAATGTCTTTCAAGGTTAAAAAGAGATCTGCAACCGCCGTCCTTACAAGCAAGACAGGATCATCAAGCAATGGTGCCAATTTTGGAAGTAGTACTTTCAGCGGCTCGTGATTTTGTGGGTTATCAAGTAAATATATCATTCCATCCACTCCTGCAAACCTGACTGCACTACTAGCTATGTCATGTGCCATTTCATCCATGACTTTGGACAAAAGTTTCACTGTAATTGTAGATGGCTCAACTTCCTAGAATAGACGAAGAATTCGGTAAGCACCTTCAACAGCCACAGAGCGCACATCACGACAATCATCTACCAGCAACTTCTCAAGGAGCACAAACTGCTTCTCTAACAAACTTTCTTTCTCTTCTTTCGATGCCACTAGATCTTCCAGAGGAAACATATCTACTAGCAAAAGCAATGCATTGCGGCGAACATTTGAATTTGCTACCTGAAATAAGTGGTCCAATATTTCTTCAATGGCGTCGAAGTGTTGGGCGAATGCTAGTTTTTTCACAATCATTTCATACATAGATTGGAGGCGGCGAAAACTCAGCTGCTCTGCTAATTGCTTGAAGATTTGAACAAGTTTCTGTGGGTCGAATTCGATCACGAATATCTCAAGTCTCTCTAAATTTTGAAGTTCAATTTCACCCTTCAAAGTTTTTGCCAACATGTCCACAGTAATTCGTTCATGCCAAGCTAACCCATCACCATGAAATAGAATTTTGCCAAAACGAGCCAAAAAAGTAGGTTTCACAAAGTCAGGCTTGGTTGTTTCAATGTAGCTTAGCACATTGCGGAATGCTTCTCGGAGATCATCCTTAACACTCTCAGTTAGTTCTTTCGATGGAAAAGCCTCATTAATGACCAAGGACGGCAAATTGCCTTCCACTTCTAACCCGCCATTTTCGGAAGGGTTTGCAGATACTGTGAACAGTTTTTGATCTCGCAGATGTTCAAATGATTCGCCCGAAAAGGATTTGAATTCAAGCAATAAGTTAGACGTATCGCCATTCGCGTCAATTGCCAACCATTTCCGGATGTTATTTCTGGCATATTTGATATCTACGTCTGGTTTTAAAACCTGGCTGTTTCTGCTTCCTCTGTCCCCCCTGTTATTTCTGTTGAACGGTGGGGATGCAACAGGTCTTGGCCTAACTGAGGAAGATGAGTCTTCTTGTACCCTTCTGTGATTGTCATTCTCATCAAGATCTTTGTCTTGATCTTCATAATCATTATCATCATTCTGATTAACATCTTTTTCTTTTTCCACATATTTATGAAATTGTTCATCTTCTTCAACAATTTTATCTATATTACTCTTATCCATGTCAAGATCAACTTCATCTTAATCATAATCTTCAATATTATAATCATTGACTGCTTCATCTTCTTCACCATCTTTATTTTCAGCATCATCTTCCTTATGATGGATTTCCATAAAATTCTTAAGATGGGTCGTAACATTTGCACAAGAATTTTCTAATCGCTGAAATGCTTCTTGAATTTTTTTAATCTTCTCACTTTCTTCAGGATCTTCACGTAACGGCACATTGTATGATAAACAATGTTCATAGGTTCGTATACTATTTTCATAGGCGTGTAAGACTATATTGTGTGCCATGGCTCTGATGGCTTCAATATGGTTCCGATACCATTGTAGCAACAAAACTAGTATGCTTGTTGACTTTTAATTGTAAAATACATAAGAGGTATTTGTAGTAATAATTTATTAATAAAATGTATATATGATTGATAAGATAAGATGATAAAATGTTATAATGAGGCCCTTCTTATATACCTATGCAGGTGACCTTTCATGACTAGGCATGTCTAAAAGACATGCCTTTTCAGTTAACTAATGACTACTTAACATAATCAATATTTGATTATTTAGTAATTACATTTATTTGTATTTACTCTATTTTATATAAATTATATTTGCTACACACATGAGGTATCAGCATTTAAAGCATCAAAGTAAAAATCTAGAAGAGATTTATCATGAGGTTTATAATCTTGAGATATTTCCTTAATAATACTATTCAATCTCTTGTTAAACTCTTCAATCGTCTCATTCTCTTTCTTTTTTAAGATACTGATAGCCATTACCAAATGCCTTTCTTCTTCTTATCTCCAAACTTATCTTTAAAGGCATTAATGAATGATTGTAATGAGTCAAAAGAATGATCATCTTTCTCAGTAAACCACTCCAAAGCATTTTCTTCCAAAGATAGCACAAAAAGCTTCATCTTTACATCCTCATGTCTAGCGTTAGCGCCACCCCATTTGTTAATGAAATGTCTAAAATTATAGAGATGAGTTTTAACGATTATTGCATTATTTTAGGCAATTTACCTATACCTTTATCAGGAAGATCATGTAGATAACCTTGAATGTTAGCGAAATTACAAGGAAGATACAAGTCATCATGATGTCTTGCTCGACGGGATCAAGAAAAAGCAAATGGATATCAGAGAGAGCTTCCTGTCCAATATTAACAAGTGTACATGAAGAGAGATTGTGTAATCGAACTCTGAGAGCCTTTTCAGGATCCAAAACAGGATTAACCAAGCTACTTGGATGCCTTCTACTACAAATCCCTATAGAAGATGAAGGAAGTGGAGTCGCCACTTGGACAAAAATCTAACTTCACATAACCAAGATGCAAGGAAGAAAGTTAATGAAAGGAAACAAGGACAAGGAACTTTCCTGGTGAGAGATGAAAAGATGACAAAAGAGGAGATGAAAATGATTAAGACGAACTGTCGCAAAGCCAAGGCCCAAAAAAGTAAACCCTGGCAACAGCGCTAAAAATGGTGTCACACAGAATGTCTAAGCATCGCGACAACAGCTCAGATCGGGGGTTGTCACCCTGATCCACAACCAACCAATCCGAGAGACACAGTTGAGTGACCAAAATACTTGTATTATATCTAGCAAGGTTTAAAGGATTTGGTTAGATTTAGACGATTGATACCAGTGCCTTATGGAGTCAAATATCTTGCTAAGAATTTTAGGATCAAGTATTTTGATGAGCAACTGCTGCTTGGATAAATAATTATCTTATATCTAATGCAGATCCTAAGACTAATGTGAAATGCAAGAATCTTAGTTGATTTCAATTAAATGTCTATTCTAAGTTTAAACCCTTCAATCCTTTCTATATTGAGTCGAATTTTGTAGTAAGTGGTAGAAAGAAGATAAGGTGAAGCACACTAAGTTGTGATTAACGATAACTCTCCTGAAAATCTAACGTACCTAGTGCCTCCGGCACTGCAAAGAGTTGTGGCTCTAACGACTGCAAGGTCACTGTTTTAAGTAATATTAAAATCAAGCTTCTCAAGCAAATATGGGATGGGTACCTATCTTTCTATTGACCAAGCTTATGCTTGGAAGTGAATTTTAATTATGCAAAACTAACTTAAAATGCAGAATGCAAGGAGAATTAAAAGATGTTTTAGCGAAACGTGATGTGAAAGACCTAAAGCACTTAGATTACAATTTATTTTGATTTAAACACTAAGCACTTTAATAAAAAATCCCGATTAAACAGATGCTCAAGATACCCAATTTTAAGAACCAAGAGATATACAATTTATCACAGTTCAACTACAGAGTACTTCATAAAATGTTGATCGAAATTACTTGAAAATTTCCCAAACTTAAAACATTCAATAAATATCCAATAATTCAAGTAAATAGATGCACACTTCGAGTTAATTTCCTTCTTCAGAAAAATAAGCGCTTTCAATAATTTCAAGGCATTCAAACCAATGATCTCAAAACTTAAATAAAGCATGCAATAATGAAAGCCTAAGCATTTAAATCTCGAAATTAATAACCAGGAAACACCATGAAATTTAGATGCTAATCAAATAAATATTTTTTCAAGTTATTCCGGAATTAAATGATCTTCTTAGTCAACCTGTACAAGAAAAATTATATTTCCTATAGTCAAAATTTAGAGATGTGTTAAAAAAAATATTTGCCTTGATTATGAGGATTTTTAAATTCTCTCCACAACAATTTTTTCATCAAGCCCAAAGATTTTAAATAATTAAATGGCCCAAAACCCTTATTTTAAAAGAAAACCCAAAAAATGATTAAAATATTATGTCACAAGAATTTAAATTTTTTGATTTTTTTAATATGCTAAAAATAAAAATTTTAAAATAATTTTTAAAAAAAGATAAAAAAAAAGGGTTAAAATTTTTCAATTTATTTATTTTTAAAATGTTAATAAAAATCAAACTATGGATAAAAATTCTAATGTTAACAATGAAATTAAAAAAGGAAAATTTAAAAGGCCAAAAGGCCAGACTAACCAAAAATTTAAAAAAATATATATTTTGATTTTTGTTGATTAGGTAAAGTCGTATCAAGAGCAGGAGCGTATGTATGTGTTGCGAATTTGGAGGGTTGGAGATTAATACAAATTCTCTTCTTGATAACTACTTGTGAGCTTACATGAGTTACTTATGTCTTCTTTTCTTTAGCTTAGTTAGTCTTTCATCAAGTCAATTATCAAAATGCATGAGACACAAAAATAGGCTCCTAGAGCCAGGGCAAAACCTCTCCCTCTTGGAGAAGAAAACCCGAAAAGAAATCTTCTTATAGATCTTCAAATGACAAGTACCATGACCCAGACTCAGACCCTTTGTTAGAAAATTATATATTACAGAGCAATGCAACACAAAATATGCAGAAAAACACAAGCACACAAAACACATAAAACCAGAGACACAAATATACGTGGTTCACCCAGTTTGGGCTACGTCCACCCCAAACAACCAGTCCTTCCTTTCTATTATCCAGCAAAATGAAGAGACACAACCTACAGCAAATCCGCTGTAATATCCTTTGTGCTCTCTCACAGTCTCCCTATCTGTTTCTCGCTCCGTGAATACACATACAATACATAGCCGCAATACAATAACCTCATACAAAGCGAGGGGTTGCCTTCTAGGGCAAAAAACCCTAAACTAAACATAACTTCTACCGTCAGATCATCTGCCTAATGAACGGCCCAGATTGACTAGAAATTACTATACTTTTACAAGGCAATTTTACATCTGTTTTTAGCTTTGGGGGCACTGCCCCTGAAACCCCCTGCCAGGGGGGCTCCATGAAGTCGCAGCCGCCCCCCCTCGACCCCCCAGGCAGCGTTTAATTACGGGCCGCATTGCCGCCCCCATTAAGGTACAGGTATCCAATGCTGTGATACAAAATAAACAAGATAATCAAGCTCCACACCCAACAATCTCCCACTTGGACACTGATTGTAGCAACTCCACCGCTGCTTCATTTGCTGGACAATGACTCCTCTTTGGACTTGGTTGTTTCTCATATTCATCGTCATCCTTGAAGACCAATTGAAACTGAGCATATTCTCAGTTTCTCCCTGGTTACAACTTTTGTTAGCATATCTGCAGGATTCTGGCTAGTGTGTATCTTTTCCAGCTTCAACTGTCCATCTTCCAATACTGATCGTATGAAATGGTACCTGGGATGTATATGTTTAGTCCTAGAATGAAATGTTGAGTTATTTGCAAGATGAATGGCACTTTGGCTATCCCTGTATAACGTGCCCATATCATGCTTCTTACCCAATTCATCCATAAACCTTTGTAACCAAATCATTTCTTTACTAGCCTCTGTAGCAGCAACATACTATGCTTCTGTTGTTGAAAGTGCAACAACACTTTGGATTTTTGAAACCCAACTGACAACTATTCCACCTACACAGTAAATACATATCCTATAGTGCTCCTCCTGTTATCTTTGTCAACTGCCATATCTGCATCAACATATCCCTGTAGATCAATGTTTGAACCAACAAAGCATAATGCTTGAATTGTGGTACCTCTCAAATATCTGAGAATCCATTTTACTGTCACCCAATGTTCTTTTCCTGGATTGTTCATGTACCTGCTTACAACTCCCACTGCATGTGCAATATCAGGCCTTGTAGATGACTGCCTTGTTAAACTTCAGCTATTTGATGCATATGGAACTTTAGACATATAGTCCATTTCTTCTTGGGTCTTGGGGCACATCTCCTTACTAAGTTTGAAATGGCGCTTTGTAAAAGGTGTACTAAGCGGTTTTGCATTACGCATATTAGATCTTTTCAACACCTTTTGTATGTACTCGTGCTGAGAGTGTTAATTTGCGAATTTCATCTTGGTTATTCTCATACCAAGGATTTGTTTTATAGCTCCCCAGTCCTTCCATTGCGAAGAATTTTAATTTCTTTGGCTTTGTTATTTCACCGCTATTTAGACCTGTGACAATACATGTCATCTACATACAATAACAATATAATATAGCTGCCATCATTTTGCTTTTTCAGATAAAAACAATGATCAGAGTGACATCTAGTATAACCTTGTTCAGACATAAACTTGTCAAATTTTAGATACCACTGCCTTGGAGCCTGTTTTAAGCCATACAAGCTCTTCTTTAACCTGCACACCAATTTTTCTTTCCCTTTGACCTCATATCCTTCTAGTTGCTGCATGTATATCTCTTCCTCCAAATCTCCATGGAGAAATGATGTCTTTACATCTAACTGTTCAAGATGTAAATCTTCCACTGCTACAAGACTTAAGATAGTTTTGATTGAAGTCATCTTAACAACAAGAGAAAATATTTCATCAAAATCAATACCTTTCTTCTGTGAAAACCCCTTCACCACAAGTCTAGCTTTGTACCTCTGTTTTCCTCCATCTTCTTCCTTCAGCCTGTAAACCCATTTATTTTGCAATGTATTTTTACCTGCAAACAACCTGACTAAGTCCCAAGTCTAGTTATGCATTAAGGAGTCCATCTCTTCTTCCATGGCTAGCTCCCACTTCTTCCTGCTTTCAACCTGCATTGCTTCTTCATAACATTCAGGTTCACCGAAATCAGTCAACAATAAATAATATAATGAAGGAGAGTATCGTTCAGGGGGTCTACTTATCCTAGTAGATCTTCTAAAACCACTTTCAGGTTTTTGAGGTGTCTGTTGCTGTTGTGGTGGTTGTTGTTGTTGTGGCTCTTGATTATTATTATTTTCAAGTACCTTTACCTTTTCTCTGATCTCATCAAGAACTGTGTATTCTTTGTTTTCTTTTTCCTGGTTCTTTTCCTGCAACTGATTCTTGTATAATACCTTTTCATTGAATATTACATCTCTGCTCCTAATGATTTTGTGATTTTCATAATCATATAAGCGATAACCAAAATCATTAACACCATATCCAATAAAGGTACATTTCTTTGATTTTGCCTCAAGCTTTCTATTTTCTTTATTAATATGGACAAAGGCCTCACAACTAAAAGGCTTTAAAAAAAGAGTAGTTTACATTTTTACATGTCCATGCTTCCTCTGGAATACCACCATCCAAGGAACTTGAAGGCCCTTTGTTTATTAGATAAACAGCAGTATCTACAGCATCTGCCCAAAATTGTAAAGGCAATCCTGCATGCAATCTCATGCACCTTGCACGCTCCATGATTGTTCTGTTCATCATTTCTGACACACCATTTTCTTGTGGTGTTCTTGGAACTGTCTTCTCTCTACGAATTCCATGCTCTGAACAGTACCTATCAAACTCTTTGCTGCAATACTCACCTCCATTGTCTGATCTGAGACACTTCAACTTCTTTCCTGTCTCAATCTCAACCAAAGCTTTCCATTTCTTGAAAGTATCAAATACATCAAATTTATTTTGAATACAATAAATCCAAGTTTTTCTAGTTGCATCATCAATAAAAGTAACATGATAACGAGAGCCACCAAGAGATGATACCTGAGCAGGTCCCCATACATCTATATGCACAAGCTCTAATTTTTCGCTCTTCTTTTCTTTCCCAACTCTGAGGAATCTAACTCTCTTTTGTTTTCCATAAATGTAATTCTCACAGAAATCCAAATCAACATTCTTCAAACCCAGCAACAAATTCCTTGAGTGAAGAATCTTCATCCCCTTCTCACTCATGTGTCCGAGCCAATGATGCCATAATGTTGCATCTACTCCTTTGGAAGTTAAAGCATTAACAGAGTTAGAAATACCATTGCATAAATACAATGTACCAACCTTTTCGCCTTTTGCTATTAATAGGGCTCCTTTGGTGACCTTCCAGGTTTTATCTGTGAAAGTTGTCATACAACCTTCACCACCTAACTACCTTATTGAAATCAGATTTTTCTTCAAATCTGGAACATGCCTTACCTCCTTTAATAGGCATTGGTTTCCATTCTGCTGTTTTACAAGGACTGTACCCATTCCAACAATTTTATAGGGTTTATCATCACCCAAACGGACTTGTCCAAAATCTCCTTGAACATAGTCATGAAAATATTTCTTATCAGGTGTGGCATGGAATGAAGCCCCTGAATCTACTACCCAGGAATCAGTAACGTTTTCGAAAGAAAGAATCAAGGCATCTTGTAACACATCACCTATCACATTTGCTTCATGATTGTTTTCTTGTTGTGCGTCTCCTTCTTTTCCCTTCCGAGATCTACAGCCTTTCTTCAAGTGTCCTTCCTTTCCGCATTTCCAGCACACTATCCCCGATCTCAACTTGGATCTGCCTTTCCTTGATTTATTGCGATATCCTGAGCTCTTTCCTCTTTCCATTTTTCTTCCCCTAGACTCTGCACTCAAAGCATTACCCGATGTCTCACCAGAGCTTTTCCATCGCATTTCCTCGCTAAGGATAGCACCGACAACATCATCAAAATTTAAAGTACTAGATCCAGAGACAAAGTTACTAATGGCCATAACTAAACCATTCCAGCTTTCTGACAATGAGCACAGAAATAAAAGAGCCCTAACTTCATCATCAAAGTTTACCCCTATAGAACTTAACTGACTGGTAACTGTATTAAAATCATTTAAATGGTCTGCAACAGATCCACCTTCCGACATCTTCATATTAAATAAATGTTTCATAAGAAATACCTTGTTTGAGGCCGAGGGTTTTTCATATAATTTCGCCAACGCCTTAATCAAACCCTCTGTTGTTGTTTCCTTCGAAATATTGAAGGCTACCGACTCTGCGAGGCACAACCGTACTGTTCTAAGTGCCTTTCTGTTGAGAATCTCCCATTCTGCATCTGTCATAGCCGTCGGCCTCTTTGTTTTTCCGCTCAATGCTAGGTACAAATCTTTCTGATACAGATAGTCTTCCATCTGCATCTTCCACAGCGGGAATTTTTGGCCATTAAACTTCTCGACCCTAAATTTACCATCTTCCACCATTGCTCCCACTCGAACCAGGAACCCTTCTTTCCTGCAAGTTTATCAGCCAAATAGACCTTCGGCTCTGATACCAGTTGTTAGAAAATTATATATTACAGAGCAATGCAACACATAAAATATGCAGAAAAACACAAGCACACAAAACACATAAAACCAGAGAGACACAGATATAGGTGGTTCACCCAATTTGGGCTACGTCCACCCCGAACAGCCAATCCTTCCTTTCTATTATCCAGCAAAATGAAGAGACAAAACCTACAGCAGATCTGCTGTAATATCCTTTGTTCTCTCTCACAGTCTCCCTATCTGTTTGTCGCTCTGAGAATACACATACAATACACAGCCGCAATACAATACCCTCATACAAAGCGAGGGGTTGCCTTCTAGGGCAAAAAACCCTAAACTAAACATAACTTCTACCGTCAGATCATCTGCTTAATGAACGACCCAGATTGACTAGAAATTGCTATACTTTTACAAGGCAATTTTACATTTGTTTTTAGCTTCAGGGGCGCTGCCCCCGAAACCCCCCGCCAAGGGGGGGCTCCATAAAGTCGCAGCCGCCACCCCTTGGACCCCCAGGCAACGTTTAATTACGGGCGGCGTTGCCACCCCCATTAAGGTACAGGGGTCCAACGCTGTGATACAAAATAAACAAGATAATCAGGCTCCACACCCAACACCCTTGACCTAGGAATGCCTCCAAGATCTTGTCACTGCCCTTTCAAACTTTATTCTTCTCTTCTTCAACAATCTGCATTGTTCTGTACTAGAGAACTCGATCTCCAAGATTCACTTCTTACTGTACAGTCAAATATTAGAACTGAATTATCTTCACCTTGCATACGCTTGCAAATGTATTGTAGTTAGGAAGGTAAATCGCAGATTTACCTTCCTCACTCTTATTCTCCTTTAAGACTTCTTTCTTCTTATGGTCACTGTCTTTACTTCATGAACTGTAGGAGCGTACTCAACCGTAGCCTTCAAACAAACTGCCCTTAAACTTTATATATTTCAGGACCTTTGCTCAACTCTGGAAACATGAATCAATATGTAGTTACAGCATTATTATATCTACAACTTCTTCTTGCTCTGGTATCCGAAATAGAAGCTGTGACAAATCCGCAATTGCCACCCTATAACAGCTTCCTGAAATCCGCAATTATACTTAGAGAAAACCAACACTTATTGTACCTTTGGTATCCGCACTTGTTGTACCTCTGGTATCCACACTTGTTGTTCAGAGTGATCCGCACAGCATCATCGTTATATATCAAGCAACCAATCCTGAAACTCTTCAAACTTCACACTGAAAAACCTTCCCATAAATCCGCACTGAAGCTCCTTTTAAGAATCCGCAAACTGTCTCTTAGATCACCGAAAAACATGTCCTCAATTTGTCGCAGAAAAGGTATTTATAGAGACAGTCTAACTGTCTTTAGGCCGACCAGCCAGCAAGATAGTGGGCTGACTTCATAGTTGATTATAGGCTGACATGAAGGATAGTTAATCCAACGTTTATAAGAGTATCTTCTTGCATCTTTCGGGAGTCATCTCTTCATGGTATTTTTCCAAGATCTTGGAGCATATTTGTTGACTAGGCCCTTCGTGAACATGACTCTTAAATACAAATCCTAATAGACATCAAGAAGAAGTCTATAGACCTATAATAAAATCTTGCTCATGAAACCCATGAAGCAAGTAAAACAGAAATACATTTTATTATCTTTGACTTCTTCTTTACATAAGTACATAATTACATAGTCAACATGAAGACCGACCTAGTTACACTTTTCAACAGTATGAAGTGAAGGAAACGCAAGGAAGGAACACAAGTTGAGAGGATGAGGGAGAAGTCGCAGAGGGTTGTGAGAATGGCAACCAAAGGAAGAGCGAAGAGGGAGCAGGGACGAGAGGCAGCAAAGAGGGAACCGAGGATGGGATGCAAGGGACGAGGGATCAGAAGGGAAAGCCGACAGGAGAGAGCCACGGGAGTAAGGGAAAGGGAAGGTCGCACAGGGAGGAAGGAGAAGCTGACACAAGGAAATACTGGTGAAGGGAGGAACTGCATGGGAGAGAGCTGACAGCCACGGGGAGGAAAGCATCCGAGAACCGAGGGAGAGGGATGCGAGGAGAGCGAGGTAAAGGAAAAGGGCTCAAAGGGAGACGAGAAGATATGACAGTGTTTAGCAACGTAGAGGCTAGAAAACACAGCGAAAATGGCAGCAGAGGAAAACACAGGAGAAGTGGAGGGTTTGCAAATCAAAACCTTAAAAAAATCAAAAATTTCTTTCCCGAAACTACAATGATTTCAGAAAAAAATTATATGAAAAACCTAGTTTTGAATTCTTCCCTACAAACAAATTGTTTTCTGAGATAAGATCTTGCTCTCCAGGGCCTAGATTTGTCGAAGATATCAAAAATCTCCTAACAATCCTTCAGATCTATACCTACACAAACAGACAAAAACCCCATACAAATATACAAAAATCTGAAATTAAAAACCCAAGTCCCATGTTAGAAAAAATAAATCTAAAATTTCTAAATCTTTATACAATTAAAATTACAGATCTATCTGATCTGAGGAGTATGAGTCCGACTCTGCTCCTAGATCTGAAGATTCCAAGCTCTTGCTAACCAAATCTAACTATTCAGAACAATATTTTGAAAAGAACCAATATTTTAAGTTTAGGTACTGACCCAGAAAATCCCTGCAAGATATATTTCGTTAGATAATCTAGGGGTTTTAATTTGAAAGGCCATCCAAATCTTAAATTTTGGGAGTCTGCTGGTCCAACCAAGGACTTCCCCAAATGCCCAAAATCTTTGAATAAAGATGATTCTGCATACTTAGAATACAACCCGTCAAATTAATAAAGGTATAAAATAACAATTAAATCTTCTAAGATTGGATATACCTGCCAATCGAATAACAATCCTAATGTTATCTTAAAACCCAACAATCTAAGCAAGATACATGTGCAATAAATTGATCTACAAGAACCTGCAGCTTATAAATAAGACCTGCAAAAAATTAAGCACAATTTACCATAAAATACCAAAGAGGAACACTTCCATCAAGTAAGACCCCAAAGACTTTGCGTTGTATTATTCCAGAAAAGTTTACAAGAGCTTCAAAGGCTAGTACACAATTCAATGATCCGATCCTTTCAAATGAAAAATGACCTCTAATTTATAGATTAATTCTCCAACGGCTAGTTGGCTTGATCCCCATCAAAGTAATCTCGATCTTCGAAAAAGATTTAATTATCTTTTAATCTTCTTTGTCGAAATTATTTTATTTTTGAGGAAATTCGAAATTTTCATTTAAGTCAAATTTAACCAACTCAAAATTAATTATTTTGGGTTGATTTCCTCACAAAACTTACTTTGACTTAACTACAAAGGCCCAAGGGTCCAAAATCTCTTGAAATTTTCAATATTCCCTTCGTCAAGGACCTCCAAAAATTAATTCTTCTAGAACCCACGAATTTTTTAATTTGGAGAATTAACTTTTCCTAGGACCTAAAATTAATGAAATTTTTGGCTTATAATTTTAATTTATTTTTGCCAAAAAATTTAATTAATTGACTCATAAGGGGATTAATAATTTTTCCCACCCTCAAGGGACCACAGAGTCTGCGTTCAATTGCATGGGAGAATTTGGAAGACGAGCGGTTGCGTTAGCAATGAGTGATCTTAAACGTCAAAGACAACCGACCTGTGGATCCCATCGGCACCGAGATCACCGGTCGCCACCCTCCTCCGGACAAAACTGTTATAAATGACTCTGAGCCTGCTTTCTAATCCCAAGGTTGGCATGGATACGAAATCAAGATGTTACGCCGTGTCCCCCACCGACTATCGTCTCTCAGTCACTTCACACTTGTCCAACTCCGTATTTGGCATCATGGCGCAGCACCTCTCACAACCTGCATTTACTCCCCGCCTCTTGTCCTCCCATCCCCCCTTGCTCACCTTCCTATATGACTACCCCCCCACTGCCTCCAGCTATCCTGCTCTCCCCAGCTCTCCTTTCGTCCTTCTACCCTTCACCTTTCTGCCTTTGAATCCTTCCCCTGTTTGCATGGCCCCGAGACATGGTTCCGGTCGAGGCCGTGGGCGCGTGGCCTGTCGTTGGAATACTCCAAGCACCCCTCCTATCACCAGAGTCGAATCGTCGACCAAGCAGGTTGCCCTGTCCTACACAGTTGCAATCAATCCAAATACTCAGGAGCGCATTGAAAATTTGGAAGCACAGGCTAGGGTTCTCAGATGCAGAGTGAACAAAAAGAGCATCGACCAGGATTTCGAATGGATCCCTGATCCGGGACTCACCCGGGCCAGGGAAAATCTCTACAGCAAAACCATTGAGTTGTACTGGCAAATGAAGACCACCCTCGGCCTGGAAATGCAGGAGCAAGCGGAGGCGACAAAGACATTGGAGAACAAGATTGACATGCTCACAGATAAATTTATGGTTTACGTTGCAGCAGTGCACCACTGCAAATTTGTCATAAGGGACACCCACTGCTTCTCCATCCAGAAGAAGCGCTCCCATGTTGGTGGGTTATCGCCCAGTATCAAGAAGGAAACGGTTGGAGCCTCCGCCTGCGCCCCTCTGGCGCCTTCCACTCACGCGAATAGCACGCATGAGATGCCCATTAGCCTGGATGATGACCCAGCAGTGGTTTAAAGACCTCGGCTGCGACAGTGGTTTGAAGAACTTGGTTGTGGCCATCTATCTTCTACTGGTTTCTGTTCTCCACCTCTCACTGCGACATGTCCACTACATGTCTACTACTGTTCTCTACATATTTTTGTTATATGTATGTTATTGTTTAATGCTCGGCTTTATATATGGGATCTGGTGATGTAAATTTTGATACTGTTCGCGGTCTTATAAGTTTTGTCACAATCCTCCACAGCTCTGATAATTGTAAACAGAACCTCTCAGAGGATGAAAAATCATGTCTTGTTTTCACGGTGCTGGAGGATATGGCTCACATCTTACAAACTCTTTTGTAAATATGGTTTCCACCTCATAATATAATCTATCCTACTTACAAAAAAAAAAAATCCAACCCTCAAATAATTTAGCCATGGTGTCTAAATATGAGGGACCATGCACTAAAATATTTTGTATATCAAAATACTACAATTTAATATGAAGGGGGAACACCCATTTGTTATAGACCCTCAAATATCTACCCAATTTTGGGACTCGAAATATGATCTAGTAGACTAAGTAATTTGTAATAAAATAATTTAGCCAATTAACTAGGATTATTCCCAAATTACTTTTACAGAGACTAGATAAAAAACACTAGGACTCCCCTAATAAAATCCACCCTAGCTTTGGGGTGAGGTTGGAGGGAAAAACGTTGTTGATCATTTGTGTCTAGAGATACAGATGAATCAGTGAGAAGAAAAACCTCCTAGGATAGATATCGTCACCAAAATAATAGGCTTACCTAGGTTGCTACATACATAATGGTCTCACTAAGATCATTTACATTATAAACATGTAGAATGGGTTTACATCTTCAGTAAATTGTCGACTGATGATGAAATCTAAATGATGTGAACACTTGAACATGATAAATCCCTTTTGCGAAAAAATGGGTGTACTACTATGGGGTCATTGACACAAAGTGGTCAACACACTCAAGAGTCAAAACAAAAACAACAAACTCATGTTCTGAAGAATAATGATGTCAACACAATCCATATTGACGATAACAAATTATCCCAGATATCAAGTAATTACCAAGCTCCACAGAAGATTAATTTAGGATGGTTTGATCCCTTCTCAGTACGAAAATTTTATTTATCACTCCAAGGATCCTATCATCATGTATTAACGATGATGACAATTCGAAGAACTCCGAAAGATACGAAAATATTAAAAGACAAAGACACAGATGATGCCTTGTCAAGCAATAAGCTTTGAAGACAAAGCTTTTCAAAGAGAAAGGCAATGTTATGAATGAAATATATATAAAAATAATATAAATAAAGATGATAAATGTAATAATGATTAATCAATTAGAGATTAGTATTGAAGAGGCATGTCTCTAAGGACATCACCATTCGTTAAAGGATGTCTACCTAGGTATATATACAGGACCCCTCATCTCACTTGTATTCAAATATTCTTATATAATATATTAATTGTCCTACAATGGATGTCTTTGTCTTTGAAGCATTCTGAAGATTATTGCAAGTTACGAACTTTGTTCATTACAAGGAACATATTTTTTTACCATTTCTTTGACTTTCTCTAACTGTAAAGGCTAGAGAAGATCTCTAGAGGATGAATTTCCTGAAATGTAACTTCATGATATGCAGATCTGATTCCAGAGATCTAACCTAAATTGTAAAACTCGTGAACACCAATGAAAACATCATATTTTCAAACAAGACTAAGTACAAATAGTGGGTGGTAGAGATGAGAAATACTACAGTAAATCAAAACTAGCAACTTGAAATCTGTAACAGCGATCACATAACTTCTCATTAACCTTCGTTACAATACCTCTCCTCTAGATACAGGATGGGAACTCTATACAGCTAAATAGGGATATTCCGCCATAGATTCTCTCTCTCTCTCTCTCTCTCTCTCTCTCTCTATATATATATATATATATATATATATGCCACCATATATATATATATATATATATAACAGAGCACCATTGATTCATTTTAACCCTTTCTATATATAGCATGCTAATTTCTAAATTCCAGATCTGATTTAATTCATAGTAATTTTTATATCCCACAAAAGCAATTATTGAATAAAACGCCCTGGAATTTTTAACTCAAAAAATAAAATAGCGGAAGCAAGCACAGGAAATCAATCACACAAAAATTTCCCTCCAACTGATCTTCATTTTCTTATTCTCAAAATAGTGAGAGCTCCCTTACTGAGAAGCTGGCCCACAGAAAAACTACTGAAAATTTACAGCAAAATCAAACAAGGCAAATCTGCCTCTGAAAAAACCCAATCTATACCTCTGTTGGCTGTACAGCCAACACATAGCTTCTCCTCCACATGTGCAGGCCTATACTGCTGCAAAACCTATGTCAAAAGTGCAGCCTGCAGCTCTCCTAGTTAAAAATTAAATAGCGGAAGCAAGCACAGGAAATCAATCACATAAAAAATTCCCTCCAACTGATCTTCATTTTCTTATTCTCAAAATAGTGAGAGCTCCCTTACTGAGAAACTGGCCAACAGAGAAACTACTGAAAATTTACAGCAAAAATCAAACAAGACAAATTTGCCTCTGAAAAAACCCAATCTATACCTCTGTTGGCTGTACAGCCAACACATAGCTTCTCCTCCACATGTGCAGGGCTATACTGCTGCAAAACCTATGTCAAAAGTGCAGCCTGCAGCTCTCCTTGCGCAGCACCTGCGAGCTGCCCTCGCCCTCACCCTCGCGGCCCTGTGAACTGATGCTTAGAAATTGGTACAGCCTCAGCATCCACTCAATCTCCTTCTCCAAAATTTCTTTCCCACTGTTGCAACACTTCTTTTCTCTTCAGCCTTGAGTATCACACTCACTAAGAAAATCACTCTCTCAAATCTTTGTTAATTGTGTCTTTCTCCTCTCCATAGGCTTGCTTTTATGATTTCTCATTAAACTAAATCCCTAACCATGATCTCTAAAGTGATGGATGACTAGGTTTAAATCCTAAAGCACATGAAATCAATGGTTGAGATTAAAACAAATTCACTAATGTAATTAAAATTACATTTCCTTAGTTTTCATCGCTCAATAGCCAACATTAATTAATTAACTTAATTAATGTGTTTTTCCTAAGTTATACTCACTCAATAAATTGAACAAGTTTCCTAAGGAGGCTTTGGATGATTCCTGCATGCTTGACACCTCGCCAATACAGAAATACCTGTCCACTGCATCAAACATCAACATAGCACACCACCATAGATCCATTTTAATTCGTGATCTTTTAGTCATTGAAAAATTTACATTTCAAATATATATATATATGCTTGGTGTCAATTGGGTTTATCTTGGGTGGCTGGGAGCAATCATTGGGATCCTCTCCACCCAGGTTCAATTCCCGCAACATGATGAACTTTGATTCAATGGCTTCGAACCTATGATGTAATGGTCCTGAACATGTATATTCCTCATATGGAATATAAGGCTATTTTCCACATGAAAAAAAAAAATATATATATATATATATATATATATATATATATATATATATATATATATATAAACCCACAGTTCACCATTGATAACAATCACCAAGGAATCATATGTGTGTGTGTGTGTGTGTGTGCCCACAGTTCACCATTGATGACAATAACCGAGGAATCAAAACTAGCAAATTGAATTCTGTAACAGCAATCACATAACTTCTCATTAACCTTCATTAAAATATATATGTGTGTATGTGTGCCCACAGTTCACCATTGATGACAATAACCGAGGAATCCAAACTAGCAAATTGAATTCTGTAACAGCAATCACATAGCTTCTCATTAACCTTCATTAAAATACCTCTCCTCTAGATAAAGGACTGGGACTCTACACAGCTAAATAGGGATATACCACCATAGATCAATTTTAACTCTACATATATATATATATATATATATATATATATAGCACACCACCATAGATCCATTTTAACAATGGATCTTTTAAGCATTGAGAAATCTGCATTTCAAATATATATATATCTGTGTGTGTGTGGTAACATACAGCTCACCATTGATATTTCAGATTGGTAAAAACACCAAGGAATGTTGCCAAAAACAATTGCTTCAGTTTCCTTGCCATATAATAGTCGTTCTGATTGTGTTTTTAGTGATACATACATACATACATATCAAGATTTGTAAATGATTAATATTTCACATACATCAGACTTATTGGTACTATATTTTTAGTTTTGTATATCATATAATATTCAGCCATGATATGCTGATGTCAATGTTAAAGACAGACAGGACAGATGTTAAAAGCTCTTCACTATGGGCTGTGGAATGCACCTCACTTCTCTCAGTGCAAATATCCTACAGTTTTGCTCCTATGCAAACCATTCCACATTCTATCTCATTCATCCCCCTCATCAACTCATTGACGGAACAAGACAATAACAAGGATAAAATTACACCACCCTATGATGAAGAACCGAACCAAATATAGAATTCTGTCGAGTTATTATGCTGTCAGAATTGATAATAGTACATTAACCCCCTGACCAACAGTAACATATTGAGCGCAACAACCAAAATAATCCAAAAATTACAAAACAAGACTCCCAGGATTAGGTACAGGTTTACAATATCGACAACCAAATTTTAATATTAAGCGGTCATTAGCTTGCAAGCAGTGTTCTTTTCTTCAACTTTTTCTTTCTGAGATTTCAGTGTGTATAGACAATATGAAAAAAACACAAGGGTGTGAAATAATCAAAATTTAGATGTGATTCAATACTACAGAGATTACCTGAAGAGAGACAAAAACAATATAAATGAACAATTATTACATACAAGCTTGAGAGAGACTACCTTCATAGACAACCCAACATGGACCTCAAATATTCCTTGCGTCAAAGTTTAAAATCAATACAAGCAAAATTCAGGAATAAAACAAATACCTTCTCTGTCAGAACTTTCAGCTGCATTCTCCTGTGCATCCAATTCATCCCAGGCATCATGCCACTCCATCAATTGCTGCAGTCAAAAAAAAAAATTATTAATTGCAAATGGAGCATGTTTCTGGATTCTATTAAAGGCAAAAAGAGTGACGATTGTATTAAACTGTCAGTTACGGGAAAGGTGAGCTACAAAATTGAGATTTGTCAACCAAAAAGTTCTGGACAATAACCTGATCCCTTTCTGAAGGTGCGGATGTTTTGTTTGATGTTTCATTTTCTGCCTGAAAACAGTGAAAATGTTAATGGTATATATTCATATACTGAGCATCTTAAGTGAAAAGATCTACCTATCATTCCTTTCAAGATGCACAACTGCAAGCTTTTCATCGATTTCAATCCATTTAATGGATCAAACATGAAACATGTTATCTCTATTCCTTACATTTTCATATATAATCAATATAAATAAGAATACACTAGAAGTTGGTAAGGTGGCACAAATGTATCAAGCAAATCTGTGTGCCAGTAGTTTCATAAACAATATTTCTGTTACAACAGTAAGCATAATTTTCTGGAAATGGCATCAAAAACTGTTAAGAAATGCAGAGTCCTTGTATTGCAGCTCAGAAGTGCAAAGCTGATCAGAATATAGTAATTCAAAGTAAAACCAAATTGTGGTATAGACCATCCAAGGTTTGAACTTTGAAGTACATGATATGAATTATTTCAATATAAAGTTATGGCATTCACAAAAACAAAAATCAATGCTATAAAAAGAAAAGGATTCAATGTGATCTATAAGAAGTCATAAGAAACCAATAAAAGAAACAAAACAAGAGACACTTGTTAAAGAAGCAAAATGCAATGTCAACCACACAATGTGATCACCAAGCACAAAGAATTGTAATCGTTGAGTAGACATGAAAAGTATTCCTCCAATTCAGAAGATAATCGGGAATTGATAAATCTCTAAGCAGTGGCAATACACAGAGTCATGGACTACAGCTGCTCAAACACTAAGTTAGGGTCTGAATCAGTGGGGAAAGTAAATTAGAGATAATACTCTGTCATGAACAAAGTTCATATACACAGCAGAATACTCAGAAAATCTTAAATATGTAAATATCCATTGTAGGACAAATATATTTATATAAGAATGTATAGAATATATAAGATGATGGTTGTTATATATCCCTTTCATGAAGGGTCATGTCCTTATAGACATGCCTCTTCGAATCACTAATTAAACATTATTATAATTTATTTATATTTACATTATATATATATTGTCTTCCTCTTCGGAAAGCTTTGTCCTGTCCTCAAAGCTTATCATTGACAAGGTGTGTCATCTATTTCTTTGTCTTGTAATCTATTCGCATCTTTCAGAATTCTTCGATGATACAAGATGATGGGATCCTTAGAGTGATAAATAAAATTGTCAAACTAAGAAGGGACCTGACCATCCTAAATTAATCTTTTGTTGAACCTTGCAATTATTTGATAGTTGGGATAAATTGTTATCATAAGACTGGATTGTGCAGATATTAGTATCCTTCGGAACATAAGTATGTTGTTTCTGTTCTGAGTGGTACAGATACGTAGACTGATTGAGTTGTCTACTTTTGTGATTCGGATGTCGATAAGGGGTTCTTGTGATTTGATTTTCCCTTATCATGTGTCTGCAAATTTCCTGATTACTTCAGGTATTGATGTTGTTGAATTGGTTACAGATTCTTTACTTAGAATTTTCATCGTCCGAATTGAAACATCTGAATATGTTTTCCCTTCAATTGGTTTGTCATCTTCTTGAGTTCTAATATTGACTATATCAGTATTTGTTCATTTTTCTTCAACTTGGACTGTTATGTCTTTAGACTTCAATACTTCTTTCATGATAAGTTCCTCTAATTTGTTTTTCAATGATTTCTTATGATTTTTAAGATTCTTAATTTGAGTGAGCAATTTCTCGCTATGGTCCTTAAGGCAAGTAACTTCTTCATTTTTTTCAACGGTGATTTTTTCAACTTCCCTTTGCATATTTTGTATTGTTTGTTTACTTTCATGAAAAATTACTTTTGAGAAATCTTGTATGTCTTCTGGTGTTACTGAATCTTATTTCAATGTAATCTCCTGTAATGTTATTTTTTTTCTTTTTGTAGGAAAATGTTAAAAACTTATTTTTCGCATTTAGGATTGTAATATGCCTAATTGAAATTTACAACTAATAACAGACACATGAACTAGGCTATAGCAAATAAAATCACAAATATGCATGCACCAGCAAAAACACAAAGAAACTAGGCAAATAAGATGAGCCATTTTATTAATTTATGAATTGTAAGGAGTACATATAGCAAGGAACAAGTGCACCTGGGCTTGCATAAGGAAGTTGGAGAAAACCCAGGTGGAAGAGTGACCCCACAACCCAGGAAACTTCGGCCCAATATTCTTCTGCACATACCTAGAAACTTGCAACTGCTGTTGCACTAGAAATGTTGAGAACGACTCTCTGTAGTGCCCGGAATTGCCTGAAAATGCAGCTATAGCTTCTCCCAAAAATACTCAACCAAACACAGAAAGGAATTTGCCTCAGACTAACCGCCCGAAAAACCCACAAAATGGTGCAAATTACCAACTGAGGAATAAAATGCACAGCTAAAGGGAATTTTTTCCCTGAATACTACCCGGAAAACTCTACAAATTTAACCGAGACCTCTCCTCCAAATACCCATAAAATCCCAGAAGGGGTTTGGTCTAGTTCCAACCCTCCAAATTCACCCCCAATTCTCGTGAGCTCCTCCAATATCTAGGTAATCCGTGCTACAAGAATTCAGCCATTGAATCCCCTCCAAAACGCTAGGAAAATTCCCTCAACACTTCTCCTTGTACCTCCTAGCAAGCCCAGCTCCAAACTCTCGGTCAAGTCTCCCCCATAATTAACTCTCCTCTATGAGTTGCGCAGTCCAAAAGCTCCTCAGCGCAAGCCCAACATAGGAAAACTTGGCACAGTAGATAACCCCAAGTCAGCCCCAAAATTTACCAGGAATCTCCATGCAAATACCAAGGGAAACCAAGCCACAAAATCTCGGAACCAATCCCAGCACAAGATGGCTCTCCCAAGAAATGCGTACTCTTGTTATGCGTCCCAACTGCTCCACGTGATGACTGGTTGTGCCTGCAAACTCTTCCCGGAACAACTCTGTAGTGTGAAGATGTGTCGCCTTGAGTGGCACTCAAAGTCCACTAAAGGCAGAGTGGAGATCTTCGCTTGGAATCCCCTTGTGCTAAACAACACTTAGTTGTCTTTGCTCAACAACTCAAGAGAACTTGGTTCTATTGTCAAATTGTCAAAAGGCCACCCAAAATGAGAGTCGCACCTCCAATTTATAGCTAGCCATCCCTCATGCTCCTTGTGGGATCCATCCATCAAATTCCCTCTCTCACTCAATTCGAATTCCACCAAGGGGTGTGTATTCCTTTGGAGTGGCCCCCAATCTCCACTTCCCATTGAATTTCTTGGCTTTTCTAATGTTTGGGGGTGGCACCTTTATAAATTTTCCTTTTTCACCCACTTTCCCTAAGTTTATATGCCAAATATTTATTAACTGCCAAAAATTGCAAAATTGAGAATTCCCTTAGCAAAATTATATATTGGGGACATGACAAAGATGAAGGACCCTAGTGATTCCATCCACGTGAACCCAGGATTATATCACTATTGTCACAAAATAAGGATTATATCACTATTGTCACAAAATAAGGTTTTGACAGTGAATTGTGAGACAAAAGTATAGCCTCCAATACTTAGTTGTAGATTGCTTATGTCATTCTTTTTTATTTATCGAATCCATAGTTTCAGTTATATTTGGTTCAAGAATCACTAACTGGTTAGCACATTTAATAGTAACATAATTATTATTTTGAGTAGAATCGATAGAGATTATAATATCATTTCCTGCAAGTGATGCTTTGATTTAAATAGCACATTAACACATATACCAAAAGTTTTAGGGAATATTTCATTATTGGTCTCCATTTCACGTTCATCAATAAATTTTACATCAAACTATACTTTACGTGAAGGAAGTGACCCTTTCTATTTTAATTTTTTTAATAACTTTTCCCTTTTATACTTCAATATTCTTTTAGATCTTTTATTCCAACAATTATAATAAAGGTTGAACACTTCTATATATATATATATATATTTCAAAAAGCTTTAAGACTCCTTTTATATGAGCTTGAAAAAAAAAATATTCTACTTTTACTTTTCCCCAAATAACCTTTTATACTCTCTTAAATAAATTGCCCCTTTTTCTCAATGTATAATATTTTTAAATATACTTCTATTTTAATTTTAGAGATTTTTAGTTTTAATAATACCTTTTTTTATACTTAAATGTCTGTGATATTAATCCTATGCCAAATGTCCTAATTCTTAGGTTTGCCTATTGCACTTTAACCTCGAGTTGGTAGCCACGTTTTCAAATTGGAGTTGGAGGTTAATGACTTTTCACACCATTAATAGTTAGAGCGGAATCGCACTTTGAATTCAAAAAGTCGTGACCAGCTACAGTTACACCCATAAACAAAATAGATTACATGCACATTCGATTTTGTTTCAACGACTCCACCCAGGACACACAATCGGTCTGAGTGTTATGAGTAGGCAGAGTAGTTCAATTCAGTGGAAATTCCTAATGGTTATGTCTTACCTGTCCACCAACTAAAATGGTGACTGTACGGTTGTGGGGGGACGTGTGCAATCAAGGATGCGGACAAGCGGCTGATGGTTGAAACAACAGCGGTTGGTGGCTTTGTATGGCAGCGGTGTCGCTTATACAAAAGCATACGACGGGCATGTAGCTGGGTATGACACCCCCTTTTTTATTTTATTTTTTTTAAATGATATCTTTTTTATTTTATATTTTTTAATTTTATATATATAATATTTTTTCCTATTCTTTTTTTTATATATATGTGATTTTTTTTAATACTTATATAATCTTTTCTTTTATTTTTATTTTTTCTTTTTCTTTTATATTTTATAAAAAAAAAATTAAATGTCCAAGGGCCTGAATGACAAAACTAGTGAAATGGAGTAACTCCAATCTTTGTGTAGTGAAATGCTTCAATTGGTGACAGCAACAAGGTTTACAAAGGATTGATGGCCAAAGGCCGGATCAGACTGGTTCAATGCAGCAGTTGAGCGGCCAAAGGATGGAACAGCTCTGATACCAAATGTTATGAACAAATTTCATAAAATCTGAAATATGTAAATATCTATTGTAGGACAAATATATTTATATAAGAATGTATAAAAGATATGAGAAGATGGTTGTTACAAATAAGGGTCTGCTTATATACCTAGGCAGGTGCCCTTTCATGAATGATCATGTCCTTAGAGACATGCCTCTTCTAAACACTAATTAATCATTATATATATATATATATAGCATACTGGCACAAAATATAAACATGCAACAAGAACTCACAGTATGTACAACCATAATGCAATACTGATTGTGTCGATGATGCATATCAAAAATAAAAGAAGGTGCATATATACCTTCCCAAGAGCTACAAATAGAAGAAATTTCTTGGTCCAAGACTCCAGTCATTTCAAAACCATAATTAATAGAACAATATCTTATAAGTCTTCAACTCATAAGAGTAACTATCCTACCCTTTTCATACTACATCTAAGCCCCCAAAAAAGCCATTAAGCATTCCACCTAATGCTAAACATTTCTCAGGGAAATGAACATTTGTCCAGTAAGGGGCACTTGGTGTAGGGGGGATCATTTACGATCCTGAAAGAAAAGCAGAAACAGATTTTGCCTGGAAATTAGGAACTTCCACAAACAATTAGGTCAAGGCATCAGCATCTTTTCGAGAAGTGCAACAGCTTAAGGCAAAAGGGGTAGGAAGAACAATATTAGTGAACAACTCGTCAGCAATAACAGGTTTCTTCACCAATCAACCCCACAGAGCCTCCCTTCATGTTTCATCCATAGAATCCTAGTAGACATTAAATATTTTGAATCAGACGAGTTCTACCAAATTCTTTGCACCCATAACGAAGAATTTGATTAGCTAGCTAACATTGGGGAGGGCATAGTAGTGTTAACCCCCAGATTTGCTCCTTTGCAAATATGTGGGGCTTCATCTAGTTGGTGCTCAAACTTGGTTTCCGGAGACAGTTTTTCATGTGTTAGAGGAGGTTCCTATGGAATTCATATGCAGGATGGTTCAGTGATATGATCTCGATTCAGAGTCAGTGATACTACACAGGTCTTTCTATCAATTTTGGAGGAGATTGTTAGTTTTAGCAGTCTTCATACTTTTTAGCAGGCAAAGTTTAGAGGTCAGCATGGCAGTAATGATTAGAAATTTGGAATCCTTGCAAGTTCATGGTTTCAATGAGCTTTTCCAGAGTGACATGTGTGACACTGCTATTTGTGGCAGTTATAGTTCTAGGGCTTGCATGTCAATGAGTACATCTTTGGATTTCTTGCAGGAAACCGAATCCAATGAGCCTGATTACATTGACATGCAAAGATTTCTTATTGTTGGCAATCAGCCTTGTAGAGTGACATGTGAAATGCGAAGTAGCACGTGGCAGCTTTAAGTGGTGACATGGTAGTCTTTTTTAAGAGTGACAGGTGGCAGCAAGATTCAAGGTGCATGCATGGGTTGGAGTGATGTGGCACGTGTTGTAGTTGACTAGGTGTGCGCTTGAGTCAACTTGAGGTAACTAGGATGCATGCATTGCTTTGGGAGTGAGATGGCGCGTGAAGAGCTTAATGAGGAGCAGTGTTCAGTCGACTGGGTGCATGCTTCAGTTGACTGGTACACATCTAAGTCACCTGATACGGGGATACGGGGATACAGGGATTCGAGAATCAGATTCGGCTACAGTGACCCCTCGGAACAGGATACGTCTGGGATACGATACGTTATATATTATTTTATTAAAAATATATATATATATATTTAAAATATAGATATATATATATATATATATATTAAAAATTAGATATTTTCTACACAAATTCATACAAATTCATTGATTCAAACATAGATTTAAGATCTTAGATACTCATACATGATACATTGATACATCATACAATTTTCAAATTTACTCAGTAAGATATTGTAGTTTTCTCATTAAGTCATCAGAATCAAAATGTGTTACATAAGTACATTTCCAATGGCAAATAGAAATAGAAAATACAAAAAAACTACAGTCTACAAGACTACAAGCCTGAAGCCTCAATGAGTCTGAGTCAATGAGTCATCAATCCTCATAATCATAATCAGCATCTCTGTCCTCATCCTGATCATCATGCTCACCACTACTCTCCTCTGGCTCTAATGCATCCTCCTCCTCTGTCATCTCTGCATCTGTTGGTGTGGAGGATGACACCTCTACTCCATCATCAAATGTGACAGGCTCTAGCACTGGCGCATTGAGATCCAAGTTGGCCAATGCCAACTCAACACTGCTATCCAGACCCATATCATCAGGAAAGACATCCCACATCTTTGTCTTTCCCTTCAACCAATCCTCCCTCTACCTGTAGATGAGACGAAGGCTGGTGTGCACATACACCATTGTCTCTGCCCTAGACTGCTCAAGCCTGCTCTTCTTCACACTATACAAATTCCCATATGTGCTCCAATTACTCTCGCAACAAGAGGATGAAGTCACCTGAGAGAGGAGCCTCATGGCTAATTGCTGTAGAGGAGGGCTTGTTGCCCCATGAGTTGCCCACCAAGAATAGGGCTTCTTAGCCCCCCTGTCTCGAATCACATCATAGCCTGCAAATCGCCCAATGCCAGTGGAAAACTCTGCAAAGGCATCCTCCACCTCATCAAGGGATGCCCTGTCCTGAAAAATCCTCCTCAATGCATCTTTCCTCCCCTGTGAGATTTCACCATCCATGTGAGGAGGGAATCTGTAGGAAGGTCCACCATTCAGCCACTCATGGCTATAGTATTTTGGGTTCAAGGAGTGAGCCAAATAATGTAAAGGTGTGCAATTCTTGTCCCATCTGCTGACAATAATATCATGTATGCTGGTGAAGAAGGCCTCTGGTGATGTCTCATACTCTGGGCACTGACTCTGTAAAACAATGGTCCTCACAGACTCAATCATGGAATCCCATCCCTCATAAACCTCTCCTAGGATGGGTTGGTCTGTATCTACAAATCGAAGCAAGGAAATGATAGGCTCCATGATCTGAATAACTAGATCTATCTTCTCCCACCATAGATCATCCAACACTGTGTCCTTCACTTTCTTTGAGGTTGCTTGATCCGTATTTCTCCAAAAGACCAAAACTCTAAAATAACCATGGCCCCAAGAGCGGTCTTGACCTCCCTCAACCTCTTCAACATGATGAATGAAGAGGCAAACCGTGTATCTGCAATCTTCAACAATGATAGATTGTTGAAATCCTTGTAGATAGTGAGGGCATTTGTATGGTTTTGTACAAAGTTGCGGATATGCCGTGCATCCTCAATAATGGCTCCAATCCAAAGCACATCAAAAGCAATAGATTTCAGTGCCAAGTTCAATGAATGGACAATGCAAGGTGTCCAAAATATTTGTGGATATTTTGCTTCCATAATCATGCCAGCAGCCTTGCAAACAGGTGCATTATCTGTAATGATTTGCACACAAGAATCAACACCTATATCTTCAATAATTTTAATAAATAACTCACCCATATATTGTGCATCCTTGTACTGTTCAAGGGCATCCACTGATTTCAAGAAAACTGGACCATTCAAGGATCACACCATGAAGTTGATGAGTGGATGGCGTGTTGGATCTGTCCATCCATCAAAAACAATGCTAACCCCAGATGTTGGCCATGCTGATTAATAGGCTCAAGCATTTTGTCCACCTCTTTCTTTGCCTTTGTCAATAATGTGGTTCTGAGCTTCTCTGACCCAGGAGGCACATACCCTAATGGAGCACCATGACTAAGAGCTCGACACATCTCAATAAATAGAGGTGACCATGCAACATTAAAGGATATGAAGTTCTGATAGAAAAAAAATGCAATGGTGAGATCGAGCTCTTCCCTCTTCTCTTTTTCAAAAATCTTGTCCATTGGACCAACTGCAGTTGTCTTTCTCTTTGCTGATTGTCCCCTACTAAAAGTCTCAAAAGGGAACTTGTTGCTGCTTTTCCTTAAGAATGGAAGGGGGTCATCATTCTTGTTTTTTTTTTTTATGCCACATTTGCCTCACCAATAAATTGCTCTTTCTCCAATTCCTTCCTCTTTAGCGATTCAATTGTTGTACAACATTTAATGCCACAACCTGGAATACCCAACAAATGAGCTTTCACACAAAAATATGTGCAAGTGAAATGGCCGTTGCAAAAATTGCATTTCCATGAACAATTTCCTCCAACCTTTTTTCCTGCCCCTCCCTCTCTTGTCACATATTTCCACAATGGGTATTTGGGGTCAATAGTTTGTTTTCCCTGCACATTTGAAGCTGTTGTTACAGCCCCACTTCCAATAAATGGAATACTTGCAGACCCTGATGAAACAAGGACAGGAGGGGCATCTCCAATGGGGACATTCTTCCCCTTTCTTTGCCCCTGTCTTGCTGCCTTTGATTGAGCCATGAATACTGTAAAAAATAAACAAAAATAACCAAATGTATAAAACATATGCACATGCAAACACTAACAGCAAACTAAATGCAAAATATAGAGGGACAGTGCACTTACCGGATGCTTGAATCTCTTCGAAAGGACTCCCTTTCTCCTTGCTCACCCTAACTCCATGCTCACTTCAGAAAATGAAATGGGTGAGAAAGAATAACATAAAATGCACTTTTATAAATAAAAAAGCGGACTTTTTGGACGGCGTGTCCGGTCGTACCCGATTCACGAGGTATGGTCGTATCCGTATAGGGTACGGTCGAGATTCGTCGTACCCTGTACGAATACGACCGTACCCCGTGAATCGGGTACGAATCCAGCCAAATTGTATCCGATTCGCCGGATTCGGGATTCGGAGCCCCTGGGGGACGAATCCAGTTTCTTAGGTACACAGGAGACATGAGGTAGTTTGTTGAAAATAACCAAAAGGCCACTTGGGCGCATTAATGAGATAACTAAAGTGCCTCATCTTAAATAGTGTGCATGGCTACTTCCACTCCATTCCATCAAGTTAGCCAAGCACATCTCTAAAGGACTAAAGTGCATGGCTACTTTAAAAGATAGACATCCAATTGGACTTTGGTGCATGGACACTTCACTCAACTCTTTCATTAAGTCGAGACTCAATAGAGTATGTCTTCACTGGGACTAGGCGCATCAGGCAAGAAGACTCCATTGGCACTAGAACACATAGCCACACCTTTACACTCCCTCATCCAATCAACAAAAGTCATCTTCACTTCAACTAAGCACATGAGAGGAGAACTACACTGAGCCATCAACACACATTGGCTAAGGAGGACTTCTTGCATGCCTATTGCGCCCTCTAGAATAGATAGAAGAAGGCATTAAGGGTTGATGGATGGATTTCTTCAGAGTAGTATTTATTGTGAAAATTCCAAGATCTAAGATCTGGAATCCCTACTGCAACAAGTTGAACTACTTCTCCTACTTGCAAATCTGATTTAACAAGTTATTAAAAGATTACTTCTTAGAATATCAAAACAGTTACTGAAGCAGCCTCAAACCATTAAAATACATTTGTGAAAACAGAAACTAAGCAAGAAAAATAACATAAACACAGGACACCATTATTTTTGGACAAGCGTTCCCGGAAAAACCCAACGCGGGAAAATCGGTTCAGCAAATCTGAGGGTTTACATATTATGTAGCAATTTTCTGAATACAAATCTGGGATGCCTTTCTGGCAATCCCTGCAAAGAATATGACTGGCAGAGAGTTAGTGAGAGAAATCCCACACTGACATTGGAAGCTCGACTGACCAAAAGACCTCGGATGGCAAGCCCTCCACTGCTCTTGCACAGTCACTGCGCAATCTCTGCGTCACTTTGCGTGGGGACTGCGTGGCTTCTGCGTTGTTGGTCTTCTGCTAGCTGGATATGAACCCCTGGCCCCTTCCAGTCTCACACCCCAACTTTCTAACACTGGATTTGACTAATCCTCAGCTGAATTTCGAATTCCCTCAAGACTACAACGCTACCTCTGCGTGGGACTGCACTGCCTTTGCATAGCTGCTACGCTCTGCTGATCTACTCTCTATCTTCTCCACGATGTATTCTCCGAATCAGGAAGATCTCCAACCGGAATTACTTTGCCCCTCCACTGCAATCAAGTATCACTTAGATCTTATTTTCGTCTAAGCACTACTCCGTCAGAAAAAATCGATCTCTAGATCTTATTGGTGTATTTTACAAATGACCCTCAAGTCTTCCTTTATAGTCTTCTCGTTGAGACTTCAACAGCCAAGATTAGATCCCCAATAAACGACTAAGATTATATTAGACTTGATCTGCTTTTTCTAGAAGTTTCACCCACAGTTTACATTAATCCTCATTAATTATTTTAATTTCCTAAGTTAGACTTAGGGTCCTCTTTAAAAATAATTAATTTTTCTTATAAAACTGTTTCTGGGTGGAATTTCTCCCAAAATAATTTCTAGGTTATCTATAATGCATGTGACTAAGCCTCTCCACAAATTTTGAGACTTAGAGCACATCTGATGCTACCAAAAATCAACACTTCCTCTTAGCAAGGAATGTGCTCTAACAGATATGCCTTGGTGCACGCTGCTTTGACTTTGAAGTATCTCCCTCTGCGCTGATGATGTCTGACATGTTGCCCATCAATCACTGTGTTGTTGTTGCACTGTATTGTTGTTGACCCTGCAACGATCAACATTGCATCCGTACTGCAACTCCCTCTCAAATGTTGCATCTGTTGCTAGCGTTGCCACTGCTAATTTTGCACTACAACTCATCTGCTAAAAGAAGCAATTGAAAAACATCCATGAATCTGAACAAGTGTTCACGATGCATCTCGATGTTGAAACACAGATTGTTGTTAGTCCCACGTTGTCCCTCTGAAGCACTGTGTTGTTATTGCTCTACACTGCGTCCCTCTGCGCTGCTGCAACTCTGCTCTGCACTGCTCAGATGTTGGCGCTGCTAACTACTGCATCTGTTGTTTCTGTAGTCCTCTGCACCGACTGAAAACTCCTCCAGCCTACTACTGTTGCTCACGGGCTCCCGTAGCAAGGTTATGATCCGAGAGGTGGACTTCTCCAGGATCCTTCCCAACTGAAGTTCTTACGAACTTGCAACTCAATGTCGCCCCATCTCCCTCCTGGAGATGCGTGAGCACTCATGGCATACTCATCCTCATCGATCTTCGCGGTCGCAACCTTCGAATCGTGCTTCTCGTCCTTGTCCTTTTCCTTCAAAGGACACTAGGAAGCATAGTGACCAACTTCACCACACTTGAAGCACTTGACCTTCGAGATGTCTTTCTTACGTCTCCACTGCTCCTGCTACCCTTTGGATGCAAGGGCAACATTTTCTTCCTCCTCTTGCTTCGCCTTTGATCCACTGCCACTGTTGCCATCAAGTTTGCACTTGACCAAGTCTCTCCTTAGCTCTTCTTGCTGAAGAGTAGCCCACATCTCTTCCCATCTTGGCAAGGTTGCTTTGCCCAGGATGCTCTGGACAAATACCTACCAATCATCAATGACTGCATTCAATGCCATTCTCACCATCGATGTAGGAAAAAGGGTAGACCCTATTGCTGCAAGTTGGTCATGAATCTCCTTAAGTCTCGACAGGAACAGAACAATACACTCCCTTTTCCGCATCTATGCCATCCTCAGTTGCTGCTCAAGGTACATCTTTTGCTGCTCGAAAGATCCCTCATATAGTGTGGCCAAGGCTTCCCACATCTGCCTGGCAGTATCTTTGCCAGCTATATGGGACACTATGTGGTCCTTGACTCCATCAAGGATTAGCCTTTTTTCCTTCGCCATATCAACCTTGTACTACTTCAACTGATCTGGTTCAGTAGGGACAGCTACCATGTTCGTCACGAAGAGCTCGAGATCATATTCATCTAGAAGACAAGTGATCCTTGCCTTCCAGATCACGTAGTTGGATGCTCCCTCCAACCATTCCTGATCTCCAAGCCCGTGAGCTGCCATGGCCATCAAAAATGTTGAATTTGCTCCTCTTCTTCCCCCTTTGCATAGCACTAGACAAGCTTACGCACTCCTTGTGCAACTCGTAGATCTATTGTTTGGGTCTGCTGCTCAGATCTTGGAAAAATTGAAATTCCCCGGTTAGGAACTTCCTGAGGAAGAGAATTCCCTAACTGTGTTGTTGCTTCTTCTTCTAACGACTTTCCGCCTGACAAAATCAAAATCTGCCTGCAGAAACTGCGTCCCACCAGCTTTGCGCTGAGGCTCTATGCTGCTCCCTCTGCCTTCGCAAAATTCCGATCTAGAGATCTTACCTCTCTGTCGACTCACTTAGAGAGAGACCTTCTCAGAATTTTCAGCCCTCCTCGCTTGGACTGCGCAATCCCTCTAGGGATTCGAATTGTTGCTTTCTGCAACTCTTCGACCTCCAACTCAGCATTGGATTTGCTCTTCCTTTTCACAATACACGCTCTGATACCATGTGAAAATTCCAAGATCTAAGATCTAGAATCCCTACTGCAAAAAGCTAAACTACTTCTCCTACTTGCAAATCTAATTTAACAAGTTATTAAAAGATTACTTCTTAAAATATCGAAGCAGTTGTTAAAGCAACCTTCACCCATTAAAATACATTTGTGAAAACAGAAATTGAGCAAGAAAAATAACACGTACACAGGACACCGTTGTTATTGGACAAACATCCCTGGAAAAACCGAATGTGGGAAAATCGGTGCAGCAGATCTAAGGCTTTATATATTATGCAGTAATTTTTTGAATACAATTTTGGGATGCCTTTCTTGTAATCCCTGCAGAGAATATGACTGACAAAGAGTTAGTGAGAGAAATCTCACACTGATACTGGAAGCCTAACTGACCAACAAACCCCAGATGGCAAGCCCTCCATTGTTGTCTCTACGTCACTCTGCGTGGGGATTGTGTGGCTTCTGCGTTGTTGATCTTCTGCTGGCTAGATCTGAATCTTTGGCCCCTTCCGGTCTCACACCCCAGCTTTCCGGCACTAGATCTGACTGATCCTCAGCTAAGTTTCAGATTCCCTCAAGGCTGCAGCACTGCCTCTGCGTGGGACTGCGCTGCCTCTACATAGTTGCTACGTTGCCTCTACTGATCTGCTCTTTGTATTCTCCGCGATGTATTCTCCGGCTCAGGAATATCTCCAACCGAAATTACTCTTCCCCTCCACTACAATCAAGAATCTCTTAGATCTGATTTTCATCCGAGCACTACTCCATCAAAAAAATTCGATCTCTAGATCCACTCGGTGTATTTTACAAATGACCCTCAAATCTTCCTTTATAGTCTTCTCATTGAGACTTCAATGGCCGAGATTAGATCTCCAATCAACGGCTAAGATTATATTAGACTTATCTGCTTTTTCTAGAAGTTTCACCCACCGTTTACATTAATACTCATTAATTATTTTAATTTCCTAAGTTAGACTTAGGGTCCTCATTAAAAATAATTAAATTTTCTTATAAAACTGTTTCTGGGTGGAATTTCCCAAGACAATTTATAGGTTATCTATAAAGCATTTGTCTAAGCCTCTCCACAAAGTTTGAGACTTAGAACACATATGATGCTACCAAAAATCAACATTTATCTTCCATCATTCTTTTTCTATTCTAGCTTCTTGCAATCTGTGCAGGGGATATCATTGGACGAGTTTCATATTTGTCTCTACAGTGAATTCAACCTCCTGAATAATGCAAAATATAGTTTGACTATGCTTTCTCTCCAACTCTTGGAAATTCTTAGTTCATTATGAATTCTTTGTGCAGCAGTCTAGATGTTTTATCAGGCCTTTATTTTGGTAATATTTACCACTTAGCATGCTTTTCTATTCCATGTTCTTTACCATTCTAAGTTATTGCAAAGAGAAAATTTCTGCAAAATCATTTCAAATTTTTCTCATCACATCTTTGGCTGCTTGATTGTGTGCCAAGGATTATTTCTTGTGTTGTTCTTACATCTTTATTACACAGATATACAGCATAATTTAGACCAAAGGTTTAGCTAAAGTGGTCTAGAGCCGGACGTGAGGTTCTTTGATATTGTTTCTAGTTGCTAGTTGTTGTTGATCGACGGGTTCGAGCCTGCATGAATAGTTAAGGACCAACCCCGACGTTGGAAAAGCACCAGCCCAAATGCAGAGGAGATTTGCCACTAACAAGATGGACAAAGTCTCTTATAATTTAACACTCATTTCTCACTGTAGATTTATGAATTCATTCATTTTCCTTTAGTGCAGACTTCCAGGCTAACGGGTAGGAAATTAAAAAAAAAGGGGGGAACTCTATCCTCAACCCCCACCCTTAACCTCTTATTCAAATTTATAATTGTAACGATTATGTTGCCCAAGTGTCCTTCACTCCAAGTTACTAGGGCAAGAATTTATGTAATTACTCTTTCCAATTTTTTGATATCATCCAATGTCAACACCTTAAGCATGGGATAGTGGGGATAGTGGACACACAACAGTTGGTGGTGGCCTTCTAATCACTAGTGGCATCAATGGCATGAGGTGTGAACAGGACTTTGATGGAACTCCGGGAATGAGATATTTTGCTATTGAGACCATTATTCAATTGAGGATACTACAGGAGTTGGAGCAAGATTTGAGGGCTTTTATGCAAATCAAATGCAACAAGTTTCTGGACTTAGATTTGAAGGCAGATTTTGTGGTCTTGTTACCGCTCAATCTAGCAAGGGTCCTGGGGGGGTTCCAAAGGGACTACTATTAGACTAAGTGGCAACAATGGGAGAAGGACCCACTGTCACCTTCGTCAATGTCTCCTGCTCTTTACGGACTTTCACTGATGGGAGGAGTACCGGTATAAGGAAATCACTAAAAGGGATAAGTCAATGATGAGTTATAGGGTAATTTGATGAGGTATAGGGTGATTTTTGAATCCCATTCAATGGAGAGGCTCAAAAATAGATTGCTTGCTTGTAGGGCAAGGTAAGGGGCTCTCCAAGAAAGGCTTAGAAGGAGAATTGGCCCTAGGGGATAGAGATATTCTCTTATCAAGAAATTTCCTAGACCTAAGGCTCTCCAAATAACAAGATTCCTTGATGGCCTTGCGAGATAAGTAGTAATGAATATGTGAGACCACAAAGGAGTCTTGGCAAGATCCAAATCGGACCTAGGTTACAGAATAATCTTCAAGAAGGTGTCTAGGTTAAGTGAGGAAGGGGGTGGCCCCTTAATCTCCAAGCAAATGCCTGTGGTGCTCCCAAGTGGATGTGGGGGCACAAATAATATCCTCATGGATCTCCAACTGAATCGAACAAGCCTGTGCTCCATCTGTAAGGGCTGGAACAATGATGCAAGCCCTCCCTTCTCTCCCTAGGTGAGACAAAACCCCATCTGGGACCTGGATCAACTGCCAAGTGTGTGGTGTAAGTCTATAGCCAGTTGGGCAATGTGGTCCAAGTGCATCATCATCATCAGATAACTGGGACATGAACAAGCAACAGGAGGTGTTGAATGTGAAAATTTCAAAACTGAAATCTTATTGCAGCAACTGGAGATTATTCTTCTAATTGTTAATTAATTTAACAATTTGTCTGCGACGACAAATAACAAATAATTCACACTGCAACCTTCACAAATAAAACTGTAGAAAATAGCAGCACTAGAAACTGAGAAAATCTAGCACACACACATCGAAAACTAACACACTTATTTTTGGACAAATGTCCTCAGAAAAACCCAACTTGGGAAAACTGGCGCAGCA
Organism: Pinus albicaulis; assembly: GCA_034641835.2. Lineage (NCBI taxonomy): Eukaryota > Viridiplantae > Streptophyta > Pinopsida > Pinales > Pinaceae > Pinus > Pinus albicaulis. Next base: position 1,956,080,828 of record CM076578.1, on the reverse strand, counting down.
TTTGAGGGTTTTATTATTATGCAACAGCAAAATTCTGAGTACAATCTGGATGCACAAACTAGCAATCCACTACAGGAGAAACTAGCCACAAAAATTAGAGAGAAAAAATGTGTCTCACTCGACACTGATCCAGCTCCGAACTGGCTTTGAATGTTGCTCTCTGGAAATCGAACCCTCAAGTGTGTTCTCCATCTAGCCATCGACTTCTTCTTATAATCCTTTGTTGGAGCACAAACAGCCAAGATTAGAACTTAATTAAGGGCCCAGATTAATTCCTTGTCGATCTGTGTGAGATTCTAAAGAATTCTCACCTTATCTTGATTAATTTTGATTAATTAACCCCTTTCGCTAAGTTTAGACTTAGGAAATATTAAAAATGGGCTAATAATCTAATTAAGACACTTCTAGGTGGAATTTCCAAAAACAATTTTTGGGTTATGGAGATCTCATGTATTTTAGCCTCTCCACTGCTATAGAACAAATTTGATGCTATAGAAACTAAAACTGAAGGATCCCATGGCCATGGCTCTCAATGCTCACCCTACAAGCGCCATTAAGACCCTTTGGAGGGCTTGGATCCCGTATAGGGAGACCAAACCCCAAGATGAAGACCTACCTGCAATCCTGTATAAGATCCAATGTGTCTCCTCACCTTCCAGTACAACACTTCATTAGTGAAATTGAGTAAATGGGCTTACAAGTCATGGTACCAAGTGGGCACTTCATGGTGGCATGCCCATTGGTTTATTCTCCTAGGTCAAGCACCCATTGTGTGCTCTAGGGTCTTATGCAAAGTCAAAGAGTCAAGTTGTGATGTAATAGCCCTTGTGTGGCTCAAGTATCAAAAGACCGAAACATATTTTATGTACAAATTTAAATCTAGAAGCCACCAAAAGATAAGTCGGCGAGTCCCTTCATGTCGACCTAGAAGAGGCCTAATGATGCCCTAATCCCCCCTCAAGAAGCCTATATAAAGAAGAGCTCATCATCATTTGAAAAAAAACATCTATGATTTGACCCAAGCGAAAGAAGGAAAGTGAAAGAAAAAGAAAGAAGTCGCGAGAAAGGAGGAGGTCAAAATTACTATTCTTGGGACTTCTGCAGCTCACATGTGCGAGTTTGCTGGAGGAACTAGGGTTTCCTCAATTCTGATTGTGTAGAAATCTTGTTGGGGTTTGGCTAGCTTATCTTTCGGGTGGATGGTCTCAAGTCTAGGTCTTGGAAGTCTTCATTGAATTGATTCTATAAGGAAGAGGTTATGGGTTTTCCCCTTATGGGGTTTTAATTAGCTTAGAGCCTATTTATGGTGTCTTCTTGTTTGCCTTGTGATTTTCTTATTTGCATTTGTCTTGATGATGAACGAAACAAAATTATAATAATGATGCCTTAATATAACATCACAAGAAAATGTCAAGGTTAAAGAGAAATCAAGGAAAGAAACCTAACTGACAATTTGCCCTAGATTTCTCAACATGGTATCAGAGTTGTGGTCTATACCATAAGAGCAGTGAAGATCACACTTGTGTGAAGATGGAAAAGGGTTTCTAGCCTACCCTTGAAGGTCGGAGTCCTAGAAGGAGAATCTGAGCCCTAAAAGAATTCTTTTATGAGCATATCTTCAAGCTTATACCTCTGTGATTAGGCCGCAGGCCTGAGCAAGCCAAGCAAAGAAGTTTAAGTGTATAAAGGCATATTTTTAAAGGGCTGAAAGGCTACATAACTAGCCTCGTCAAGGCCGAGTCTCTTGAGAAGAGAAGTGAAATCCTGAGCATAAGAATTGAGGTCTGAAATCATTTCGGAAGTCTGAATTTTTGTCACCAAATCATAGTTTAAGGACTAGGGATGGTCCTCATAAAGGGTGTTATCTTCAAGATCTGATTTGTGCACATTTATATAAGAAATCTGAGTCTTAATAGTAACAAAGAAGCCAAGATCATCTTTAGAAATCTCTGTGTATCTTGTGAACCAATGAAGAGTTTATTTGAAGAAGGAACCTAAAAGGCATTATCTTTATGGTCTGAATTCACTTTTGTGTATATATATATATATAAGAGATCGGAGCTGACTTAGAAGTCAACTTTCAAATATAAAAGGATCTTTGTGCATATAGGGACAGTTTGAAAGTTCTATTTCACTGATTAAAGAAGCCTTGATCTAGGGAACATACTCAAAACTATCTGTTGACCACACTTTGTCAACAACCCCATAGCAGTACACCCCCATTTTTTCCAATGGAATTCATCATGTTCAACGTATTCGCACCATTCAGATTCCATCATCAGTTAGTAGTTTTATAAACAATGTAAACCCATTCTGCATGTTTATGATGTAAATGATCTAAGTAAAACCATCATGTATGTAACAACCTAGGTAAGCCTAGTATGTTGGTGACGATTTCTATCCTAGGAGGTTTTTTGTCTCACTGATTTGCTTGTGTTTTTCGACACAGGTGATCGGCAGAGTTTTCCCCTCCAGCTTCACCTCAAAGCTAGGGTGGATTTTGTCATCAAAATGCTAAGTGAGTCCTAGTGTTTTCTATCAAGTCTTTGTAAAAGTAGTTTCGGAATACTCCTAGCTAGTTGGCTAGATTATTTTATTACAAGCTACTTGGTCTACTAGATCATGTTTTGAGTCGCAGAATTAGGTACCTATTTGAGGGTCTATACGAATGGGTTTTCCCCCTTCATGTGTCTAAATGTATTTATCTTATGTAAAATTAAATCCCTTCTCAGTCGATTAATTAAATTTTCTGGCCAAATTAATTAAAAATCCTAAGCCAAAAATTTAATTAATTTTAAGTCCTAGGTGAGTTAAAATTCTTCAAAGGCAAAATTCGTTGGTCCTTAAAAAATGAATTTTTAAAGGTCCCAAGCCAAAGGAATATTGAGAATTTCAAAAAAAATTGGACCCTTGGGCTTAGGTGGTTAAGTCAAAGTCAAAATTTTGAGGTAATTAACTCAAAAATAGTATTTTTGAGTTAACTTAAATGGAATTAAATGATAAATTCGTTTTTCCTCAAATTTATAATTTCGACGGTCCAGATTAAAAGATGATCAAATCTTTTCCACTGTCGATATTATTTTGACATGGATCAACTGAACTAGCTGTTGGAAATTTTCTCTTATAAATTAGAGGTCTTTGTCAATCTTTCAATCATCCGATCTTTGAATCGTGCACTTGTTCTTGGATGCTCTTGTGATTTTTTGATGAATAAAGCATAAAGACTTTGGGGTTACAAACATTGGTGTTCCTTTTCCAGATCTATGTGGTGATATTGTCTCTAAACTCTGTTGCTTCTATTGGCTTTTAATGGTTGATGGCCTTTATGGATTAATCAGCATACAGGTATCTTGTGCAGTTTTCTAGGTTACTAAAGTTGCATTTTGATTTAACGGAAAGATTAGTTATCTGTTTTTCTGAAAGGTCTCATGTTTATTTTTTAATCTCTATCAATCTTAAATTCAGATCTAAGTGTGCAGAGGTCATTTTTTTAAAGGTTTGAGCGTTTGTGGAAGTCTTCAGTTAGACCAGCGGACTCTCAGATTTCATAAATTTGAAAAAGGCCCATTGTTTCCTAATTTCTAAGGTTATCTTACAGAATATTTTTTGCAGGGTGTTTCTAGAACTTGTGCCTAAATAAAAAAAATTATCTTTATTTTTTTATTTTTTTTAATTTAAGGTTAGATCTGGCTAGTAAGAGCCTTAGATCTTCAGATATGGGAGTGAAGTCAAACTTATACTCCTCAGATCTGATAGATCTGCAACTCTTGTGCATAGATCTGTAAATATATTGTATAGATCTATAATTTACATGTATAGATCTGAAGTTTTGTAACATAATTTTGAATTCTAACATTTGGGTTTTTAAGATTTTTGCTATTTTTGTACATATTGGGTATTGGGTTTCTTTTTTTTCACTTGTCCAGGATTAGATCTGAAAATCAGCTAAGGAAATCTGAAAAATCAGCCAGGGAAATCTTCAGATCTGAAAAATCAACCAAGGAAATTTTCAGATCTGAGCCAGATCTAGACCCTGGAGGGCAAGATCTGGGCTCAATATTTGTTTGCAGGAATAGATCTGAAAAAATCAGCCAAGGAAAACTTTAGATATGAGCCAGATCTAGACCCTTGAGAAAGTATAGGCTTTTGAGGCTATTTTTACAGGATTTTGGTCTCCAAATTTCTAATTTTCAAGCGGCAACATTATCCCATTTTCAACGATGGGATCTTCAAAGCCTTGGGCTAAGGGTTTGATCTCTAAACCCTTATTTTCTGCAAATTTTATTACAGCAAGCAAATCACAAATAATCAGGCCCTAAAAACACATTTTATATAGTCAAAATTGTTTAAAATTGCAAAATCTTCATTTTCAGAATTTTTGACCATTTTGGGCATATCTTTAAATTTGCCTATATCTGATTTTGAAGCTTGATGGAAATTCTGCATAACTGTGTAAAATCAGATCTAAACATTTCTGATGCATATCCTAAATAAGGTCTAAAAATTTTGAATTCTCAGTGTTTTGGCAAAATTTACTATTTTTAGACATTGTGGAGATCATTTTCAGTATTTTCAGTTCGCTGATCTGTTATCATTTTACTGCTGTTATAAACTTATCAGTTCTGAAAATTACTGAATCAAACACTCTTAAAACCTTAAAATTGAAATTTTCAAGTTTTAATATATTTTTGCTATTTCTTGAAGTATTTGGCAGCGATTTTGGGCAGTTTTATCTTGCTGATCTATCATTGTTTCACTGCTGAAATAAAAATATCAGATCTGAAATTTCACTTAATCAAGCCCTAAAAATTGATTTTTCTTCAAGTTCATCAATTTTTACTATATTTAGTCATTTTAGGCATTGGTGTCAGCATCATTTGTTCGTTGATTTATGGTTTAAATTACTGTTACAATTTATATTTCAAATCTGAAATCTTGCTGAAGAATATATTCTAAGTTTGACCATAGGTTTCTGAATTAGAATTATTTGGAATATCATAAATTCAGAAATATTGGAAAAATCTGACATTATCATGGTACTCTCATGATAACATTTTTGTTTCAAATTTAAATGGTTGGTGATTAGCTGTGGTTGGTGATCATTGAGCTATCTTTAATTGTGATTTTAAATTACTTGAAATCGGTAGTTAATTGTTTAAATCAACTTTGGGAATATTTCAAATGATGATAAATTGCATGTCTTTATCGAACATTTTTAACGCATAATTGTGAGGGTGTTTTATCGGATATCATTGTGGTTGAATGATTTTTCATAGCAGCAATTACATATCAGATACTTGACTTTAATTTATAACAGGATATTTTGGCTCCACAAGGCACTGGTTTTAAAGTTTCGAATATAATTGGATCTATAAAATCTCGTTAATCTTTACAAGTACTTGGTCTTTTAGCTGTGTCTCCTAAATTGGTTGATTTTCAACCAGTTCTTTTCCTTCACTTTTGTTAGAGTCTACCTCCCTTAGCTTGCAAGGAGACAGCCTAGATAGAGAAATTAGGGATCAGGGTGACAGCCCCCGATCTGAGCCGTTGTCGCGGTGCCTAGACATTTTGTGCGACAACACTATCTATATCTTTGAGAAGGCTTGTAGCAGCCTCTCTATCACACAAGTTGTGGCGGCTTGAAAGAAAATCTAGTCCTCTTCTATTGAAGGAGAACTAGATCTGCTTGAGAAACATTTCTCGTGCTTGCTGGAAGCCCTAGTTTGTGGGTCGAGTTTTGTAAAGAGAAAAAATACACGGGTCTTAGCAGCGTAAGGAGAATACTAAGTGACATGCATCGCAGTCCAAGTAAAAGAGTGACATCCTGAAGGAATTCAAGTCCTTGACACTTGAACATGTTGAAAAGTGTAACTAGGTCGGTCTTCATGTTGGCTATGTAATTATGTATTTATGTATAGAAGATGTCAATGATAATAAAATGTATTTTTGGTATACTTGTCTCATGGGTTTCATGAGCAATATTTTATTATGTAGATAGACTTCTTCTTGATGTCTATTAGGTTTATGTCTTCTAGGAATAAATACAATTAGGTGTCATATTCATGAAGGATTCAGTTTGTACTCCAAAGACCTTAACAGCCCTCATATAATGTTGTAATCAAGTGAAGACAATATGTTGAAGTAACACCGCTTGGAAAGTAACTACAAGTCATGTCAGCATACATGTTATGATGAAGTTGACCAAAACCATATTTGATGGTCGGCCTAAAAGGTGAGAACTGCCCACTATATATAAGCCCAGTGTGCGGATCATTTGGATGGACAAGCTATGTAGACAGCACACAATTGAATGCGGATTCCTATGTAGATTGCGGACTTGCAGTTACCACAGCAGAGACAGAGTATATATACGAAGACCTTGCAGTTACCACAACAGAGACGGAATATATATACGAAGACCGTGCAGTTACCACAGCAGAGACGGAGTATATATATACAAAGACATTACGGACATCACAGCAGAGACTGCGTTAGGTAATTGCGGACACCACAGCAGAGACCGTAAGGGAATTGCAGACACCACAGCAAAGACTGTGTGTTACAAAAGGAAATTGTGGAAACAACAGCAGAGACAGTGTGAATGCATACTGAGATAGTGCGAAATCTACAACAGACTTCAGTGCAGATATATACACTAAATTACGTAAGTGTGGATAAGAGACAGTGATCATAAAGAGAAGCAAGAGCAACAATGGGGAAGGTAAATCCTTGATCTACCTTCTCACAGTTCAAGCTATTTAAATACAAGCATACACAAGGTGAAGATTGAAGTTCTGAAAGCAAATATAGGTCTAGGATCTAAGTCTAGGTCTTGGTACTTGTCATTTGAAGATCGATAAGAAGAATTCTTTGCGGGTTTTCCTCTCCAAGAGGGAGAGGTTTTTCCCTGGCTCTAGGAGCCTAACCTTTGTGTCTTGTGTTTTGATAATTGACTTGATGAAAGATTAACATAACTAAAATAAGAGAAGACATAAGTACGTTCACAAGTAATTATCAAGAAAAAAAAATTATTAACCTACAAGCTTTCAAATTCTCAACAGAACAGGTCCTAGACCTGCTTTGAAATTTCACTCATGTGAATGTTGAATGCTTTCTTTCGGCACAACCTTTACATACACCTTCATGATCGGGAAGGGCCTTGTAGTGAAGGTGTCCAAACCTCTGGTGCCGTAGTTTAGTCTGTCGGATAGTATCACATGTCATTGCTCCCAGTGGACTTCCTCCAACCTGGTAGAGTGTATCAACTCTAAACCCAATCGTGATAGCTTCCTTGAAGCTCTTCTTCCACATGCGCACCTTTCCATCAGTGCATGCCACATTGAAACCTTTGTCTTCCATGGCCGATATAGACACAAGGTTCTTCTTCAAATTTGGTACATAGAGTACATCCTGCAAGCGGAGGACTTGACCTTGAGACAAGTGGAGGGTCACAGTCCTTGTCCCTTTCACGAGATATGTGGAATTATCTCCAAGGATAATTTCAGATTAGTATCCTTCTCAACCATATCAGAGAGTGCTTCATTGAACCCAGTGATGTGCCTTGAGGCACCACTATCTATCAACCAGACATCCATAGTGTCGGGTGGAGATGCAACAGAGAGAGCAGATAGAAGAATGTATTCATTTCTTTTATCAACAACATTTGATTCCTCATACCTGGAGTTTCTTAACCTTTTGAAAGGTTGATCATTTCTGCCGAAGGGAGCCTTCCTCTTTCCCTTGAACCTGTTGTTCCTTTGATTGCCATTTCTCTGGTTGTTGTTGTTGTCATCACCATCGGGAGAATCCTTCTTGAAAAGACATTCTCTAGCATAGTGACCTGGCCTATGACAAGTGAAACACTTGCCTTTATTTCCTTGGGCCCCTGCTCTTCCTTTGTTGTTTGGACCACCAAAGTTCTTTCTAGAATGAGCAGCGTAGGCAGCATTTCCTTCATTTCCATACTCCTTCATTCTTGTCTCTTCTTGTACGCATCTCGATAGTACTTCGTCAAAGTCAGGTATCACATTATTATTTAGAATGGTAGTGTTGAACACATGCCATTCGAATTGGAGCCCTCCAAGTGCGGTGAGTAGCATCTCTCGATCAGCTATTGTCTCCCTAATAGCCAATAGATTGTTCCTGATCTCAGTCAGCTTCAGAAAGTATGATTGAACAGACTCATCCCTGCCTTTCTTCAGATTCTTCAATTGATTCTTGAAGAATAGTACTTGATTTGCATTGTTTGCCTTGAACATGAGGACCAACTCATCATACATCTCTTTGGATGTGCCTAGCTCAAAGATGTAGGCCACCAAACTCTTATGAATGGATTCCCTGATCATCAGTTTTGCTTTGATCAGCAGTGGCAGTGGATGGAGGTTCTTGGATTTTACCCTGCACATAGTCCATGACATCTCGGTCTTCCCATTTAAGATCCAATATCATCCTCCAAGCATGGAAGTCGTCCTTCTCAATCAATTTGTCATCCTCCTTGAAGCCATAGTTTGTGGAACCCATTTTCTTCTTCGGTGATTGCTACAAATTAAGACTTTGTCTTCACCTCAGCTCTGATCCCATGTAAAATTTATGTAGATGTTCTATGCTTGATGAAACTTTACTTTCTATTCAATACTAGACAGCAATCACATAAATCATTAAGTAAAATGCTGATAGAACATCCTAGTGGATCAACAGAAGACAAGCCAGAAAAATATCTATTTGCTGGTGCGTTACGGCGATCAGCAGGATGCTTCAACCAACAAAGTCTCCTTGGTCAGCCAGCCCAGCATGTGTCACAACAACCCTCAAAACATCCAAACGGTCAACTCAAAGTCAACCCCAGTAAAGTCAACGATGCCCAGAAAAGTCAACGTAGACCAACAGCAAGTAAAAGTCAATGCAGCTCTGTCTATGGTCAACCTTTGACCTCAGTTCTTGTGCCAAAATGTACAGACTTCATAAATTGAAGTATATGCCAAAATTCAGCTCCTTTTGACCATGCGTTGACCAAAGTCAGCACTAGTCAAACTTGCGGTGGAAACCCTAGCTGCAACAAAAATATCTTCGTCCTTCTTTCCCACATGTGAACAGAAAACTGCCTCCAAGGAGCTCGAACCAATCAGAAGAAGAGAGAGAATGTGTGAAGATGAGATGAGTGAAATGTCCTCCAATGTTGACTCTATTTATATCAATCACTGAAGGTGTGTGACACATCTGCTGGGGGTGTAAAACCTTAAGGCAGACCTGCACATATTTTGAAAGTATTAAAAATAAATTCAAAATAAATGTTCTGCTCATCGGATCAAGATGATCTTTAGATCAATCTTACACCTCTCCAAAAGAGGAAACCAATAAAAATATTGGTGTCTTCATCTGAGCATCACAACATGGAGTTTGGACCTAGTTGTCCAATTTACCACATTATAATTAAGGGTTCAAGTACAACAACATTGAAGAAAGGAAACCCTTGACTTCATTCTCAATCACCATCAAGGAAGCTGCAAGCAAATCCACTCAAGTAAGTATTCATGACCCTATCTATCAAGATGCCTTTTTGTGAAGAAAGCAACAAGCTGGTTGGATCATCAAATTTCAGTGCATGGAAGAAGAGAACGGACTTAAATTTAATTGAAGACGAAGCAATGGACTATATCAAAGGATCTACTGTTCAACCTCCAAAAGAAGATACTTCAGCCCATGCCAAGTACATGAAAGGAGAAATTAGAGCCCAAAGGATTCTCACAGAATCCATCAAAGACTCTCTCATTCCCTATGTATCAAAACTAAAGACTGCAAAACAAATATATGAGAAATTGGTGGAGCTATTCTTTGTGAGTATTGCTGGAGAAGCAATCTCTCTAAGACAAGAACTATACAAAATGAAATTATCAAGGGAAGCATGAATCGCTCCATACTTTATGAGGATTTCTGAAATAAGAGATCAACTACAAGAACTAGGAGAAATGATGCCTGACACTGAGATGACAACAATGATGTTGAATGCTCTACCAGAGGAATGGTGAAGCTTCACTTCTAGTCTATATGGGAAGAAAGAAGCTACTCCATTCCATGATTTATGGTCTCTATGTAAAATAGAGGAAACAAGACTAAAGGCCAAAGCTGATACAGGACCAAGTGAAGAGAATCATACCTTTACAGCCTCATACAGGAAGAAAAGAAGATTCGGAAAATTTGGCCCTCATAATAAAAAAAGAAATATGGATAACGTGCGATGCTTTGGATGTGATGAGCTTGGACATTATAAAAGAGATTGTCCTATATCTAGAAATGGCAAGAGGAAAAAGGAAGAAGCTTGTGTCATGCATGAAAGAGAAGAACCTGACACTAAAATATCTAAGAAGGAGGAAGCAAGAGATCTCTATTATGATTAAGATCATCTTCCTCTATAAGTGATCTCTGATTAGTTATGATAGCATGTAGAAGCATCTCAATAAAAGCATGAAAGAAACTCTCGGTGAAAAAGCTTCTGGAAAAACCTCACTACTAAAAGTAAAAGTCATCATATCAAAGGTCATCATGGAGATATAATTATGGATGTGATGACATATTGATGAAGTAAGCCAAGGGAATGAAGCTCTTCATTCCTGAGAAATTGCTACAGGATGACTCAAGAAAGAAAAAAAAAAGGTATGAGGTATGTATATATTTATCTGCTAACATTAGATGTTGTGAAGTCATGTCATATGGTTGCAGGTAATAAGCTTCCATACTTAGAAGTATGATCTATGAAGGAGTATCTCTCAATGCACGGACAGATGAAATCAACATAATATGTCCTCATGAAATATGAGGTGGTTGCATATGAATGAAAAACTACAAAAGTTGTATGTTCCTAAGAATCAAGAATGTGCAGAGAGGAAGAGATCATGAAATGCAACCATGGCAAGAGGCAGTTATCATCCGGAAGTCAAGAAGATGTGACTAGGAGATCTCCTGGAAAGATATGTAGACTCTAACGAAAGAAGAAGACCCTTAGAAAAACATATCATTAAGAGATGTGTCAATCTGTATGAAGGATGCCAATGCCTATAGGAAGATGTCATGGTGAAAGATCATCACTAAGGTAACTTTTGTTCTAAAAGATTCTTATGTATATGTTTATCTAGATGAGTTTCTACAGGGCTGCTAATCATAAGAAAGGATGTATGATCCTTGGAGATGATTCGAAGGAAAGCAGCATGGCATAACAGTGGACCAGATAAGGAAGTCTAATGAATCACTTTCTGAAAGTTGACATGACTTAGGATGAAAGTGATGGATGATTTGTGCCCTATGAAGCTAAAAGTTGGAGATTCCTCAATTCGAAATCCATGACATCGAGGATAGGAATTCTTCATGAGCAGTTGGGTGTCTCACCATTGCTGCTAGAGGTCCCTGGTTAAGAGGGAGCCTGATGATAAGTTTCTTACTTGGAAGAAACATGGTAATTCCTAAGAATGAGCTTAAGTACATTCTTTGTATAGGAATGAGTACATTCCCTTGTGGAATAGGTCCTCCCTGGTTGAGAGGGAGAGATAGACACATCATTCTGGTCTTGGGAAGACAGAATGGAGGATTGGGTGATCATTTGGCATTCGATACTCTTTGAGAATGTGTTAGGGAATTCAAGATAAGAGTAGTCGGGGACCGATATTCTTTGAGGGCTAGCTACCCAAGAGAAGAATAGTCCAAGAAGGTCATACTTTGGGATCACCCAGGTGGAGTATGTACTTGGAGAGACAATGACAAAGGTGTCTATAAGTCATGTGTCTCGCCAGCATTGTAGCCCATTGTCTCGTTGAGAGATGGGGATGTTAGTCAAGGCCTTGTACTAGGACAATGCTAGTTGATATGATGCTATACAGATGCGATTACCAAACCTATTCTTCTTATGAGATTCTTTAGTTTGAAAGTGACCATGTACCTGTATGAATACCTCCCTAGTTAAGAGGGAGTGTTGAAAAGTGTAACTAGGTCAGTCTTCATGTTGGCTATGTAATTATGTATTTATGTATAGAAGATGTCAATGATAATAAAATGTATTTTTGGTATACTTGCCTCATGGGTTTCATGAGAAATATTTTATAGATAGACTTCTTCTTGATGTCTATTAGGTTTATGTCTTCTAGGAATAAATACAATTAGGTGTCATATTCATGAAGGATTCAGTTTGTACTCCAAATACCTTGAAAGCCCTCATATAATGTTGTAATCCAGTGATGAAAATCTGCCACACTGCTGAAGTAACACCGCTTGGAAAGTAACTACAAGCCATGTCGACCTACATGTTATGATGAAGTCGGCCTAAACCATATTTGATGGTCGGCCTAAAAGGTGAGAATTGCCCACTATATATAAGCCCAGTCTGCGGATCATTTGAATGGACAAGCTATGTAGACAGCACACAATTGAATGCGGATTCCGTTGTAGATTGCAGACTTGCAGTTACCACAGCAGAGACAGAGTATATATATGAAGACCTTGCGGTTACCACAGCAGAGACGGAATATATATGCGAAGACCTTGTGGTTACCACAACAAAGACGGAGTATATATATACGAAGACATTGCAGACATCACAGCAGAGACTGTGTTAGGTAATTGCGGACACCACAGTAGAGACCGTAAGGGTATTGCGAACACCACAGCAAAGACTGCGTGTTACAAAAGGAAATTGCGGAAACTACAGCAGAGACAGTGTTAATGCATACTGAGATAGTGCGGAATCTATAGCAAACTTCAGTGCAAATATATATACTAAGTTACAGCAGTGCGGATAAGAGACTGTGATCATAAAGAGAAGCAAGAGGAACAGTGAGGGAGGTAAATCTTTGATTTACCTTCTCACAGTTCAAGCTATTTAAATAAAAGCATACACAAGGTGAAGATTGAAGTTCTAAAAGAAAATCTAGGTCTAGGGTCTAAGCCTGGGTCTTGGTACTTGTCATTTGAAGATCGATAAGAAGAATTTTTTGCGGGTTTTCCTCTCCATGAGGGAGAGGTTTTGCCGTGGCTCTAGGAGCCTAACCTTTGTGTCTTGTGTTTTGATAATTGACTTGATGAAAGATTAACATAATGAAAAGAAGAGAAGACATAAGTACGTTCACAAGTAATTATCAAGAAGAGAATTTTATTAACCTACAGCCTTTCAAATTCTCAACAGAACAGGTCCTAGACCTGCTTTGAAGTTTCATTCATGTGAATGTTGAAGTCTCAAGGAGAAATATTTGTCCACTATAAGTGATACACAGTGAAAATGGGAAGCCTTAGCTAGACGGCAGGATACCTATATTAGCACTTACGAAAAATTGGTAAATGAAGTATGCTGGAAGATTGTCATCAGAAGATTGAGAAGCTACAGTTGGTTAAATTGTGAAGAGCATCTTTGGCAGTGCTCGTGACATCAATGAAGGTTGTAGTACCTTTATGGACAGATTTTGGCTTTGAAGTCTTCACTCTTGAAAGCAACAAAGAGATCGTGACCTAAAGTACAAAGGTTTGTGAATTTGAGGTACATATAGCATGTCCATTTGTTTGAAATGTTTGGATTTTAGTTGTTTAAATGGTTCTAGGGTTTGTAAACTTCATTGTTAAAGGATGGTGATGCCTAGGGATTGTAAAACCTAGATGATTCATGAAAAAAAAAACCTACCCATATGGAAACCCTAACCCTAATTTGTTTGATCCCTCATAAAACCCTATCTCTTGCTTTCTAGGGTGTGTGTGTAGTCTAGGATATATGATAAACCTTAGTGTGGATAGATATGGATGATAATTTGAATTTGATATCATGAGCTAGGGTTTGTACTTGAAAACCCTAGGATCTCATCCTCTAAAATCCATGAGAACCCTACATTGACAGATTGACATCATGCTTTAATTATTACATGTTTTTCTTGGTAGTACTTGTCAATGAACATTGCTAGTACATCATGAAGAAAGCAAAGGAAGGAAGATGGATAAGTAAAGCAGATCCTATGTTTTGGTAAGCATGATGGAACGAGGGAATTGTAAAGACCCTGGAAATGGTAACTTGGTAATCAAGTTGGATCCTTGGGCACTCTAATTCGTAATATAAGACTCATGTGAAAATTTACCATGTGAATATGGATGCCTGGTTGAAAATGTTTGTCATTATAAGTTGATTGATGAATAGGAAGAATTGGCAACGTAGATAGTAGCATACAGAAGAATTCATTATACATTGCTCTGATACATTGATAGTAATCATCTACCAAGAAGGAAAGGAAGTTCATGCAACAACTAGTTGATGGATCACCCAAAAATCCTACATTGAATGACTTCATGGGAAGATTTCTTCACCTGGTGGAAAAAGGACCATGATGATATTGCAAACATTTTCTACTCTCTTAGATGTAGAGCAAGCTTCCTAGAAGTTTGCTAGTACAGTTGCAGCAAAGCCTCATCGTCAAGATGGGGAGCATTTTGAAGAAGACTGGATGACTGATTGAAGTAAAAGGTATGTATGTTTTGAGATTCTCCCTTGACTTAGTTACCTTGATTTAGTTAACTCGTGTTTTCAGTTTGCAGGAAAAGCAGGTTGTTACCATATGTCTGTTTGCGAAAGCATGATGTGCCATGGACCTTTTTAGGCTCTTCCGGATGACGACATGAGGACAGTGATCAACGTCTGATATGGTCTCGTAAAGTATGAAAATTGTTGACTTGAGAAGGAACTACAGAAGCTCTAACACAATAAGCCTAATATGAAGATGAATATGCTTGTTTAGATGTTTGAAGGGAAACAATGATGAAGGATGTTGATGAAGACAAGACATGACATCTTGTGAAGAAGCTATCTGATGAATCTAATATTTGATATATTTCTTCTACCTAAGAAGATGCATGAACTTAGCAGCTGACTTTGGAACTTCATCCAAAGGATTTGATGACATTGTAAACCACGCCAAAAGAAGAAAGAACACTGACAAGAAGAAGATTGCTGACAAGAAATGTAGCAGGTTGCAGATCGCTAATTGGTCATGTCTTGGAAGATCACTTTCCAAAATGTTCGGAGGGAGCGAAATTAAAGCTCTATGATGTTTGGTTCGTGAATATGCAGTTGATGAAGATTGATGATATGGAAAGTGATGGCTTGTCCCTAAGAGAAGTTGTGAAAGAAGATGGCTTCATGATGTGCATAGAAGTTAAAGGAGGCCTACAAGCAGAAGAGAGTAACATGATCTCCAAAGAAGAATAGAGAGTTGATATTGGAAGCAAGTTCTTGTTGAGATTTTGTGTATTTGGGGTAGCATCAGTTGTGTTCTAGCTCCCAAATTTTGTGGAGGGACTAGAGTACACTTGATCTACAAGACCCAGAAAGGGATTTGGGAAATTTCATTTGGTTTGGGAGATATTTAATTAATTAATTATTTTAATGTATTTCCTAAGTCTAAACTTAGGAAAATGAAATAATTAAAGTTAATTAAATTAAACATGTGATGAAATTGTCTTAAGTCACACGGATCAATCTTTCTTTTAATCTTAGGCATTGATTCAAGATCTGATCATGCTCGTTGGTTTCCCAACAAGAAAAGTATAAAGGAAAGGCTTGGGGTCATTTGTAAAGACACACAGAGACAGAGCACTGAAGCTAAGTTGAGATTCTAGGGCAAGTTTACTAAGAATTCTCAGAAGTGTTTCAGCTGCAGAGAGGGGAGTTTAGACAAAGGGGATCATCTAATCCCAGTGTCTAGAATCAGCAAGAGACAGAGATCAGTTCAGAGAGACAGCGTAAAGAAGCAGGAGACGCAGAGGCAGAGAGGGCAGCAGCTACGCAGCGTAGGGGCAGCTTCAGCTATGCAGGTGTTGCGTAGTCCCTCCCAGGGCAGCGTGATTCTGCTGGAAACCCTCAGGGGTTACGCAGAGACCCTAAGGGGCAGCGTAAAGACTGCGTCACCTAGTCTGGGGTAACACATCCCTTTCCAGGCTGAGGGACGCAGGGGCTTCAAAGGCTAACGCGAGGGCTTCAGGGGCAGCGCTGGGGTTTCTAAGGCCTAATTTTGGCTGAGTTCTATAAATCCCATTTGAGGGTGTGGATCAATCATTATTTTGGCTTTAGAATAGCCAGTGAGTTGCAGATCTATTTTATCTCTATTCAGTTTTCCAGATCTGGCACCCAGATTTGCTGTATTCAAAAAACTCTTAATAATAAAACCCTCTAGCAGCCAGAAGACTGGTTTTCCCGCATTGGGTTTTTTCGGGGACTATTGTCCAGAAAATCATTGTGTCACTTTTGTGTGCATGTATTTTTTCTAGATCTGAATTGATGAAAGTCTGTTATGTGTTTTGCTTCGATATTAATCTGAAATTTTCAATTAATAGCTTAATTAAGTAGGAGGAGCATAACCAGATCTAACAATAGATTTATGCATAAGTATTATTCAGAAATTTTCACATGGTATCAGAGCAATTGCAGATCTATGAGGATCACCAGCAGAAGACTGAAGGTTCTTGCTACAGAAAGCAACAAGAAGAGCAGTAGAAGGGGAGATCTAAAGGGACAACGCAGTTTCCAGAGAGGCGGAGTTACGCAAAAGACAGGGTGACGCAATCTAACGCTGTCTCCCAGCAGGCCCACGCACTCACTGCACAGAGGCAGCATAGAGGCAGCGTTGGGACTGTATGAAGCTAGCCAATGCGACACGGATCTGAAACTGTCAGATCCAGAAGAGCGTGAAGCAGAGCTGCAAAAATTCAGAAGGTGCTGGTGGGGTTAAATTTCTGAAGTTTTCAGATTTTTAGCCTAAGCACAAGTGACAAAGAGTGGAAGGAGATCAGCTTCTCAGAGAGTTTCTAGCCAAAGGAACTTGCAGATTGATCAAAGGATCAAAGAGATCTTAATCATTGTTGATTTGGCAGATTTCCAAGAAGGGAAATCAGTTGTCAGAGGGAGCAGAAGGTGCCTGTTTCGCCAAGGACCTTAGATCCAGTTCTCTAGCAAAGAGAAAGGAAGCTCCGACACATTTCTGAGCAGATGGCGCCTCATGGACTGCGTGATCAGGATAAATTGGATGGCCTTTCCAACTTCTCAGTTTGGAAGGCTAGGATCCTAATAGTCCTAGAGGCATATCCTCTAAAAGACCATGCAGAACAAACTTTGGCCACACCGACCGATGCAGATCTCCTTAGGAAGCATAATGAAGCTGTTGGGCATGCCAAGTGGCTGATCATGGATGGAATCAAGCACCATATTGTCCCACACATAGTTGAAAAGAAGACAGCTAATGAGATGTGGAAGGCCTTAACTTCCCTATATGAGGGAAAGTTTGTCCAAAGGAAGATGTTGTTGGAGACTCAGATGCGGTCATTCATGATGACCAAGGGAGAAGACATGGAACATTTCCTCTTCAAATTGCAGTTAATAAAAGATCAGTTAACTGCAACCGGTGCTAAAATGGAAGATGATGTGATGGTCAGGACTGCTCTCAATGCAGTCACAAATGAGTGGGAAACATTTGTCCAAAGTATCTTGGGCAAATCGGACCTCCCAAATTGGGACAGCTTGTGGGCAATTATGCGTCAAGAAGAACTCTGCAGAATCACCAAGAAGCAATACAACTTTGGATTGAGCAAAGTGAAGAAGGAAGATGAAGAAGATGCAGCCTTGGCATCAAAGAGGCAGCAGGGAAAGAAGAAGAAGGATCTATCAAAGATCAAGTGCTTCCAGTGTGGTGAATTAGGACATTTTGCCAGCAATTGTTCTCAGAAGAAAAGGGACAAGGAAGCTTCTTCTTTCAAGGTTGTTGTGGCGGATGATGGGTTGGAAGATGATGCAGCCATGAGCGCTCATGAACCACGAAAATGGGGCGACATGGATCTGTAGAGTAGCTATAGAATGTAAGGTGGGATCCTTGAGCAACTCATCTCTTGGATCACATGCGAGCTACTGCAACCTTAACACAGTAGCGGGACAAGTAGAGCAATGGGTGCATAGATCACAGATGAAGCAGAGGAAAATCTGAAGGTTGGAAGGAGCAGCGCAATGCAGATGCAGTGCAACATAGAGGCAGCAGCAGCATAGGGGTTGATGTGACTTCAACAACGCAAAGAAGAGCTGCTTACGCAGAGCAGAGTTGCAGCAGTGTGGAGGCTTCAGGAGGACAACGCAGCACAGCAGCAGCGTCAGGGATTTCAGCACAAGGGGCTGGTGTGACTTCAACAGTCCAGAGGGAGTCTACTTACGCATTGCAGAGTTGTTGTTGTGTATCATCCTTCAGATGCCAGCACAGATCAGCAGCCTATGGAGCTTCAGTGATGAGGATGCAGCCCAACTGACTTGTCTATCAAAGATTGGGCAGGAGATTCAGATGTTTCTCTCAACAACTGAAGCTGTAGTGCAGCAGATCAGCAGTGGCAGTGCTATGAGCATCACAGATGCAGCAAATTGAGAGGGAGTTGCAGTACCGATGTTGCAGTGGCAGTGGCAGTGGCAGCGTCATGGGCAACGGTACAGAATGGCAGCAGCAGTGTAGAGTTGAGTAGCAGCAGGCCAAGCATCAGCAGCATAGAACCAATGCCGAAAATCTTGTAATGCATAGTGTGATGTATTGCTAGAGCACACTCTTGATGCTAAGAGGGAGTGTTGAGATTTTGTGTATTTGGGGCAGCATCAGTTGTGCTCTAGCTCCCAAATTTTGTGGAGGGACTAGTACACTTGATCTACAAGACCCAGAAAGGGATTTGGGAAATTTCATCTGGTTTGGGAGATATTTAATTAATTAATTATTTTAATGTATTTCTTAAGTCTAAACTTAAGAAAATGAAATAATTAAAGTTAATTAAATTAAACATGTGATGAAATTGTCTTTGAGTCACATGGATCAAGCTTTCTTATAATCTTAGCCATTGATTCAAGATCTGATCATGGTCGTTGGTTTCCCAACGAGAAAAGTATAAAGGAAAGGCTTGGGGTCATTTGTAAAGACACACAGAGGCAGAGCACTCAAGCTAAGCTGAGATTCTAGGGCGGGTTTGCTAAGAATTCTCAGAAGTGTTAAAGCTGCAGAGAGGGGAGTTTAGACAAAGGGGATGATCTGATCCCAGTGTCTAGAATCAGCAAGAGACAGAGATCAGCTCAGAGAGGCAACGCGGAGAAGCAGGAGACGCAGAGGCAGAGAGGGCAGCAGCTGCGCAACGTAGGGGCAGCTTCAGCTATGCAGGTGTTGCGCAGTCCCTCCCACAGTAGTGTGATTTTGCTGGAAACCCTCAGGGGTTACGCAGAGACCCTAAGGGGCAGCGTAAGGACTGCGTCACCTAGTCTGGGGTAACGCAACCCTTTCCGAGCCAGGGCTGAGGGACGTTGAGGCTTCAAAGGCTGACGCAGGGGCTTCAGTGGCAACACTGGGGTTTCTAGGGCCTAATTTTCGCTGAGTTTTGTAAATCTCGTTTGAGGGTGTGGTTCAGTCATTATTTTGGCTTCAGAACAGCCAGTGAGTTGCAGATCTATTTTATCTCTGTCGGGTTTTCTAGATCTGGAACCCAGATTTGTTGTATTCATAAAACTCTTAATAATAATACCCTCCACAAACCAGAAGACCGGTTTTCCTGTATTAGGTTTTTCCAGGGAGTATTTGTCCAGAAAATTACTGTGTCACTTTGTCTATGTGTGCATGTATTTTTTCTAGATCTAAATTGGTGAAAATCAGTTATGTGTTTTGCTTCGATATTATTCTGAAATTTTCAGTTAATAACTTAATTAAGAAGGAGGAGCATAACCAGATCTAACAGTAGATTTCTGCATAAGTAATATTCAGAAATTTTCACAGTTCCTAGTTGTGAGAGAGCTTAGATTTATTGCTTTCATTTGTAAAGGAATATGTAGATCATCCCTGGTTGAGAGGGAGAGATAGACACATCACTTTTGTCTTCACATTATGAAGAAAGACTGGAGGATTGGGTAAGCATCTGAATTCCAATACTCTTTGAGAATGAGGTAGGGCATCCAATAGGTAAGAATAGTCGAAGAGGAAATTCCTTGAAGATATTTTGCTATTGAGGCCATTATTCAATTGAGGATAGTATAGGAGTTCGAACAATACCCAAGGGATTTTATGCAAATCAAACGCAACAAGTTTCTGGACTTAGATTTGAGGGCGGATGCTCTGGTCTCACTTGTATATCATGTTAGGATATTTAGACACTTAGGAGTTAAGTTCAACTTGATCTAATGTGTCTATTAGGTAAAAGTGTATTTCTTAATGTGTTTCTTTAGTATGGATTAGTTGCATTGTAATATGATGATCACGATATGTTCTAGACAAAGAGCAATCTAGTGGCTAATATTCTCCTCCATACTAATGGTTATTGATCCATGGCTTAACGCCCTGTTGTCATGTCGCTTAACACACACACCTACCAGTTAGTGAGAAAATCCTTTAACCCCACAAGGTGTGGTTAGTGGCACAACTAAGAGGAGGAGTTGTCACCTATTCCCAACTCCCTCCGTTTAAGCTATCTCCTAGGTTAGTTATGGGGGATGATCCCTAAATGGAAAACTAAGTTAAAAGATGTGAGGATTCTAGGAGATGTTAGAATGAAATAGATTACTTTTTGAGATTACAAACAAATATGATATAAGCAATATCAGCTAAAATCAACTTCAACACATGAGATAATAATAAACAGATCTAAAACCAATGCCTTCAAAATAATGCTCAAAAATAAAAGATACTTGCTCAATATAAATGAAATGTTTCAAATGGAAGCACAAGCAATCCTAAAACTGGAACAAAAGATGTTAGCACAATAAAATATCAATGCAAGATAACAAATATGCTTTCAAGATATATGATCATTTATAAATCAAAGCATACAAGGAAATAATATCTTGCAGAAGGAAACTAATTAGAATTCTACTTGCAAAATATCGATGAGATGATACTTGCCAAAACAAAGTATTCAACACATATTCATAAATGACAAGTGTATTGATTATTTGCAAGTAAAACAAGATGTGAAAAATGAAATACACCTAAACTAGATTGGATGCAATTATCTTGGTTACTTTTAAATTATAAATGTTTAATCTAGGTGAGAGATCCTCTTCTTGAACTCTTATCAAAGGGTGAAAATTGGGGTGACTATAAGAAAGAGGGGTTGCTGACACGATGGTATCATTAACGATACCCTTCCCCTTAGTCTTACAAGCCAACGTGTGCCTTCGTTCCTACGAGGTGACAAGCCACTTCCATAACTGTAGGGTCACACGCTCTTTACCTTGCTTCGTACCAATTGGAAGAATTTTCCAAAGAAGATTTTTTCCTATGATTTCTATCAACCAAGCTTATGCTTGGAAGTAAATTTTAATGCAACTATGTTAAAATTCCTAATATTGTTATGTAAGTGAGTTTGCAAGTGCTATTTAAAGAATGGAATTGCTTTAAAGTGAGAATGTTCCACAAGATCATTTGCTCAAGTAAACATAAGATGCATAAGTTTCAAGAACAATTAAAATTGTGAGATGCTAAAGATAAATGATGAACCAATAACAAGTTATAGCAAATGAAGCTTGAAGTTTATGAACAACTAAATTGCATGTAAAGTAAATTGCAATTTTTTGAAAAATAAAATTGAGATTTGTGCTCACAATAGCTTTGCAAAGGAACTTTAAACTCGAAAAGATTAGCTTGACATGAAAATAAGTGGTTGCTTCGAAAGATAAACTTGCCAAATATAGAATGCTTTAATGTTCTCAAAATGGAAATGTGGCATAACAATAAAGCATGAATTAGTTAGACAAATGCCAAGCTAAATATATATAAGTTTTCCAAAAATAATAATGATGCTTGCATGATGTAAAAATTGTTTTGCAAATGGAAATGTAACTTGAAACTTGTAGCAACTATGATAAGTGGTGCAAGCTTAAAATTGATGTAGCAAACTTGAGGAAAAGGAAATGTGATTTGTGTTACTTTTCAATTAGAGCATGTATATGTGATGTGAAAGAAAGTGAAAATGTCAAAACTAATAAGTCAATCCACCCACAAGTTCTCTCCCTAAAATGGAGAGATAGGGATGCCAATGTGTAGAACTCACGCTCCCACAACTAAAACAGAAATTTTATTATTATAGTGTTACAATGAGGTTAGAGCCTCTTAGAGGGCCTCCCAAAGAATTGATGAGAGTATATAAGGTAAAATCTTGAAACAAGAAGGAAAACCCTTCTAGTATTGGGAGCCAGAGATGAAGAAGTTCTACAATTAAAGAATACAAACTCCAAAGTGGTGTACATCCTAGCCTTCTTTCACAAGCTCTCCTAATGATCACGGCCTCCTTGAAATGCAACTTGAAGCTTGAGAAAACCTACAAACAAGAATGTTAGGGCTGCAAAACTAAAACCAAAGTTAGTGTGAAAACAGAGCATGTAAGTATGTGAATATGCTACAAAATAATATACAAAGACTAAATCAAGTGATGGGAAAAGATCCTGATTGCTTGTCTAGCTTATGAGAAGCTCTTGAATAGCTAGATAATGAAATGAAAACACAAATTCAAAGATGTAAATTGCTTTTTAATATTTCGTCTTATGCATGAACTATGTGAAAGAGAACTCTGCAAGAACAAGTACTTTCAAAATATTTTAGATCTATGAAATTCAAATAATGATGAGAGCTCCTTGAAAACAATGCTAAGAGTGGGTTGGTCTCTTGAAGGCTTCCCCTCATGCTTGCTAGTTGATTCAACAATGATCCTCTACAAAAATACCAACAAACATTCGCTCATATGGATTCAATCAATAAACAATGGCAATAGAACTCTAGAATTTGTATGAAACTAGATAGAGTTGTCTAGCCTAGAGCATATCAAATAACCAATTGCGAATGTAAGATAGCTATACATCTAAAATTCAACAAAGCATATAGGCAAAATTGTTAATTTTAGGCAAACTAGGTCCAAACTCCATGTTGTGATGCTCAGATGACGATGCCAATATTTTTATTGGATTCCTCTTTCAGAGAGGTGCAAGATCGATCTAAAGATCATCTTGATCTGATGAGCAGAAAATTTATTTTGAATTAATTCCACTTATGTGCAAGGTCGGCCAGAATTGAATGTAGGCTTGAAGCCCCAACAGATGTGTCACACACCTTCACTGATGGATATATATTGGTCAACATGGGAGGCCATTTTCATCATCTCTCATCACACATTTTCTCTCTGCATCTGATTGGTTCGATCTCACACTTGGAGGCTTCTCTTCACTCACACGTGGGAAAACAGCAGCTAGGGTTTCGGATCTGTTCTAGGGTTTTCAGTGTAGATTTGACCAGCGTTGACCAAAGGTCAACTTGACCCGAAACTCTCCCAAAACTTCGATCTCTGTAGTCTGCATTTTTTGGCACAAAAACTGAGGCTGGACATTGACTTTGAATTGGCTGCGTTGAATTGTTGTTGTTGTTGTTGTTTTGCGTTGGCCATTGACTAGATAGTGTTGACTTTTGTTGACTTTTGGGTTGATTGTTGTAGAGTTGGCTTGAGGGTTGTGTGACACATTCTGGTTGGCTAACCGTAAGGAGACTTTGCTAGTTGAAGCATCCTGTTGATCGTTGTAACGCACCACAACACATATATTTTGTTGATCAAGTTAAGTGTATTTTTTGGCTCGTCTTCCATCGATCTATTGGTATGTTCTATCAGCGTTTTACTTTCATGTTTATGTGATTGCTATCGGGTTTAAAATAAAGTTGCATCAAGTATAGAACATGTACGAAAATTTACATGGTATCAAAGCTAAAGGGAAGACAAAGCCTGAGTTTGTATTGAGTGCAATCACTGAAGAAGTAGTATTTGTCAAGGACTCATGGGTACCTCAAATTATAATGGCTTCAAAGCTGATGACAAGTTGATTGGCAAGTCTAACTTTCATGCTTGGAAGATGTCTTTGGATATAATCTTGGAAGACCTAGATGTCATGGACTATGTGCAGGGTAAAATCCAAGAGCCTCCATCATCTGCACCTGTTGCCACCAAGACAAAGTATAAGAAAGGGGAAATCAAAGCAAAGTTGATCATCTGGGATTCCATCCATAAGAGTCTAGTTGCCAACATCTCTGAGTTGGGCACATCTAAGGAGATGTACGATAAGTTGGTCAATATGTTCAGGGCTAACAATGCAAATTAAGTTCTTTTCTTTAAGAACCAATTGAAAGATCTTAAGAAAGGTCGGGATGAATCCATTCAATCCTATTTTCTGAAGTTGACTGAGATCAGGAATAACCTTCTTGCCATTGGGGAAACAATAGTTGATCGAGAAATGGTTATCACCGCACTTGGAGATCTCCCCTCTGAATGGCATGTATTCATTACTATCATTCTCAATAATAATGTGATTCTTGATTTTGACGAAGTCTTGTCGAGATGCACTCAAGAGGAAACAAGAATGATGGAATATGAAAATGAAGGTAATGCTACTTTCACTGCTCGTGCTAAGAAGAAGAACAATGGTGGTCCGAGGAACCATGGAAGAGCAGGGGCCCAAGGAAATAAAGGAAGATGTTACACATGTAACAAGACTGGCCACTATGCTATTGAATGCCCTAATAGAAAGGATTCTCCCGGGGATGATGATAACAACAACAACGAGAGGAATGGCAATCAAAGGAACAATAGGTTCAAGGAAAGAGGAAGGCTCCCTCTAGTCGCAATGAAAATGGGAAACCTTTCAAAAGGTCAAGAAATTCCAAGTCAGAGGAATCTAATATTGTTGATGATAAGAAAAATGAATTCATTCTTGTATCTGCCTCTTTGCTGCATCTCCACTCGACACCATGGATGTCTGGTTAATTGATAATGGTGCTTCAAGGCACCTCACTGGGTTTAAAGAAGCGCTTTCTAATTTGGTTGTAAAGGATACTAATCTGAAAATTATCCTTGGAGATAATGCCACCTATCCCATGAAAGGGACAGGGACTGTGACCCTCCATCTATCTCAAGGTCAAGTCCTTCGCTTGTAAGATGTACTCTATGTACCTGATTTGAAGAAGAACATTGTGTCTATTTCGGCCATGGAAGATAAAGGTTTCAATGTGGCATTCGTCGATGGAAAGGTAGGCATCTGGAAGAATAAATTCAAGGAAGCTCTTACGATTGGGTTTAGAGTTGATACACTCTACCAGGTTGGAGGAAGTCCACTGGGACCTATGACATGTGATACTATTAATCAAACCAAACTATGGCACCGGAGGTTTGGACACCTTCATTACAAAGCCCTTCCGGAAGTAAGGAAGGTGGTGACAAGGATGCCCGAATTCAAAAATGATAATGAAGGTCTATGTCAAGGTTGTGCCAAAGGAAAGCATACAAGGGGATCTTTCCCCTCAAGTGTCACAAAGACATCTGATGTCTTGCAATTGATACATTCTGATCTGTCTGTAGAAATTTATAGTTTCCCACCCCGGTTTTCAGTTTTCACCTTATTACTCCAAAATAGTTAAATGCCCTTTCCCATAACCATACATTCAACAACTGGAAAATAAATTTTTCTTGGCTTCTAGAATTACGAAATTTTTGAGAATCTTGAAAAATACGAGAAATAAAGAAACAACGATGGCTGCTTGACCATGTTGGTCATCATAATCATTAATTTTTGTCAAGGTGACCACTGGAAAAACCCTACAACTCTGGGGAAAACCAGTTCGAAAGCTCCTTCTTATTTCTGGAAAAATGCTTTTTACAGTGAGAAATAAAATATTCAGCAAAAAATCAGCAAGTAAACTTTTACAACTTATCTTGTTTTCCGTGCTTAACCACCGCCTCGGAAAATGTGCAAACAGCAAAACAGGAACAGCAATAAATGTTGTACGGATTTCCTCGTTTTTTGTGCCCAAAAATCTGCAATAAATGCAGCTGTACGGCCACCTCAAAATCTGTGCCAAAACAACAATAAATGTTGTTGTACGGACCTCGAAATTGTACAAAGACAAATAGAATCATTGCATCGGACCGTCTCGAGCTCAGGCAAAGGTACAATGACATTAGACGGCCGTTTATAAATTGTGTCAAATAAAATGTACTTCCTTTGTCGCTCGAAATCTATGCTAATCCTGTTGTACGGCCTCTTGGAATTCGTGCCAAAAGGCTATTGTACGGCCTTCTAGAAAATCATGCCAAAATCTGCCTTGGAATGTGTGCCAAACTCTGCTGTACGGACTTGATGAACTGCTGCCTTGGAATGTGTGCCAAGCTGCTGTCTCCTTCTCCTCACTGCCCAGAAATCTCCCTTGCTCTCTTGCTCTCCTTCTCCCAATCTGCTCATGAAAGAATTAATGATTTTTTCCTCCTTTTCCTCCTTTAACCTAACCCTAAGTGACTTTTGGGGAATCCCTAAATCCAATGGCTGAGATAGATTGAGATCTAGGGCTGAGATTAAATGCTCATTTAAATCTCACTTTCTATTTTTTAATTCACCCCACTTAATAAAGACCCACTTAGTCATTTATTTCCAAAGTCACTTTTCCTTTCTAATTTTACATTGACTTTATTAAAGTCACTTTAAAATTAGACTTTAGTAACTTTATCACTTAAAGTCACTTTTAAATTAGATTTGACTTTATAACTTTTTAAAGTCACTTTAGTAACTTTATCACTTAAAGTCACTTTAAAATTAGATTTGACTTTATAAAAATTATAAAGTCACTTTAGGAGAAAAATTAAATTTTTTTGGACACTTTTCCCTAGGCCAAAGATCAAAGACTCGGGGAACCACCTGTCCTCCTGTAACCAAATTTCAACACTCCCTCTTACCGAGGAAGGTGTTCCTCACCACACCCATCTTGTCTCTGAAGTAGACATGTTTGCCCCGTGGTAAGGCTTTGGTAAGAATATCTGCAACCTGCTCATCAGTGGGAATATACTCAAGCTTCACAGCTCCTTTCTGAACATAGTCTCTGATGAAGTGATATTTGATCCCAATATGCTTTGACCTGTCATGAAATACTGGATTCTCCGTGAGTTTAATGCAACTCTGATTATCACAGTAAATCACTGAAGGTCTCAACGGCTGACCAAATAAGCCAAACAACATCTTGCTAAGCCAGATGGCCTCACAACTAGCTAGACTGGCTGCCATATACTCTGCTTCCGCTGAACTCAATGCTACCGATCACGTTCACAACCATGACACCACCGTTAAATCCAACCAAACAAGACTCGAAAATGTTCACACGCTATCGTAAGCATTAACTCCTTCTAATCGCGAATCGTGTAACCTGCCAATCTCACTCCATCCCCCTGCCTGTAGTCCAGACCATAATCCATTGTCCCCTGCAAGTACCGCAAAATGTGTTTTGCAACCACCCAGTGAACCTTCCTAGGCTCACACATAAACTGACTCATCGTGTTGACTGCAAAACAAATATCTGGTTTAGTGTTGACCAAATACATCAAGGAACCAATCAATTGTCTGTACAATGTGGGATCCACCAACTCGGAATCCGAAGCATGAAGCTTCTTCCAGTTGGTGATCATCGGTGTCGACATGGGTCTACAATCCTCCATGTGGAATCTGCCAAGGATGTCCACAATATACTTCCCCTGTCCCAGGAAGAAATGCCCCTCCTCCCGCCACACCTCCAAACCCAAAAAGTAATGCATCAAGCCGATGTCCTTCATCTCAAACTCCGCCGCAAGATCTCTCTTGCAGTGCTCTATGAGTCTCTCTGCACCCGTAATGACTAAGTCATCCACATACAGCACCAGAATGAGAGGCTCCTCACCTATCACAATATAGTAAAGGTTCGGATCTGCCTCACTCTTTGTGAAACCCATCCCCTGCAAGTATGTATCTATCCCGGAGTACCAAGCTCTGGGAGCTTGCTTCAGGCCATAAAGGGCCTTCTTCAGTCTGCACACATGGGACTCCTTCCCATGCACCTCAAAGCCCTGTGGCTGCTCAATGTACACCTCCTCCCGTATGAAGCCATTGAGAAATGCGGTCTTCACATCCATCTGGTGGATCTTCCAACCCATCTCTGCTGCTATCGATATAATGGAGCGGATCGAAGTATATCGAGCCACAAGAGCGAAGGTCTCCTCATAATCAACTCCCTCTACCTGGGAGAACCCTCTAGCCACAAACCTCGCTTTGAATTTCTCAATGCTGCCATCTGCAGCATGCTTTACCTTGTAAAGCCATCTCGAAGTAACCACGGATTTGCCCTCAGGCCTCGGCACCACCTCCCAAACATCATTCTTCATGATAGAAGAATACTCCTCCTGCATGGCCTCTCTCCAGACCTGCTGGCTAGCTGCCTCCTCATAGCTAGAAGGCTCAGAATCAAGGATGTTGGTAGCCATTGCCATATAGCTACAAAACCTCTCAGGTGGTCTGCTCTCTCTGACCGGCCTCTTAGGCTCAGCAACAGATGTGGCATCTCTCAAGGTGTCCTGAAGCCACTTGGGCTTCCTCTTCCCCGAGCACACTTCTCCTGCTGGAGAATAAAACTCCTCCTCCTCAACATCGTATCGAACTCCCGATCACCATTCGTCGTCCTCCCGCTCTCGCACTCGACCGTAGATGTTGAGGTATCAGAACCGGCCCATCGTTGGATTCCCTGAAGAACCGCTTCAGGATCGCTCTGCGTGCTGCCCATAGCTCCACCCCTCTGACTCTGTGAGCCACTCCCCACTGACGGACCCGACATCGTCATAGATGTACCTCCGGATCCTCCTGATCCCTGCCCACTGGATCCCTGCGACTGACTCAACTGCTGCTGAGGGTCTGGCTGATCCAGATACTCTAACTCCCGTGACCTCCTAAAGGCCCTGTCCTCCTCGAACTTCACATCTCGCCTGACAACAACTTTCCTCTGCGCAGGAATGTAAATCCGAAAGGCCTTTGAGGTCTCACTGTAGCCCACAAAGATACCCTTCTCTGCGGTGGGCTCTAGTTTGGTCCTCTTCTCCTTGGTTATGTAGGAGTATGTGATACACCCAAAGATACGAAGATGACCAATATCAGGCTTCTTCCCAGAAAAAGCCTCCTCCGGAGTCATGTGCCCCAAGGCACGATGCGGACTCCTGTTCTGCAAGTAAACAGCTGTGTTGCAGGCCTCTGCCCACAAAAACAATGGCAACCCCCGATCATGTAACATGGCTTTGGCAGCCCCTCCGATGGATCTGTTCTTCCTCTCTGCAACCCCGTTCTACTGGGGGTTGTAAGGAACAGTGAGCTCCCTCCTAATGCCTGCCTCCGCACAATAGTCAACAAACTCTCCAAGGGTGTACTCTCCTCCATTGTCCGACCTCAGGGACTTGATCTTCCGACCTGTCCGTGTCTCCACAAGAGCTCTGAACTCCTGAAACCGCTTGAAGACCTCACTCTTGGTCTTCAAGAAATAAATCCAGGTCCTCCTGGAGTGATCATCAATGAATAACACATAGTACTCATATCCACTCAAGGAAACATGAGACATCCAACCGCTCACATCGGAATGAATCAAATCAGGTATCCCAGTCGCTCTGCTGTCACTGCTGGGAAAAGGGGATTTGGCAAACTTGCCCATCGCACATCCTCTGCAAGTATCAAAGTGATCAGTACTGAAATCTGGCACACCTGTAGTGATCTCCCGCAAAGTCCTCAAGGCTCCATGATACATGTGCCCCATCCCGCGGTGCCAAATCTCACACAACTCAGAACTGCTAGCTCTGCTGTCGGTACTGCTGCTCAATGCCAAAAGGGACTGAAATGCAAACTTGTACACCTTTGCATGGCGTACACCTATCACTCTAGCTAAATCAGCTGGAGTGCCCCTGGGATACATCAACACCTGTCCTCCCCTGAATAGTATCTCATATCCTCTGTCCTCCAAAGCTGAGACGGATATGAGGTTCTTCCTCATCCCCGGCACATAAAGAACATCTGACACCTTCAAGGGAGGTTTGGACTCCCTCTGAAATGTCAATGTTCCCACACCGACTGCTCTAACAACTCTGTCATCACCGAGTACTACCTCTACATCAGTGCCACTCTCTGAAAGCTCTGAGAAGTACTCACGGACTCCCGTCATGTGACGTGAAGCCCCACTGTCCACATACCAGATACCCGAAGATGCTCCGCTAATCGAGGGAAATGCATGCTCCCTCTGAACCTCTATGGCAGATAATCCCGCACTAGAGGACTCACACGCAGTGAACCCAAACTCCCGGTCAAAACGATCTGCAAAGTCCTCAACCTCTACTGAAGCTGCCATACTTTGGTTCTTCCCCTTCTTCTTCTTCTTCTCCGGACACACAACTGCATAGTGTCCCATCTTCTGACAATTCCAACACTTCACTTTGGAATAGTCCTTTTGTGAGTTATCCTGTTTACCTTTACCTTTGCCTTTGCCCCCACCATTGCTTGTGGAAGCCTGCTTCTTCCCTTTGCCCTTCTTGCGTCCTGCCAACAATGCTACATCCTCATCCTGCTCAACTGGCTTGGCTGCCCCAAGCTGACCTTTCCTGATCTCTGTCTGAATGCAATCATCCCAAAACCTCTCCCATGTGGGAAGGGTCTCACGTGCACAAACCCCATCAGCAAAGTTCATCCATGAACGGGGAGGCCATTCACTGCAATCCGCACCAACTCAGTGGGTGGAATGGCCTCTCCAATCGCTGCCAACTCATCTCTCACATTAGTAATCTTTGTGAGATATCCAACTGCACTATCATTACCCATCTTAATGGTCTTCAGCTTTTCCTTCAGGACCATTTTCCGGTTCTCATTGGTACTCTGGTAGAGATTGGACAATGCTGTCCACATCTCATGAGCATTTCTCTTCCCTCTCACATGAGGAATGCAATGGTCTTTGATTCCGTCTAGAATCAATCTCTTATCCTTGTTGTTCTTTTTATTATATGCTGCCAACTGAATAGCATCAGTAGGCACATTCACAGGGTTCTGTGTGGTATGCACCATAATGTCCAAACTTCTGCCTCCTCAAAGATACTCTGCATTCTCTCCTTCCAAATGATGTAATTGGAATGCCCATCCAACCTATCCTCCACCCTCAGTCCCAAAGACATCCTGTTGTCCTAAAACTGAAAAATAGCACTGTTGTAGTAAAGGTAAAACTGTTGTTTGTGAAAAATCAGCTTGCTGGAATTTTCTGAGTGAAAAATCAGCAGGCTGTAATTTTCCTCCTTGCTGTCCCAAACTGCTCTTCAGCACTCAAGCTCTGATACCATGTAGAAATTTATAGTTTCCCACCCCGGTTTTCAGTTTTCACCTTATTACTCCAAAATAGTTAAATGTCCTTTCCCATAACCATACATTCAACAACTGGAAAAATAAATTTTGCTGAAAACACAAATTCTGGAAATTTTTCAGAATGCTGTAAATGCAGAAATAAAATAACAGCAGTAACAAACAGTCATTCAACACATCATAACTCAGAAATTTTTGGTCAAGGTGACCCTGGGAAAACCCCCTACAACTCTTGGGGAAAACCAGTTCGAAAGCTCCTTATTTCCCGGGAAAAATGCTTTTTTACAAGAGAGAGAAATATTCAGCAAAAAATCAGCAAGTAAACTTTTACAACTTATCTCGTTTTCCGTGCTTAACCACCGCCTCGGAAAATGTGCAAACAGCAAAACAGGAACAGCAATAAATGCTGTATGGATTTCCTCATTTTTCGTGCCCAAAAATCTGCAATAAATGCAGTTGTACGGCCACCTCGAAATCTATGCCAAAACAGCAATAAATGCTGCTGTACGGACCTCGAAATTCGTGCCAAAAGACAGCAGAAACTTGCTGTACAGAATCTGCCTCGATTTCCGTGCAAAGGTAGAGCCACTTGCTGTATGGCCTGCCTATAAATTCGTGCCAAATAAAACAGCCCCTTTGCTGCCTCGAAATGTGTGCTAATCCTGCTGTACGGCCTCTTGGAAATCGTGCCAAAAGGCTGCTGTACGACCTTCTAGAAAATCGTGCCAAAATCTGCCTTGGAATGTGTGCCAAACTCTGCTGTACGGACTTGCTGAACTGCTGCCTTGGAATGTGTGCCAAGCTGCTGCCTCCTTCTCCTCACTGCCCAGAAATCTCCCTTGCTCTCTTGCTCTCCTTCTCCCAATCTGCTCATGAAAGAATTAATGATCTTTTCCTCCTTTTCCTCCTTTAACCTAACCCTAAGTGACTTTTGGGGAATCACTAAATCCAATGGCTGAGATAGATTGAGATCTAGGGCTGAGATTAAATGCTCATTTAAATCTCACTTTCTATTTTTTAATTCACCCCACTTTAATAAAGACCCACTTAGTCTTTTATTTCCAAAGTCACTTTTTCCTTTCTAATTTTATATTGACTTTATTAAAGTCACTTTAAAATTAGACTTTAGTAACTTTATCACTTAAAGTCACTTTTAAATTAGATTTGACTTTATAACTTTATAAAGTCACTTTAGTAACTTTATCACTTAAAGTCACTTTAAAATTAGATTTGACTTTATAAAAATTATAAAGTCACTTTAGGAGAAAAAATTAAATTCTTTTGGACACTTTTCCCTAGGCCAAAGATCAAAGCCTTAGGGAACCACCTGTCCTCCGATACCAAATTTCAACACTGTCTGGTATGATGTTCGTGACATCTTTGGGAGGATGTTCTTATTACATGACGTTTATAGATGACTTCTCTCGCAAGACCTGGATATACTTCTTGAAGAAGGATGTTCTTATTACATGACGTTTATAGATGACTTCTCTCGCAAGACCTTGATATACTTCTTGAAGAAGAAGGATGAAGCATTCATGTGGTTTTGTACTTTCAAAGCCTTGGTGGAAAATCAAACAGGGAAGAAGATCAAGATTTTGAGAACCGATAATGTCACTGAATATGAGAAGAACAAGTTCAATAACTTTTGCAAAGAAGTTGGTATCAAGAGGGAGACAACAACCGTATATACTACTGAGCAAAATGGCATTCCTGAAAGAAAGAACAGGACCATTGTGGAAGTTGCCCATGCCATGCTATGTGACCAAGGTCTTTCGAAATTTCTATGCGGAGAAGCTGCGAAAATTGTTGTGTACATTCAAAATCGATGCCCGCATTCCGCTCTAGACTCCAAAACTCCGAAGAAGTCTTCTCTGGTAAGAAACCTGATGTTTCACATTTTAGAGTTTTTGGATGTCCTGTTTATTTTCATGTGCCAAAAGAGAAGAGAAGCAAGTTGGATGCTTCTGGGAAGAAGGGAATGTTTGCGAGCTACAGTGAAACTTCGAAGGCTTATAGAGTCTATGTGCTTGGTCAAAGAGAAGTGGAAATTTGCCATGATGTTACCTTTGATGAAGATGCTTCCCTCAGGAAAGTGATAAACCTTCCGAGCTCTGAGGAAGATCATGATGTAAGATCCGGGAATCGGGAAGAACCGAGGGATGAGATGATGCCCAATGTTGAAGAACCGATGGACCCCATTGATCCACCTCCTTCAATGAAGAGAAGACCCGCATGGCTCCAGGATACTCTCGAAGATGCCGACAGACATATGGCCCCAAGGGGGGCATTTCGTGAAAGCAAGAAGCCGAATAGATACCAAGGGTATATTGCAGCCATGAGTATAATTGTACAATCTGAGCCTGGATCATTTGAAGAAGCCATAAAGCATCAAGTCTGGAAGGATGCTATGCACGAAGAGTACAAGTCCATTATGAAGAATGATGACTCGAATGTGGTTCTGAGACCAGAGGACAAAGTTGTTGTCACCTCGAAATGGCTCTATAAGATTAAGCATGGATCTAATGGTAGTGCTGAAAATTTCAAGGCAAGATTCATTGCCCGTGGCTTCTCTCAAAAGGAAGGCATAGACTATGATGATATATTTGCACCTGTGACCCGATATACCACCATCCGAACTATTATTGCCCTTGCTGCTACGCAAATATGGAATCTTCATCAAATGGATGTGAAGACCGCCTTTCTACATGGTTCGATAAAGGAAGAGGTGTATGTGGAGCAACCTCTGGGGTTCAATGTCCAGGATAGAGACACTCCTGTATGCAGGTTGAAGAAAGCCCTTTATGGGTTGAAGCAAGCCCCCAGGGCTTAGTACGAGAGGATAGATAGCTACTTGATGAAGCTAGGCTTCACTCGCAGTAATGCTGATCGGAACCTTTACTTCAAGGTTGATAGAGAAAAGCCTCTCATTCTAGTTCTCTAAGTGGACGATCTCTTCTTGACAAGTGCTGACCCTCTCATTCATCAATGTAAGAGGGAGCTCGCTTCTGAGTTCGAGATGAAGGACCTAGCACTGATGCATTACTTCGTAGGCTAGAGGTCTAGCAGAGACCTGGCGAGATTTTCCTCTCTCAAGGAAAATACATTGTGAAGCTGCTAGAAAGATTTGGAATGGTGGACTGTAAGTCCGTGTCGACACCGATGGAGCTCAACTTTAAGAAATTGAGTGGAAACGTTGTTGGGCCCGTGCTAGCAAATCCTACCAAGTATCGTCAACTCGTAGGGGCCCTGATGTTCTTAGTGAACACCCGTCCGAACGTATGTTTTGCAATGAACACTTTGAGTCAACACATGGTTGATCCTCATCACATTCACTGGGTTGGTGCCAAGAATCTGTTGAGATATCTTTGAGGCACAATAAACCATGGGCTGAGATACACTGCCGAGAGTTTGAGACTCCATGGATATACTGATGTCGATTGGGCTGACAATGTGGTGGATCACAAGAGCACATCTGGATGTTGCTTCACACTTGGGTCTGCTTCTATATCTTGGATGAGCAGGAGGCAGAAGTCGGTGGCTTTGAGCACCGCTGAGGCCGAATACATTGCAGCGAGTATGGCCTGTTGTGAAGCAGTTTGGTTGCGAAAGCTCTTCAGTGAGTTGTTCAGACATGTGCTAGATACCACCGTTATCCTTTGTGATAACCATAGTGGGATTTGTTTGTCAAAGAATCATGTGTTCCACGATCGATCCAAGCATATTGATATCAGGTATCACTTTATCCGAGATATGGTACAGCGAGGCGTCGTAAGGCTCGATCATATAGGAACTGATGAGCAAGTCGCAGATATTCTCACAAGGCCCTTGGGGAAGGTCAAGTTCCTAACCTTCCGTGAGAATCTTGGAATCGTGGAATGACCCTATGGTGAGGGTCTTGTTGGACGATGAACTCTGGGAGCTCCAAGGGGTTTTGGAGATAGCTTCTTGGAGCAATAAGCAACCACAGGGCTAGGCTTGTCGAACCTTGTTGGTGCGCTTCTGCCCCACCGTTATGATATTGAGTTGGTTCACCTCTCTTTGATCTGTGCCCCGTATGCATCCTACCCATGGAGTCCAGAACTCATGGGAAGTACCTCTCATCTTAGCCAATGAGGTGGGAAAAGCTAGAGACCAATAGCAAGACCGATGGACGCATCGTAGATTGTCATACTCTCTATGTCTAGGATGGCACGTGTCCAACCACTTGATCTGGGATCAAGTTTAGTGAAGTTTCAGACCTCCAACTGACTTTGGGTCAGTTAAACCAACTTCGGGTTGGCATGTGACTCCTTTGAGTCCTATAAAGGTTTTGGACCTCTGAACTGATTTTGTCAGCCGAGAGTGATGTCTTTGTGACTCACCTTTTTGTTCTGAAATAAAGAAGCCAGCAAAGCAAGTTACGGTGGGATGATGCACGATGTTTGGATCGCACAAGTGGATGGAGTTCTCCCTAATTGAGAGGGAGTGTTAATTTTGGGCAATTAGGTCCAAACTCCATGTTGTGATGCTCAGATGACGATGCCAATATTTTTATTAGATTCCTCTTTGGGAGAGGTGCAAGATCGATCTAAAGATCATCTTGATCCGATGAGCAGAACATTTATTTTGAATTAATTCCACTTATGTGCAAGGTCTGCGAAAATTGAAATGTAGGCTTGAAGCCCCAACAGATGTGTCACACACCCTCACTGATGGATATATATTGGTCAACGTTGGAGGTCATTTTCATCATCTCTCATCACACATTTTCTCTCTGCATCTGATTGGTTCGATCTCACACTTGGAGGCTTCTCATCACTCACACGTGGGAAAATAGCAGCGAGGGTTTCGGATTTGTTCTAGGGTTTTTAGCGTAGATTTGACCAGCATTGACTTTGGTCAACGCTTGGTCAACTTGACCCGAAACTCTCACAAAACTTCGATCTCTATAGTCCGCATTTTTTGGCACAAAAACCGAGGCTGTACATTGACTTTGACTTGGTTGTGTTGACTTTTTGCTATTGTTGTTTTGCATTGACCGTTGACTAGACAATGTTGACTTTCGTTGACTTTTGGGTTGACTATTGTAGAGTTGTCTTGAGGGTTGTGTGACACATTCTGGTTGGCTGACCATAAGCAGAATTTGCTAGTTGAAGCATCCTGTTGACCGCAGTAACGCACCACAACACATATTTTGTAATATCTCAGATGGGATATTTTAACTAAAAGTGTAGGGAATATCTGAACTCCACATTATGTCGTAAAATCAACATTTACTTAACAGAAGATTGCCATGTAAAATTAAACATACATGCACATGCAAATCCATAACACCATAATGCAAAAAAATAACTCAGCTTTATTATAATATCACTAGGGTTACAATCTAAAATGAAAGATAGCTGAGATAACTGAAATACAACTGGCCTCAAGAAAATCTGTTGCACTTCTACACTGCAATGGCCTCCAAAACTAAATTGTTGCACTCTCCCTCCAACGATAGCTACCACTGAATCCACTGAAGCACCTATTGAAGATCTGAATGATCCTCACTCCAATATCTCTGAAGCTCTGTGAAACTTCTGAATGAAGTCTCCTCAAAGAGAGTTAGGTTTCCGTCCAACACTCACAAATCACCCGAGGGTTTCCATCCTGGGACTACAGCTAAAGTAGAGAACCACGTCTCAAACCTCTCACACAAGGAAATGATATGATCCAAAAGATATCCCTCAATGGCCTCCTCCCTTTCTTTTATAGATCTCATGGAGCCTTCTAGAGCCTTATTTTATTATTATTTTATTCATGGAGCACTTTTCCCTCTTATTAAAATATTCCCTTTTTAATGCAGAAAAGAGTAATTCGACTACCACGTCTCCTTTGGTCACTGAAACTCTTGTCCAACTGTTCCATGATGTAGGTATCCTCGTCCTGGTCCCAATGAGCTATTACACTAAGGTGTTCTATCATGTATTCCTCCCAAAATGCCACCTTGAGCATAATTAACTGAGTTAAGCCCAAAAATTACTCAAATTTTCTAAAAGTTGTCGGAATGCACTGTAATGGAAGGCAAGTTGCTCGAATGATGGAATACATCAAAGAATGCCACCCGACCACATAGAAACTCCTTAAAACTCCTCCAAAAATCCCCTGGGCCCGCTAATGACACCAACCTGTACTTGTGACCTGTCTGCTCCTAACTCTGGAAGTCCAACCTAACCCTGTCTTAGGTGACACCAAAAAAGGGAATATTACATACCTTCCACCCCAAGATTGCTTGCCCTCAAGCAATCCAAATATGTGGGCCACTCTGTTGGCTTGCTGCAACTGAGACCCAATTCTCAGATCCCATACAAACCCCTGGGTGTCGCTATGCACCTGTGTCAAGCCACCTGGAATAGACCCCTCAATGTCGAGATCCCAACTGAACTTTCATAGTACCTGTCATCAAACAATCCTCCCGGATCCCAATGCTACCATGGCCAATCATCGCCCAAGTCCCATGGCTCGGATTGCGCACTGCCTCTAGCTATAGCTGATGCCCCATGAAATGAAGTCCGCCAACAAGCATTAATGCTCCCTGGCTCCTGTTGTGTTGTACCTCTAACTGTATAAGTTGCCCCACCAACTGTGTACCAACTCATCACCTCTCTCCAATCCAAGTCCTGACTCAATCCTATACTGATCATGCTCTCCTGAAATCGGGATGGAGTGCTGGAGAAATGACGACTTGTGCCCCACTGCCAGCTAGTATCTGTAGCATCTGCTATGTCTAAGGGCCTCTGCTCTGTTATGCTCCCTACGAAGAAAATCATACCATCAAGAAGGTACCAGCTCATGATCTCCCAACAATCTATCTTGGAAAAAGTATCTAATGTAGTGTCAACTGCATACGGAACATGCCTAGAGAGTTGTCGCCAGCTCATAATCAACTCACGCTGTTTTGTCCGGTCTGCCGGCGAAATCTGCCTGTAAAAGAAGGCCCCTCCCTCTATAATGGGCCAAAGTGGCCGAGATATGCTGCAAGCCCCATCCAGGTACTCCTGGAGAGTGCTACTCCCTGAAAGTATTGTCGCTCCGCTAACTGCATGTGCATCTATCTGTACCTCATCAGTGTGTTGGCCCAACGATGGATGCTCTACCATCTCCAACAGCTACTCCCTCTCCTGATCGGGAATATAATGCTCCTGTTGTCCACTAGCCCCCTGCAGATCCATCCCATCAACCTCCAACATCTCCAGCGGATATGGATCTGCAACTACTATCACCGTACTCAGTGTCTGTGTATCTGACTACTCCTCCTCAATGGTTGACCCCAAGGTTAGCCGCATATCCATCATAGACTCAATGTGAGCCTCCATTTGGCTCTCCCCTAAAGGACTATCATGCATGATGGGCATAGTATCCTCCTCTGCTATCTCAGGCTCCATCATATGCTACTCTAGCTGAATCATCACAACTGACTCATTACCCTGAGTATCTCCCGTAGAATCCCCTGACTGCTCACCCTGCACACTGGAATGGAGCTCTGGCCTACTGCCATCAACTCCACATGACTGTTCTCGCTCCCCAGAAGCATCCTCATCTGATCCCATGGACTCATCTGAAGAAGAGTCCTCACCCTGGGATACAGAAAGAATGCCCTTCTATTCTGCCTCTGCCGCATCATCTGCATCACTCAAGCATGAGTGATCAAGCCCCCAAGGTTCTTTGCAGATGAAGCAAAGTCCATTCCTCCTCATCTCATTTCTGCTGCCAGATCCACCAAACTAGAACAGCTCCTCCCTAGTCAACTCTCTCCTGAATAGCCCAATATTCTGCTCAACCAACCCTTGGGCTAGCTCATAAGCAGCAGGTAAGACCAACTGCTCTCTCCTCCAAATGCTCGACAACCTGGGCTGCAACTCTCGGCAAATGGTCTCACAGTCTCTCGTACATGACGACAAAATGGACTGTATGTGTGCTATGACGATGTTAGGATGATGTCTCCTAATGTTGAAGAAACATTGGAACATCTACAGAATCAAGTCATCACACTCAAGGTCAAACATGATGATATACGTCTCGAATGTGGCCATACTCCCTAAAATTTCAAGCTTCTTCTCGAAAGTAGAGCCTGCGCTGTTGTCCAAATCCTGAAGAATCTCTAATATCAATCTCATAATCCTCCTCATAACATCATCATTGTATGGAGCTATAGGTGCAGTCAACTTCATGATGTCACTGAGGCATGATGCAACTGGAAGTCTGACCCCTTCACAAGGTTCCTTCAAGAATTTGGGTTGTATAAGAGCAAGCATAGCAGGCTTTAGAGCCCAAATCAGTTTCTTCCCTTCTTCTTGGCTTATTTTGAACAGAAGTTCATTAAGCTCATCAAGTTTGGACAGAACTCTCCATGTCATCTTCATGTGTTTCAAATTTGTTCCAAGTGCAAATAATTTGTGGCCTATCTCTTGCCCCTTTTGCACACCTCCTGACTATTCTTTCTGAAGAATGGCATAGATTCTTCTTGAAATAGGTTTGTTGTTCTGTTTAGTTTGCTGGTCTATTGATGCATGGAGGTTTAGGGAAATAATTTATGTGGTTGATTTCCTTAATTTGTTTAGGAATTCCTCCATGGTTTAGCCCAATGATAGCAAGTATATATGAGACCACTATTTTTCTGAGCATATTTGGTGCAATTCCTTTGGAGGATTTTAGCAAACAATTAGAAGACAACTTCCCGTATGTGATATGAACTCAGCTCTCAGGACAGTTTATAAAATGTTCCACACAGGGCTCACAAATGAGTCTCCATTCACATGTTATATGGTTTGTTTCACTTAGGGAGCTTTCACCAACACTTTGCAACTTTGTACTAAAGGAAATCTTTGGTAATTCGTACCCGAGAATACTGATATTTACTCTGTATTTGAAATTAAGAACACTCTAACCACTGAGAAGTTGCTTCATGTAGAAATTTTGATAACCCACTCCGGTTTTCAGTGTCTCCTTATTTCTCTCATAAAGTTAAATGCCCATTCCCATAACCATACATTCAACAAGCTGGAAAAATAAATATTTTCTGAAAACACAAATTCTGGAAATTTCACAATGCTGGAAATGCAGAAATAAAAACTCAAAAAATAAATCAGCCACAGAGAAATTTGACACGCTGATTTTTGGTCTATATGACCCTAGAAAAACCCCCTACAACTCTTGGGGAAAACCAATTCAAAAGCTCTTCTTTATTTCTGAAAAATGCTTTTACAGAGAAGCAAAATATACAAGAAAAATTCCAGCAAACAATGTACAGACTTATCTCGTATTCCGTGTTCGCCTCCACCTTGGAAAATGTGCCAAATCATCAAAACAATGAAAACAGAAATTTATTATAGCAGTGAACAGCCTTGAAACTCGTGCCCAATACTTAGTTGTACGGACAGTATGGAAAAGAAAAACAATGCCTCCTCGAAAATCGCGTATGTTGTCTCAAAAATTGTGCCCAGCAATCTCGGAAATTGTGCCTTTAGCTTGTTGTACTTCTCGATTTCAGTGATGTCCATCTCCTCGAAATCTGTGCCTCAAGCTACTGTACAAAAATCTGCCTTGAAATGCGTGCTAATTAATGTTGTACAAACTGTTGCCTCGAAAGGCATGCAGCCTCTCTCTACTGTACGGATTTGCTGAACTGCTCCTCTCCTTCACTTTCTCAAAACCCAGAAATGTCTCTAGCTCTCTTCTCCTCCTTCTCTCAATCTGCTCATG
This sequence comes from Pinus albicaulis, assembly GCA_034641835.2. Lineage (NCBI taxonomy): Eukaryota > Viridiplantae > Streptophyta > Pinopsida > Pinales > Pinaceae > Pinus > Pinus albicaulis. The sequence continues at coordinate 1,956,039,895 of CM076578.1, read as the reverse complement.
AAAGACTGAATGATCTTTTCCCTCTTTTCCTCCTTTAACTTAACCCTAAGTGACTTTTGGGGAATCTCTAAATCCAATGGCTCAGATAGCTTTCGATCTAGGGCAGAGATTAAATGTGCATTTAAATCTCACTTTCTATTTTTTAATTCACCCCACTTTAATAAAGACCCTCTTAGTCATTTATTTCCAAAGTCACTTTTCAATTTCTAATTTCACATTGACTTTATTAAAGTCACTTTAAAATTAGACTCAGTAACTTTATCACTTAAAGTCACTTTTAAATTACATTTGACTTTATAACTTATAAAGTCACTTTGGGAGAAAAAGTGAAATACATTTGGACACTTTTCCCTAGGCAAAAGATCAAAGCCTTAGGGAACCACCTGTCCTTTGGTAACCAAATTTCAACACTCCCTCTTACCGAGGAAGGTGTTCCTCACCACACCCATCTTGTCTCTGAAGTAGACATGCTTGCCCCGTGGTAAGGCTTTGGTAAATATATCTGCTACCTGCTCATCTGTGGGAATATACTCAATCTTCACAACTCCATTCTGAACATAGTCTCTGATGAAATGATATCTAATGCCGATATGCTTTGATCTGTCATGAAATATTGGATTCTCCGTGAGTTTAATGCAACTCTGATTATCACAGTAAATAACTGAAGGTCTCAACAGCTGACCAAATAAGCCAAACAACATCTTGCGAAGCCATATGGCCTCACAACTAGCTAGACTGGCTGCCATGTACTATGCTTCCGCTGAACTCAATGCTACTGACTGTTGCTTTCGGCTAAACCATGCCACCACTGCCGAACCCAACCCAAAACAGCACCTTGAAGTACTCTTCCTATCAGAAGCACAACCTGCCCAATCAGAATCAGTGTAACATGCCAATCTCACTCCATCTCCCTGCCTATAATCCAGAGCATACTCCACAGTCCCCTGCAAGTACCGCAAAATGTGTTTTGCAGCAACCCAGTGCACCCTCCTGGGCTCACACATGAACTGGCTCATCGTGTTGACTGCAAAACATATATTTGGTCTAGTGTTGACCAAGTACATCAAAGAACCAATCAGCAGTCTATACAATGTGGGATCCACCAACTCAGAATCTGAAGCGTGAAGCTTCTTCCATTTAGTGATCATAGGTGTCGACATGGGTCTACAATCCTCCATGTGGAATTTGCTAAGGATGTCCACAATATACTTCCCCTGTCCCAGGAAGAAATTCCCCTCCTCCTGCCACACCTCCAAACCCAAAAAGTAATGCATCAAGCCAATGTCCTTCATCTCGAACTCCGACGCAAGATCTCTCTTGCAGCTCTCTCTATGAGTCTCTCTGCACTCGTAATGACCAAATCATCCACATACAGCACCAGAAAGAGAGGCTCCTCACCTATCACAATAAAGTATAGGTTTGGATCTGCATCACTCTTTGTGAAACCCATCTCCTGCAAGAACGTATCAATCCTGGAGTACCAAGCTCTAGGAGCTTGCTTCAGGCCATAAAGGTGTAGAAAATTCTATTTCCCACCCCGGTTTTCAGTTTTCGCCTTATTACTCCAAAATAGTTAAATGCCCTTTCCCATATCCATACATTTAACAAACTGGAAAATAACTTTTGCTGAAAACACAAATTCTGGAAAAATTCAAGAATGCTGGAAAATGCAGAAATAAATATCAGCAGTAACAAACAGCCATTCAACACATCATAACACAGTAATTTTTAGTCAAGGTGACCCTGGAAAAACCCCCTACAACTCTTGGGGAAAACCAGTCTGGAAGCTTCTCTTTTATTTCTGAAAAATGCTTTTACAGTGAGCAGTAATACACAAAAAATTACAGCAAACACAAAAATCACTTATCTTGACTTTCGTGCCACCCTCCACCTCGAAAAACGTGCCAAACAGCAAATAGAAATATTTCAGAGAAATTACAGCATTAAATGCTGTCTTAGCTGCCTCGAAAAACGTGCCAGGAATGACCGTACGGACTGTACGGATTCCGTACGGATGGGACAGCAGCCCCCTTTCTCGATTTTCGTGCCCAGAAAATTCTGCCTTGAAAATCGTGCTCCTTGCTGCTGTTCCTGCTCTCGAAAACAGTGCTGCCCCTCTCTCGAAAACCGTGCAAATGCTGTACGGACTTTCTGCCTTGGTTAATGTGCCAATAAACTCTGCTGTACGGATTTTCCAGCCTTGGGAAGTGTGCTCTCTTGCTGTACGGACTTGCTGTGCTGCCTTGCTGCTCTCCCTCTGCTCAGAAATCACTCTTCGGCTCCCTCTCCTCCTCTCTCAATCTGCTCATGAAAGAATGAATGACCTTTTCCTCCTTTTCCTCCTTTAACCTAACCCTAAGTGACTTTTGGGGAATCCCTAAATCCAATGGCTGAGATAGATTGAGATCTAGGGCTGAGATTAAATGCTCATTTAAATCTCACTTTTCATTTTTAATTCACCCCACTTTAATAAAGACCCACTTAGTCTTTTATTTCCAAAGTCACTTTTTCCTTTCTAATTTTATATTGACTTTATTTAAAGTCACTTTAACTCTAGTAACTTTATCACTTAAAGTCACTTTAAAATTAGATTTGACTTTATAACTTTATAAAGTCACTTTAGTAACTTTATCACTTAAGTCACTTTTAAATTAGATTTAACTTTATAAAAATTTATAAAGTTACTTTAGGAGAAAAATTAAATTCTTTTGGACACTTTTCCCTAGGCCAAAGATCAAAAGCCTTAGGGAACCACCTGTCCTCCGGTACCAAATTTCAACACTCCCTCTTACCGAGGAAGGTGTTCCTCACCACACCCATCTTGTCTCTGAAGTAGACATGCTTGCCCCGTGGTAAGGCTTTGGTAAGAATATCTGCAACTTGCTCATCAGTGGGAATATACTCAGGCTTCACAGCTCCTTTCTGAACATAGTCTCTGATGAAGTGATATTTGATCCCGATATGCTTTGACTGTCATGAAATATTGGATTCTCCGTGTGTTTAATGCAGCTACGATTATCACGATAAATCAACGAAGGTCTCAACGGTGACCAAATAAGCCAAACAACATCTTGCGAAGCGGATGGCCTCCCAAACTATTGTTGGGCATTTGCCATATACTACGCCCGTGAACTCGATACTCTTATTCTTTGCTTCCGGCTGAACCACAACACCACTGCCGAACCCAACCCAAAACAGCACCCTGAAGTGCTCTTCCTATCAGAAGCACAACCTGCCCAATCAGAATCAGTGTAACCTGCCAATCTCACTCCATCCCCCTGCCTGTAGTCCAGACCATAATCCATTGTCCCCTGCAAGTACCGCAAAATGTGTTTTGCAGCCACCCAGTGAACCTTTCTAGGCTCACACATAAACTGACTCATCGTGTTGACTGCAAAACAAATATCTGGTCTAGTGTTGACCAAATACATCAAGGAACCAATCAGTTGTCTGTACAATGTGGGATCCACCAACTCGGAATCAGAAGCATGAAGCTTCTTCCAGTTGGTGATCATCGGTGTCGACATGGGTCTACAATCCTCCATGTGGAATCTGCCAAGGATGTCCACAATATACTTCCCCTGCCCCAGGAAGAAATGCCCCTCCTCATGCCACACCTCCAAACCCAAAAAGTAATGCATCAAGCCGATGTCCTTCATCTCAAACTTCGCCGCAAGATCTCTCTTGCAGTGCTCTATGAGTCTCTTGCTGTTTGCGTATAGCATTCCATACCGACACCAAAATGAAATCTCTTTTTCCCATATTATAGTAAGGTTGGATGCAATCATCACTCTGTGAAACCCATCTCACGCAGTAAGTATCTATCACGGGTACCAAGCTCAGGAGCTTGCTTCAGGCCATAAAGGGCCTTCTTCAGTCTGCACTCATGGGACTCCTTCCCTTGCACCTCAAAGCCCTGTGGCTGCTCAATGTACACCTCCTCCTGTATGAAGCCATTGAGAAATGCGGTCTTCACATCCATCTGGTGGATCTTCCAACCCATCTCTGCTGCTATCGATATAATGGAGCGGATCGAAGTATATCGAGCCACGGGAGCGAAGGTCTCCTCATAATCAACTCCCTCTACGTGGGAGAACCCTCTAGCCACAAACCTCGCTTTGAATTTCTCAATGCTGCCATCTGCAGCATGCTTTACCTTGTAAAGCCATCTGGAAGTAACCACGGATTTGCCCTCAGGCCTCGGCACCACCTCCCGAACATCATTCTTCATGATAGAAGAATACTCCTCCTGCATGGCCTCTCTCCAGACCTGCTGGCTAGCTGCCTCCTCATAGCTAGAAGGCTCAGAGTCAAGGATGCTGGTAGCCATTGCCATATAGCTACAAAACCTCTGAGGTGGTCTGCTCTCTCTGACCGGCCTCTTAGGCTCAGCAACAGATGTGGCATCTCTCAAGGTGTCCTGAAGCCACTTGGGCTTCCTCTTCCCTGAGCACACTTCTCCCGCCGGAGAATAAAACTCCTCCTCCTCAACATCGGGAGCCTGAACTCCTGACTGTCTGTCTGCTGTCCTCCTGCCTGCACCTGAACCTGTAGATGCTGAGGTACCGTGTGAACTGTCCATCAGTGGACTCCCCAGTGAACTGCTCTGTGGACTGCTCTGCGTGCTGCCCATAGCTCCACCCCTCCGACTCTGCGAGCCACTCCCCACTGACGGACCTGACATCGTCATAGATGTACCTCCGGATCCTCCTGATCCCTGCCCACTGGATCCCTGCGACTGACTCAACTGCTGCTGAGGGTCTGGCTGATCCAGATACTCTAACTCCCGTGACCTCCTAAAGGCCATGTCCTCCTCGAACTTCACATCCCGCCTGACAACAACTTTCCTCTGTGCAGGAATGTAAATCCGAAAGGCCTTTGAGGTCTCACTGTAGCCCACAAAGATACCCTTCTCTGCGGTGGGCTCTAGTTTGGTCCTCTTCTCCTTAGGTATGTAGGAGTATGTGATACACCCAAAGATACGAAGATGACCAATATCAGGCTTCTTCCCAGAAAAAGCCTCCTCTGGAGTCATGTGCCCCAAGGCATGATGCGGACTCCTGTTCTACAAATAAATAGCTGTGTTGCAGGCCTCTACCCACAAAAACAATGGCAACCCCCGATCATGTAACATGGCTTTGGCAGCCCCTCCGATGGATCTGTTCTTCCTCACTTAACCCGGGTCTGCTTTGGGATTATAAGGAACGATGAGCTCCCTCTAATGCTTACTGCTTATGATAGTCAACAAACTCTCCAAGGGTGTACTCTCCTCCATTGTCCGACCTCAGGGACTTGATCTTCCGACCTGTCTGTGTCTCCACAAGAGCTCTAAACTCCTGAAACCGCTTGAAGACCTCACTCTTGGTCTTCAAGAAATAAATCCAGGTCCTCCTGGAGTGATCATCGATGAATAACACATAGTACTCATATCCACTCAAGGAAACATGAGACATCCGACCGCTCACATCGGAATGAATCAAATCAAGTATCCCAGTCGCTCTGCTGTCACTGCTGGGAAAAGGGGATTTGGCAAACTTGCCCAACGCACATCCTCTGCAAGTATCAAAGTGATCAGTACTGAACTCTGGCACACCTGTAGTGATCTCCCGCAAAGTCCTCAAGGCTCCATGATGCATGTGCCCCATCCTGCGGGGCCAAATCTCACACTGCTCAGAACTGCTAGCTCTGCTGTCGGTACTGCTGCTCAATGCCAAAAGGGACTGAAATGCAAACTTGTACACCTTTGCATGGCGTACACATATCACTCTAGCTGAATCAGCTGGAGTGCCCCTGGGATACATCAACACCTGTCCTCCCCTGAATAGTATCTCATATCCTCTGTCCTCCAAAGCTGAGACGGATATGAGGTTCTTCCTCATTCCTGGCACATAAAGAACATCTGACACCTTCAAGGGAGGTTTGGACTCCCTCTGAAATGTCAATGTTCCCACACCGACTGCTCTAACAACTCTGTCATCACCGAGTACTACCTCTACATCGGTGCCACTCTCTGAAAGCTCTGAGAAGTACTCACGGACTCCTGTCATGTGACGTGAAGCCCCACTGTCCACATACCAGATACCCGAAGATGCTCCGCTAATCGAGGGAAATGCATGCTCCCTTTGAACCTCTATGGCAGATAATCCCGCACTAGAGGACTCACACGCAGTGAACCCAAACTCCCGGTCAAAACGATCTGCAAAGTCCTCAACCTCTGCTGATGCTGCCATGCTCTGGTTCTTCCCCTTCTTCTTCTTCTTCTCTGGACACACAACTGCATAGTGTCCCATCTTCTGACAATTCCAACACTTCACCTTGGAATAGTCCTTCTGTGTGTTACTCTGTTTACCTTTACCTTTACCTTTGCGCCCACCATTGCTTGTGGAAGCTTGGTTCTTGCCTTTGCCTTTCTTGCCTTTTGCCTTTCTTGCCTCCTGCCAACAGTGCTACATCCTCATCCTGCTCAACTGGCTTGGCTGCCCCAAGCTGACCTTTCCTGATCTCTGTCTGAATGCAATCATCCCAAAACCTCTCCCATGTGGGAAGGGTCTCACGTGCACAAACTCCATCAGCAAAGTTCATCCATGAACGGGGGAGACCATTCACTGCAATCCGCACCAACTCAGTGGGTGGAATGGCCTCTCCAATCGCTGCCAACTCATCTCTCACATTAGTAATCTTTGTGAGATATCCAGCTGCACTATCATTGCCCATCTTAATGGTCTTCATCTTCTCCTTCAGGACCATTTTTCGGTTTTCATTGGTACTCTGGTAGAGATTGGACAATGCTGTCCACATCTCATGAACATTTCTCTTTCCTCTCACATGAGGAATGCAATGGTCTTTGATTCCGTCTAGAATCAGCCTCTTACCCTTGTTGTTCTTTTTATTATATGCTGCCAACTGAGTAGCATCAGTAGGCACATTCACAGGGTTCTGTGTGGTATGTACCATAATGTCCCAGACTTCTGCCTCCTCAAAGATACTCTGCATTCTCTCCTTCCAAATGCTGTAGTTGGAATGCCCATCCAACATATCCTCCACCCTCAGTCCCAATGACATCCTGCTGTCCTAAAACTGAAAAATAACACTGCTGTAATAAAGGTAAAAATCTGCTGTTTGTGAAAAAATCAGCTTGCTGGAATTTTCTGAGTGAAAAATCAGCAAGCTGTAATTTTCTTCCTTGCTGTCCCAAACTGCTCTTTCAGCACTCAAGCTCCGATACCATGTAGAAAATTCTATTTCCCACCCCGGTTTTCAGTTTTCGCCTTATTACTCCAAAATCGTTAAATGCCCTTTCCCATAACCATACATTCAACAACTGGAAAAATAAATTTTGCTGAAAACACAAATTCTGGAAAATTTTCAGAATGCTGTAAATGCAGAAATAAAATAACAGCAGTAACAAACAGTCATTCAACACATCATAACTCAGTATTTTTGGTCAAGGTGACCCTGGAAAAACCCCCTACAACTCTTGGGGAAAACCAGTCTGGAAGCTTCTCATTTATTTCTGAAAAATGCTTTTACAGTGAGCGGTAATACACAGAAAATTACAGCAAACACAAAAATCACTTATCTTGACTTTCGTGCCACCCTCCACCTCGAAAAACGTGCCAAACAGCAAACAGAAATATTTCAGAGAAATTACAGCATTAAATGTTGTCTTAGCTGCCTCGAAAAACGTGCCAGGAATGACCGTACGGACTGTACGGATTCTGTACGGATGGGACAGCAGCCCCCTTTCTCGATTTTCGTGCCCAGAAAAATCTGCCTTGAAAATCGTGCTCCTTGCTGCTGTTCCAGCTCTCGAAAACAGTGCTGCCCCTCTCTCGAAAACCGTGCAAATGCTGTACGGACTTTCTGCCTTGGTTAATGTGCCAATAAACTCTGCTGTACGGATTTTCAGCCTTGGGAAGTGTGCTCTCTTGCTGTACGGACTTGCTGTGCTGCCTTGCTGCTCTCCCTCTGCTCAGAAATCACTCTTCAGCTCCCTCTCCTCCTCTCTCAATCTGCTCATGAAAGAATGGATGAACTTTTCCTCCTTTTCCTCCTTTAACCTAACCCTAAGTGACTTTTGGGGAATCCCTAAATCCAATGGCTGAGATAGATTGAGATCTAGGGCTGAGATTAAATGCTCATTTAAATCTCACTTTTCATTTTTTAATTCACCCACTTTAATAAAGACCCACTTAGTCTTTTATTTCCAAAGTCACTTTTTCCTTTCTAATTTTATATTGACTTTATTTAAAGTCACTTTAACTTTAGTAACTTTATCACTTAAAGTCACTTTAAAATTAGATTTGACTTTATAACTTTATAAAGTCACTTTAGTAACTTTATCACTTAAGTCACTTTTAAATTAGATTTAACTTTATAAAAATTTATAAAGTTACTTTAGGAGAAAAATTAAATTCTTTTGGACACTTTTCCCTAGGCCAAAGATCAAAGCCTTAGGGAACCACCTGTCCTCCGGTACCAAATTTCAACAAAAGGACCTTCTTCAGTCTGCATACATGGGACTCCTTCCCATGCACCTCAAAGCCTTATGGTTGCTCAATGTACACCTCCTCCTGTATGAAGCCATTGAGAAATGCGGTCTTCACATCCATCTGGTGGATCTTCCAACCCATCTCTGTTTCTATCGATATAATGGAGCGAATGGAAGTATATCAAGCCACGAGAGCGAAGGTCTCGTCATAATCTACTCACTCTACCTAGGAGAACCCTCTAGACGCAAACCTTGCCTTGAATTTCTCAATGTTGCCATCTGGAAGTAACCACGGATTTTCCCTCGAGCCTTGACACCACCTCCCAAACATCATTCTTCATAATAGAAGAATACTCCTCCTGCATAGCCTCTCTCTAGACCTGTTGGCTAGCTGCCTCCACATAGCTAGAAGGCTCAGAGTCAACGATGTTGGCAACCATTGCCATATAGCTACAGAACCTCTCAGGTGGTCTGCTCTCTCTAACCGGTCTCTTCAGCCCAGCAACAGATGTGGCCTCTCTCAAGGTGTCCTGAAGCCACTTGGGCTTCCTCTTCCCTGAGCACACTTCTCCCACCGGAGAATGAAACTCCTGATCCTCATCAGGAGCCTGAATTCTTGAAATTTTGTCTGTTGTCCTCCTGCCTGAACCTGAACCTGTAGATGTTGAAGTACCGTGTGAACTATCCATCAGTGGACTACCTATTTAACTGCTCTACATGCTGCCCAAAGCACCACCCCTCTGACTCTGCGAGCCATGTAGAAATTTTAATACCAACCCCGGTTTTCAGTGTCTCCTTATTTCTCCCATAAAGTTAAATACCCATTCCCATAGCCATACATTCAACAAGCTGGAAAAAATAAATATTTTCTGAAAACACTAATCCTGGAAATTTCAATGCTGAAATGCAGAAATAAAAACTCAGAAAATAAATCAGCCACACAGAATTTTGACACGTTGATTTTTGGTCAACTTGACCCTGGAAAAACCCCCTACAACTCTTGGGGAAAACCAGTTCGAAAGCTCTTCTTATTTTTGATAAACTTTTACAGTGAGACAGAAATTACAACAAAAATTCTGTAATAACCCTGTTCCGAGAGTTCTAAGATTGTACCTATCTGAACTTAAGTTTAAGTAAAACAGATCTAATAAAACATTGTAAGAGTCAAAATTGAAATTTCAGCTTGCATGATTAATCTATATGTAGAGAAATCCCTGAAAATCAGCACAAATTTACAATTTCAAATCCTGAAGCGGCTAAAGATTAGCTGAGCACCTGGTGATGTCGTGAACAGAACAGATTACCGGGACAATCAAATCCTCCCAGCCAAATCTGGGAACAATCCCAGACCCAGAGGATGTCTCCTCTGCCCCCGTGCCCAGATTTCCAAGAACAAGAGACTCCTTCCCAAACCATTCAAGCTGACTTTCCTTCTCCCTTAAGCAGAATTCGTTTCTTTTCCTCCAAAACATCCCCCCCCTTCTCCTCCATATCACCTCCTTTAAATAATCTCCCTCCACCGCCCCTTACTTCCCGGGGTCTTATCCTTATTAATGGTGATATTTTATGTATTTATGGTGGTATACTTTTCATTATATTTGGATAGGAATATAATCTAAACAATCTTCCTCCACCGCCTCTAACCTCCCGAGGCCTTATCCATCCTTATGTTCACATTAAATGTTGTTATGGTGGGTGATCCACATTAATGTGAGTACGTATACATATTTATAAAGGTGGAATTTTATTTAAGTATTTTTTTAATATAAATCTTTAATATTGCCTACGCATTTTTAACTTAAAGATTTATTAACTTAAAGATTTTAACTTTATTATTTCATTTCTTTCATTACCTTGTTTCATAAAATTTTATACTTAGTTGAACTTAATATAAATCTGAAATCTTAATATTAAGTTCTCAATCTATGAAATCTTGATATTAGTAGGTAGGTGTACTAGTGCGATGTGGGCGGTATAGGCAAGTGTAGCTATCAAATGCCTATATCGTTCACATGCTAATATCGTTTTGTATATACTTGGGAATGGGTCGTTACATACTTCCTCCCTTCAGAAAACTTCGTCCCGAAGTTTATGGTTTTATATACTCATAACAATATTGTGTTTTTAGAGATTAGGGTGATTGTAGAATGCATGTATTTCAAGATTGAATTTTTCGTTTAAATAAGTATGTATCCGTAATTTAATTGTTACTTCCCATCTTCACCGAATCTCCAAACTATTCTAAAATCATCCTATCCTTCCTAATCTCTTCCACTCCCATCCTATCCGTCCTCTACAGGAATATGCCATGGCATCAGTTTTACTGATCCATTCATAGACCTCAATGATGTCAGAGTCGATTACGTCGACCTGACATGCTTGTAGGCATCCGGCAGTCATCATCACACGTCTAAGGGAGCGTGACTCGCACAGTCCTCCCATGACTCCAGGTATTGGAGGATAAACGGTGGGCAACACCTCCACCCCTCCCAGTAGGACCAGGGTCAACACCCTATCGTGGGATCTCAAGGAGTCTCAACTGTTTTTGGAAATCTGTCATCACGTAGATTGCTTCGGTAATCTGTTTTTCTGCATGATAATCACTGGTACATAATCTGCAATGTAAACACTCGTACACATATTACAACATATGCATCTATATTGTTCATAACCAATTGTTACCCATATAACAACCTCTACACATTCAAAATACTTTGATACGTATGATATCAATCCTAGATTTTATAAAAAGAAAATTTGTTCACATAGGTATCAATATGTTCAATAAAATTTCTCATTTCAGATGCTGCTTCGGTTTAGTTCATTCATGTTCTATTTATGACGAACTGCTTTAACCATTTTCATTCTATATACCCCTATTTTTCACTTTTCATATTCACAATGTAGTTATTATTTTATTCCCTTTCCTTGAATCATATTTGAAATGCAATGAAATAATTTTATAGATATTTTCATCTGTAATGTCTAATCTATAATTTCACATTCTTGCAATGTTAATTTAAATGACATATTGCATACTGGTGTCCATGCCCTAGTAAATTTAAACAAACAACATATATCCTGTATCACTAAATTGAAGTAGCATTCTATCTTTATGGGTATCCATGTATCAATGAGTAAAATTCATTCTTACGAGATAATTCAAAATAAATTTTATAAATTCATGGATAAGCTATGACCACTATTTATACATGACCAGTAAGCTGTGTGATTATGATTACAAAGTGGTAAGTTAGGCTAGTATTTGATTATGTCATACTCTTCATAGCTAATAAAATCAATGGGAATCAGTGAAGATAGTGATATGTTAATAAAGAATATTGAACCTTTACCCTTAACTCCATATTAGTACAATACTATCTTGTTTATTATGTAACATGGTGAGAGATGAACCTCTATACTAAAAGAGCATTTATTACCGTTATAACAGGTTAACCAGTGTGAATCCATTGAATAGTATAGCTTATATAATACTGATCTTACGAATATGTGGACTACTAGAATCTTATAGTAAGCCAGAGTATCACCATGTGAAATAGGTGAAGCAAGATGGTCTCTCTTATATACGAGTAGAAGATATATCGAATAGGATTCAATCTTTATCAAGCCTATGATTGCCATTACTTCTATCCTTATTCATACTCAACTAGTGAATGGTACAGGTGTTACTAATAGTGATGGAAACAATCGTAATGTGTTAAAGCAGATACATGTACGGGTTTATTGATGTGGAAACACATAGATCAACTACATGTTAGGTTATGATTGGAACCCTATTCAGACAGACTAAGCTAGCATGATATGCGGTTACGACTGGTAAGTAGCGTAACTAACTTGATAGGGTGATATCTTAGGCATAATATGCGTCACTACCACCTTCTCTATTATGAAACTAGCTTATAGGTAATGATATATCAGTAAATGAACACGAGATACACGAGCCCAATACATATATGATACAGGTTTATTACGGAATCACTTAGAGCACTTGAAACCATGATTTTATATGTAAGCTCTAGTCCAAATAGATATGGTATTACACTCAATAAGCTATGAAGATCATATGGTTCACTGTCACTCATATATTGCACTTACTCTAATTATGGTTATACACTCCTTGTTATTACCAAATATACGTGTTACTTTAAGCTTATCGATCACTATTTATTATGGATTCTTATTAATTATAACTATTGTTATAATCACAACTGTAATTAACAGAGTCAAGTAGATCACAATTTTTGTACTAGCAATAAGCAGATATGTATGTTATTAGAATACCTGTATTTCAGATAATGAGTGCCATTCGTGAGTATCCATCCTATCGCTTCCCTTTTGTTCCCCTAGATATGGAATCACAGTTAATTTCATAATGGTACTGGACAAATGGGCAGATAGTATAACCACCAAGTAATGGAAATGATTATGTTATCCCAATCTTATCACTTATATATATGTAGTAGTAAACCCATTACACCATTATCATAAGCTCTATTATGAGAAAATCCCATGAAATCATAATTACTATGCACTTAGTATCCATACATGCCTAACTACTCCTATATGAGCATAGTGAATGTTCCTTTACCTCATCTATATGCATAGAATCGTTCGATCAATCCGTGATATGGAACTCGGTCAATGGTAGAGATAGGTAGTACTAAGGTCATTAAGAGAATAGAGTCACCACTATTCCAGGAACATGAGCTTGTATCCTTATTTGTTACATGAGATACAATGAGTGCAAAGACAGGGAAAATTGTCAATATCAAGAAAGGGCAATTTTGTGCTTCATTGTTATCTCTCTGCATGTTGTTTATTGTTTTCTTTCTGTTTGTAAGTAAAATAATTATTATATCACCGCGCATAGAATAGTTCATTTTCATCAAGTAGAGTTGATATCAATGCCTCTCAGGCCTGATCTCTGCACCATTCATCCTTGCACCTGAAACAGATAACTTTTGTACAGAATTGATAGACTTTCTGTTAATGTTTTGATTTTTGAGTAGTTCTACAATGCCAAGCACAACTATCATAAAATTTCTCTCTAAATGATAATGCCTAAAAGAGATAGCCACTGCAAGCAGCTACTCAAAAGCTGATCGATGTTCAGGTTCATGATAAAGCTACAAAATTGATGAATATTTCTTCTTTTGTTCTCCTCTTGTCCCAGCTTGATCATTGAGTGCTTTATCATGATAAATGCACTCATAGATTTTCTTTCCTGTGTCCTAGTATGTCTCTCTGCAACATTCAAAATGGAAAATAGTTTTGTTAATTCTCTTATTTGATGAATCACATTGTCAAACTTAAATTAGCTTTATATCGCTCATTATCGAGTTTCATAACCTTATTTATTATTAATTTTGAGTTTCCTTCCTAAATTCGTTGCTATATGTTGATTTAATGCTATCTTAAGCTCTTCCTTGCTGCAATTGCCTTGCCATAGTAGAAGCGTCTCATATACGTAGTGCATAAAGAGAAATTGTATCTCTTTGGTGATTTTATAATACACATACAATTCCCACTTTTTTTTGGGGATTACCTCTGGACGCCGCATCAAGTTTAAGCTTATGGAAGGGGAGTCTCCAATGTAATGTGCATAAATACTTATATAATAATAACAATAATGATCAGTCACCAAGGTTCATAACCCTTCAAAGACCAGCCAAGGTGTAGACACGCATGGAATCAAAACTCCTACTAAAAACAGAGGATACCAAAATATCTGTCAAGATATTGCAGATTTGTTACAACTACAAGCAAATCTTGGCTTGGCTGAGCCATTACTCTCAAGATTAAAAACTTTTTGGAGCATAAAGGCAGGACATCAACTATCACACTATATAAAAACTTACCATGGAGCTCTGGGAAACAGGGAATTTGGGCAATGGTAATCTATTGGAGTTGCTATACTCACTATGATATTTGCCCATTCAAAGTCACCTAGAAGCAGCCATACTAACTTGTAATATAACATAGACAAATTTCCTTTAATGCCTCGGGAGGGAAGGTGTTTTTAGGCTGACAGTAAAGCTAGTCAAACCATCAAGAAATCGCAGTTGTCTCAAATTCAAGGTTAAAATATAAAAATTGAAGGAAACTAAAGTTAAGAGTAAAGACCTGCAAGTAATGCGGATCCCTTGATACCTTAATCACCTTGGAGAAAAGATTAATAATGTCATATAATTAATATTAAGATATTAAAATGTAGGCTTATTTAAAGGTTCTTATTTCTCAAGAAGAGAGAGAAGGACAATTTCAAGTTTATGAGACTGCCACATATTTGTAGAACTTGGTGGTAACTATGGCATACTCATATAAAGATGCTTTTAAACAATATGTAGAAATTTTTGTTTGTACGCAATTAATGCAATTTCAAAATTTTCACCTCGACCTTGGGGTTTCCTAGATCTATTATTACCTATGAACTTTCAGATTTAGGTCTGAATCTGAAACATTAACTTACAACATCGAATACCTTACCTTTCAAACCCTCACCTTTAGATAAAGTCCTAAAGCTCAAGCAAGGACTTAGAGAAACTAAGAGGAATGGCCATTGCCATCTCACCAAACCTCTTCACAATTAAGGCCAGCCGTCCTTCGGTTCAAGGGGTCTCTCCTATAATGGGATTCCTAGAATAGAAAAACCTAAATACCATCACTGTAAATTGTGATTGCCATCTTTTGGGTACAGCGGTCCTCCCTTTATCAACAGCACTTGTACCAATAGCTGTCCTTGACCTATACAGGTTCAAAACTTCAAGGTATCAAAAGCTAATCATGTAACAATCAGTAACACTCATTCAGGTACCAGAAAGATAGGGGCAGTAAGAAACGTATCTTAATCGCTCTTAACTATACAAATTGCCTTTCTTCCTCAGGAGACCCTGCTAGTTCGAAACTTTGAACAGAAATTAGCTGTCAGCTGCTACATATTTTCTCTCTGTTGAATACAAGTTCAATAGAAGCTTGACACAACTATACCATTTGAGCTTTAATAACGGATTGTTAAGTAAATGGCAGAAAACATGAGAAAATTTTCACAGATAAGTTGTGCATTATGGAATGCAACTGTACCCTTGCCATCAACCCCTACTGCTACTTGCAAGTTACTGGATTCAATTTTCAATCAACAAATAAAAGCGTAGTACAGTAATAGTAAATACAACTATGGACTATGAATGCTTACAATTGATGAAATCAGCCCTATTAACAAGAATCAAATCCCCTAAGAATACATTGCTTCACAGATGAGTGAAATTAAAATGTCAGAAGTTTAGACATATTCAGCAGTAAAAGGAAAACTGACCTGCAAATGTTCCACGGAAATACTTAATCCAAAATCAGAGAATGCGCGTTTAAATGGACCCTTAAATCCAGTCCATAGCGCTGTGAATTAGGGACAAGTTGGCACACTTGTTCAAAACAGATGGTCCAGGTTCAAATCGGCATAGTGTAACCGGTCTCCCTGACTGTGCAAAGGCGTTGTTATACATATCTATTTCGCCATTACGACATATATATATATATATATATATATATATATATATGTATGTATGTATGTATGTATGTATGTATATTTTTGACTGGAGATTTGTATGCACTTAAATACTGTGTTGATACGATCTATGTGTGTACATACGGGAATTCCAAAAATAAAAGCAAAAATTTGATAATTCAAAGACTTAAATACCGCTGTTGAGAGCTACAAGATACAAATATCATCAGGTTTCTAAGAGCCTATGCATAGCTTGTTGGAGTGATAACATTCATATGCAAACCATAAAGGTTCTGGCGGTTACGTTAGATCTACCAATATTGGCATAACTTTTATACAATACAATTAATTTAAAATTATTTTCGCCATACTTTAAAGTTTGATATATGTAACAGCAAGAACACCTCCATTGTAAGTGCTCACAAATAATGCATCCTCCCCACCTTTTTCAACCTTGTCTGGATGTGGGATGAGCCGAGTTCCAACAACAAATGACAGCTCCGACCTTTCATTGGAGGACAGGGCTTGCGCCGAGGAAGCAAGAATTCGTAGACGTTGATTTCTTCTATCGAAAATCGTCCCTCTGTTTGCCAGAGAAGGGCAAACGGGTGGGAAATGCGCTAAATTTCTCCGAGAATGGATTGCCAGATGTGAAACCCATGTCGTTGGAGATGATGTGGCCATCATGATAGCCATCCCAACAGTAATAATTTCTCGAATCACAGATGAACGCGAGAAGATGGACGGCAAATTCAGAGGCCCGCACAATGGAATGAGATAACACTGGAATGAGATAACACAGGAATCTTATTTGGTTGAAAACCCAAAGGTCACATATTAGATTGAAGTTCCGGCAGTTACTTTAACCCTTATACGTATAACTATACGTTGACTTGGTTTGCTAGTTGGCGATTCAAATTTACGTTTAATATATTAATGTGTTTAAATTTACATACGCTTTTAACAAGGGATAAGATCTCGGCTATGGTTTTTATATGCATAAGTTTGAATTAAATAAATGACAGCGTTTTCAAACGATGGCGGTGATGGCATTTAAATTTAAATTTCTATTTATATCCCCGCGATCAGATAAACCAAAACAGATCGTGACCAGCTGTGGCATTGACTAGAGACAACGCAACAACAGAGTATGCCAGATCCGTTAGCTAGCTTTACCTATGCTGCCCACGATTTTTTTTTTTTTGACAGCAATTCAAGTGATCCCACCCAAAGTTTGTGGAAAACAAGTCAAAGATGACGTCTGGCAATGGTCTAAGATGCCCGAGCAATCGGTTACTTATGGATCGAACAATATACCTTCTAAATTCATTCTCGTGGAATGCGTGCATGGAACTCCGGAATTTCTACATGGTTGTAACTTCTGCGTGTTGGGGCTCACTGTCTACAATGTTCAGCGGAAATGTATTGCCCACATATCTCATCGGTAACATGGAGGGAAAGACTCAATTCACTAAACAGTATTACTATCCAGAAATTTCAGCAAGCCTGTGTTTCAGTTTTAAGGTGCTTCTTGCATAGAGATAGAGCCGTGGAGTCTCAATAATACGCACATTAGTTTACACAGATTTGGATGTCCAAGATATACAGAGATAATGCACGATATCTTCAGACTTAGATATTTTTGGATGCCATAACACCGAGAGAGTTCGGATGACATGCCACAGAGATGATATTTCCCCGTGGTAACTCAAACCTTACCCCTTACTTAACACAGAGATATGTCACCGATTCGTGCCTATAGATAGAGCATAGGTTTCTCTGCTTTGCGTATAGAACAGAGATAGATCAATGACCCAACACAAAATTCGATTTTGATTAAAATTTGTTAAAAATTTTCGTTACAGAACTTAGCATAAGAGTGCTATAGAGCAAATGCAAGAGTATAGGATGCTGCTTGGATTTATTTCGGAAGAAGAATTTTGGCCATCATCCACAGCGGTTCGGAATTCATGGCTTGGACAAACCACAGACTTATCCATCATTAAACATAACTTCAGGCTGGGCAATGATTGTAACAAAGACTGTTCAGATGTAAAGCTAAAACAGAGGGATGAGGTGGGTGTTGGGTATGAAGATGTCAAAGAGAGAAAAGGAAAATTTGAGTCAGTCAAGGATTTTCCCAAGAGGTATATACTGATGGTTGGAATCCCATTTCTGAGACAGTAGAGAAAAGGTTATCATTGTATTTAGACACATCTTTCCCTACAAAGTATGTAATGAAAATATCAATCCTCCAATACCCAAGTCTGTTACCCAAATGCAGGGACCGAGAGCCAAAACTTTAACTTATTCTTGTAAGTATTATGTGTTATATTTAGAGTATTTTGAGCTTATTATTGTCTATTATTTTTGTGATTATAATCTGTAACTAAATCTTTGGATTTGATGCATACGATGGTCTGCAAAAGGAGGAAAATTATGGAAGTAAAATACCTTAACCAATCAGTCATCTACAGTAATAGCTGAAGGTACACCAGCAGAGGTCAGGTCAGGGTTTGTAGCAGGACATCCTCAGACATAATCTTGGCAGCAAGCAGATTCAAGGCATCTTCA
Organism: Pinus albicaulis; assembly: GCA_034641835.2. Taxonomy (NCBI): domain Eukaryota; kingdom Viridiplantae; phylum Streptophyta; class Pinopsida; order Pinales; family Pinaceae; genus Pinus; species Pinus albicaulis. The sequence goes on along the minus strand of CM076578.1, from coordinate 1,956,021,308 downwards.
GCTACAGCAGTGGCCAAAAGACTTAAAGGTACAGAAGTATGGCTCGCTATTGGAAGTTTTAATGGATATGAGCATCGGTCTATCCATTTTGAAGCAATTGCTAAGAGTTAAAACTAGTACCAGGGTCCTCTTTACCAGTACTGATCCATGTAAACCTTCGTTAAAACCGTAATAAAGTGGCTGAATATTACCAGAAATGTGTTATTGTAAATTATGGGTTGTTTGTAGTAGAGATTTTACTGTTTCAATGAATATAAACCAGAATGACAGTGTCCCTTAAAATGAATGTTGAAGCATATGGCTCTTTCTGAATGGCTTATAACACAATTTGCTTATAATACAATTGCTAATTTAAGCTTAAAATCTGTCTACCTTCCATAACACCATCTTACTAATAAGTCTGAGAGTTTGAACAGGCTCTGATCTGCATTAACGTTTTTTTTTTTTTTAATTTTGGGAAAAGCCAGAGACTGGTTTACACAAGCAGCAGCTTATAAATGAATTCTTAATAGGCCTATAAGGTCGTAAGAGGGTTTGAAACAACCTCTGATACCAAATGTAATAACCCTGTTCCGAGAGTTCTAAGATTGTACCTATCTGAACTTAAGTTTAAGTAAAACAGATCTAATAAAACATTGTAAGAGTAAAAATTGAAATTTCAGCTTGCATAATTAATCTATACGTAGAAGAATACCTGAAAATCAGCACAAGTTTACAAATCCTGAAGCGGCTGAAGATTAGCTGAGCACTTGGTGATGTCGTGAACAAAACAGATTACCGGGACAATCAAATCCTCCCAGCCAAATCCGGGACCAATCCCAGACCCAGAGGATGTCTCCTCTGCCCTCGTGCCCAGATTTCCAAGAACAAGAGACTCCTTCCCAAACCATTCAAGCTGACATTTCCTTCTCAATTAAGCAAAAATCGTTTCCTTTCCTCCAAAACATCCCCCCCTTTCTCCTCCATATCACCTCCTTTAAATAATCTCCCTCCACCGCCTCTTACTTCCCGGGGTCTTATCCTTATTAATGGTGATATTTTATGTATTTATGGTGGTATATTTTTCATTATATTTGGATAGGAATATAATCTAAACAATCTTCCTCCACCGCCTCTAACCTCCCGAGGCCTTATCCATCCTTATGTTCACATTAAATGTTGTTATGGTGGGTGATCCACATTAATGTGAGTACGTATACACATTTATAAAGGTGGAATTTTATTTAAGTACTTTTTTAATATAAATCTTTAATATTGCCTACGCATTTTTAACTTAAAGATTTATTAACTTAAAGATTTTAACTTTATTATTTCATTTCTTTTATTACCTTGTTTCATAAAATTTTATACTTAGTTAAACTTAATATAAATCTGAAATCTTAATATTAAGTTCCCAATCTATGAAATCTTGATATTAGTAGGTAGGTGTACTAGTGCGATGTGGGCGGTATAGGCAAGTGTAGCTATCAAATGCCTATATCGTTCACATGCTAATATCGTTTTGTATATACTTGGGAATGGGTCGTTACAAATTCCAGCAACTTAACAAATGTACTTATCTCGATTTCCGTGCTTATACACCGCCTTGGAAAATGTGCCAAACAGTAAACTAACAAAACACAAATTTTACAACATTTAAAACAACATTAAATGCTGACTGCCTTTCTCGATTTTTGTGCCCAACTGTACAGTCGTACTATTGTATGGACTGTATGGAATACACAGCAACACCTCAATTTTCGTGTCTCATTTTGCCTCGAAAACAGTGCTGAAGTTGTTGTACAATTGTTGTACAGATTTCCTCGAAATCTGTGCCACCAAACAATAGTATCTCTCCTTGATTTTCGTGCCCAAAATCTGCCTAGAAAACTGTGCTGAAGATGTTGTGCGGATTTCTTGAAAACCGTGCCTCCCTCGAAAAATGTGCCACACTCCTGTTGTACAGATTTCTGCCTTGGGAACCGTGCCTCTTTGTTTTTGTACGTATTTGTTGAACTCTCTAGTTGCTACCTTCCTTCTCCTCACTGCTCAGAAATTTCTCCTTTGCTTTCTCTCCTCCTCTCTCAATCTGCTCATAAAAGAATGAATGACCTTTTCCCTCATTTTCCTCCTTTAACCTAACCCTAAGTGACTTTTGGGAAATCCCTAAATCCAATGGCTGATATAGTTTTAGATCTAGGGCTGAGATTAAATGCTCATTTAAATCTCACTTTTTATTTTTTTAATTCAACCCAGTTTAATAAAGACCCACTTAGTCATTTATTTCCAAAATCACTTTTCACTTTCTAATTTCACATTAACTTTATTAAAGTCACTTTAAAATTAGACTTTAGTAACTTTATCACTTAAAGTCACTTTTAAATTAGATTTGACTTTATAACTTTATAAAGTCACTTTAGGAGAAAAATTAAATTCTTTTGGACACTTTTCCCTAGGCCAAAGATCAAAGCCTTAGGGAACCACTTGTCCTCCGGTAACCAAATTTCAACAAGCCACTGCTCACTGATGGACCTGACACCGTAATCAATGTACCTGTTGATCCCTGCCCACTAGATCCTTGTGACTAACTTAGCTGTCCTCCTCGAACTTCACATCTCGCCTAACAACAACTCTCCTCTATGCAGGAATATAAATCCGAAAGGATTTCGAGGTCTCACTGTAGCCCACAAAGATACCCTTCTCTACGGTGGGCTCTAGCTTGGTCCTCTTCTCCTTGGGTACGTAGGAGTATGCAATACACCCAAAGATACAAAAATGACCAATATCATGATTCTTCCCAGAAAAGCCTCCTCCGAAGTCACATGCCCCAAGGCACGATGCAGACTCCTGTTATGCAAATACACAACAGTGTTGTAGGCCTCTGCCCACAAAAACAATGGTAACCCCTGATCATGTAGCATGGCTTTGGCAGCCCCAACGATGGATCTGTTCTTCCTCTCCACAACCCCGTTCTGCTGGGGGTTGTAAGGAACTGTGAACTCCCTCCTGATGCCTGCCTCCGCACAATAATCAACAAACTCACCAAGGGTGTACTCCCCTCCATTGTCCGACCTGACGGACTTGATCTTTCGACCTCTCTGAGTCTCCACAAGAGCTATGAACTCCTGAAACCGCTTGAAGACCTCCCTCTTGGTCTTCAAGAAATAAATTCAAGTCCTCCTGGAGTGATCATCATTGAATAAAACATAGTACTCATATCCACTCAAGGAAACATGAGACATCCGACCGCTCACATCAGTATGAATCAAATCAATTATCCTAGTCGATCTACTGTCACTGCTGGGAAAAGGGGATTTGGCAAACTTGCCCATAGCACATCCTCTACATGTATCAATGTGATCAGTACTGAAATCTGGCACACCTGTAGTGATCTCCCGCAATGTCCTCAAGGCTCCATGATACATGTGCCCCATCATGCAGTGCCAAATCTCGCACACCTCTGAACTGCTACCTGCTGCTTGTACTACTGCTCAATGCCAAAAGGGGCTGAAATGCAAACTTGTACACATTTGCATGGCGTACAACAATCACTCTAGCTGACTCAGCTGGAGCGCCCCTAGGATATATAAGCACCTTTCCTCTCCTGAACAATACATCATACCCTCTGTCCTCCAATGCTGAGACGGATATAAGGTTCTTCTTCATCCTTGGCACATATAGAACATCTGACACCTTCAAGGGAGGTTTGGGTTCCCTATCAAATGTCAATGTCCCCACACTGGCTGCTCTAACAACGTTGTCGTCTCCGAGTACTACCTCTATATCAGTGCCACTCTCTGAAAGCTCTGAGAAGTAGTCACGGACTCTTGTCATATGACGTGAAGTCCCACTGTCATCATACCAAATACCTAAAGATGCTCCGCTAGTGGAAGGAAATGCACACTCCCTCTCAACCTCCGTGGCAGGTGATCCTGCACTAGTGGACTCACAAGCAATGAACCCAAACTCCCGGTCAAAGCTCTCTGAAAAGTCCTCTATCTCTGTTGATGGTGCCATGGTCTTGTTCTTCCCCTTCTTCTTCTTCTCCGGACACACAACTGCATAGTGTCTCGTTTTCTGACAATTCCAACACTTCACCTTGGAATAGTCTTTCTCCTTGTTCAGTTGCTTACCTTTACCTTTGCCTTTGCCCCCACCACCACTTGTGGAAGCTTGCTTCTTTTCTTTGCCTTTCTTGCCCCTTGCTACCAGTGCTACATCCTCATCCTCCTCAACTGGTTTGGCTGCCTCAAGCTGGTTCTTTCTGATTTCATTATGTATGCAATCATCCCACAACCTCTCCCAAGAGGGAAGGGTCTCACGTGCAACAATCCCATTAGCAAAGCTCAGCCAAGAACTAGGGAGGCCATTCACTACAATCCGCACCAACTCAGTAGGTGGAATGACCTCTCCAACTGTTGCCAACTCGTCTCTCACATTAGTGATATTTGTGAGGTATGCAGTAGCACTATCAGCCTTTGCCATGTTAATGGCCTTCAGCTTCTCCGTTAGGAACATTTTTCTGTTCTCATTGGTACTCTGGTAGAGATTGGTCAAGGCTGTCCACATCTCATGAACAAGTCTCTTTCCTCTCACATGAGGAATGCAATGGTCTTTAATACCATCCATAACCAGTCTCTTACCCTTGTTATTCTTCTTGTTAAAGTTTGTCAACTAAACAACATCAGTAGGCACATTCACAGGGCGTTGTTGGATACTCACCATTATACCCCAGACTTCTGCCTCCTCAAAGATGCTCTGCATTCTTTCCTTCCATATATTGTAGTCGCTATGCCCATCCAACCTATCCTCCACCCTCAAGCCCAAAGACATGCTTGTTGTCTTAATAAACTAAAAATGACACTGTTGTGGTAAAGGTTCAGTTTTCTGTGTGTAAAATCAGTTCGCTGTAATTTTTCTCTTTGTTGTCCCAAACTGCACTTTTCAGCAAACTAGCTCTGATACCATGTAGAAATTTTGATAACCCACTCCGGTTTTCAGTTTCTTCTTATTTCTCCCATAAAGTTAAATGCCCATTCCCATACCCATACATTCAACAAGCTGGAAAAATAAATATTTTCTAAAACCACAAATTCTGGAAATTTCACAGTGCTGAAAATGCAGAAATAAAAACTTAGAAAATAAATCAGCCACACACAGCAATTTGACACACTGATTTTTGGTCAATATGACCCTGGAAAAACCCACTACAACTCTTGGGGAAAACTAGTTTGAAAACCCTTCTTTATTTCTGGAAAATGTTTTAACAGAGAAGTGAAATATACAGGAAAAATTCCAGCAGACAATGTACAGACTTATCTCGTTTTCCGTGCTTGCCTCCACCTCGGAAAATGTGCCAAATCAGCAAAATAGTCAAAACAGAAATTTATTACAGCAGTGAACAGCCTTGAAACTCGCGCCCAATACTTAGTTGTACAATCGTACGGACTGTACAGAAAAGTACAGCAGTGCATCCTCGAAAATCGTGTCTGTTGTCTTGAAAATCATGCCCAGCAATCTCGGAAATTGTGCCTTTAGCTTAATGTACCTTCTCGATTTATGTGTTGTCCCTCTCCTTGAAATCCGTGCCTCAAGCTGTTGTAAAAAAATCTACCTCAAAATGCGTACTAATTAATGATGTACGGATTGCTGCCTCGAAATGCGTGCAGCCTCTCTCTGCTATACGGATTTGCTGAACTGCTCCTCTCCTTCACTTTCTCAAAACCCAGAAATGTCTCCAGCTCTCTTCTCCTCCTCTCAATCTGCTCATGAAAGACTGAATGATCTTTTCCCTCTTTTCCTCCTTTAACCTCACCCTAAGTGGCTTTTGGGGAATCCCTAAATCCAATGGCTCAGATAGCTTTAGATCTAGAGTTGAAATTAAATGTGCATTTAAATCTCACTTTCTATTTTTTAATTCACCCCACTTTAATAAAGACCCTCTTAGTCATTTATTTCCAAAGACACTTTTCACTTTCTAATTTCACATTGACTTTATTAAAGTCACTTTAAAATTAGACTTAGTAACTTTATCACTTAAAGTCACTTTTAAATTAGATTTGACTTTATAACTTATAAAGTCACTTTATGAGAAAAAGTGAAATACATTTGGACACTTTTCCCTAGGCCAAAGATCAAATCCTTAGGGAACCACTTGTCCTCCGGTAACCAAATTTCAACACTTCAAAAACAATAATAGAGGTCTGAGAAAATAAATACCAGTTAATAATTGTGGTGACCGTTGAAGACAGGCATCATAATGCGAGTTAGCAAAACAACATCCCACTTTCCACCAAACCCGCACAGCAAACGTTTTAGCAATGTATGAGTGGTCACCAGAACAACACTACACTCCCAACAGTTGTCCCCCATTACAATGAAATACCCATACGCAGAACAATAAAATTACGCTTCAAACAATATGAGCAGAGATACGCTCTTCCTATTTGTGCGCAGAATTTGTCTTAAGCCATTATTGTGCTCAGAAATATGAAGTATTTCGCCATGCTGGACAGGGAGAATTTTGCTCAGGAAATAAGCAAGGATTTCGGCCTTCAAATTAAGAGCCACGCCCAAAGTAAAAATGTCGGCTTAAGGAACTAAGCCTCCAATTTGGATAGACTTCCCTGTAGCATAGAAATACAACCTTGGTCCTTCGAGACACGCTGTTATAGTCAGGTAAATGTACGACTTCTATGGAAATTTCAAACCTGCAACACGCACACAGCAATGGCCGCCTTCTCTAAATTTTAAATTTCTCGATCCCTTGGTATTTGACCACCTCTTTCAACTTATACCTAGAATTTCTTGACTGTGGGAAATCGATCTAGAGGGAACTCCAGTGAGACAATTTCCGCCATGCTTTACGCCCCCAAAAAAATCTTCGACGTCTACCCAAAAGTTCGCGCAACCTTTTTGGACAGCTTGTTTAATAATATGCACTGCCTTCTTGGAATTTCACGGTCACTTTTTTTTCTCAATGGCTCCGTCACTCTTTCTCGATGGCTCAGAAGAAATAATCCATACTTCAACTTTGATGAAATATTCATGGCCCCACTTAGTAAAATGACACGCCACTTTTAATTTTTTATATGCCTGGCTCCACAAATTCTCGTTCGCTGCGCGTTCAGCTCGTCCGCCTTGTTTCTTGCTCCCGATGGCTCAGTTACAGCGCGAGTGGACACGAAGAATTTCGGGATGTGGCCCTGCCTTTCAATGGGATCGGAGTGGTCGACAACTCAATTTGTCACCCTTGAGTTGAACTTGCAGATAATATTACCCACCGTTCAATTTCGTTCATCACTCGACGTCGCGTTGATCCTCACCACGCGCATTTTGATTCTTGTAACAGATCTGTTCTCCTCTCTGCATTATGAACACCATAGATCATTCACTGTCTACGGTCTCTCAGCGGCTCCTTGAAAATCGATATTGGCAGCCATTCAAACTTCGAACAGGTCACAAGTCCACCAAATGTGCTGCTATGTTGATCTTAATCGATGTTGGGTGATACTCCCTTCAAAACCTTTGTAGACGGCTCCCTCAGCCTTATAACATTTAATGGGGCCAACACTTATGGCCTTCCAAATATGCATGACCCACGCCACGATGTCACCTTTGACGAAGATGCTTCCCTGAGGAAAGTAGTCAGTCTTCTAAGATCTGAGGAAGACCATGAAGCAAGGCCTGGAAATCAAGAAGGATCAAAGGATGAGATGATGCCCGATGTTGAAGGACCGATGGACCGGATTGATCCACCTCCTTCAGTGGGAAAGAGACCATCATGGCATAGGGACACTCTCGAGGATGCCGAGGGACATATGGCCCTAAGGGGGAGATTCCGTGAAAGCAAGAAGTCGAGTAGATACCATGGGTATCTAGCAGCCATGAGTACTATTATACAATCTGAGCCTGGATCTTTTGAGGAAGCCATAAAGCATCAAGTCTGGAAGGATGCTATGCATGAAGCATATGAGTCCATATTGAAGAATGATGTCTGGGATGTGGTTCCAAAACCGAAGGACAAAGCAGTTGTCACCTCGAAATGGCTCTACAAGATCAAGCATGGATCTGATGGAAGTGGTGAAATTTTAAGGCAAGGTTCGTTGCCCGTGGCTTCTCTCAAAAGGAAGGCATAGACTATGATGACATATTTGCACCTATGGCCCGATATACCACCATTCGATCTATTATAGCCCTTGTTGCTACGCAAGGATGGAGTCTCCATCAGATGGATGTGAACACCGCATTTCTGCATGGTGCGATAAAGGAAGAGGTATATGTGGAGCAACCTCTGGGGTTCGAAGTCCAAGATTGGGACACCCATGTCTGCAGGTTGAAGAAAGCCCTCTATGGGCTGAAGCAAGCACCCAGAGCTTGGTACGAGAGGATAGATAGCTACCTGATGAAACTGAGCTTCACTCGTAGTAATGTTGATCCGAACCTTTACTTCAAGGTTGTTAGGGAGAAGCCTCTCATTCTGGTGCGCTGTATGTGGATGAACTCTTCCTGATAGGTGCTGACCCTCTCATTCATCAGTGCAAGAGGGAGCTCGCTGCTAAGTTCGTGATGAAGGACCTAGGACTGATGCACTATTTCCTAGGCTTGGAGGTCTGGTAGAGACCTGGCAAGATTTTCCTTTCTCAAGGAAAATACATTGTGAAGCTTCTGGAAAGATTTGATATGGTGGACTGCAAGTCCGTGTCGACACCGATGGAGCTCAACTTTGAGAAGTTGAGCGACAGCACTGCTAGGCCCGTGTTAGCAAATCCTATGAAGTATCGTTAACTCGTAGGAGCCCTAATATTCTTAGTGAACACCCGTCCAGATATATGTTTTGCAGTGAACACTTTGAGTCAACAGATGGTTGAGCCTCATCACTTTCACTGGGTTGGTGCCAAGAATCTTCTGAGATATCTTCAAGGCACGATAAACCATGGGTTGAGATACACTATCGAGAGCGTGATACTCCTTGGATATACTAATGCCAATTGGGCTGGCAGTGTGGTGGATCGTAAGAGCACATCGGGATGCTGGTTCAATCTTGGTTCTGCTTCGATATCATGGATGAGCAAGAAGCAGAAGTTGGTGGCTTTGACCACCGTAGAAGCCGAATACATTGCAGCGAGTATGGCCTGTTGTGAAGCAGTTTAATTGCGAAAGCTCTTTAGTGAGTTGTTCGGACATGTGCTAGATACCACTGTGACACTCTGTGATAACCAAAGTGGGATTCGCTTGTCCGAGAATCCCATGTTCCACGATCAATCCAAGCATATTGATATCAGGTACCACTTTATCCAGGATATGGTACAGCGAGGAGCCGTAAGGCTCGATAATATAGGAACTGATGAGAAGGTCGTGGATATTCTCACACAGCCCCTGGGGAAGGTCAAGTTCCTAATCTTCCATGAGAAGCTTGGTATAGTGGAACAACCCTATGATGTGGGTCCTGTTGGACGATGAGCTCTGGGAGCTCTGCAGGGCTTTGGGGATAGCTTCTCGGAGCTATAAGCACTCACAGGGCTAGGCTTGTCGAACCTTCTGGTGCTTCTGCCCCACCATTATGATGTTTGAGTTGGTTCACCTCTCATTATCTGTGCCCCATATGCATCCTACCCATTGAGTTCAGAGCTCATGGGAAGTACCTCTCATTTGGCCAGTGAGGTGGGAAAAGCTAGAGACTAGTAGCAAAGACTGATGGATGCATCAGAGATTTTCGTACTCTCTATCTAGGATGGTACAGTCCAACCACTTGATCTGGGATCAAGTATAGTGAGGTTTCGGACCTCCAACTGACTTCGGGTCAGGTAAACCAACTTCAGGTTGGTATGAGACTCTTTGTGAGTCCTATAGAGGTTTCGGACCTCTGGGTTGAATCTGTCAGCCGAGAATGATGTCTTTGTGACTGACCCACTTCTGTTCTGAAATAAAGAGGCCAGCAAAGCAAGTTCGGTGAGATGACGCACGATGTTTGATTGCACAGGTGGATGGAGTTCTCCCTAGTTGAGAGGGAGTGTTAAAATTGGACAACTAGGTCCAAACTCCATGTTGTGATGCTCAGATGAAGACACCAATATTTTTATAGGGTTCCTCTTTCGGAGAGGTGCAAGATTGATCTAAAAATCATCTTGATCTGATGAGCAGAACATTTATTTTCAATTTATTTTTGATACTTTCAAAATATGTGCAGGTCGGCCTTAAGGTTTTACACCCCCAGCAAATGTGTCACACACCCTCAGTGATTGATATAAATAGAGTGAACGTTGGAGGACATTTCACTCATCTCCTCATCTCACATATTTCTCTCTCCACTTCTGATTGGTTTGAGCTCCAAGGAGGCAAATCTGTGGTTCACACGTGGGAGAAAGACGAAGACTATTTTTGCTGCAGCTAGGGTTTTGCCGCAGGTTTGACCAGCATTGACTTTGTCAACGCATGGTCCAAAAGAGTTGATTTCTGGCATAGACTTCGATTTATGCAGTTCGTACATTTGGCACAAGAACCGAGGTCAAAGGTTGACCGAAGACCGAGCTGCATTGACTTTTGCTTGCTGATGTTCTACGTTGACTTTTTTGGGCAGCGTTAACTTTTCTGGGGTTTACTTTGAGTTGACCGTTTGGCTATTTTGAGGGTTGTTGTGACACATACTGGGCTGGCTGACCAAGGAGACTTTGTTGGTTGAAGCATCCTACTGATCGTCGTAATGCAACAACAAATATATATTTTTCTGGCTTGTCTTCTGTTGATCCACTAGTATGTTCTATAAGCATTTTACTTAATGATTTATGTGATTGTTGTCTAGTACTGAAGAGAAAGTAAAGTTGCATCGAGCATAGAACATCTACATAAATTTACATCAAGTCACTCGCACCTATACTACAAAACAATCTCGCTTTCTCATCACATCATGTAGTTAACTTGTCTCGCATCTTTGTTTTGCATCTCTATGGATATGGTCACACATTCACATTACAGTATGGGCATCAAAGTATGATCTTGTTCTCCACAATTGGTTGGTATGTGTGCCATTATTTTCTGCAATCTTCAACTTACTGATATGGCATGGTATCGTTACTCAATTTGTATGGCATCGCCATTATGTCTATGCAATTCAATTGGCATTGATATACAGTTTTGAAAGGCATCAAAACGTTGACTATATATATATACACATGTGAGTGTGTCATCACAAACTGTCTAGTGATGTGGCTCTCGCCTTTCTCCATGAGTATTATGTATGAATCTCACATGACTCTTAAACCTTTGATAGCTGTGAAATTGATTCTTCAAAGGCTACAGTCATGTTGGAAGAGGGTTGAGACCCTTACTTCAAACCTATGTACATAAGAAACTTAGTTCAAGCTATTTGAAGGCTATACCTATTCAATTGAAGGTCAACATGGCTGGAGTAAATGCCCCAATTCCATATTTAGTCTGAGCTTGAAAGATAGCAGTAAAGCCAAATATTCATTAGTATGGAGAACGAGAAATTATGGCAAGAGAAATGAGTCCTTAGATTTATATATATGAGTCAAGATTGAATAGTAAAGTTTGAAAGTCCGACCCTGGAAGCCGACTTTTTCTTTGAAGGTCATCTTCAGTATATATATTGTTCGATGACCGAACAGAATGTTTGTCAAGGGTACACACACACACACATATATATGTTGACTTTAGAAGCATCTACTTTACAAAATGCAAGGCATCTTAATTATATATTTCATAACATCATTTTATAGCTGATTTGGAACAAGGGTCTACTTTACTAAGAAAAACTAAAGGTACCCTTATAGAAGGTGATCATCTCGCACTATATTGTTGATATGTCCCTGTCTTAAGGGCAAAGTAAATCTAATCTCTAAACACGATACAGATGATAAGAGCAATAGCATATCAAAAAGGGAGGGATAGTCCCATGTAGATAAATTTTTGTTTGAAGACTTCACATTTGAAAGCAGCAAAAAGGATAATGACATCATCAGAAATTACAGAACCTTTGTAAGGCAGTTGTCGGCAAAAGTCTTCTCTCTTGAAAGGATTCATCGTGACAGTTGGAAAAATCCATTGTAACAACGACAAAGGTATGTAATCTTGAGGTATGTACAATATGATCGTTTGGTTAAGGGTCTAATACAAAAATGTTTTAGGCTTAGTTGCTTCTATATGGTTCTAGGGTTTGTAGTCTTTATTGAAAGTTATTGATGTCTAGGATTGTAAACCCTAGATAGTACATGAAAACCCTAGCCATGTGGATACCCTAACTTGGATTCGCTTGATTCCCTCATAAAAACCCTAACCCTTGGTCACTAGGGTTTTTGTGCAATCTAGGGCATATGACAAGTATGAATGGATGAGGATGACGAGTTGTATATGGCATTATGTCCCTAAATCGAGGATTGGCATTTGTAAAGCCTAAAAGCCTATCCTCTAAAATTCCATGAAAACCCTAGATTATTAGGTTAACATCATGCTTTTGTTATCGCTTGGTTGTACTTATCAAAAAGTGGTGCAGGTACATCATGAAGAAAGCAAGTAAGATGATTTTATGTTTTGGCAAGCATGATGGAAGAAGGGAATGGTAAGGACACTGAGATTGGTGACTTGGTAATCAAGTAAGATCATTGGACACTGATATAAAGATTCATGTGAAGATCAGCCATGAAAGTGGATGGCCTGGTGAAGAAGATCTTCTAGAAGGTTTCATTATACGAAAACTTGATGCATTGGATAGCAGTCATCTAGCACATGATAACAAAGAAGCCCGTGCAATAGCTGGTTAGTGAAGGTCACTCAAGGATCCTCCATTGAATGACTTAGTGGAAAGAATTTTTCAATTGATAGAGGAAGGACCATGATGATATTGCAAATATTTTCTAGTCTCTAAGATTTGGAGCAAGCTTCATAGAAATTTGTTGGTACAGCTGCAAGATTATGAAGCCTCATCTTCAAGATGAAAAGTAGTTTAAAGAAGACTAGATGACCAACTGAAGTAAAAGGTATATGCTTGGTTGCTTTAGCATGATGTGCTACGGACTTGTTTGAGCTCTTCTGAATGAAGACATGATGATGATGATCAACATTGGATATGGTCTCGTAAAGCATGGTTGCTAATTTGAGAGGGAGCTACAGAAGCTCTGACACAGTAAGCCTGATGTGAAGACAACTACACTTGTTTAGATGCCTAAAGGAAGATCATGATGAAGAATGTTGATGAAAAACAAGATATGACATCTTGTGAAGAAGCTATCTGATGACTCTGATATTCGATGGTTCTGCTACCTAAAGATAATCTATTGATTGATGACTTTGAAACTTGGTCCAAAGGATTTGATGATATTGTACAATACGCTGACAAGATGAAAAATGATGACAAGAAAGATAGCAAGTTGCAGATAGTTGATTGGTCATGTATTGGAAGATCACTTTCCCGATGTTCAGAGGGAGCAAGATTAAAGCTTTATAATGTTTGGTTCGTGAATATGTAACTAATGAAGATTGATGATATGGAAATTGATGGTGTACCATGTCTTATTGAATAAAGTTGCTTATGAGGAAGGCCTTTGTGACGTTTAGAAAGGTCAAACTCACACATGTGATGATGAGAGAGCCCTGAGAGCTACTGCCATGATTTTGATCATAGTAGCTAATGAGGGACACTTCTCCCAAGATGAGAGGGAGCTCCTCCCGAGTTAAGAGGAAGTGACGGATATGGTTCTCTACTTCATGTGTCTGCACTACACAAGGACTAACAACCCTAAGTCTTAGTGAAGGCCATGAGGAGAGAATGGCGTTTGGAGGATTGGGTAAGCATCCGAGACCTATACGCATTGAGGATTGTAAATCCAAGATAGGTAGTAGTCTTGTAATTGACACTCTTTGAGGATCTGACAGGGTATCCAAGACAAGAGTGGTCAAAGAGGACCGATATTCCTTGAGAATTGGGAATCAAAGATAAGAATAGTCCTAGAAGGACATACCTTGTGAACATCCGAATGGGGTATGTGCCTTGAGAGGTAGTGTGGTGTCCCACGTAAAGCCTCCCAGGATTGTGCTCTGATCTATTGAGAGATAGAGTTGTTAGTCAAGGCCTTGCTATATGACAATGTTGGTCGATATGATAAGGTGCACTGATAGAAGTTGAAAAGATAGCTTATGAGATGGCTTACCAATCTGACTCTTCTTATGAGAACTCTTCAATGGAAGCATTGTTCTTGTACCTATGGTCAAATTATGGATACTCCCTAGTTAAGAGGGAATGTTGAAAAAATGTAATTAGTGTTGGTCTTCATAATTGTATTTTGTACTTGTCAAAAGAAAAAGAAGAGATTTATTTTGTAAAAGAATTATTTATTGTAAATGGATTTCTTGCCCATTGATTTATTGTCCTAGGTAAAGCACCTTGTTACTGCTCAAACTAGCAGGGGTCCTAAAGGGGATCCTTGGAGGGCTACAACGAGATCAATGGAGCAATAGCCCACTGTCACCTCGGCTATGGCTCCCTACTCTTTACGGACTTTCACCAACTAGTGGACACCCGATATAATAAGGACCACGAAATGAACAAGTCAATGATGGGCTGAGGGGTGATCCCAAGGGCCTATTCACAAGAGAGGCTCAAATGTATAGCTCGCTTGCTGTGGAAGGCAAGGTTGAAGGCTCTCAAGGAAGGGCTCAAGGAGAATTTCAAGGTTTAGGTTTAGGGTATGTATCTTACAATGGATGCCCTCAAACCCTAAAATTATGTGAAGCCTTGGATTCCAAGTGATCTTTGAAAAATTATCCTTAATAGCATATGGGACCACACGGGACCAAGTGGACCCGCAGTTAGGTCAAGGGAGTAGGGTTTAGCAACCATTGATATACTTGACCTAATCCAGAGGGAGAAAGGGACCAAAGAATGAATTTTCAATACATGGCAATGTAAGGATCCCAATGAGGTTTCTAGCCTAAGGAAACCAAGGGCAAGAATCAGTCTTCGAGCTAGGGCTTGTGATATCTCAAGATCCCACCGTCAGAATCTCATGAAATTTGGAGGGCTTCTTGAGGACACACCAGCACAGATTTGGACCAAAAATCGAAGTGTTTGAACTGCTAGATTGTGATATAATTGATGCCCAAGGGGACCTATGCAGGCTACGCCTAGAAAAAGGAGAAAATGAAAGAAATGAGCTTTGAGGTGATCACCAATGGAGGACTAGTGCCTAATCAAAACAGCACTGTAAAATCTGAAATACTGCTCTCAGTCAACAGCGGCCAAATTAGCACTAACCAAGAAGTCAACGGTGGTCAACGCAACAGCAAACAGTCCACTTGGAGCTCGATCAAACCCAATCAAATTCGGCCTAATAAGGAGGTTAAAGTCAACCCAAAACAGTCCTGAAAATTGTGGTCAAACTTGGTCAAATTTGCACTCAAGTCTACGGTCAACCCTACAGTCAGCCCTGCAGTCAAAGTGCCCATAAATTCTCAGTTCCTATGCCAAACTGTACGGCTTGTCAAAAACAAAATTTCTCCACAAAAATCGCAGTCAAAGTGCTAAGTCAACGCTAGTCAAACTCCTGCAACAGTCCTAAAATTCGGCCTTGCAATTTTGCCTAGATAATTCGTCCTTCTGCCACACGTGTGACAGAGAGAAGATTTGCCCAATAGTTGTACAAACCAATGCATGCGGATGATGATGCCAAATGACATGAGAGGGCACTTGTATTTATACAAGTCGATGAGGGTGAAGAGTCACGTCCATTGGGCTTCATGAGCCTACATGATGATGTGGCCGACCTGAACAATTTGCACGTGTGGGCATAAATTCAAAAACACACTTCTGCTTGTCCAATTTGGATGAGCTTTATATCAATTTTGGTCCTCTCAAAAAGAGGAATTTAATACAATCATCATCTCTATCAAATACTGAACTTACATGTGGTGTTATATGCAGACATTTATGATTGTATTAGCGGCATTATTATATGTTTTATTTTGGGTAGCCAGAGCTTGGCTCTATACAGTTTAAAATTGATAGACAGTTTAGTAGTTTTTACTACTAGCAAATGTAACATGTAACTTATCTATTAATGAAAAGTTAAGAATTTTTCCTTTGTGAAAAATCATCTCTATCAAATGAGTTGTCCCAAGGTGGAATTTGGCCCAAGTTTCCAAATTTAACAACCATAAAAACCCAAAAATGGTTTTTCTTAACTTCAAGCCGAGGTCAAACCCACCAAGTGGTGTAAATTACCCAATTTACCAATAAAAAAACTATTGAAGGAATGTTGATTTATAGCCCGAATACTACATAGAAAATTATGTAATTTTAACCACAAACTCCTCTCACAAAACCCAATAAATCTTGGGCAAATTCCAGCTAACCCGAAAATCCCCAATTAGTGCAAATTCCCTTATCTACCCAACTCTGCACACTTCTCCAAAAAAAACAAAAAACAAAAAATTGAACCATAATGCTCCAACTCTTCAGTCTTGCAAACCCACTGCAAAATCACTGGCTCAAATGAAAGAAATCTCCTACAAAACCTCCGAAAAATAAACTAGGCTCCGACAAATAAATTGGGCTCTAGCAAATAAACTCAGCCCCATCAAGAGAAATTCGGCACAGTAGAATAATTTTGGCCCCGCAAGATAAATTTGGCTCAACAAAATAATCTCAGTCCAGAAAGATAAATTCGACATGTTGCACTCAAATTATCAAAGTTTCAAGGAAGCAGAAGTGCCAGTCTTTTTTCAACAGATCGGATCACATATCAACAGTCTATGTGTCATGGTCACCCATTCGAAGTTTATATGATGTAAATGATTCTAGTAAGACCTTGAGTCTATGTAACAACCTAGGTAAGTCTTTGATTTTGGTGAAAATTTTCATCTTAGGAGGTTTTTAACCTCGTTGATTGCCTGTGTTTCTAAACACGATTAATCAAAGGAGTTTTTCCCCTCCAGCTTAAACCCCGAAAGCTAGAGTGAAATTTATTGTCAATGTCTTAGATGAGTCCCAGTGTTTTAGTCGAGTCTAATGTAAAAGTGATTTGGGAATAATTTAAGCTAGTTGGCTTAACTATTTTATTACAAATAACTTGGTCTACTAAATCATGATGTGTCGCAGATGGGTTATGTGTCTTGAGGGTCTAAGCCTAATGTGTGTTGAGAATTTGGAGGGCTTAAGATTAATACAAATTCTCTTCTTGATAATTACTTGTGAGCTTGCTTGTGTATCTTATGTATTCTCTTCGTTAATCTTTCATCAAGTCAATTATCAAAATGCATAGGACACAAATGTTTAAGCAGAAGTAACACTTTTATTGTAGGAAGGTAAATCACAGATTTACCTTCCTTACATTACACTTCAAATCTGCATTTCAGCATTTCACATTGACCTTTAGACCTTGGACCTTCAGACTTCGCTTTTACCTTCAGATCTGCATTGTTCCTTCAATTTGTACTCATGTACTTTCCATCATTTATACTATTGAATCTGCACCAAATTCTGTCCTTTAGATCTGCACTTTTCAACTGCTATATAACCTTAGACGGATCTGAATTTTCTGCTCCTTAAACGTTGTCCAACCTCGGACTAATCCGCAAATTCTGCTCCCTTTTCAACGATGTTCAATCTCAGAGTAATCCGCAAATTCTGCTCCTTTTTCAATGTTGTTCAATCTCAGACTAATCCGCAATTCTTATCACTGAGATCTTGACCAAAAATCTCAGAGATGTCTCAATTCTGTTCACTGTAATTTATGCGAAGTTTTCTAGCCTATTTATAGTTATTCGACCCTATAATTAGCCGACCTATTTAGTGAATTGTTGGGACATAATTTGAGCCGACCTTTCCAGCATTTTTCAAGCCGACTTTACAAGGTTTATCTCCAACATCTTGTCCACTATTTATAGGCTATTTTAAGGAGATGTTCCAACGCTGATCTTGAGCACCATATTTGTTGAGAACTTCTTTACAAAGTCTTGGAGCATATCCATCTGAACTGGATCCTTCATGATTTTGACACTTAATCCTATTTATACCTAGAAGACAAGAACCTAATAGACATCAAGAAGAAGTCTATCTACATGATAAAATCTTGCTCATGAAACCCATGAAGCAAGTACAACAAAATACATTTTATTATCTTTGTCTTATTTTCATAATTACATAGTCAACATGAAGACCGACCTAGTTACATTTTACAACAATGTGTATTTCTTCTTTGAATCAAAAAATGTAAAATCTTATGTAAATGAGGGTTGGAAAAATAATTAACGCCCCTTATGTGTAAATTAATTAATTTTTCTAGCAAAATAAAATAAAATCCTAAGCTAGAAAATTAATTAATTAGAGTCAAGTTAATTTGTCATAAGAAAATTAATTCTCTAGGTGGAAAAATTCGTAGGTCCTAAAAGAATCAAATTTTAAAGGTCCTCCACCAAGGGAATATTATATATTTCAAGAAAAATTGGGACCCTTGGGCCATGGTGGTTAAATCAAAGTCAAAAATTTGAGGAAATTAGTTTGGAGTTAAATGATAATTTCGAAATTTCTTCAAAAATAAAAAATCAAGGGCCAAGATTAAAAGATCTTGAAGTATTAATGTATTTATCAACAGCCAAGATTATTTTGACAAGGATCAAAGAAACTAGTCATTATTTTTCCACTTGGAGGATTTATCTATAAATTAGAAAGAGATATTTGAGTCTCTTGTCATCTTAGAAATCTGAAAAATCTTGAACTCGGGCTAAAATTGTTGTTAAGGCATTTTGTAAACTATTTACCATTGGGGAACTATTTTTTCTACCATAATAAAATGCTTTGGGGTGTGTTAGGGTCCTATAATAATAGGGTTCATAAAATTTTGAATTGACTTTGATAAGTCTTGTAAATATGTACATACTTTGCTTTTTGCAAGTTGTTTTCCCATATTTTGAAAAAATGAAAAATAATAAAAAATCAAAAAGAGGGTATAAAGTCCTAAAAGAAAGATCAAAGGACTTAGAAAAATATATACCGCAAAAAAAAGAAATAAAACCTGAAAGTGAGAAGTCCAAATGCCACTACTTTTACTTTTATTGCAAAAATAATGATTATGTGCAGAATGTCAATAAATGTCATAATCCATGATTAGTTAAACAGTTTAACCTTAACTTTTCATGTTTTCAATTTCATGTTCTAGATAGTGAATAATGATTTGTCAAACTGTTTAAACTTGACAAATCAGTAGATAGGTAGAGAATAATGAGGAGCTCAACAGCTTAATCTGAGCCCTCGGATGAAATAAGGTAGATTTAGATTACTTTTATGCTTTGAAAGAAAATGTTTTAAGGTTACAAGCCTAAATGCACCTCCAAAATGAAGAAAAAATGTTAGAAATGGAAGATTGGGTAGGTAGAAAGCAGTGAAGCAATCATGTAAATAATACATCATCGGAAAAATCACTAATTTCCCCTCCCCCGTGAATGTTTAGTATTCTAAGCTATCAATCAAACAGGCTCAGAGCATTTCTCTGACTTTTGTTGGGACCAGACCCAAGGCTCTATGACTGATTAGTTGAAAATATTGAGTTCTTATGATTAAAAATCCCCAGTTATCATCATTTACCCTTCATTCATGTACTAAAACCCCTTTTTTCCTAAGTAAAAACACACTCTTACTTAGTAAAATTGCAATCCCCAATAATTAACTCTATCCCTTCATAAGCATTCATAAAAACCCACAAAATCACATTTATCCCAAATATTATTCAAATAAATACAAAGATGAGCAGATGCTTGATTATTTTATACTAGAAATAATGTGTATTTTGTTTTTCACTTCCCTCTCATATAAACTCTTAACATATTTTATTAAATCCCTAAGAGATACCCTTTCCTATAGTATTAATTCCCTTATATTTAATAAACCCCAAAAACCCACTATTATAACCTTTTGACCAAAGTGTATTATCCCATGTGCATAAATAAAAAACCCAAAATAAAATCCCTTTGGTCTAAAAGATTATCCATATGCAAATATCCCGCCTTATAGTTGTTTAACTATTCAAAAAAGTTAAAAAAACTATATAAAATAATGTATTATTACGCACATTTTAAAACATTTAAAAAAAAATGTCGCAGCATAAACGCCGCCCGCGTATGTTTTATTAAATGCATTTAAACAAATGTTTTAATAAAAACATTAACCCCGCCATATGTTTTAAGCCATAATTAATCCCGCTGCTATATATAAATAAAACATTGCATATAAGGTTTAAAACATATATTAAACCATTCCACTACAGTTAAGCCAACCCGGTCCCACCTTTCCGTTCCATGCACCTCTCAAACCAATCTCCATCATTCACTTCGAAGCTTTTGATCCAACGGTCGACAAGCGATATCGCGTGAACAAAGTGCACGACTGATCAAACACAATATCCACACGAAATGGTTGGTTTTGCGTTGAACCCTCCCCTCCACGTGGCTATTTATGGTTGGATCACGTGACTTTGATCAAAAACTGCTTACCACTCCAAATCAACGCAATAAACCGTCGGTTTTCATCTATTCAAAAATCCAAAACCACCTTCCCACCATGATGCGACCTGTAATTAATGCCAAAGAGTTAATGCAAATACTGTTTAATAAAACCTTTGTATATGCATTTTTTACCTATCTTTCGCATTTGAACCAGTATTTTGCCCTCTCGACTCTGTAATGTTGCAAAGAGCCCCCTGATAGCCATTTTTCTGCTATTTTTACACTTAGAACCTCTGAAATTGCCAAAGAAACTTGAAAGAATTGTTGAGGAGCCGCACTTGCTCCATATCAACCACTGAAGATTCAATTTGACTAGAAGATAGCAAAAAGCCCTGTTAAAACCTATACTGCGTCAAAATAGGTATTTTTCCAAAAATTAAACCTGCAATTCAATTAAAAAACCTGTTAAAAGAGAGAATTAAGAAATTGATTAATTTCAATTACCCAAAAGTCCCAAAAACAGGCAAAACCCTGGCAAAATTTTACCAGGAATCCTAGAGTCTGCTGCACACCATTTTCAAAGAAAATTATCAATTTTTCACAGTTTTAGGGTTAAATTCAAAGCTCTAAAAGCCAAAAATCCTCAGCAGGTGCCCTGTATCTTTTGAAAAACCTTTTTTATCAAAGTTTGAGCCCAATTTGCAGTCAAGAGACTCAAAAAACCCTTGTTTTCTGTGTTTGACCAGTTTTTAGCCTTAAAACCTCATTTGAGAGACCCAATTGACCATAAAAGCCAGAGAAGCATTCTATCTTGTTGAGTTTGCCTAACCAATCCTCTGTCATAGTAAAATTGCCTCTGCAAACAATTTAAACTGGCAGAAGCCTATAAAAATGCCTAAAAAACAGAGTGGAAACAAATCTAAAGGTTCAAAAACTCCTAAAGTTGTTCCTGCCATGACTCCAAATACTGCCATTGTAGGCAACCCATTGCAGCCCCCTGTTGTTGATGTTGAGCATATTCCTCTAGTAGACATTGATTACAAAATAGTTGATCCTATAGTTGAGTTCAATTTGTTAGATATACACAACTGGTGTTTTGAAAAATCCCTAGATGAGCAAGAAGATGTCCATATTTGGGAATCCAATTTGCCCAAATATGTAGTCCCCCTGACTCACCCTGTCAAGAAATTATCAGACTCTGTCATCAATACTACATTCCTGAATAGAGAGCTATTGTCAATGCAAACAAAGAGGTCCAATTTACCATTACAGCAAAGTCTATAAACCAAATGTTACAGCTTCAATCAGACCCTCAAGCAGTACCATTATCTATTGAAGCCCTCACTAAGTTATATATTAACTTAGACTTTCCTAAAAGGTTTATGATCTTCCAGACTTTCATGCCTCTACATGTTGAAATCCCAAAATTAAACCCTCCATATTCCACTACCAAGTTCCCTGAAGGTTCAAGGCATGTTATCTCCATGCTTTCCTTTATACTTGGTTATTTCACCGATGAACATACTAATGAGTCAATATTGGGATTTTTGTCTACATTTTCTCCAGGATAGTCACCCTCAGTGATATTTGACTATGCTAGTTTTATAGCTGATAGCATTCACTATCAATTGTCTAATTTGCAACTGGAAGGGGTATTCAGATATACCTCTTATCTTTTACACTTGTTTCTATTTTTCCAATCAGAGAACTTTCCTATTTTACTTCAGAAATTGGATATAGAAGGAAAACCTCTATCAGTTGTCTTCTGGACATCTATACTCAGAAAAGAAGGGGCAGAATTCAATTAGTCAGAGTTTGCTGAGTTGTTTGTGCATCCATTGACTACCATCTTGACAAAAACAGAGCAGCCCAGAATCAGTGAGGAAATGAAAAGAATTTTGCAGCTATCAGAGCAAAGCAAAGTAGGTGATTGGTATTTATACAAGGAATTCACTGAAATCAGAGTTTTTGGTTCTAACTTATTGCCCTAGAAATTACCTAAGCATCCATCTATGAGGATCTTTGCCTTGGAATACATTAGGCAGATCCTGAATTCAGATTCAATTAATTTTATGGCAGCCAAGAAAAAGACTCAGTTTAAACTAAAAAATCAAATTGGGTCTTTCATATGTAATCAAAGAGAAGTAGAAAAATAAGCAGCAACTCAATTACAAGAATACAAATTAGAAGAAAGCTTTCCATGGAATTATGATCCACAAGGGATCTTAAGTAAACTAAGGGTAAAATGTAAATTGACACCCTTTATCCATGAGTCAAAGCCAGATATAGAGAAATTTGCTAATCAAATAGAGTGGATTGAGAATACTTTAATAGAGGCAGTAAACCAAAGGAATACTAGTCACCCTTTGGAAGTTGCCAAAAGAAGGAGCTTATACTGCAGAAACTACCACAGAGACAAAGTTTAAAATCATTTACAATAAGAGGCCAAAACTAGATACAACAGCTAAAGGCAAGGTAACAATAGATGTTGAAGATACACAGCCTTTGAATACCAACATTGCACAGATAGAGACCAATGTAGCCACAATAATTATCAGTGAGCCAAATCAGAATCAGGTACAGTTGAATAATGAAGATGCACAGATAATGGAGAGGCAACACAGTATGGAGGCTTCCTCCTCACACTCAGCTGAGGAGGACTTAGATATTAAAGAAAAATACAAGCAAATCAAATTGAAGAATGAGGAAATCAAAACTGAAATATATTCTCAGTTTTTGAAGTAGAAGCGAGGTAACCAAAATAAATTTTTATCAGCCTTTGATTATTCAACTCAAAAATTGATTATGTCAATTTTACAGCCCACTGTACCAGTGCCAAAGACAGTGGCTGATACAAAAAGGTTGATATGGAAGTAGCCACAGATAAAATCCATGAGTTGGATCAGATTGAATTCCACGAACAAACATCAGAGACGCTCTATTCCACAGTGACCACAAAAGCTATGAGTGCTCATAGACTTCAAAATACAATCTCTAATATGCAGGACCAAATGAAAATGGATAAAGCTTCACTATATGCAAAATATCTAAGGATAAAGGCCTTAGAAGAGTTAGTATTGCAGGTAGGATATGATCCTACAAACATAAAAGCAGCTGAAGCATTAGTCAAAAAGAAAAATGAAAACATAGCTGCCTTGAGGAAATAGCTTAAGCTTCCTCAAGGAGAACATCCTCAAACAAAGGAAGTTTTACAGGATCAGAAGGAGAAAGATGAAATGATGAGCTTGATACTTCAACTCACGGCTCAAAACAAAGAAATGGAAGTGCAAATGGACCAAGTTTTCCAAGAAAAAGAGACAATCAAGGAACCAGTTATTCCCACTGTTATCCCAGTCATCACAGCAGCAATACCATCTACTTTAGGAAAGAAATTGGCACCAAAAGAGCCACTGGCCACTACAGTGCCAGTGACTTCTTCAACTACTTCAGTGACTGAATCTTCTACAACAATGTTGCCACCTACAGATGAGAGCAGTCAACTAATAAAAGCAATGGAGGAAATGTCCTTGAAGACCAATGAAATCAATAGATTGACCAAGACAATTGAAAATTTTGAGAAAACAAGCAAAGCAGCTCAGATAGATGCCAAGATACATGAATAGAATGCTCACAGATTAAGTGAAGAGGTGAAGAAGCTCCAGAAAGAGTTAACTCTCAAAGACCAAATATCATATATTAAAAATTACTTATGGAATAATGTAATTAAAGCCATTCATGATGTTTAGCCATCAATTCAAGTAATTTTTTAGCAAAGAGAGTTACTGTTGACAGCTCAGGCAGAGATCCAAAAGACACAAGAAGAATTGGCAAATAAACCAGAACAGGCTATTAGGTTAATCAATTTCCTAAACAGCCAGAACAGACAGCAACTTGAAGAGTTAAAGATCAATGATAGGACAGTTATAATCCTGGAAATTAGGAAAGTAACTACCAAAAGAAATCTAATGAGGCAGCTTGAGGAGAAATGTGAAGGAATGAACACTGTTGTCACTAGATTTATGGTTAAATTCACTAATTTGAGGCAAAAGGAACTTCCAAATATTATGGTGATTAATGACAAGTTAATGCCTCGGAATGATTATGACAAAAAGATCAGAGAACATGCCAAAGAGCAGGTAAACAAGCCAACAGGCCAAGGTATTCCCACTGAGAAAGTATTGCTATAAAGTTTTGAAAATTTATTTTACTTACAGTATGAAATCAAACATTTGTTTGTCATCAAACCCACATTTGCCAAGTACACCGAGGCTGATGAAAATTTTAGGAAACTCAAGAATATTAAAATTCCTAAAAATGAGGAGTGGCAGGCATTGACTAATTTGCTATGAAGAAAGAAAGGCAAACACATGAAGAACAAAAATTATGTTTGTTGATTTCACAGTAAATACATACTTTTACAGCAAGAAGGCAATTTTCTGAAGGTAAAGAGGATCAGTAATAAAGAGTATCAACGAGAAAGAGTATCAAGGCAACTAGATTTTGAAAAATATCTAAAAGGCCAACAGGGAAGACACATAAGCAACCAGCTGTTTCTTATCTACAAACTATTTCTATTTATTTTGAATAAAATAGGACAGCTTGCTAGTTTGTTGAGCAAGTTGTCACTATTATTGTTGTAAAAGATTTAATTTTCCTAAGTTATTCCTAGAAGTCATCTAGGATATTTTGTAAGACATTTTATATAAATACTTCACTCTTGGATGTATTTTTGTGTGGAATAAAATTGTTGGAGATTACTATAGATATTTTCTTTGACTTGAAGGCTTTGGATTTCAATTTTGAGCAGCAAACTGGATCACCTTTTTGGCATCATACTTCAGGATCCTTGTGATAAGCTATCTGGAGTGAAGTACTCTCTTTAAACTTGTCATTGTTATCTTCTTTTGTTTCATGCATACATCTGTGTTTTAATTCTAAATCTGAATGTATAACTAGCAGTATTACTACAGGACATGTTAATAGCACCCTGTTTTTAACTAGTTATCATTTCCTTGTTTTCTTTTGATTTTCGGTGCAGGGAATTCTTAATTGCTCCCTCTCCCGTTTGACCATTTATCTTCTACTTCCTTTTTCCGAATCAAAGGATCCTTAAGTGCCCTTTATCCCGATCATACCATCTCAAAAAACCATTTTTCCCAAGATCTCCAAGGGTTATCTACCTTGCCCTGCAGACATTTGACCTTTTAGGCTTTGATCCTAGTTCTGTTAGCTTGACTTAGACTCCATAGCCCAATGGACAAGTAGATTTCCCTCTATCTACTCTCCAAGTGAAATTTTCCCACCAAATCCAACAAAACAAAACCAAATCTGCACTTTAATAACTAGCCTAATATTCGAAACTAAAACAAAGTTAAATCTTAAAGAGAGAGCCCTCTCTGAACCCTAGGAAGGCTAGATCCTAGAGTTTGAAGTAGGTTTGTGGTTACCTCTAGTATTCTTTGACTTAAAAAACCAAAATCCCGCAACTTAAGAATTTAATGGAGTGATAACAGGGTGCAACTCGAGGTGTTATTGTTTCGTTGATTTGTGGTATGTATTGATTACGAGCTTCCTATGTTGTGCTTTATGATTATTATTTCGAGATAATACATAGTGTTTGCAGGCACTCGATCCTTGGTCTCCAAGTTCATAGACTATGGACAAGGGTTACTTTGCTGGGATCTCTAGTTTTTATATGGTGGATTAAATCCTCGCTAGGGCTATAGTGAGCAAATATTTTCCTAAGTATTTTAGCCATTCTTTCAAGGAAAAATATTATAAAAAATAATTTCTCAATATCTATTTGAAAACCCATGTATGTTTTGTAAATGAATTTGTAAATTTAAATTTTTTATTTATTTTTTCTAACTTGGGTTGGGGTTTTAGATCTATTTTTGTATATATTGGGGTTTGGGTGTTTCTATTGTTATTTTTGCAAGTTGGATCAAGAAGCCAAGTGGGAAAAGAGCTAGATCTACGGCCCTGAGGGTGGGTAAGATCTAGTCTCTTGGAAAAAAAAATTTGCAGGCTGCCCACGGAAAAAATTTGGAAAATCAAAGGAGTTGAAGCACAAAAAAAATTGGAGCAAGGGTTTTGAAATTTTTAGGGCTTCTAGACCCGAATTTGGCCTCCTAGACCCCTACGTGAGCCTCTCTCCCTTTAGCGTCTTGCTCTAGGGCCATTTTTTAGCCTCCCTTGGAGTTTTGGGGCTTTGGCCTCCCTCCTTCTCCTCGGCCTTCCTTCTCCTCTTGTCCCTCCTCCCTCGGCCTTTCTCCCTCTCTCCCTAGGCCGCAGCCATATCTTGGCTTGCAGCTCCCCTTCCTTGGCCTTTAGGCCTTAGGCCTTGACCTAGGCCTCCTAACCCTCTTTTTCCCCTACGCTAGCCCCACTAGGCAAAGCATTGACCTTTTGAGGCCATACTCTTCCTCCTCATGGCCTGATCTATCATCTTGACCCTTTTATCCCCACAAATTCCGCCCCTGTGACCTTGATCTCCATTCTTGGCCTCTTTTGCCCCAAAATTGACTTGAAACCCTAATATGAAGTTATAAGGCTAAATATTTGGGGGTTTTGTAGGGTTAAGGTCCCAAAATTCATAACTTTCAAGCGGCAACATTATCCCAAAATTTCAACGATTTTCAATGGTGGAATCTTCAAGGCCTTGTGCATAGGGTTTGATTTCTAAACCCTCATTTTCTGCAATTTTATTACAGCAAGCAAAACACAAACTAATTTGACCTAGATCTGACATTTTAGCTTGCTGGACATTTTTGGACAACTGTAAAAATCAGATCTGAACATTTCTAAATCACATCCTAAATAAGGTCTAAACATCTGAATTTTAGTTTTTCGGCAAAACTTAATATTTTTAGACATTGTGGGAATCATCTTTAGTATTTTCAATTTGTTGATCTGTTATTAATATACTGCCATTATAAACTCATCAGTTCTGAAAATTGTTGAATCAAACTCTACTAAACCCCCCAAAATTGGAATTTTCAAGTTCTAATATATTTTTGTCATTTTTGGAAATATTGGTTATCTATTTTTGGCAATTTTATCTAGCTGATTTGTCACTGTTTCACTGCTGAAATGTATATATCAAATCTGAAATTTTCTTATTCGAAGCCCTAAAAACCCTAAAAATTGATTTTTCTCAAGTTTGGCAATTTTTACTATTTTTAGCCATCTTTGGGCATTGGAAACAATATCATTGTTTATTGATCTGTAGGTTAACTTGTTGCTGCAATTTATATCTCAGACCTGAAGTTTTGCTGAAAGATACATCTTGAGAAGGCTAAGATACATGTTTTTCTAAGTCAACATATTTTTGTGATCTTGGGAAAGCATAAGCATCATTGGTTTAGCATTTTCAAACTGTTGTTATAACATTGATCAAGTCTAAATTTTCTGAATATTTACTGCTGATATACATTGTCATAAATCTGAAATTGGTTAATTTCATTGATCTCATCGTTTGGTATAACATCTTGTGTTAATTGGTGAATAAAAGTGGTTCTTGAAGTTTACACGTGTATCTCTTGAAACTTATCTTGTTTAGGATTTGCATCATAACATTGTTAGGTACTCTTAAAAGAAATCTCACATAAGTACTTAAGTAATCTAACAAATCTTAACTCAAGATAACAATCACTCATAATCTCATGCATTTGCATATTAGATCTAGATTACGCTAATAATTTACCTCCTAGCATAAGCTAGGTTGATAGAAATATAGGGCAACCCTTTTCCGATCTAGCTTGAGGGATTCAACTTCTCCTAGTAGTTAACATAGTGATCTTGCAGTCGTCAAAGCCACAATATCTACAATGCTGGAGGCACTGAGTGGGTGGATGATGGAACACAGGGGGAGGTATCATTAATGAGGTTGTTGCTTGCTTCTCGTTGGCTTCCATTGCACAACTTACTTTGAGGATTGTTTCTCAAAACAATTGGGGAAAAGTTTACATTTAGACTAGGCATTTAATTAAAATTTAACAAGATCATTGCATTACACATAGGTCCTAAGTCTTGCATCTCATATAAGTTAGTCAATCATCTCAAGCAATGGGTGTCCATCATGTCATTTGGCCTTAATTTACTAAACGCAAGGATTTTTGACTCCATTAAGGCATTGGACTCATAATAAATAATCTAATATAATCAATAACATTGCTTAAATTCAACCAAGTGGCTAGGCCACTCATCCCTGTCTCCCAAGCAAGTTGGTTTCCAACTTGTTTCCTTCCATCTCATTCCATAGGGACTACCCCCCAGAGTCTGTTGTTGAGAGATAGCTGGAACGAAGTGGGCAGGGATCAGAGTGACCACCCTCATCCTGAGCATTGTCGAGGTGCCTGTACAATCAGGGCGACAACACAACCCAGCAAAATAATCTCGGTCCAGAAAGATAAATTTGATCCAGCAAAATAATTTTGGCCCAACAAAATGAACTCGGCCCAGCGAAATAATTTCGGCCTAGTAGAAAAATTTCAACCCTGCGATAAATCTGGTCCAACAATTTTGTTTTGACACACCTGCAACAATTATCCTCCAACAACTAGATTAAGAAATTTAACCCACGAACTTTGCTCCTTTATAATTTAGGAACAATACGACAACTTTGATTTTAACCCACAGTTGTCCAAAATCATGCTCTGATACCACTGTAATGTCGCAAATATAAATTTTGCAGAAAATTGCTTCAAGACATTTGTCGTTAATTTAAATGAACAATGTGAACAATTTTAAACCACAAAATCAACAACCAGAAATATATTCTGCAACTAAAAATAAACAAGATAATATGCAGATAATCTCAGCCTTATTTTATTAATATGAAGATATGTTGATGCAAGACATAATGATATCGCTGAGGTAATGGCCTAAAAAAGATCTCCAATAGTGTTGCAGTTGACCTCCAAAATACTGAACTAATGAATACAACCTATGAATTCTGAATGGATTCACCAAGGCCCACTCTCACTAAATCACCCGAGGGTTTCTGTCTTAGGGCTATTTAAGTATAGAACCGGGTTCTCAATCCTTTCACACAAGAAAATGCTCAAATCCAAGATATCTCCAAACGATCTCTGTGAAAATTTCACTATTGAAATCCTATTGCAGCAACGGGTAATATTTCTCCTAATTGTTAATTAATTTAACAATTTATCTGCTACAAAAAATATCGAAATAAACACACTGCAACCTTCACAAATAAAATTTTGCGGAAAAATAAAATGTTGGAAGCCGAGAAATGCTATCACACACCAATTTCACATGGTTCGGGTTCGAATTTGGATTCAGCTATGATTAGGTTCAATTCAAGTTCAAATATTTTGATGGAGTTCGGATAAGGTTCGTCTATATACATTTTCTATATGAATAGATATATATTAACTTGAAAATGAAATATAAGATAAAATTGAAAGAAATCAACATCAATAAAAAATGCAATCACGAACATGGAAACTGCACAAACATATTACAAGCTTGAGTTGTGACATGAGGTTATGGGTTTTGAGCTATGTACTTGGTTAATGGCCATGAGGTTTGTCAAACCACAAAATATTTTTAAGGTTCGCCAAAATTCGAACCTCAAGGTTGAAGTTCAATGAACCTTGTGACATAAGCACACATAAAATTAACACAACTATTTTTGGACAAAAATCCCCAGAAAAACCCAATGCGGGAAAACCAGTGCAGCAGTGAGGGTTTTTATTATTATGCAGCAGTGAAATTCTAAGTACAATTTGAAAGCCTGAAACTGGCAATCCACAGCAAGAAAATCTAGGAAAATTTATTGAAGGGAATTTCGCTTCCTCCACAGGCAATCCCCGGCACGACTTGCCTTCAGAAAACTCAGCCCTCTGACCCTCTGTGCAGTCTGCTTGACATCAAGCCTCCAACCAGTCTATGAAGAAGTCATTTTGCCTTTTACTATTGAGAAATTCATCTCTCCAGCCTTATGGAACCTCTGTCTGGCCTCTGGATCTGAGAATGACTTTCTCGCCAGCAAATTGATCTGCCCTCTTTGAAGCTACTGCGCAATCTGCTTGACGTCAAGCTTCCAACCAATCTTTGATGAAGTCATCCAGCCTTCTGCTGCAGAGAAATTCGTCTCTCCGGCCCTCTGGAACCTCTGCCTGGCCTCTAGATCTGAGAACGACTTTCTCACCGACAAATCAATCTGCCCTCTCTAAAGCTATTGCGTAAAGCTATGCACTGCCTCATTGGAATAACTCAGCCCTCTTGCTGCTACCTCTCCGAATCTGGAAATATTCCTCTGAATCATTGTCTTTGCCCCTCACTCACTGCTTCAATCTCTAGCTCTCTCCAGCAACTGACTGTTGCTACTCTGGAAATCTATCTGCCAAGAAATCGAACTACTCAAGTGTCTCAAGTGATTTCTCCATCACCACATCGATCTCCTCTTATAATCCATTGTTGGAGCACCAACGGCCACGATTAAAACTTAATCGATGGCTAGGATCATCTCTGAATCGATCCGTGTGAGTTTCTAGAATATTCTCGCCTTATCTCAATTAATAATGATTAATTAACCATATTCCCTAAGTTAAGACTTGGGAAATATTTAAAAAACAGTTAATAATCTAATTGAGACACTTCTAGGCGGAATTTCCAAAAACGATTTTTGGGTTGTAGATATCTCATGTATTATAGCCTCTTCACAAAATTTTGTGACTAGAACACATTCGATGCTACAAAAACTAACAATCTCCTCCTTTTTATAGATTTGATGAATAGATCTCCGAGCCTCCAGAAGCACCTATTTTATCATTTCATTATTATTCTAGAAGCTCCTCCATTGACTTTATCTTAAGTGACTTTTTAATTTATTTTATTTCACTTCAGACATTTTTGGAATTAGTTTTCCCTTTTTTAATTAAATGACTAATTAAAGTCATTTTTAATCAGGTAAAATGGTAAATCACCCACCATACTCTCTTCGACCACTGGAAGTCACTTCTCAGCATCCCATCCTCTAGATCTTCCTATTTTGGTTCCAATGAGCTATTACACTGAGGCATTCCATCAAATATTTCTCCCGAAATGCCACCCCAAGCAAAATTAATTAAGACAACCTCAATAATAACCCTGTTTTCTGAAAGTTCTCAAAATACAACAAAACGAAAGGTAAGTTGTGTGGATGATAGGATATGCAAAGTGAATGCCATTGGATCCCATAAAAACTCCTCAAAACTCCCCTAAAACCTCTGATGATGTAACCCTGCTCCTGCGCCCTGGCCATCACATACCCTGGAAATCCATCCTGAATGTACTATAGAGGAAAATAAAAGTGGTGACATGACATTCACTGACTCAGATTGGACTAGTGACCCCAATGATCGAAAGTATACTGCAAGTTATGTTTTCAATCTTGGTTCTAAACCTGTCACTTAGGCTTGTAAAAAAAAGCAGGCTATTGCTCCTTCTTCAAATAACACAAAGTAGCGAGCAAGAGTTAATGCAATTCAAGAAGTTTTGTGGCTTTGACAAATCCTTTCAGAGTTTGGATTCCAATAGAAGCATTCAACCCCCCTTTAGTGCAACAATCAAACTAACATCAAGCTCACTAAAGATCTAGTTCAACATCAACACAGCAAACACATTGAGCTACAAACGCACTTCATCAGAAAACTCATTCATGATCGAGTTATTGAAGTGCATTTTTGCCCTACAGATAATCAAGTTGTAGAAATTTTCACAAAATGTCTTATAGAAGTGAAGTTTTTTAAACTTTGATGTACATTAGGAGTTTAGGAAGTTATCATTAAGGGGGGATAGGCTCTAAAGTCTCCTTCCTTCTCCTGCCTCCTTCCTTCTCCTTCTATGTCACTTCTGTAAATCCTTCTTTAATCCTATCCCAGGTTGCTCTTAAGGGGAGATGTTAGGATATTTAGATACTTAGGAGTTAGTTAAGTTCAACTTGGTATAATGTGTTTATTAGGTAAAAGTGTGTTTCTTAGTGTATTTATTTAGTATGCATTAGTTGCATTGTAATCTGATGGTCACGATCTATTTTAGACATACTGATTTGACAACTCATTCTCCTCAATACTAACAGCGATTATCCGTGGCTTAGCACCCAATTGGTCCATGACCTCTATTTAAAGGGCATGGAGGGTCATGGTTGATGATCAATTGTGAGAACTCCCTTATGTAAAATATTTTCTTTTGCATTAATAAAATTGCCTCAAGTGACCGTGTTGGCTGGGGCCATGGACTGTTTCCCTCTAAGAGGGTTTTAAGCATGTAAAAATATTGGTGTTGTGATTTTGATCTAGTTGTGTGAGAGCTTATTGAAGGTGTTTGTCTTGTATGGAATACCCTGTTTACCCAAACAAACTTCATTGTTGGGAAAAATCCACAATTAACCACACTTCAACTAGCTAAGATAAGATCATTTTATTAATGTCCGCCAAAAGACCACAAAAGTAGGTCAATAGAACTTAAGAGTACAACTAGATGAGCCTTGAGATGGGTGACATCTTGAGAAGTCATGACCACTAAGTGCAAGCCTTGAAGGTGATGATTAACGCCATGCAATCCATTTAGCTAGTTTCAATCCCACTTCTTCACCCATGTGAGCATCACCCAATGCAAGAATGTTCAATGGACTACTCGACATCATGAGAAATTTGATCATTCTAGCTAATGCTCATGGGACATGAATCGTGCATTAATGACTTTACTCTGCACATAAAATCCAAAAAATGACATCTCATGAGAAGATATTTGTCATGGATATTTTCATATTAATGGATCACACCTACTAGGGTCCCTTAGCCCAAAAGCTCCTTTAAGTAACTTCCTATATGTCCAAGATAAAACTAACACCCCTTTACACTAATATTATGAAATATTCCATCATTCAATGCCTAATATATTATAACAGTTGATGGCAATATTTTCGTTTATTCAAAGGCTCAAGCCAATCACTCACCACTCATTAAATATGAGACCAAATGTCTATAGCCATATTTATTAGCAAGTAGTTCAATTAGAAACTTCATTTATTGCAAGAGAAACACATGTGATCTAATTATTGTTCATCACTTCTTTCCTCCAACCACCTCCTTCCATTGGTGATTCAATCAAACCATAAAGGGTGTTATGCATGAGCCCTTAGTTTGGACCAATCCATAACATTCATGTCTATAGATCCCCTCAACAAACTTCCAAGACTATTGCCATGCAAAAAATAATTTCTACACGAGCATGAACATATAGCTTCTTCAAACCATATTCAAATAGTAAATCGATCTTGGGTATTAAAAGAGATGCAAATTTCTTAAAGTATATTGTGGACCAAATTCAACCAAGGATTGCAAAAACACAACCATGACAACAAACTCCTATCTAGATTCTAGACAACATTCATAAAGAGGTTAGAAGACAATTCATGGTGATTGATGAAGATAGCTGACTTGTTGTAATCCGTTTTCGCTTGCTAGCATATATATTATAGATGGGGATTATGATCCTCACGTGGAGTAGAGATAAAGGAATACTTAACTTGTTATTGCCTCATTTATTATGAGATCTAAGATAGATACCATTGCCTCTTTGGGGATTTAGCTGGCTCACTTTCTATCTTCTTCAAATACCCTAATCAAAGGTGCTTGGCTATGGTCATCAAGGAAGTGGTTACCTTCAAACGTATCACGACTATTAAGTGAAATAAATGCCTATCCGTTACTACTCAAAGAAATGGTCATAGTTCCATCAATATTGTCCCGCAACACACTCCACTCCACCTGCCCTCCAAATTAGTCTAGGTTTGAGGCTGCAAGAAAGACTTCAGTTTCCTAGTGGCAGCACTAGTGCAGTTTTCCAACTCATGGAGAGATGACAAACTCCTATGAAGAGCCTCCTTCTCAATACAGCTTTTAGCAAGCTTCTTCGATTTCTATATGTCTTTGTTAGCATTGCTTTTGCACTCCCACTATGCATTGGCACCGGATGTACCTTTCAGTCCCATTGAACTATTTACTGTAATCATCATTAGACCATGATTATTTTATTATCTTATCTTCTCTATTACCAGGAGGTCTTCATGCTTGAATGATGTTAGGAAAACTTTTTCCCTGCCTTCCATCTCAACTCTAATTTTTATTCTGCCCCGAATGAAACTATTCAAGGCCACCACAGATCACTGCTAAAGGAACCTATTTTGGTCATCAATGGGCATTGATATAATTCCATTTTAATTCACATTATATCTAGCCTTGTAAAATTTTATTATTTATAACTTATTTGCTGATTTTTTGCAGTTAAGCTTGGACAAGATATGCCTTTTGCACTCCCTTATACAGTACATAATGTATTTGAAAGTGGCACTATATCTTCTTTTTGGTCTTGTGATTGTAGTATTTGTGAGTCCAACCAGTCACTTTGTATAATCTGTGGACAACTATTTCATTCTTATATCCTTCGATTCCTTATTTGGTCTACACTGCTTCACGATGTAATTTTGAGTCCTTGATTTTTGTATACTACCATTATTTCTTGTATACTCCCAAGGACCAATTCCTTATTTGGTCTAAACTGCTTGATGATGTACTTTTGGGTTCTACTTTGTGGACATTATCATTCGAGGGTTCTCACTTTCATTCTATATTTCCAAACATTTTTTCCAAATGATTTTTCACTCAAATAAACGATTTCCTTCAGGGTTTATCTTTTCATTGATTCGATGCACCTAACTTTATTTTATTTATTTAAAGAAAGTTTACACAATTTCTCTCTAAAACGTTCTTCCCAGTACATATACGCATTTGCCCAAATGCCATTAAGAGCCGATATAACAAAACAGGGAATGCAAAAATAAACAGTCCTGAACATGAATAAAGAAAGTAGTCAAATGCGTAAAACTAAAGATCATCGTTATGGGGTATTTGACCTAGCTGACAATGTTAATGCGCGACTAGGTTGTCACGAGTTTAACTGCCTTGCCCAATCAACCAGCGAGAACGCAAAATTGCTTCCTAAATTCTAGGGCTTCAATCGCCTCAAAAACTCGCACAACATTTTTCTGCCGTTTCGGGTTGCAGAGATTTTCAATTCAAGGGATGTAACATAATGCACAAACTCCATTAATGCTTGAATTGAAATTAACTTAAAATAAGAAAAGTTTGAAGGATCAGATGATTACATAGTAGTCGCGAGATCGAACGACGGGGAAGAGATTTAGCACACGTCGGAACTGCTCGTCCTCCATGTTCAAGAATCAATTGTCCAATCTTCGCCAATTTGTGTGTAAATAAGATCTGGGTGTTGCTATTGATGAATAAATATGAATGGGTTACGCCGATCGCTTGCAGTGTTCATGGGATTTGAGTGTCTTTGCTAGGCGAGTTCAATATTTGAAGATTCGTTTCTACGTTTTCGTACGTCCAACGCTTAGGACGCTCACATGACCAAATTTTGGCAACCTCCAAGGTTACCAAAACTTTCCATTACTATAACTGCCGCCGCGTTGGTTTTAAATTGAATTATCGTATGACTTTTATATAGGTTTTTTTCAATAAGTTTTTCCATTTCTTTCTTCACGGTTATTTAACTAAATTACCTTTCTTAATTTTATGGGTTAATATTTTAAACCAACTTCATCCATATTAATTTCTAAATTTTTTATTTATTTATCTATTAAAAAATTAATGTAAAAATGTGTCACCTTTATCAAGAGTATAAATTTAGGGTTAATGTAGATAACTACACGTTGTTATGATATTCTATTAATGTAAAAATGTGTCACCTTTATCAAGAGTATAAATTTAGGGTTAATGTAGATAACTACACGTTGTTATTATATTCTTTTAATTTTAAACAATTAATATTTGTTTTCTTTTTACTTCTCTAAATTACAAATATCTAATAAATAAATTAGAGCATTGTTTTCTTTTTACTTTTCTAAATTACAAATATGTAATAAATAAATTATAGCATTGTGATATTTTATTTTCAAATTTTTGGTGAATGTTTTCAGCCATAATAAATAGAATCTTAATAAGAGTAAAAAATATTTTAACATTTTATTTTTATCTACTTAACCTAAAATTCTTCAAGGCATATATTTTTAGTAATAGTAAGAATTTAATATTTTTATGTTTGTCTTTTATGTGACTAATTGTTCACGGTAGAAAACCATGGTAATGATGTCTATGGATATTTTAGTATCATTAGTTTCTAATTTTTTAATGTTCCTAGCCCAACAATGCATAAGTTGTAAAGAAACTCCAAAAGAACTAATATATGTATTAGTGTAAAATAAGTACTCGAAGGGATAGGGTTATTCAATCATTTTCCAAAGTGTAGAGGACAACAATTCATGACCTAGAAAGAAACCGGAATGGAGTTAACATGTGTAATGTTCAATGATGCCCAAGCTTTGTTTAAAGGTCTTATATGTCACCAAATATGGATAAATCTTCCCTGTAGAATCATGTTCTATGAAACGAATCAACTAAATAAATGTGTGCAGAGTCGACTTATAGTTTTATTATTATTTTTTCAATTGAGTTGACTTTTAATGTAACAACATCTAATGTTATAATGTTAACGTGGCAACATCTTCTCTGTATTGGTTGTGTAGTGTCTCTCGATGCAATTAATGATGTGGGTATTTTGTTGAAACATTTTACTTTGCCCTTTTGGTTATTGCACCATATCTATGTGTACTTTGTTTCAAGATTGATCTCCTTATAATGCCCATGCATCACTATAATTTAATGTAGAGTTTTATGATTGAATTTCTGTTAATGATATGTGTGCCTTGTCACACTCTCTAATATCATATGTTGATTAATAACCATATTCATGAGTCTTGAAGACATTACAGATGTGCCTTGTGTTGAGAAATGCAAATAGTTTCGGTCTTCATAATTGTATTTGAGTCGTGATGTAATGTGCTTGTCAAAAGAAAAAGAAAAAAGACAAATTATTATAGAAGAAATATTATTTGTTTATTTAGGTAAGAGTAAAGAGTAGAAGGATTATATTTATTTGTCCCCGTACGCAGCCAAAAATTGGGAGAATTACATATTGAGAACAATGCCATCTATGGGAAGTTGTATTTGCATATTGTTCATCCAGACCCATTGTTTTTCCAAAATTACAAAAAAAAACATATCTACTTGATTACCTCTATATACCCTACAAAATTGATTCAAAAGAAAAATATGTTTATATTTTGTCATCAAAATACAAAACCATCCAGGGTTGGCTACTCCTCCATCGCAGATGGACAATTCAGATCAATTCTAGTAGTTTCTTCATCAAACTTATAGTTGTTTTCTTCCAGTTTGATATGGAGATCCTCAATTTGCATTCGCAGAGCGTCAATTTCATCCTCTAATTGAAGAATCTTTAGGTTCTTTTCAATCTGCCTCTCTTGCATTTTGTAAGTCTTCTTTTGTTGTTGATGTATGCATATTTGCATAACCGCTAACCCCTCCCTGAGTTAAACATGTTCCTTAACACAAAGACCACAATCTAGAGGGTTCCTCCCTCGTTCCTTCACCAAGCGCCCCGACATTATGCCCGAAAGAGGGCAACGACGGCCCCAGGAACCCGAAACCGGGCTCCCCTTATGGGAATGACTCGTTGCGTCCATGTGATGGGCCCTAGAATTGTTTATTTTATTAGTCCTGTTATCGCTCAGATTTTCCTTGAAGTTGTTGGAAGAGGAAAGGGGTATGAGGTAACCACAAACCAACCTTCAAGTACATAATCTAGCCAATCTGTACCCAGAGAGGGCTCTCTCTATAAAATTTAGCTTTGTTTTTAGAAAGTATTAGGCTAGTTATAAATTCTAGGGGTTTTGTTTGAATTTAGGTTGATAGAATTCTTTAGCTGAGATTAAGATCAAATAGTTTCAGTCCATTGGGCTAATGGAATCAAAGGATTGGCTGCACTGGCTTAAGTTTTTTAACAAAAGATGGTTTATCAAGGCAAGATAATCAAACTAGAAACAATTATAGATCTAAAGTGAATGGAATGGAATTCAAATGGATGAAAGGCAATAAAGAATATTTCAACACATTCAAGAGAAGAGAAATAGATTGATTATCAATAAAGAGCAGTTAAGTATTCTTTACTAAATAACCAAAGATGTATGAACTAGACAAACAGGAGAAATTAAGAATTCGTTGTTTAACCCAGTTTAGAATAAAACATTTAGAATAATAACGACTGAAATCAGATTACACCTAAGTACTTTTTGATTTAATCCTTTTCGTTAAATATTAAGATAATGAAACACATATGATATTGTAAACAAATATAAAACTTCAAAACATGGGATAGAGATGACTTATTGATCCTTCATTTGACACATGAATCCTGAGAAAAGTCTTCTACCTCAATTCCTTGTCCAGTTTTGCCACGAAAAATTTCTCCAAAGCTCTTTATTCCAAAATATTCAATGTTACATTAGAGTATAAGAATCCACCCTCAATAATCCGATTGAGGGCTTATTTATACAAAAAATCATACAAAATATCTCTTAACAAAACGAGACATAATCTAAGATGACTCACAAATCAGTTACAATAAAAATAGAGACAAATGGTCTTGTAGATAAGATAAAAAGCAACTGATGTTGTGTTGTTTCCTCCTTTCGAGAATGTGCTGGAGGCTAGACCTATATTTTGGCTCATTGTTGTCCTTTTCAGTAATTTTGTTCTAACTGCCTTGCTTCACTGATACTCTTTGTTCTTATTGATACACTTTTAACTGAACCAATACTCTTTGACCTTTGTTTATCCCTTTATCCTTTATAATGTAGTAAATAGGCAAAATTTTATATAAGGATAAATTTTACAAAAGTTCCAACAGATCTTCCCACCATTTATCTGCTATTTTGGTCCGTTGAAGCTTCCTCAATGTTTCATCAGCCTTAGTATATCTGAAGAAATTAGGCTGATTAGGAAACGAATGTTTTACTTCATGTTCAAGATAAAACAAATTCTCTAATCTATCATGAAGATTCCTTCCTGTAGGTAATGTTGCTTCTGATGAAATGGTTGAGGAATTGGCTTGATTGTGAGCATGTATGTCCAATTTCTTAACATAATTTTCCAGGTCCATTATTTTATCTTCTAAAACCATAGGGCTGGGAAACCCTTTATTCAATAAAACATTAAACCTTTCTCTGAAAGCAATGATTTCTCCTTGCATGTCAAAGCACCTTCGTTCTAAATTTTGCATAAGAGTTATTTTAGTAAAAACTCTTTTTATCTCTAAGATTGTTGTAGTTATGTCCTAAATACCCTGATCTGCAAGTTGCTGTCTGGTTTGGGTGTTTAGAAATTGTATGAGCTGATTGGCTTCCTCAAGCCTATTTCCTAATTCTGCTCGTGTGTTTTCAACTTCATCCAGAGCTACTTTGACCAAATCATTTTGCTCGTATATTATCTGAATTGAAGACCAGATATCTTTTATTGACTGGATAATATTATCCCAAAGAATGTCATTTATTTCTCTTAAAGGTTTCTCCAATGTGAGATCCTTTTCCAAAGCTTTAACAAATTTTTCCAAGTTTTTGACTTCTCTTGTTTTGTCAGCAACAGTCATTTTTGAGAGATGATATCTCTGTTCCAAATTAATAAGCTGTAACTTTGTGTGCTGAAGTTTTTTTACTTGAAGTTTCAAGTCATTCATTGACTTAATTAATTCTTCTGTACTCAAATTTGAAGTATTTACCTGTGATGGCTCTGTTGGTTGACCTGTTGGCTGACTTGTTGTACCTGTGATAACCTCTGCCGTAGATATTGGAACACTGGACTGCTTGTATTTTAATGCTTGTTCAAGCTCTTTTTCTGTTTCAGTCAGTTGCTCATTCAGCCTCAAAAGCAATTCCATCATTTCTTCTTCATAATTCTTCTTTATTACTTCTTCAGTTTGATGATGTCTTGAAGTTGGCAATTTCAACTGCTTTCTCAAAGCTGCAATGTCATCATATTTTTTCTTGATTAGAGCTTCTATACCTTTGACATCCTTTGGATTGTGACCTAATCCAATAATTATTTCCTCCAATGTTTTTATCCTGTTGTCTTTGGCTTGAGAAGAAGCCTTTTCAAGCTGCAATTGTGTACTAGTGTTCTCCAACGAATCCTGTAACCTGTGAGCTGCCATTGCCTTATCAGTCAAAGTAGAATAGATCATTTCACCAGTCTGCTTATGTAATTCAATTTGATCTAAAGGATGGATATCTTTTGCTAGGACTTCAAAGTTTGTCCTAATATAATCAGCAGTTGTTTGGGGTTGCTGCACTTTGGGTTTGAAGTGACTCATTATCATTTTGCCTTGCTGAATGTCATAAGCTGACATCAATCTTTCTTGATTCTTAGGAGCCATCTTCAAATATTGATTATAAACTTGGATTCTTAAAGGATCGTTCCTGACTTTTATATTGATAAATGTCTTCTTTATATCTCCTGCATCTTGAACTGGTGTTTTGAAAGAAGATATTTCAACACTCTGTTGCTTTTGTAGCTCTTTCCTTTGTGAAGTAGTGGATGTTCCATTGACTGTACCTGTGTGTTGACTACCCAATTGTTCTGGTCCTTGACTATCAAGGATTTCATCAATAGATTCTACTTCTGGAGGAGTATTCAATTTCTGTCTCTTGGCCTGAGGCTGTTGTGAAGATCCAATAAGAGGGGTAGCAGCTTCAACATCTCTCTTTTTTCCCTTTTCCACATTTAATGGAGTCTGCAAAATGGACTTTTCTACTGGATTGGTTTAAAAAGAAGAAACCTGTACTTGATCTCGTCCCTTGGAAGTTTGAGGTTGTTCTGTCATAGTTAATGTTTCTTTAACTTGTGTATCAACCTCTTTCTCTTTTCCTTTTGATTCTACTGCTACTGGACTGATCTCATGCAAATGTTGCTGTGAAGTTCCTGCTGAAGAAGGTCTTGCTGTCTGTACCTGCCCAAAATAGTCCAAGTCAAGTATCCTTTCAAGGTCTTTCATTACATTATCAACATTGACCTGCTCACTATCTTGCTCTATCAAAGTTCCTTCCACCCATTCATCTGTATTGGCATATTGTTCTATTGCTGGCATCCTAAAATGAATGTATGGTGATAGTTTATTTTTCATTCTTCTATCACAGATAAAGCTATATGGATCATAGGGCGCCCAGTAGAAACTCTTTTGTAATTTCAAATAATCCTCTAAAATCCTTTCGGCTTCTTTTCCACCCTCCCTAGAATTACAAACAAAGGGACCTAATTGGCTCTTTATCCTGAGTTGAGCCTTTTTCTTTGCATTACAGAAATGAATTATATCTGAATTATTCATTTGTCTGAAGTACTCTAATGCAAAGAGTCGCATGGGAACATATCTTGGTAATTTGAAAGGGCACAATTCACATCCATAAATTATGATTTCAGTATGATTCTGATACAAGTACCAGTCACCTATCTTGTACTGTTTGGAGAGCTGAAGAATTTTCTTGATTTCATTACTGACTCTAGGAGGGGATACTCCTGCCAACAAGGTAGTTGCAGGGTGTACAAATAGGTCAATGAACTCATTATAGGAATAAGGGGAATCAGGGGAATTGTGAGTAATGGCCGACCAAAAGATGACTGACCTAGAGTTTCCTTTAGCATCAAGTTTCTGAATGTGGAAAGGAAAACTTTCAGACTGATAATATATCATGAGATGATATATGAAAGAAGAATATTTGAATACTCTCTCATTTCCAAATCTCATAAACTGATCATGAATTTTGTCAGCAATATAAGATGCAAAGTCATACTTAACAACAGGAGGCTGTCCAGGGGTAAAAATAGACAACAATACTAGAGTCAAATGGTCAACATACTCACTAGTATTGAAGCCCATTATTGAAGATATCATGTTTAAAATAATTCTGCCCTCATCAATAAAAAAGGTATGACCATAAGGGGGAGGGCCTTTAGGCTGATGCTGTGGTAGCATAAAAGTCTGGCCAAGATGGTTTAACTCTTCATGGGATAATTTGGTAGATTTCTCCAGTAATTCAGCCA
This sequence comes from Pinus albicaulis, assembly GCA_034641835.2. NCBI lineage: Eukaryota > Viridiplantae > Streptophyta > Pinopsida > Pinales > Pinaceae > Pinus > Pinus albicaulis. Next base: position 1,955,978,835 of record CM076578.1, on the reverse strand, counting down.
TGGACAGGGGAGTGAGGGCTTGACCAGGTTGGAAATGTAGCATCTCATTTATGGACTTAGCAGTTATTAGGAAGAGGACATCTTGACTTGGGGATAAGACTGCTATTTGGTTAGGATCATAGTTGGCATGGCAAAAATGGATGATTTCAGGAAAAATACGGACTGCTGGGAGAAATTACATGGGCATATTAGATTCCCAAAGTCCAATCATGTCGGAACCATTCAAATAATTGTCTCTGCAGCGGCAAAATATTCGAAGAGGATTTTCACTGAGACCCAGGTCTTTAACTTGAAAATCCATATCGGCCAAAGATAAATAATCCAAGTCTTTGTGAGGGGTACTCAAAGGTGCTACGTTTAAAGCCAAAGGAACTTCCGTTTTTGGTTCTCGTGGATTCAAAAATGGAAATTCGGCTTATGGTGGAAAATTGAGCAAAATTACAGGTTTTTGGGGACGCAATTTGAAATTATGGGAAAATAGAAGACACAAATAAACTCTGTAGCAGTCTTTGGTGCAGAATTTTTAAAACTAAAGCCAGGATTTCACAGAGTCTAAATGAGAAATGGGGTAAATACCTGTTTTTAGGATATGAACTATGTTTAAATAGGTACAGGCTGCGGCGCATGAACGCTAGCTTACTGGTCTGGCAGTGGTCTTTAGCAAAATTCAGTTAATGGTACTTGACAATTGATTTTTTGAAATTCTTTGCATGGAGGGCGAAGTCGTTTTCTGCGTACAAAATGATGAAAAAGACGTGGGTTTTTGTTTTATTCACAAAGTCAAAAGGGTGGCGATTTTTTTATTATTTTAATAAATGACGTCAGCATGTATGGGATTGGTCATAGGGAACGGGCGGTAAAATGGTTTTCATCGCACTGCTTATGAGGGAAGGCGGTTTTGGGCAGAGAGGCATCAATGCGATACAGCGATTGACACGTAGCCAAGCACTATTTAGAATACCGTCGGTCCATCGCGCATTATCTTTCGTACGCAGATGGCCAGCGAAATTGATAATGACAGTAGATCTTCGACGGGTCGATCAGACGATTAACGGGACAGGGAGATGGCGGAGTTTTAATGACGCGGGCCCAACGTAGTTAATAATTAAATAAACTCATCGGGCGGGATTTGATTGGCTGGGGTCGGTTATTAACTAATCGTAAGGATTAATTAATCCCTTTCACAGTGGATGGTCGAGAAACATTTGTTTTTATTTTAAACACATATAAATATATGTTTAAATGATTTTTATTATATGATAATTAAACCAAAGCGATTTATTTACCATAGGGGGGCGGGAATATATATAAAGTTATTTTTTAACCAAAGGGGGTATAAAGCGGGTTTTTTAATTTGAATAAGTGGGAATTAAATACTTTGGTTAAAACTAGAATACATGGGTTTTTTGGGATATTTATATAAAATAAGTTATATATAATAGGAAAAGGCGATTTTATAAGGAGTTAATATATAAAATCATTGTTAATATGACAAGGGGACAAGGCAAACTTCAAAATACATTAATATAACTAAGAAAGTGAAGTTTTTAGAAGCAAATTGCATTGTAATCACTTCATCACTTAAACTTAGGATAAAATGTGATTTTGAGGGTTTTCTATGAAATATCTCATGATTTTCCTAAGTAAAATGGGATTTTACTTAGGAAAGAATCTTTTGAAGTAAATGAGTGTGATGATGAATGGTTTTAAATACTTAGGTTTTTTCCAATTATTGGGTCGAGGGTCCGGTCCCTCCAAAAGTCAAGGAAATGCCTTGAGCCCCTTTAATTTTCAAATACCTTAGTGCTTAGGGAAATTAGTGAATTCTTTAGGGGAAAAATGAAGGGGAATTTAATAATCTTGACTTTGCTTCGCTGTGAACTTTTTCCAATGTAGTATCTGCCTTTACATTTGTGATGAAAGTAAAATTGAACACATTTAGAACCATCATTCATCACATGTAATTCTGCAACAACATCTACCTACCCTATCTACTTTACTCTACCATTTTTTCTTCTTTATTAGGGTGCACTTAGACTGGCAAACCCTTATCAATATTCTTTTTCTTTTACATGGCAAACCTACCTAAGTCTACACTTATTACATCCAAGGGCTCAGATTAAACTGTTGAGCACCTTTTATTAACTCTACCTATCTAGTTATCTGCCAAGATTAAACTGTTTGGCCAGATATTTATTCTCTATTCTACAACATGAAATTGAAGAATGAATGAGTCAAGTTTAAACAATTTGACTCTTCATAAATTGTGGCAAAAGTTTAACAAGCTGCACACAATTACTTATTACAGAAAATGAAATAGTAGTGGCATTTAGACTTGCACACTTTCCTGATCTATTTTTGTTTGGGGTTCATTTCTTTCATTTTTTTGATCAATTTATTTTTTCACCCTTTGATTTTTCTTTTAGGGTATACCCTCTTTACATTTTTTAAATTTTTTGATTTTTTGATTTTTTGATAATATGGAACAGCTTTTGCAACAAGAAAAAGGTTTGAACATATTGCATAGTTCGACAAGTCAATCATGAAAAATGATACCTATTGGTATAGGAGTCTAACAAGTCCCATTTGATTATTTACATACACTTTTGACCCCCTTACTTACACATCATAGAGTTAATTCATAGTATTAATGGGTCCTTAGGATTTTGGTTTATCCTTGCTTATTATGTGCCTAATATTATTTATTTTTGTAGAAAATTATGAGAATATTGGACAAATTATGAAGATTTTGAGGATGAGATCATTTATGGACTTGCTCCTTACTACACGAGGATCAAGATTGGATAATAAATCAACAGGATATTATGAAATTATTGCGCAAATTTTGGAGCTCTAGTGATTGAGAAAATCTAGGAATGTTGTTCCCTGTCATTTAATGCAAATTCCTAGTGTTGGGAACCAAATCCACTATTTGAGGGATTTTGGAGGGGAAAGCTTCCTCATTTGAGGAGAATGCTTCCCCATCAATTTGTATAAGTACCAATTTGAATTTTCCTCTAGAGGCATGTATTTCTTAGTCTTCTTGTGGAGGAATTTTATTTTATTTTCACCTCCACTGTCGTTTATAGGAGGGATGTACTTGGATTGATTCAAATAATGAAGTTTAGTGCATGTTTAGCTTCTAAATCTTGGTCTTTGTCATAGGAATCAGAGTATCCTTGGGCTTGGCCATCCCAAGAGCCTCATAGTCATTTTGTACAATTTGTATTTCTTCTTTTCACTTCTTATTCACGTGCATCTCTTATTCTTGTTTTTCCTATTTAGGTATTTAGTAATGATGCTTATTTTGCTGTAGGATTGGATTAAACAATTGAAGTGAGTTTTTTTGCAGGTTATTTACAGAGTCACAAGTATGGTGCATCCTTAGAATAGCTTTTAAAATTCATATTCATGTTTGAGCAACCTCGATTGGTTTACTAGTTCACAAATCTAGAATTTCTCGAAGTCCCTTGTAGCAAAAAGTAGTAATTTTCTACTATTTTTCATAACATGTCAATGAACTTCAATTAAGTTGATTCCAATTGTATTGGGTCATAAAATTGTTGAATTTAATAACAAAATTTACCCCATTTCATTTGCATGTGATTAGGTTATGCATTTTATAGGTTAACTATCTCACGAGTTCTCGAATTCGTAGTTGTTAAAGTAGTAATTTTCTGCTATTTTTTTAGCACGTGTTAACAGGGATATTTTGGAGTGATTCCACTTGGAATGGGGTCCTAATACATCCTATTTAATAACAAAATTTGTCCCATCCAATTTTCATTTGATTTACTTGGTCATTCGGTGATTGATCTCCTCTTGTAGCAAAACAGGACCTCCTATAGCAATTTTGTTTTGCCTCTATGAACCTCTTGTAGCACGTGTAAACTTTACCAAATTTTCTCCAAAATCTTGGTTTTTTCCTCTTAGGCTTGAATCATGACCCCTAGGCTCTAAATCGATGATTAAGGAAGAACAAACACCACTTAGGACATGCCTTTTTACAAATTTGATTAGGTTTATTTCTTTGAATTCATGATCTTATGATTTCAAATACAAAGTGTTGTTCTTGTCTAGGATTAATTTATTTTCAAAGTAACATTTCAATTTCTGCAAATAGTTTAGGCTTTGATTTCATTGCATTTACTAAATTACATCATATCAATGAAGAAGGACACATTGTATGTTGCACATATAGTTTCGACACCTCTTAAGTTTGTAGGAACCCCGGGTTGATAATTTAAGTTGGTAGCCTTGGGAGTTGCAACATTCTTGTTGCGATACTGGGGCTCATCACATTTTGGCGTCATTGTCGGGGAGGTGTTAGAGCATGCATTGTTTTCTTCCCTAGTTGTGCATTTCATTACTTTCTGCCAAAAATATAGGCATATTTCATTGCATTAGCAATCTTATTTTGCATTTTCATTAGGTGTCTTTTATTTCAAAAATCGAAAATTTCATTACATTAGCATTTTCATTCAAAGATTATAGAAAAAAAAATACTTCTCTAACACCAAACCCCCCCATTTGATCATGTGGTGCAATAAGAACCACATCACCATCCACTTTTGCAGGTAGAAGAAGAAGAGGTGGCAGAGAAGGTAGAAGAAATGGATGGAGATGATGATAATGAAGAAGATCCTCTTGGATTTCCTATTCAAGATACTGATGTAAGTGTGCATATGAAGAACATCCCTCCATATTTCCTTCCCAACTTCCATGGTATGAGGTCAAAGGATCTGAAAACCTTTCTAATTGAATTTGAAATCCTTTGTAAATCCTATGGTTACTTACTAAACACTCAAAAGTTGAGATCGTTTCCAACAACATTGAAGGATATAGCTCTTAAATGGTTAGTAAGTTTAGGGACTAATTCAATAAGATCATGGAATGATATGCAAAAGATGTTTCTTGAAAAATAAAAATATCATGATATTAAAGAAAAAATATCTAGAATGACTCAAACATAAGATGAGAGCCCTGAGGATCTAATAGAGAGGTTCATATATAATGTTAAGAGGGAAAAAATGCATCATTTAGGATCTCACACACTAAAAACACTCTTACTTAGAACAATTAGGGATGAGTGGATTGATCTCCTTGATCTCATGAGTAGTGAAGATGTATACCAATTATCATTTGATGAAATTTGTGAAATGTGCCAGCACATATCAAGAGGAAGGGCAAGAGTTAGTAAATCAGCATCAAGATCGGTAAGTCAAGTTGAAATTGGAAATTTTCTTAGTAACTTTAAAAAAAAAAATCTTAGCAATCTAAGCGAACAAGTAGAAATGTTAAGAATGCAAAATGAGCAAAATGAAGATGTTGATATTTGTGTTATCCATGCATAATCACATGCTACTAAATATTTCCCATCATTACCAAGGTTGAACGAAGTTTACCAAGAGGAAAATGGAGCAAGTCAATCACCAAAGAAACTATGTTATGTAGCTCCAAGAAGAGCATGGCAACCTAGTCAACTTGGTATGATGCAAGAACCTAATTCACAATTTCAAGATCATGCAAATCCATCTCAAAGTAACTGGAACACACCCTTTCCTTGGAAACCTTGGCCATCTCAACTCCAAAACCAATCTTGGAAACAAGGTTGGCAAGGACCTTATGGGATATATCCACAATATCCTCAATATCCTCCATACCCAACTCCATGTTATCCCTACCATCCACCTTCACCACAAACACAAACTCAACCACATCCATCTCAAATATCCACTCCCACTCAACTACCTGTACAACCATTTCCACACCAAAACAATCTAGTAACTCAACCCACTTACAATGCTGAGGTACAACACTTCCAAACAACTCATCTAAATGGCATTCATCTTAGATCAGGAAGAGTATTGCAAAAAAAATATTTTTCTGATTTCATTGAAGAACAATATATAGAATAAGAAGATCTAGACGTCATTGAAGAACAATATCTAAAAGAAGAAGATTTGAAAGAAGAATGGACCACATTCAAATAAGAGCAGCTATTGGAGCCTGAGAATGAAAAATGTATGTTATGCTTATCATCATATTCTTTATGTGTTCAAAATTCTAATCAGTAAAAAGAAGAATATTCGAATGTCGTGGTAGACAAAGACACAAAAAGAGATCCAAATGTGCAAGTGGACCAGGGGCAACACAACTATATTGAAATATGGTTCCAGACAATCATCAAGTTGTAACAACTCACTCTTATTAAACTGTGCTTGATATCATCTCAGTTAAATCAATTGGTCTCTCACATTCAGGGACATGTCAAAGAATATATTTCAAGCCTACAAATGAGTTTCTCTGTCATGTTGATGTGCACATGGCTCCATTAGAAATATTCCTATACTTGAAATTTTATTTGTTTTTTTCGAGTAGAATAGGATAGAAAAGAGAAATAAAATTTGAAAAAGAGAAAAAGAATAAAATCTCATGTGAAAACCTCCTTTGAGGCGCTTGAGATTGGCTCATTGATTTAAAACCTCTATGAGGCAGTCAATGGGTTATAAAAAGAGAAAAAGAAAAGATCTTTGGTGAAAACCTCCTCTGAGGTACCTAGGGAGACCTACTAGTTGAAAACCTCATTAAGGCAGCTAGTAGGCCTAAAAGAAAAAAAATGAAAAATTTTCTTTGCTCCATGCATCTCTCTCTGATGAATGCAGGCACTGTCCAACCTCTGCAAGCAACAAAAACAAGTTACCAGAAGAAAATTTGATCAAAAACCTAGTCAAAAATGTCAAACTTGGGTTTTGTCCTCCTTTTCTTAGGTGCTCCAACAAGACCAATTCCATGTAAATCCATCACCCTCATCCATTTCCAAAATCCACCCATCATTTCCAAGCCTTTGACATTCATTTTCCTCATTGTCCTAAAATGCTACAAGAGGCTAAAATACACAGAGCAAAAAATTGATTTTACTATATCTTGAAAATTGTGCATCCATTGGCCGATCTGTTTCATGGAGAGATGCATATGGATGATGGTAACATTCTCAACCAGTTTCAACAAATTCGAGTGCACACTTTTCAAGAAATTGGCCTCTATCACCTACAACCATTTTTTTTTCTCCATATTCGTGCATCCAATGGCCATGATTTTTTATGGGGATGTGCATAAGGGTTATGGAAATATGCTAAAAAAAATTCAAATCAATCTAGTCTAATGTTTGAGATATATGTATAAAACAATTCGACTACATGAGACTATCCTAAAATGCTACAGGATCAGCTTGTAATGCTACAGGAGGAGCTTGTGAAGCTACAAGAGGGGATCCAATGACAAGAACAACCCAAAAGGCCATGATGCCTCTAGGAAATGATAAAGGGGTGTCCTCCAACGATTCACTCATCACCTATCCATTCCATTTCACCAAAACTTGCTCAAATTTTCCACTTTGTCCTACCTCTAAAAAAAATAGAGAAAAACCACATAAGCCATTGTTTTATATTTTTCCAATGTCTTCTCTACTCCCTCATGAATCCAACCCTGTCCTCCTAGATTTTCATCATTACCCTCAACGCCATCATTAAATCTAAAGACTTAAAGGGAGAATTAAAAGGTTGCTACAATAATAAAACTCTTACTATAGCAACATGTGTAGTCACAATAGAAATATTTGAGATCTTTTTTTTCCACCAATAGAAGCATGATGAAGCCATGTGTGTAACCAGGAAGGGACACATCATCCTTGGGAAGGCATTCCACCAGCAGTATTAGCCTAGATATCAGAGAGGCACCTACACACACACACCAAAGTTATGGATCAAGGTATAATAAAGTTTAGAAGACATGCATTGGGAACAAGAAAAAGAGTCAACTCCTTTTGAGATCATGATGTATATGGCCCAGCTCCAGCATGAAATCACCTCCAGCAATATGATCCACATGTAGGAAAACTATGTAGTTGAATCCTTTGGGCTTCATGAGTGATATGTAATTTCTCTCTTGTGTGTCTAAGTATTGGGGGTCAATAAAGGCAACCATCCACAAGCCAAATACTTCACCAAATTTAATCTTTACCTAGCCTCGTTTTTGTCTCCCACTAGCCTCATCTTCACCTAACTTTGTTTTCATCACCCTCAACCTCCTTCAACAGTCCCCATCAAAATTAAAGAGTCATCTAGTCAACAAGAAAAGAATTGGGGCGAGGGGGAGGGAAAATTGAGGAGGACACCTCCCCCAAAGCTAAGGGTAAACAACCTATGACATCCATGGCATGGGCAACCTCTAGATCAGCCACAACTAAAATAAAAAATAGCCTTACTACAGGAGAAAGCAGAGGTGCTACAGGAGAAATCAGGGGTGCTACAAGAGAAAGACAAGGCTGCTACAAGAAGTTACATAATTAGACAAAGTGCTACAGGAGGAGGCAACAACATCAAAAGAGGTAGAAATAGGCCCCCAGGTACTCCAGGAGCCCGAACCACAACCTAACTTGGAGTCCTATTATAAATGTGTGAAATCAAGAAGGATTATTCTTGAAAATTGTTTAGTACCCCTCTCATTCAAATTGGAAAAAGAGAGGGGAAGAACTCACAGATGGATGCAGATTACAAAATTAAATAAGGTAGAGGATGTGGGACAACAAAACCAAGTCTGCCCATCAAACTAGTATCAGGATCAGAGGGGTCGCCTAGAGCAGGACCATCCATGGTTGAGTTATATTCAAAATAAACTGCCTCTATAACTTCCTAAGACATCAAAAATATACCAAAGGACACCATGACAAAGGAAGGAAAGAGGAATAAGGCTAGGCTACTCAAGGGTGAGCAACAATTTCAATAGTGGGGAGATGATGGGCCCTTGAATTGCCTATTTATTTAGGCCCATTTGATTATTTATACACTTAAAACATGTATTTTACCACCTTATTTGCGCAACATAGAGTTAATTCATAGTATTAATTGGTCCTTAGGAATTTGGTTTATCCTTGCTTATTATGTGCCTAACATTATTTATTTTTGTAGAAAATTGTGAGAATATTGGGAAAATGATGAAGATTTGGAGGATGAGATAATTTAGGGACTTGCTCCCTGCTACACGAGAATCAATATTGGATAATAAATCAAAAGGATATTATGAAATTATTGCACAAATTCTAGAGCTCCAGTGATTGAGAAATTCTAGGAATGTGTTCCCTATCATTTAATGCAAATTCCTAGTGTTGGGAACCAAATCCACTATTTGAGGGATTTTGAAGGGGAAAGCTTCCTTCTTGCAAGGAGAATGATTCCCCATCAATTTGTATAAGTATAAATTCGAATTTTCCTCTAGAGGCATGTATTTCTTAGTCTTCTTATGGAGGAAACTTGTTTTTTTGCAACTCCACTTTCATTTCTAGCAAGGATGTACTTGGATTGATTAAAATAATGAATTTTGGTGCCATTTTTAGCTTCTAAAGCTTGGTCTCCTTCATAGGACTCTAAGTATCCTTAGGTTTGGCCATCCCAGGAGCCTTAGAGCCCTTTTGTACAATTTGTTTCTCTTCTTTTCACTTCTTATTCACATGCATCTCTTATTCTTGTTTTTCCTATTTCTGCATTTAGTATTGATGCTTATTTTGTTGTAGGATTGGTTTAAATGATTGAAATGAATTTTTTTGCAGGTTATGAATCCCTATAATAGTTTTTAAAAGTCATATTCATCATTGAGCTACTTGGATTGATTTACTAGTTCACAAATCTATAATTTTTGGAAGTCCCTTATAGCAAAAAGTAGTAATTTTTCTGCTATTTTTTAGAACATGTTGATGAGCTTCAATTGATTTTGGGTCGTGAAAATATTAAAATTAATAACAAAAATTACCCCATTGCATTTGCACGTGATTAGGTCAGGCATTTGATAGGTTAACTAGCTCATGAATTCTTTAATTCCCAGTTTTTAGAGTAGTAATTTTCTGCTATTTTTTAGCACGTATTAATAGGCATATTTTGGAGTGATTCCACTTGGAATGGAGTCCTAAGACATACTACTATAATAAACAAATAAAAATTCCCATCCCATTTACATTTGATTTACTTGGTCATTTGGTGATTTATCTCCTCATGTAGCAAAACAAGACCTCCAGTAGCAATTTTGTTTCGCTTGTAGCAACCTCTTGTAGCACTCCTATAGCACGTGTAAACTTGACCATATTTGCTACAAAAACTTGGTTTTTGTCTCTTAGGATTGAATAATGTAGGTTTTAACCCTGAACAGAAATTATCTACACACAAATCTTATAACAAAAAGTAAACAATAGCGAGATCATAAAACATAAAACAGATAAACACAGAGATTTCCCCTGGATCCCAAATCGGGACGACTAGCTTGATTTTTCATTATATTCATTTTAGTGTTACAACACACATATATACATGTCGAAGCATATATAAACCCCAATCCATTAACCCTGGATTAGAACATAACCATAGTTCCCTTGACTGGGTCTACAAAATACCAAGGGCCGAAAACCATCGTACCCCAAAACCATGTGCAAACTCATGCAAAAAACATGGGTGGGTCCGCCTATGAGTGGGTCTGTACACCAAAAAAAATTTCGCCGGGGTGCTGCCTCCTCCCTTGTGACCCCCTTGCTGCGCCCGGCACAACATACAGCGCATGGGGCTAGTCGTGGAAAGAATATAACACATACCCAACATTCTCCCACTTGTTGTTTTCTTTCCACAGGAGGCCACAAGAGAGCTTAGTCATTGGGAAAATTCTTCAACACCCATTGTTTCTCTACACCAAGAGAACTTCTGAGTGCTCACAGACTTCGTCAATGCATCTGCAACATTCTTCAAAGTGTCCACCTTTACCAGCAACACCCTTTTAGCCTCAACCATATCTCTAACAAAGTGATATTGAACATCAATGTGCTTTGTCTTTGAATGGTAAGTAGGGTTCTTAGCCAAGAAAATTACACTTTGGCTATCACAATCTATCCTTATAGCTTGTTGTACCAACCCCATACTTGAACAAAATCTATACAACCAAACTGCTTCCTTGCTTGCATGAGTGGCTGCTATGTATTCTCCCTCTGTAGTTGAAAGAGCCACTACAGACTGTCTTTTACTCATCCAACTGACTGCGCCTCCAAATAGGCTAAACACATACCCACTTGTAGATCTTCTTTGGTCCATATCTCTAGCCCAGTCTACATCAACAAAACCACGAATGTCCAACATTCTTTCCAATCCTGGTCTTCCCTGGTAGCACAAGCCATAATCACTAGTGCCACTTAAATATCTGAAAAACCAACTTCCTTTGCTATCAATCCTGCTCCTTCTGGGTTTGACTCAGCTTGCTCAGCCTCCCACCATGTACAAATATGCAGTCTAATGCAGATATTTGCATACATTATCAGGGCTTACCCACTGCACTTGCATATGGAACACGGGACATATACTCCTCTTCTTCTTGTGTTTTGGGACACTGTTCAGCAGACAGCTTTACACCTACGGGAATAGGAACATTCATCGGTTTACTATCCTGCATATTGAACCTCTGCAATATAGTCTCGACATACTTCCTCTGGTTTAACCAGAGCTTCCTCTTTGCCCGATCTCTCTTAATTTCCATGCCCAAAATATAGTTTGCGGCACCAAGATCCTTCATGTCGAATTTGGAGAACAGTTGGGTCTTCAAATCTTGGATAATTTCTTTGTCATTTCCAATCAACAACATATCATACACATACAAGACCAAATAAATAACACGGTCACCAATTAATTTAAAATAAACACAGTGATCCTCCTTGCTTCTGGTGAAGCCAAGTCCCCGTATATAGGCATCAAATTTCTGATACCACATCCTTGGTGACTGTTTTAACCCATAGAGAGACTTCTTCAACCCACATACCAGTTCTTTCTTACCCTTCACCATAAAGCCTTCGGGTTGCTTCATGTAGATCTCCTTTTCTAGATCCCCGTGAAGAAATGCTGTCTTCACATCCGTCTGTTCTATCTCAAAATCAAATGCAGCAGCAACAGATAAAAGTAATCTAATAGAAGTAAATTTGGCAACAGGAGAAAAAATATCACCGTCATTATATGGCACTTAGGAATAACCTTTTGCTACAAACCGAGCTGTATTTCTCCATTTTGCCTTCTACATTTCATATTCTTCTTAAACACCCTTTTCTCCAATGGGCTTCCTTCCAGCCGGCAACTCCACCGGATCCATGCCTCATTTTTGTGCAAGGATGCCATTTCATGTCCATGGCCTCCTTCGGAGTTTCCATCCCTCGGGAATCCCCTCCCCGACGGTTCTAGGATCATATCCTGAGTTATAGTTAAGGCAGAGGCAAAACACGAGAAAGAAAGCATATGGACTATGCCTTTACGGGTCTAATTGGGAAATTGATCTTCTCACAGCTGGAGGTTGTGGCTCTTCCTCTTCTGAGTCTTCTTCTATTGTAGAGTCTGATTCATCCTCCTTTAGCTCAAACTCTATCTTCTCAGGTTCCTTTGGTAGGACTTCATGTTTAACAACATCTTTCACCTCTCTAAACACCACATCTCGGCTATACACAACCTTCCTTGTTTCCGGGTTCCAAAGCTTGTAACCCTTTAAACCATCCTTATACCCGATAAATATGCACCTTTCAGTTATTATCAGCAGTCCTTTCTTCACTTTAAGAACATACACATATGCATCACATCCAAATACCCTTAGATGTGAAAGGGTTTCTTACAGTCCATACCTCATGTGAGTCTTATCCTCCAACACGATGAAGGTGTCCAATTTAACTAAGTAACATGCGATCTCCACTTGCTACGCAGGAATTCTTGTCCTAACCCGGTACCACTGAGCATGCGTCTTGCCTTTTCCATTAGTGTTCTATTCATTCTTTCTACAACTCCATTTTGCTGAGGTTTGTATGGAGTAGTCTTCTGTCGTGATATACCACACTTCTTACGGAACTCTTCAAATTCCTTCTTGCAGAACTCCCCACCATTATCTGTCCTCAGTGCCTTTATCTTCTTCTCTGTCTGGTTTTCCACTAGTGCCTTAAATTCTTTAAATTTGTCAAAGACTTCAGATTTCTTCCTCAAGAAATATATCCATGTATTCCTTGAGAAGTCATCTATGAATGAAACATAATACACAGACTTTCCTAGTGATGGAACTGACACAGGTCCAAACACATCACTGTGCACAAGTTCTAATATCTTGTTCGCCCTCTTAGCACTAGAAGGAAAACTCACCCGATTCTGCTTCCCATATCCACAATGTTCACAGAAATCAAAATCCAGAGAGCAATTAGACATACCTTCTACCATACCATTTCTATGCAGTATTCGAAAGCCCTTCTCTCCAATATGTCCAAGCCTTTGATGCCATAACATGGTCTTTTCTCCAGAGACAGCTAGGCTTTCCACTCCACTTTCAGGAACCATAGAACTGTTACACCCATCAATAACGATGACTGCACTTCCAAGCATGTGATTCCATTAGAACTCCCCGCATTAATACCAGTGCTCCCCGAACCATCTTGCAGGCATCTTTCTCGAACACTGTTTTTACAACTGCATCATCCATCTTGCTTACAGAAATCAGATTTCTGGCCAATGCAGGAATATGCAGAACACCAGGAAGTGTTCTAATCCTTCCACCTTGCAGCTTCGGCTTGACCTTTCCACGTCCGATGATTCTGGCCTTCCTATCATCCCCTAGGAAGACATCACCACCATCATATTTCTCATACTCACAGAACCACTCCCGATGGGGAGTGAAGTGAAAGGATACTTTGAGTCGATCAACCATGACTCATGATCTACATGTCAACATTGAAGAAGAAGCCAAATACACATCCCCACTATCATCGAGGTGGGTTTGCCTCTCTGAGAAGGAGCATCATCAGATCCTTTCCTCTCTGGGGAGCAGATCTGCAGTCCTTTTTGTAGTGCCCTTCCTTCAGCATTCCATCATGCAGCTACAAACTTTCCGGAGATTCGGATCTCCTTCTAGATTTGGATCTCTCCCCCACTCGAAACCTTATTCTTGTTTCTGTTTTGGGACCTTCCTCGTACAGATAAGGCATCTCCATTCTGGCCCTCCATATTTCTCCGTCTCATTTCCTCTGACAGCAAGGTTGAGACAATGTCATCAAAATTCAAGGTAGTTGTATTGCTACCTATTGCAATAACCGGACTATCCCACGAGTCTGGTAGACAACACAACAAACTGATGCACTTATCTTCATCTGAGATTTTAATATCAACAGATGACAGCAGACTTACCACAATATTGAAGGTGTTCAGATGCTCTGTCACTGAGTCTCCATCCTTCATCCTCAGGTTATACAGCTTTTTCTGCAGGAACAACTTATTCACCATAGACTTATATTGGTACAAATTCCCAAGTTTTTCCCACAAATTCTTCGCCGTAGCTTCCCCAAATACATTCAACAGTACTGAATCTGAGACACACAACAGTATTGTGCTCTTAGCCTTCTGATCTAGTTTCTTCCAGTCTTCGTCTGACATTGTCGTTGGTTTAGTACTTGGATCTACCGCGATCCACTGATCTTTATCCACCAGCAGATCCTCCATCTTGAGCTTCCACAACTCAAAACTCTAACCATTAAATTTCTCGATCTCTATCTTTCTATCGCTCGCCATCTTCTTTCTTCGCAAGAATCGATCCCGCAGATGTCCCACTGAACATGGTCTAGCTCAGGCATGAGCAAAAAACCCTCAGCAGCAAAGGTGTCCCCTTGAAGCTGAAACAGCTATGATACCAAATGTAGGTTTTAACCCAAAACATAAATTATCTACACACGAATCTTATAACAGAAAATAAACAATAGCGAGAGCATAAAACATAAAACAGATAAACACAGAGATTTTCCCCTGGATCCCAAATCGAGATGACCAGCTTGATTTTTCATTATATTCCTTTTAGTGTTACAACACATATATATACATGCCGAAGCATACATAAAACCCAATCCATTAACCCTGGATTAGAACATAACCGTAGTTCCCTTGACCGGGTCTACAAAATACTAGGGGCCGAAAACCATTGTACCCCAAAACCATGTGCAAAATCATGCAAAAAACATGGGTGGGTCCGCCTATGAATGGGTCCGCACACCAAAACAATAACAGTGGGGGCTGCCTCCTCCCTTGTGACCCCCGTGCTACGCCCGATGCAACGTACAGCGCGTGGGGCTAGTCATGGAAAGAATATAACACATACCCAACATCATGAACCCTAGACTCTAATTCTATGCTTGAGAAAGAATAAACACTACTTAGGACATGCCTTTTTACAAAGTAGATTATTTCTTTGAATTCATGCTCTTAGGCTTTCAATTACAAATTAGTGTTCTTGCCTAGAATTAATTTCTTTTCAAAGTAACATTTTCATTTCTACAATTAGTTTAGGTTTTGATTTCATGACATTCACTCCATTACATCAGATCAACGAAATAAGGACACATTGTATGTTGCACATATAGTGTTGACACCTCTTAAGTTTGTATGAACCTCGGGTTGATCATTTAATTTGGTAGCCTTAGGAGTTGCAACATTCTTGTTGCAATACTGGGGCTCATCACCATGTAAATTGCTGATGGAAATTGACCGAAAAGATTACCAAAACATAATGGAAAAATGCAGAGCCTATCGAAGACCACATAGAAAGTATAATCACAGAACCCCTCAATTGACTCACTATTATCAAATGTTTTGAAATTCCCCCCCTCTGTTGATACACGCTCAAACTCCCGAGGGTTTCTTCCCTCTAATATCACAACCATGAAAAAACCCCACCTACCCTGACTCTCCAGACCCTGAAATGGGGTCCTTGAGCTAATTACCACTAGGACTGAGACATACCTACTCTTTTTGCAGAAGATCAAACCGTTATGCATTCTTATAAATACTTTTTAAAGCCTTAGTAGATGCGAAATTTTGGGACCATGTGCTTACCTCTTGCATCCCAATGATCCTAGTTGATGAAATGAATTCCAGCTTTTCCAAAATCATCTTCCCTCGCATGAATTGTTTGCACCAGCTCAGATGGATTAAATGTCAATCTCGTTCAGAGGGAATTCACATGTTCTCACCTTGAATGCACTTGCTACAGAGCTTGATCCGAGAAGAAAGCACCTGAGCTCCCACACAAACACAATCCAAATCCAAGTGTTACAACTAATTGAGGATAAGAGGCATGCAAAAAATGAATATGCACGACACGTTGAGGAGAGTTGCTACGAGGTGAGGATAGGGGGTGTGTGATGAGAGAGAAGATGTGACAAGGAAGGGGAGGATAGGAGGGAGGGTGAAGAGGGGTGAGCAGCCAAGGTGGTCGATGCAGCCAAGAGAGGAGGGTGAAGTGGCAGGGTAGGAGGGTGATGTGGCGGGGGAGGTGGAGGAGAGGGAGGAGGAGGGAGCGGGGGGGGAGGGAGAAGGGGTTGGAGTGAAGGAAGAGGGGGATGCCATGAGGGAGATGATGGAACTTATAAACCCCTCGAACTCCCTCTTTTCCATATTATTATTTCAATTTTTAATCCAAGATTCAAAATTAACCATCAAGTTTTGGATTTTCATATAAACAACTAGGGGACAGTAAAATTTCCCACTATACCATTCACCTTGTTTCTTTCTTCTCTCATCTTACAGGCTAAGTTGGCTTGCCTATCAACTTCCTTATTTTGACCTCTTAGGATGTGAAAAAACTTTAATTGTCCAAAGTGAAGTAGCATTCCTTGGGTTGTCCTAAGGATTTGATTCAATTTATTGTTCCGAGTTTTCGAGTTGTGGTTCATATGCCTTATAAGCATAAGAGAGTCCCCTAGGATATTCATATCCATGATTCCTTTTTTTTAGCCAAGGTGAGATCGAATAACAATGCGTAAGCCTCAACTTGATTATTTGTCTTCCTTCCCAATCCCCAGGTTAATATATATTCTATTATTCGTTTGGGATTAATGGGAATCCCTCCCCCTCCTACCACCCCAGGATTTATTTTCAAAGCTCCATCAAATTGGAGAATCCACTTATTCAAATTTTCCTTCCATTGCACAAGCCCTTCAAGAGACAATCTAAGGATCTAGGAAGGGCATGGAGGAGGAGTTTTGGAAGGGGACACAGAGGTCGAGGAGACCCAAGGATAGATCAATGTTGATTCTCCATGATCCAAAGAGGGTTCCATAATCGGTTTATGAAATTTCATACAAGACGATAGGGCTTTAAGAGCTGTGAATCTGGATGTCCTGCAAGTCGTGTTGAAGATCACTTTATTCCTTGATAACCATATTTTCCAAAAAACGTACTTGGGAAGAGCGATCCATAGTTCATTGAATATGATTTTGGCTTGAAGGGAGCCTGCATATAATTTGGGTGAGGAGATAAAGAACTAAAGGAGATCAACAAACCATCTTGTTTTAAGGAAGAGTGAACCAAGTGCCACCGACCAAACTTGTCTTGAAAACTAACATTGGAGGAAGAGATGAGGGATGCTTTCTTCAAAATTTTCACATAGGGGACATCTGGAGGGCCAAATGAAACCTCTTTATGAGCTAACAACCAACAAAACAATTTTACCTCGGGGATAACAATTGTTTTCCAAATTTTACTCCATATTGAAGACTTTGGAGGGATTTGGGTATTGAAAAACATTTGAGAGTATCCTTCTTTGACCGTGAAAATGAAAATTTTCCATCCCCACATGTCCACCATTGTATGCTCAATGGGGGCACATCCACTTAGATTTTTAATTAGGTGATCTCTTGATGGGAGCATATTTGTTTGATATTTTCCCATTTCTACCCCTTCCATAGTCCGTGATGATCCCAATATTAAATTTGATTCAAATGGACCACCCCATTCTGCATCATGTTACTCCTAAGAGGGTTGAGAGAGGGATCCGAACATAGAGGTTGGAACCCCAGGATCGAGTCTGACCAAATATTAGTCGAGTCTCCTTTACTCGGAATTTTACATAAATTATTCAATATGATTATCAAAGATGCTCTCATGAGTTTCCATATTGGAGAGCCTTTAGTCGCCTCCACTCTCACCTCTCTATTGTTATGGTGGTTTATATAATTTTCTCTCATTGCTTGCACCCACCATTGATCAGGCTTCATGTTCAGGGTCCATTAGAGCTTTTCCCCCATTACCATATTAACTATAGCTAGGTCTCTTATTCCTAGCCCTCCATGTTGTTTTAGCGCTATGATATTTTTCCAGTTTACCAAATGGTATTTTTTGAATTCTATCTTTCCTCCCTCCTAGATAAATTTTCTAATATAAATCCTAAGTTTATGCATAACATAATTTGGAGATTGAAGAGCAAAAATTTGATACAATGGGATAATTGATAGCACAAATTTCACAAGAATAATCCTCCCCATGTTATTAAGCCAGATTCCTCCCCAATTCACAATTTTGGATTTGATTTTATCAATGAGTTTTTTCCAAGCATAGGGAGCATCTCTTATTAGGAAGATAGGGACTCCTAAGTAGTTAAAGTATTTCTAGTCCATAACAGTTCTAAATCCTAGGATTTCTTCTATTTTTTTCTTTTTTCTTTTTTCTTTTTCTTTTTGAGGGGATATATTCCAGTTGTAAATATGGATTTGTTGTCATTTATAGCTCCTCCAGAGGCATTGAGGAATCGATCAAGATTCCTTTTGAATCGTCTGGTGATCACAACAAAGGCTTCTCCAAGCAAAATTGTGTCATCCGCAAACTGTCCATGGTTAATACTTTTGATTCCTTCTTTATATCTGATCCCAGGAAGGAGGTGAGAATCTCGATCTTTCCCCAATATTATGTTCAGTGTGTCTACCATCATTATATAGAGAAAAGGGGAGAGGGGTAATCCTTGGTGCAACAACCTGGAGGATTTAAATAAGCCATCCACTCGGTCATTAACCAAAGGAGAAATCCAAGGAGAACAAATTCAAAGGGTTTTCCACCTTATAAAGGTTTCATCGAACCCCATTTTTTTTAGGACTTCCAATAAGAAACTATGTCTGACTCTATCGAATTCATTTTCCATATCTAATTTTATTATCATTCCTTGATCACCTCTTCTCCAACTCAATTCAATGGCCTCCTAGAGCAGTATAATATTATAAAAAATTGCCTCCTCCGAACAAACCCCCCTAGTTGGTTGAGATCAATAGGGGTAGGAGAGGTTTGAGCCTAGAGGCAAGTAGCTTCGAGAAGATCTTATAGGAGACATTACATATGGAGATAGGATGAAACCTTGATGAGGAGGAGGGATTAGTCTCCTTAGGGATTGAAACTAAGAAGGAGGAGTTAAATCTTCTGCCCATAATAAAACTCTTGAAGGAGTATCCAACCATTCAACAAAGGTATTTCCTTATCGCCTCCCGTATTTTTTACAGAATTAAGATGAGAACCCATCCGGACCAGGGGCCTTATACGAGGAGAAGGAGAAAACAATAGAGTTAATCTCTTATGGAAATGGAGCGAAGACCAGAGCATTGTTCGTTTCCTATGAAACCAATGAAGGGACACTCTGCAGGAAAAAGTCCTCACTCTCAACATCTCTCATAGGGTCCCCACGGTAGAGACTCTTGAAGTGATCCACCACATATTTCTATATATCATAAAAATTCTTTAGAGTTTGCCCCCCATAATTGATCTGAGATATGTTGCTTTTTATTTCCCTGAACTCTGCTTGCTTATGGAAGAAATTTGTGTTTCTTTCCCTGACCAAGAGCCAATTGTTTCTCGATTTTAGTCTCCAATACTCTTCTTCTCTTTTGAGGTTAGCATAAAGGGCCTTGAAGGTATCATCTTATTTTGGAAGTCTAATGGGTTTACCTGATTAGTATCCATTTTCCCCTGTAATGAGGCTAAGTTTTCCTCCATTTCCCTTATGTCATATTTCCTTTCAGCCTTATTTTATTTTAGCCATTTTTTAATGTATTCTTTTAACCTTTTGATTTTTGTTTCCCATATGTTAATTAGGTTGCCCTTGACCCGCTCTGACCAAGAGAGGGAGACCAAGTTGAGGAACCCTAGAGAATCCAACAATAAAGGGGTGAAAGGAAAGGGGATAGGACCAAAGTTGAGGGAAGGGGAGATAAGGAGGTTGACCAGGCGATGGTCCGAGCCACACCATGAGATAATAAAGGATTTTAGGGAAAGGTTTAAGATGAGGAGGCTATCAGAGGCTCGAAAATGGTCAAGCCTAGTTGCAATATGGCCCATGCTTGTACATTTATTATTCCAAGTATAGATAACTTTCAGAGGATTGACATCGAATAGGTTTAGGTTAAAAATAATATCCTCCATATTATCTTGGAATGCATCCATAACTGTTGAGCCTCCCCTTTTCTCATTTTTACCCATTTTGGTATTAAAGTCCCCTCCCAAAATATAATTTCGACCATACTCAATACTTTTTAACTCCGTCCATGATTTCTAGCAATCCTATTTCTCTTGAAATTTAATAGGCATATAAACATTGATCACAACTAAGTTTTGATGCATCTCTAAAATTTTAAATGTAGTTACAATCCAATGGGTGTTTTTTTATATAGCTTACCAGTTTTAATTTTTCTATATTCCACATCGTACAAAGGCCTCCTGAAGCTCCTCTCAAGATTTCTCCTACCATATTGTTGTGAACCTAAATATTGGAGTGAAGTGAGTGAATGTATGACTCACCCAACTTCGTCTCTTGAAGGAGAGTGACTACTAGTCTTTCCTTTTGAATTAGAGATTTTACTTTTGATATTATTTTCCCAGAGCATAGTCCCCATAAATTACTTCTTTCTGAATGCCACCCCCTATACTTCCTTTCTTTCCTCCTTTGTTCCCCAAGCTAGCTAGCTAACGAGGTATTGTATTGTGGAATCCCAACCCTTTGTATTTTTCCATTTTTTTCCTACCTTATTTCTTTGTTTGATTTCTTTCCGGATATTCTGACCTTTCTATCCATTTCCTTAGCTCTTGAACCTTCCGATTTCTCGTTTTCTGAGCTTGGTGGTGTTGTTGTTCCCAATGCTTCCTTAGAGGTTAAGAATCCTTCTTCTTCCTCCTCTTCATCTGAAGTGTCTTCAGTGCTGCTAGCTATTTATGGACTAATTTTTTTTTCTTTTTTTCTTTTTCGAGGCCGAGGAGATAATGATGGCCTCCTGGGCCTTAAGCCAAGAGTTATTTCGGGGGGGGGGGGGAGATCTTCCATCCTCATTAACTGAAGCCAAGACTACATACCTACTTTCTTCTTCATGGCCTTCACTACCATCCAAGGAAGTGCCCAAAGGAGGCGTAAGTGCACTATGGCTTGGACCAACATTCTTGGGGGCTGAATTGGAGTTTGTTGTTGGCCTATTATTCTACTTTGTGTTCCAATTTTTTTATTTTTACTTGTTTCCATTGCTCATTTGTTTCCCCTGGTTGATTTTCCGAAATGTCCTTATGTTTTGGGAAATTTTTTGTAAAGTGCCCGTATTCACGACATAGTTTACATTTGAATGGAAGTCAATTTAGTCTACTTCCTACACATCCATACATAGATTTACTACTATTGGGAGACATTTTCTAGGTTAACTTCCACACAAATCCTTGTACATGAGAATAGACCATCCTTAAGCTCAAAACAATCTATATACTTTCCGAGGGAGTTCCCAATCAACCTAAAGGTAGCATCATTCCAGCAGTGAAGAGGAAGGCAAGGCAACTTCACCCAGACTAGGACTGAAGAGGGAACATCACTTTCTAGGTTGAATCTTGGGCTCCACCAATCTAAATACAACCCTTGGGATCCCATGAAGTAGGGCCCACTTGTGAATACTAAATATTTATCTAGTCGATTCTCAAAGTAGAAGTTGTAGAAGCACTGACCCCAAAAATAATATATAACCTCGCCCTTGATTAGGGGCTTCCAATTCTTCTCGATTTAGGATTTAAACGTCCAAAGAGATGGCTAGAGGCCCATGAAATGGACAATAGGACCCCTATCTGCAAGTTGCAAAGCACGAGAGCGGGCTTGAGGGGCGCAAATCTCAATCTTAGGGATTCCATTTGCATTTTTCACGAATCTCGACGGACCTTGTTTCTCAAAACTTAGGGGTTGAAACCACCATGGAATTAAAATATACTATATCAACATCCAAGAAACCATCTTGGTCCAGCACTACCATCGAGGCCTCGACCAAAAAAATCCATACCCACCAACCAATCAAAGTAGAGGGGAAGTGGGGGCAGAGTGAAATGGGAAGGCGACTTCCAAAGGGGGGCGAGAGAACAATCAAAAGCTATTGTCAAACATTCTAGCAAAGGATTGCATCTGGGGGAGAAGCACGGAGGCCTTTATTAAGAATTTGAGAGCATAGGCTCAGGAAAAACTAGAGGAACCAACAACCATTCGCGCAAAAACAAAAAATCCCTTACCCATTTTTACCTAGGATTATTGCTACCTTATTCCCTTTTTGTGAATCTGTTAAGAAATAATATTTATTAGCATGTGTTTCATGCTCTGTTTATTTTATTTCCAAGTCAAAGCCTCCACTGATGGCTTATAGGGTTTATGTGTTCAGTCTTAGTCTTTATCATCATGTAATAGACCCTTCTTGGGCTTTGCATGTCAAGAAACAAAATTTATGTTGATGTAAATGGGTCAATTATCCTCCTCCACCAAGTCGGCCTCAAGTCCTCCATGTCGTCCTAATAGAGGAGTTTCAAACCACTATTTATAACAAAGCATTCAACCTTGTTTGGAGAGAATATAAGCAAGATTCAATTTTCAATCTTTTAAGGTAGTGCGAAGAAGCATGAGGAGAGATTCTTATCATTACAAAGCAAGAAAGATCATAGCAAAGGAGGAAGGAACCTTTGGGAGCCAAGATTATATATTTTCCTGCCACACGTGGGATGGAGACTGTAATAATTGCAGCGCCGAAGGTGCAGGCCAAGCTTCAAGATCTCCAAAAGGGTTGAGACACTTGTTGACTCACATTGAAGAACAGATTAATGTTGACTATAGAATAATTTTACTAAAGTTTTACTTGTCATCATGGGAGGTTAAATTGATGGATTGGGGGAGGTTATTTTTCTTGGTATTAGGTCTTGGTTGTCTCATTTGATTTGGTTCATGAAAGAAGAGAAGAAGTTTTTGGGGTTTCCCCCGAACAAAGGGGTTTTTCCCTAGCTTAGAGCCTGCATCTTGCGTCCTTGATCTTCATGTTTATGGTTTTGTTAGTTGCTTGGTGATTAGAAGTTAAAGAAGACAGAATAAGAATTTAAGAACATCACAAGTAATTATCAAAGATAAGAAAATCTTTTTGCCTTGATGATTTTCCAACACCTTGCAATGACTTAATTGGTTGAATTTATACCAATGAAATAAGTACCTTGTTAGGTACTGTGGTTTGGAACTTTAGTTAAATACTTAAATCCATTCGTAGTTGGTTTTTAGTATGATCCCCCTTGTACCCACATGTTGCTCATGCATTACTATAACTCCAAATATTGCTCTATGGATTGATTTTTTAGCAATATATGGGTACTTTGTTGAACACCTTGATTGGATGTTTTGTTTACGGATCCATATACACAAGTAGTGATTTTCAAGTTCGATACCTTATGGAATGTTGTTGCATCATTATAAATCCATATACAACTACAGAGGTTGAATTTCCAATGACAAGGGTACTTTGCTAAACACCCTTGACTTGCATTTTTGTTAACCTTACATATCCACATATGCATAGTTTTGAGTTTGATTTCCCCATTATCCACTCATCTCCACAACTCCACATATATGTCCAAGGGATTAACCTCTCATAATGATGTTGGCACACCTTCTATTTGTGTTTTGTATAAGGATCAATATCAAGAGTAAGTTGGTTTTGAGTTTGGAGTTCTCTTTCTTAAGCTAAATCATAATATATTTTTAGCATTATTTAGGGTTCTTGTTGAATCAATAAAAATGGGTTGTTGTTGTTGCCCCTGACAGGCTTCAATTCCGCGTGTTACATGTTATCCCCTTGTGAGCCGACACACTCCCATAAAGGGGATCATTGCTTAAGCCAAAGAAACATCATAATGATTAAATGAAGCCATTAGGTCACATGCGCCACCTCTTGCTAAGTGATAAATGCTCAACAATAAAATTATTAAGGAGCACCTTACAACATTTCCTAAATAAAATGTTGAGATGTTATAGTGTGGCCATTTGGGAGGTAGGCGTTTCACTTTGCCACCTAGTTTCAAACCCCTAATGAGACATGCTTGAACTAATAGGTTAACTCTTCATGAGCTAATAATTTGTGTGCCAATTGTTGAACTACTTATGAACTAGGGATAAAGATAATGTTGAGAACTTCTGGAGAGATGTGTATTTTGCTTGTTGAGCCCGACGTTTCGAGTAAACACTTCACCCATTTTCAGGGGCAGGAAGCCAGAGCATAATGTTAGAAGAGTGCTGGACCAAGAATTTATAGGGAAAGAGAAATTAGCCGTTAGAAGAAAGGGGGTTGAGAGAGTCTATGAGCATTAATTGAGTCAAATAATTGAAGCAGAAATAGAAATAGAAATTATAAATTTAATATCAAATTATACTATTAAAATCAAAATTAGAAATTAAAAAATGATAATTGACTGTTAGGGAAATCAATTATTGATTTTAAAAATTATTTAAATAAAATTAAAATAAAATAAAAAATTCAGATTAAAATTAAAAGTATTTGGATAATATATTATTGTTATAAATATAATGTAATGAATAAATAAAGAATAAGGAATAGGGTGTTAAATTGATGAATTAATATAGAATAGAGGATAAGGTATTAAATTAAAAATAAAGTAAATGGAAAGGGAAAGAAGGATTTTTGAATATCTTACTTTATTAATGTAATTTAATACATAAATTTAGTTAATTAAAGAGACGAGGGCAGAAGATGGGATAGGCTGATCAATGATTAAATTAAATGAAGGGTTACATTATTGGACAAGTCATTAAATTAAAGGGGGGATTTTTTTTTTTTTAATAACAAAAGGTAAAATTAATTAAATTAATAAAATTAAGGAGGAGAAAAGCCCGATAAGATAATATCGAAAAGAGGTGTAAACATGAATGAATTGAATTAATAGAACGAAAGAAAATTGAAAAGTGACGAAAGGGGATATGAAAGGAAATGAAAAGACACGATAGTAAAGGGAGGAGGTTACCAAGAAGAAAAGCAGGGGGGTGGGCGGGGTGGGGGGTGGGACGAGGTTAGTATAGGTTAGAATAAGAGATACAACATTTAGAGGACAGAAAGTGGATGATGGGCTTCCATGATTGGCTTAAGCAATATCCATCATCACGATTAAATTTATTGCGATGCTTCTCGATTTCGAAAGCTTCCCTAATGACCTGGCTGGAATGCAAAGGGGCAGAAGCAAGGATTTTGTATTTATCAAAGCAAATAAGATGGCTAGTAGAGTGAGAATGCTTAGTTATGGCCATTCTCACTCTACTATCCATCTTATTTGCTTTGATAAATCCAAAATCCTTGCTCCCACCCCTTTCCATTCCAGTTGGGTCATTAGGAAAGCTCTTGAAATTGAGAAGTATCCCAATAACTTTAATCGTGATGACGGATATCATTTAGGCCAATCATGGAAGCCCACCATCCACTTTCTGTCCTCTATGATATTATCTTATTGGGCTTTTCTCCTCCTTATTTTTATTAATTTTACCTTTTGTTATTTAAAAAAATTCCCCGCTTTAATTTAATGGCTTATCCAACAATGTAACCCTTCATTTAATTTAATCATTGATCAACTCATCCCATCTTCACCCTCATCTCTTTAATTAAATAAATTTATGTATAAAATTACATTTATAAAGTAAAATATTCAAAAATCCTTCTTTCCCTTTACATTTAATTTATTTTTAATCTAACACCCTATCCTTATTCTATATTAATTCATCAAATTAACACCCTAATCCTTATTATTTATTTATTTATTACATTTTTTTAATTTTTTTTTAAACAGAAACGGTTATGATTTGGTATTAAAATTCTCAGCACAAATGCCCGATTACATGCTTCCAAGATCATCGAGACATCTCCCAATTTTCCCCCATAACCAGAATCAACCCGTCTCTAATTCTGACATATTGAAGCTTCTTAGAATCAGAAATCCACATTAATGACGATATTTCCCCTAACTTAAAGACACAAACAAACTGCTGAAGCAATAGAAAATAAAACATAACAACACTACTACGGAATTGGATCCCAATTTTCCTCCCCACCCCATAACAAAGTGCCCGCAGGGAGAAGAGTAGCTCTATTAGCTTCCGTATCATCCTCTTTGTTGTTGTTCCACAAAACATGGAAGAAGCTTAACTTTTGAAAGGAGCTAGAAAGTATTTTAATTCTCACCATCAATCTAGTTAATCGAAGATCCTCAGGACTTGTATTTTCCACTAGCATTTTTATGAGAGTATGCGAATCTCCAATGACCTTTGCTTCCTTGATGCCCACCTTTTCCAATGCCTTGAGACCTTGCAACAATGCCATCGCCTCTGCTTGGGGATTGGTGTCTTGGCCTAGACCCCAAGCGTACCTGTGCTCAATTTGGCCCTCCATGTTCTTGATGACTCCACCAGCCCATGCATTCCTTGGATTCCCTTTTGCCGCTCTGTCAAAGAAAAAAGTGTAGCCAGCCATTTTCTTATTCCAATTGCAAAAATTCTCTTTAGTCAATCTAATCTTCCAGTCTTTTTTCTTTTCCTTCTGGAAATCTGCATTGAAGAGCTGTAATCCCAACAATCCACCCCACTCTAGCTCACGGGGGGAGAGATTTTTATCGGTGAGATCCTTCACATGCTCACTCAGAAACTCTTTAAGAGATATTTTTATCTTAGTCATGACCACTTTAGCATTATGCACCTTACCTTGGAAAATTTTGCTATTTCGCTCCAACCATATTTGCCAGCAAACCAGCTTTGGTAAAACCAGCCAGCCAACAATAAACCAACTGTTATTTGGGAGATTTCCAGGGTAACGGTCTAGCTAATTAGCATGCAAGTCGAAAATGGAGGAAGGGAGCATAATTTTTGCAGCCCAATGGCTCAACGCTTCATCCCAGACTTCTAAAGAAAATCTGCAATCCAACATTAAATGCTGGGCGTTTTCTTCATTTGTCAAATACAGTGAGCATCTGGAAGGGCCTTGGAAGCCTTTCCTCTTAATATTATCCTCCGTAAGCACCCGATTGTGGCATAAAAGCCAGTTGAATATATCGATTTTTGGAATGCATTTTTGCTTCCACAGACCTTTCCACAAAGCTGGGCAAGGAGGAGCATAAGGAACTGCTCTTAACATTTCATAACCTTGTGCTATAGTATAAGCACCGGATTTCGAATCCCAGCCTCTCTGATCGTGCTTCCTTTCATGTATTGGAGCCTTCCATTTAAGTCTGGTTTGAAGGTCGAGCCATGTGTTTTCAAGGTTTCTTGGCATATCCAGCTTCTTCCACTCCGAACAGGCTTTGTATTTCCAAGATGAAATGTCCCACAAAGTGACAAATCCTGCACTCTTCATCCAACATCGTAACTCCTATAGCTCATGTTGATCCGCAAAGGGAGCGACGCTCAGTATGCGATCATCCCAAAGGTCTATTGATTTTCCATTCCCCGGGATCCAATACAACTTGTCATGTATGAGCGCCTGGGCCTGCACACACAGCTTCTGGATTTGAGACCCATTAATGAATTGGACAAGTTTGTCCAGGCAGCATTTTCTTTGCCCAGCGAAATACTTCTTCTAGAGAACACGCTGAGCCCAACCAGCCTTAGGGGTTACCTGCCTCCAGAGAATTTTGGCCCCCAACACTATGTTTTTGCAGTCTCAAGTCTTTGATGTTCAGACCTCCCTCTAAAATTGGCATGGTAACTTTGTCCCAATTGACAAGCGGCAATCTATTGTTGTTTTTTTTTTCCACCTTTCCAAAAAAATCTTCTTATTAAGCCTTCCATTTTTTCTGAGAATACCAACCAGAGCTAGCATTAGCGAAGCTTGATAGGTTGGGAGACTACTCAGGACCGACTTAATGAGCATTGTCTTCCCTGCTAGATTCAGCCAAGTAAACCCCCAAGCCTGCTTTTACTTTTAAATTTTTCAAGGAGAGGAATCCAATCCTTACCTGAAGGATTTTTCTAAAATATAGGCAACCCTAAATACTTGAAAGACGTCCATCGATTGGAACCAAGAAAGCCCCAACATCTGGCAATAACATTCAGTTCACTTTGAGACACATTCCATCCACAAAAATGACACTTCCCAGCATTCATTCTACTGCCTGAGGCATCTCAAAACTCATCCAAAACCAATTTAATCTGTTTGGAAGAGTGAACAAAAGCTGCCCCAAGGAGTAGGGAATCATCTGCAAACAAGGCATGACTGATTTATTTTACTCCACTCATAATTTGAAGGCCCAAAATATCCTGATATGACCTTCTTTTATCCAGAATAAAGATTAAGATAGAGGCTTGGAGGATAAAGAGCGGGGGGAGAGCGGGCATCCTTGCCAAAGCCCACGCGAGGCTTTAAAAAAATCTGCTGCTCTACCATTCACCAATGGAGCAATCCATGGCTTGGATATACAAGCTCTGATCCAACTAATGAAACCAAACTTATGCAAAACATCGAATAGAAATGTATGCCTTACCCTATCAAACACATTTGCAAAATCCAGCTTAACAATTTTACCTTTTTCTTTTCTCTTCAGGCTTGAGTGTATCGTTGTTATGCAGGTAAATCCTCTCTGCGGACAGAGATGATCCCTCTAGCCCTAGATTGGGTCTAGAAACAAAGGGACATGCTAAAGTGTTTCTTCCTAGTTATTGAATTAACAAAGGACATGACAGATCGACCTACCTGGAGTCCAACGCTATTGTCGTTACTGTAGTGGGGGTGGCCTCTCGCTCCTGGCTTGGCAAGTCACAATCCTTCTGCCATTGTGCTTGGATACCTGCACATAGAAAAAGAAACAAGAACAACATACAACATAATGGTTTCACTCATAACTATTAGTGAGTCAAAGAGGGCTAAACATATTGCATTAAACACACCCCATAACACAACAGTGGAACCAAACAGTAGTCATGTATATAAATGAATAGAAGGAAGAGTTACAACCAATGCTTTGATGTCACAGTCTCCTCCAACGGTGTTTAGGCGAAGTGTGTCTTAGATGCTCGTTAGGGAATTCGAACGGGATGAAGGCATGGACTCAAGCTCTATCAGAAGTCATGGACTCAAGCTTCCTCAACGTAATTCCTTCTTATTCTATCTTCTCTAGTCATTCAGCTATAGTATGTCTATTTCTCCAAGTTTAGCTAGCTTGTTATAAGAGAGATAGCTTCTTTTGTAGAGGAAAAAGAGGAGGTTAGGATCTCTACAAAGGTGGGAGGGAGGCCTATCCTTTAGGGAGTTCCCATAAGAGGTGGAAACCATAAACCTAAAGGAGGTAGTCGGTGGTTTATCAGTTCAACCACTCCCAATGGCTCATCCTCGAGGTGGTTGGAGTGGAATCTCCGCCTCTATTTTTAAAAAACATTCCATAAATAGCTTTGCGTGGGTGGAAAATTAGGACAGAGTGCTAGCTGGCACGGGGCCCAGTGTTAATCTTCCTCTTTGGCGCGAGGGCATAACTGATTACCCACGCCAAGGAAATAACAAAGGTTTTTGAGTCTCTGCTAAGGGAATTGTCAACATAAGGAATGTTACTCTCATGTAAAGGGACACAATGATGGTCTTTAAAAGGCATGACACTTATTATTGATCATGGAAATGACCCTCCAATGGGAGAGATGGGGATTGTAGGGACAGGGAGGGGCGAAATGCTTTATGAGAACGCATTCGAACCAAACACCGCTGTCGGAAAGCCTGTAATTACAAATACAACTGATATCTCTAATACATGAGCATGTGGTATGGGCGCAACCATCCATAATAGAGTATATATAAAACTGAGATATGAGGTATGGACACAACCATCCATGAGTAAGGATCAAAAAATAGACTCAGGTATGGTCGCAGCCATCCAATCAAAAGAGTCATGCAATAAGTCATGATAATCGACCAAAATCCGCAACCTGGATTTTATCAGACAAAATCCAGGGTTTTGTGCTCCATCTCGACCTGACCAAGTACAAATTCAAGCATGCGAATATATGAGCTGAATTCGAACATGCAAGAAAATCGCCTGATTACCAACCAATGATGAAAGTTGTTAACAGGCACGAGAGAAACCACCAATAATGACAATGGCTCTCAAGGTACAACCGGTAAAATCCACGGAATGTGAACAGTGATCTGGCATTGAACATCCACAGAATCACTCGATCGAAGGCCAGTGATGTGGACCTTGCGTCGAATGTGAAAAACCTGCCATTAAGGCATGTAGGCTCCAAGGTACCAGAATAGAGTCTCTAGATCAAGTTCCTGGATAATGAGCTGAATTCGATAGGAAGTGACTTGATCAAAGGTGGCCCATAATGTTTCCTACATCATCGATATGAGATAGAGGAACATGATAGTAGTGAAATAGGACCAACAAATAATCAAAGGGAGGTTGAAAACTGCAGAGGAAAACTTCTCTTGAACATATCAGCAGCATGACACTAGATTTGGCAGTATTTGAAATCAAAGGATTTGAGGTCATGATGGCATGGAAAAGAGTATATGAGAGGTCAAAAGAGATTACCCAAACCCATGGAGGAAAAAATGACGAAATGAGAGGTCCCCAACTCGACACGAATGCAGACAAGTGCCATGTTCAAGAGCGACATACTGCCAACATAACCAAAACTTGGTTCCATTTTCCCTTGCCATTTCTGGCGAGTACCCCAATTATTTTTTAAAACAAGCTTGAAGGGGATAACATTTGCTTGTGTTGTAATTTTGTCCTTAGGAAAAATCCAACCTATTACATTTTACGAGGCCTAGGAAGGAGGAAATCTAGTAACATCATGGCGAAGAAATCCGATGTCATCAGGGTTTAATGAGTTTGACAAAGGGAGAACTCGACATATTTTCATGTTTAGAGAGTTTGAAAATAAGGCAGAAAAGAAAACTCCATCATGACCTTTTCGTAAGTGGTCTCTCAGATCCGAAAAGGTAGAAAACAATATCTGAAAGAGCCTCTTAATCACGATAGGCTAAGGTATTCCTTTTTCGTAAATAATCTATCCCAGCTCGAAAAAGGGGTAAACTTATACTGAGTAGATATCGCTTCGCAGCCATTTAACGAGTTCGAAACGACAAGAGTCTCATAAATCTTTTCAACTTTAGAGAGTCAGAAAAGAGCTGAAAGATGACTCCAGTAGTGACTTTTTTCGTGTTTTTACGAAGTCTGAAAAAGTATAAAATTTAACTCGTTACTCCGTCACTATGTCCTGAAAACCTGTTGCTGCACAAGAGACACGTGTAAAACCCATTTTTCGAAAATAATATAATAAAATAATTGAAAAACATGTCTTAAAACCTAATTAGGGTTGTAAAAAGTTATAAAATGAAAAAAATGGTAAAAATAATTACTTTTCACTTTTTACCTCTTATGGAGAAAATAGTTACCCGTTTTATTGTGTGATTTTGCGATGACGATAACGGACAATCTAGCAGACCAATCTCAAATCCGTTAGTTCCAGGTAAGATCCGAGATCTCTATCTTCATTTTGAGTCATTTCTTACTACCTGCAACTTCCAATTTTGAATTCTGGGGGAGGAAATATGAAAATTAGGGCACAACAGTTGGCGCGGAGACACAGAGTCGCGCCAACCGGCCAATTTTTTATACTAGGGCGCCCCATTGGCGCGACTGGCGCAAACCATTTTGTGTGCAAATTACAAGTCAAAAACCCCAATCATTCACAAATTACAACTTCAAAAAGGCTAATACCATTCATATGAATGTGTTTACAGGTAGAAAGTGGCAAAATGGTGGTTGAATGGAAAGAACGTGAACGCAGCGAAGAAGACGAGCTTGCCATGGAGAATGAGAGATGCATGGAAGCTCTCAGGGACTGTGGACTGAAGAAGTTATTATTTTCACTGTGTCTCCATGCTTAACCAGAGCTGTTACAATATTTGATCAGAATATTGGATAAGGACCAAGAAAAGTTCATCCTTCGATATCAGGAACTTGAGATTGATGTTTCTGACGTCTACTTTATCACAGGATTGTCGCGGAGGGGAGAAGCACCGATCCTAACTAGTACCCGACCTTGCATGGAGAGTATGTCCATGGTGATGTACAAAGTATGTCGAGGGGCACGGAAGGGAACAGGAAGTGGGAAAGTTGATATCCAAACTATCCCAGACCTAGCACTAAAATTAATGCTACATACCATCACACGAGCTGTGGGATCGCAAGCACCACATGAAGCAACAAAAACATAGTTGCTTCTTACTGTAGACTGTTTGACACCGATCATATACAACTGGGCAGAGGCCGTGACAATAAACATGAAATTCCAGCTAACAAAATGTAAGAAGGGAAAATTGAAGCAATTTGGTTATGGTCTATCTTGGTATCGTTCTTCATGGAACGAATACCAATTTTTTCAGTGTCAGGAGGTCATAGTCTCGACACCACCAGCGAGAGAACCACGGATGGCTCGATGGGCGGCTTTGATGCCAAGGGCAGGGGGTAGTCAACAGATGTCCTGGAGACCGAAATTATATGATTGGCTCCGCCGACAGTTGATCGTCGTGGAGGACTTACCCTACTATGGTATAGATTTTACTGGTGATCCGAACCTCCCACTCCCGGAGGGAGAGGATTGGGATGAAGATCTGGATAAGAATAATTTTTAATTTTTATGAGTATTATGATGTTTTTTTGTCTATCTATGTTTTGACATTAAATCCATGTATTTGTAGATGTCGGCCCAGAGAGACCCGCGGGCATGTCTCCAATCACGAGGCGAATTCCTTGTGATTTCGACCCTCATGGTGCGGGAAGCGAGGAAGAGGAGCTTGTGCGTAACCTAGTGGGGATCACACGTGGAGTCTCGGATTATGCACGATTTGACGATGTTCCTCGCGCCTACCGGAGACATACCGTCGAGGTGTCAAGCAGTATTCACCGCTTGCTGAGGCGGCTTGTACGGGCAGTGACATGTTATCATGAGCATCATGCCGATTAGACAGCTAGGATTTATACCTGCATCTGAGAGACATGGTATCTCAGGATGTAACAAAAACACACATATGTTTTGAATGTATGGTGCACACTGATGCAAACACACGATATATATATACATCTGTTTTCCTATATGAGTCTTTTTCACATGATGATGATTTTACAAATTATGCAAATGTCTATCTAATACAATGTTAGCCACTGTATCAGTTAATGCATTCATTCGTCTAGGAATATGTTGATATGTGATAAAATCAAAATGTATTTCCAACAAAGGAATACGTAAATACAATCTCAAAATGTATGGGTTTCCAACTGAATAATGACCATTGAGTTGCAGAACAACAAGTTGTGAATCTAGATTTACAAGCAATGCGTGTATGTCGAGATTGA
Organism: Pinus albicaulis; assembly: GCA_034641835.2. Lineage (NCBI taxonomy): Eukaryota > Viridiplantae > Streptophyta > Pinopsida > Pinales > Pinaceae > Pinus > Pinus albicaulis. Next base: position 1,955,945,317 of record CM076578.1, on the reverse strand, counting down.
TTGCCTCAGCTAATAGTTCAAGGAAAACATTATATTCAGCGACATTGTTTGTAGTTAGTCCCAGAAAAATACCTTGTAGTTCTATCAACTCACCAGCAAGATCATAGATTACCCAGGCTGTCAAAGACAAGTTCCTAGTAATGCGGGAAGCACCATCCACGAAACCGACGAAAGGGGAATTAGGCATCTGCAGAAAATAAGCAAGACCCAAATAAGCAGGAAAAATGCTCACAAAGCACACAAAATAAAAAAACATGTACAAAAATGAAAAAAACACCTATGTACATAAATCATGCATGAATGACTCACGCATAATACTTTTTGAGATACAACCCATTTCTGGGTTGTTCTAAAGGATGACCTTCGTAATCAATGAGCTCATAGGCCCCATTATTCAATACATGTCTAACAATGTAAGGCCCATGACACATGGGTTTAAATTTACCTGCTCCCATCTTATCATGAGCTTGGTCATATAGGAGGATGAGATCTCCTTCAACAAAAGTACGAGGGGAAACTGACTGGTCAAAATGAAATTTGACCCACTTTTTCTGTGCTTCAATAACTAGAGCAACAAAGCGGCGAGTTTCATCTAACCTTTCGAGATAAAGGAGACGCTCTTCTTCTGGTGAAGTGTTCGGAAATAATTCAACGGCCAACTTGAGCGAAGGTATTTCACATTCAATCGGAAGAGTAGCTTCCAGACCATAAACTAACTGAAAAGGGGTGAATCCAGTTGCACTCTTAATTGAGTTTCTGTATGCCCAAAGAGCTGAAAATAACATGAGAGGCCAATTGGATTTATGGATCCCAATCGTACGTTGAAGCATGGTAACAAGAAATTTGTTCACTGCTTCAACCTAGCCATTTTCATGAGGATAGTACAACGTTGAGCTGTTGTGACACAGACCCAACTTAGAAGTCAACTCGGCCACCATGTAATGTCAAAAAGGGAAACCATAATCGGTGACAATGGCTTGAGGGACACCAAACCTAGCAATGATATGATTGAATATGAATTGAGCAGCTGTCTTACCGTCATCGGCAAGTGTAGGCATTACTTCGGCCCATTTAGTGAAGTAGTCCACGACTACTATAATATAAGCATGACCCCTAACCGAGTGAGGGTTACATGTCATAAAATTGATGCCCCACTTCACAAAGGGACCAACGGTAATGAGAGGATGAAGAGGTATAAGCGGCGCACGCACCTTGCCGTTATAAACCTGGCAATCATGACATTTACGAACTGCGACAATGCAGTATTTGAAAATAGAAGGCGAGAAATAACCAGCACGAAGAATCTTTTGTGCAGTCGCATAACCAGACATGTGAGCACCATAGGCGCCACTGTGAAAATCATTGAGCATTTCTCAGCTTCCTAGAGGATCAAACATCGACAGAGAATTGAATCCACTCCGACACGATAGAGGGTATCTCTGACTATACGATAAGGTTGCGATTGATGACGGATGTGTCGGCGGGCATCCTTCGTCAACTCAGATATGAAAGTAGAAGTCTGGAGATAAACGATGATATCACCGTACCATGGATCGAGTGTTCTAATCAATAAAAGCATGTCATCTGGAATGTATTCCTCAGAACGAGATGGAGGAGAGTCTGAAGGGAGGGAACAAATTAAATCAGCAAAGACTAATGACTTCTTCGAATTGGCAGCAGTAAATTCCAAATCGAACTCTTGGAGGATGACAATCCACTTTGAGTATTTTCCCCCCCATCAATTTTCAAGACAATATATAGGTCATGGGGTTGCAATCAGAAATCACAGTCACTATACGCAAAAGAATATAATGACGAAAACGCTGAACGGCTTGAACTGCAGCTAATGCTAACTTCTCGACATGTGCATAGAATGTCTTAGGGTCAAGAAGGTTACTAGACAAGTAATAAATAACATGCTCGTTACTGTCATCATCGTCTTGTACCAGAACCATGGCAATCGTACTGAAAGCGGCGACTAAATAAAGGGAAAAATCACGATGATAGTTAGGAGGATGCAACAGAGGAGTGTTGACAAGCAATGTCTTCAGGGCCTCAAAATACTTTTGAGCAACCTCATCCCAACATAATGAGACGCCCTTCTTTAATAAGCGCGTGTATCCTCTAGCTATTTTTGCATAGTTAGGTATAAAACGACGTAGAAAATTAGCCTTACCTTGCAAACTCTGCAACTTACGTAATGAGGAGGGAGAGGGCATATTGATAATAGCCTCAACTTTGAGTGGATTGAGGTGAATTTCATCTTTGGATACGAGAAACCCTAAGAGTCTACCAGAATCAATGTAGAAGACGCATTTGTGCCGATTAAGCCGAATATGGTAACGTCGACAAAGAATAAAAATATGATGAAGATGGTCAAGATGGCCCATGCGCTTAGCTGAATGAGCGGGAAGGTCATCCAGATAAGGCTGAACGATGTGTCGAATATCATGAAAAGCATATGACATCCCTCTCTGAAACGTAGCCCTAGCATTCTTTAAGCCAAAAGGGAGCTTTTTATACGCGAAAGTAGCCCAAGAACAAATAAAGGCAGTCTTATGTTGATCAATCGGAAAAATGTTAATCTGATTGTAACCAAAAAAACTGTCCATTAAGAAAAAAGATCTCACTCCCGTCATAGTCATCAATGATTTGATCGATAAAGGGAGTAGGATAATTATCCTTAGGACAAGCTCAATTAATATCACGATAATCAACACAGACCCGAATAGTTCCCTGTTTCTTATCTACAAGAACAATATTAGAGACCCATTTTGTCAAAGGAGTCAGATAAATAAAACCAGCTCTAAGAAGTTTTTCAAATTCACTCTTAATGACAGCAACTTTTCTAGGGTGCACCGGACAAAGATGCTGACGAACATGTTTCAAACCTGGATAAGTAGGAATTTCGTGCACCACTATACTAGGATCAATGCCAGGCATTTCTTTGTAGGACCATGCAAAGACATCATGGAACTCGCGAAAAAGGCTAGTATAAACTTGGACTTCATCAGAAGAACAAGTAACCTCAATATGGATGTTCTCGACAATTCTCGGTTTAACGGAAATGTCAATAGGCATCATCTGTGTAATGTTACTCAAGTTACCTTCTGTAAAGACATCATGTGTCAAACAAAAAATTGAAGCGGAGTAGAAGGAACCTGAGATACAAAATGCTCGAGACAAGTAGACATGGCCCTGAGGCTAGGCACAAATGAGGAACGATGATGACTATTATTCCATGGAAGATCCTCAAGAGACATGGTTTCCACGATGGCTTCATCGAAAGGAAACACTTCTTTCAAAGGATCAAGCAAATTTGAATCACCAAGCTAGGGGGTTTGAGAGTAAATGTCAAGAGACATGCTCAAAGGAGCACAATCAGAAGATGGAGGTTCTGAAGTAGCAATGAGTTCACAATAATTAATCTCAATCGGACTCAAAGGCATTGAATCTTCGAAGGAATCAATCTGTTCAGGAGAAATAATCCATGGGTCATCAGATCGAGAGATCATATGAATTTGAACAATATTTGGTGGAGGAAGAGGAAAAATACCCATGAGGGCAGGATCTTTAAAAAGACCCGGCCCTATGCTCTCGTAGGGAGTAGGAATCTGAACCACATATAGAATGTTGTTCTCGGAAGAAGAGGTGAAGAAAGATAATTGATCAACAGTAACAATCTTTCCTTCATGCGGAAATTTCAAAACATGAAAGAGAGTGGACGGAACACATAACATGGTGTGAGTCCAACTGCAACCGAGGAGAAGATTATAATTGAGTTTAGCATCGACGAATTCGACCTTGACATTGATTGTCTTCCCTTTCAAAGTAATCGGTAAACTAGTGAGAACACCTAAAGGTTTTGATTCTCTTCCATCAAATGCTTGTAGGGAATTTGGGGATGAATTCAGGGCTGGAGAACTAATGCCTTTCCAACACAAAGATGACATGACACAGGTTGATGCACCTTCGTCCACAACTAATCGATGGATATCGAGACCATTAATAACAACTTGAATAATGAGCACAATCTGGTGTGGAAGTCGTGGAATGAAATTCTCTAGATCGAAAGCAAGAAGGCTAGTATTGGTAGGATAAATCCCACCAATCACAGATAACAAACTCTTCGTTGCGACGAAAAAATATAAAGTACTTCTAACACGGACATCGCGGACGGCTCCTGAGCCAAATCCCCAACAATATTGTAATGGTGAGTGGCACAAGCATTGGGATTATAAGAAGACTTGTGGAGTACACCTTTGGAAGGTGGTCGCACAATAGATTTAGCATTGGGCCTTTCAATTTCAAGAGGACCAGTAATAGGCGGAGGAGGAGGACCATCAGCGACCTCCTTCCCTGTGGCCTGACGAGATCCAGTATAATCTTTCGACTGAGTAGCAATAGAAACAACAACAAAATTGTTCATCATGAACAACTGAGATCCAAATGGGGTAGAGGACTGAGGTTGCTCTACCATCTGAGTCTGCTGAGATGGGAAAGGTTCTTTAAGAAAAGATGGAGTTCCCTGGGTGCGTTTGAGCAATTGGCTCACTTTGAACCGTCGAGGAAAGTCTTTAGTGAAGTGCTCTTCATCATAGATCAAACAAGGGTACTTCAGTTTGCATTGAGAATCATCGCCAGCATGAGGTTTATGAGAATCATGTTTCAGGGTAGAAGTATTATCCGTAGGATTGGTTTGAACGACATTAACCTCTGCGGGTTTACCAGAATTTGAAGTGGACTAAGCAACAACATTATTGGAAGAAGCGGACTTCAACTTCCCAGTATTTGAAGACGATAAAGACTTCTGAGAATTCTGAGACATAGAATCAATAATACCATCGACGAATGGAGTCATTGGTGGTTCAGAAGTTCCAGGTCGGGGAGCATCATGCAAGATATCATATAATGCGCCACACTAAGAGTACACAATATCAATGTACTGGGCATAAGAAATGGCTTGTTCCTCGATTACACATGCCCCCATAGAGATGTCTTTAGCAATCTGATTGATAAAGGAGGTGGTGAACCAATGAGTTAGAAGCTGATAAGGAATTTCAAATTTGATCATGCGACGACGACATCACCACTCATGAATATGATCCGAGATATGAGTAGCTCGGTCTTGTTTCAATGAAGTGAGGAGGTGCGTCTCGGCCTCATAACGGACTGGTAATTGAAAATGCGTAAGGAATGCCATGTTTAAAGATTTGAAATCTTGGAAGACGCCACGAGATAGCTCAATGTACCACTTTGCAGTGGCACCAGTAAGATTTCGCTGTAAAAAACAGAGGCTAATAGAATCGTCAAACCAAGAGTTAGAGGAACACCACAAATGGTAATTCATAACATGTGCTTGGGGGTCTTCACCAGAATTGCCCTGAAATTTAGGACAATCACTAGGAATCTTGGTTGGAACCAGAGGCCAATATGGGTTATGAATAATGGGATCGTTCGTCAACTTTGACACATCAGGTAATTCCAACGTAACAAGAAAGGATAATTGAGTGTTGAAAGTCACCGGAGGTCTTTGATAAGGAACTGCATGTACATTCCACCTATTCCGAGTGGGATTCTGTCCCCGTACATTCTGTCCTGGAGGATTCAGATCATAGGGATTAGAAGCAAGATAATTCGTTTGATACTGGGGTTGAGAACCAGGATATTGAGTCGGAATAGACCACTGAGGTCCTTGCTAAGCAGCGCATGGAGTCTATTGTGGAATGTAAGCATAGCTTTGAGGTTGATGATAGACAGGTTGATTTTGAGGGTAAGGGACTTGAGGCGCACTATATACCGGTTGATATGAACCTAGAGGGTATTAAGCGCCTTGCGGTTGAGCAGGCGGACCCGGCTGAGCAAGTTGAGCAGGCTGCTGAGCGTGTAAATATGGCTGACTACAAATAGGTAGAACGGGCTACTGAAACGATGGAACCGGTTGAGGAGCAGGTTGAATTGGTTGCTAAGCAGGTTGAACCGAATACTGAGGGCCACCAGGTTGGCCTTGTGGGAAAGGTTGGCCCGATGGTTGTGATGGAACAGGTTGTCCCTGATAACCAGGTTGACCTAGAGAAGGACCGTAGGGTTGCTTGGTTGCACAACATTTGGGTCATATTTAGCATGTGGCTATTGTTGTGGTGCAACAAGTTGTCACTGTGGTAGGTAGATTTCCCCCCCAGGAGCATAAGATAATCCTTGTTGATTCGGAGGTTGACCAAAAAGACCGGAGGGTTTTCCATATTGGACCAAAGGTTTTCCTTGTAAAGGTTGGCCTTGTGGACCGTATGGTTGTCCCTGTGGACTAGAGGTAGAGCCTTGCTGAGCTAAAGGTTGTCCCACAAGGGGTTGTCCTTGCAAGCCAGAGGGTTTCACATGCAAGGTAGGTCTAAAATGAGAAATAGTCTGATAAGGATTAGCAGGAGGCAAATAGAACTAATTACCATGTTCATCATAATGAAGCGAACATGAATAAACAGGGTTACCGACAACATCATAGTGATGAAAAAGAGGATTACTAGGAGCTTGAGGCTGCTGAGAACCTTGAGAGCTCTGCTGCTGAACAACCAACAAATACTCTTCAAAAGTAAGACCGCCAGGAATCACAGGGGTAGTGGAAACAGTACTAGAAGCAGGCATGGCCTCCGTCGAAGGAGCATAATGTCGGTGAATATCCAACATCTACTCGTCAAACACATAGGTAGAAACCATAGGTGTCGTGGAGGTAGACGAGACTTCCATGGCATGGGATTGTGAGCTACCTGGGCCGAGATTAACATGCCACGTAGGATTGATAAAAATAGACTTGCGGGTGTGAAAAGATCTTGACGACTGATGGGTAACAATAGGTGTGGATGAAGCCACACAGACCGCTGGTTGAACTGGAACAGATGTAACAGTAACCGACGAACTAGGTGTCAAAGGTGATAGTCCTAACGAAGGTAGGACCGAACTCTGAGGAGGAGTTACTGTAGTGGATTGCACAATGGAGGCAACACCAGACATAATCTGACTCAAGGACTTATATCCAAGTGGAAGTGACACAAATGGTGGAGAAGACTGAGTAGAAACATGATGGACATCTTCCGGAAAAGGATGATATTCTCCAGTAGAAACAGGCATTCCTTCACCACCAACAGGACTAGATGAATCCATGTCTAACTCCGCCATAAGATCTTCGAAAATACTACGGGGAGTAGGAGGTACAACAACAACAAAAAATGGCGAGCCCGACGTAAGAGGAGGAAAATCTCCTTCTTCCCAAAAACCAGACCAAGCACCTGAAGGAGGCCAAATGAACTCAATTGGCTCTTCAGGAGGAGATCGAGTAGTAAGAGGCAAGATAGACGGGAAAATAGGCTGCAAGAAGTCAACAGACCTAGTGGACTGAGGAGTTTCAAAATAAACGTCCAGGAAAGAACTACCACTAGGAGGCAGTGAGGACAACGAAACCGGTGGTTCTGCCACCATGACCATATATCAAAACATAAAGGAAAAAAGAGAACCAATCGAGGAATCCAAGATCAAAACCAAGGAAAAAAAACAGGCCAAGTAATAAAACTTTAACGGGTGTGTGATCGTAAGTGATTAATTTTATGACACTGAAACCATATTTTGTTGTTTCATTTTTAAAGGGTCGAGAAACAGGCCAAAGATGACTCTAGTTGCTTTCAATTTTAAACGAGCGTGAAAGGACAAGTGCTCGATGATCCTTCTCTTTTTAAAGAGTCATGAAAATTTCAAATGACTACTCTGGAATACTAAGCAAGAGGGTATACCAGGTTTCCGTGAACTGCCATATACACCTTGGTGATCAAATGAAACAGAAATGACCAAGGACTTGACGTACGTGCAGGTAGTCTCCCCGAATGCTGCATTCGGTGTGTCACGGCTACAAGGCAACAGACTTGGCTTCCTATGGATAAAAAGATTGCAACCTAGAAGGGTCTCCCTTTATATACTCAACGGTACGGGGAGCACAAGTCCGTACTAGCGCCATCTAAAGCTAGATGGCGAGCGACAACTACTAGGTTTTAAGACGCCGTAACACGTCTCTAGCCTAGACCACTAAAAATGCTTCATTAGGTTAATTAAACAAATTTTAAAGTTGATATTGGATTATATTTCAATTTTAAGGTCCTATCGATTTTGGATCTCAAAATTCCTCAATGCAAGCTATATGCAAATGAACATCATTTATGATTCAATGAATGCTAGTTATGAGAAGGATAGAGATCTTTAAAACAAAAGCAAACAATGAGACTATGTGAAGAAATCCACTAACGCATTGAACATAATCAATATAAAATGAAACTCTTTCCTAAATAATCAGAAAGAAAGAAGCACAAGATGCACTAATTGCATGAAAAAATGAAAACAAACACTAGCTTAAGTGTTGCGTAGGAATTGAAATCGAATAACTCAATAAAATGCCAAACAAACACAAGAAAGCACTCAAACTAATGTCACAATCTTTCAAACTAAGAAAAAGTTTTCAAAATGATCTAAAACAAGCAATGTAATCTATGCTTGGAGCAATAAGGCAAAGAATCAATCGAAAAAATGAAATGACTCTGCAACCAAAGCAATCACTCAAACAGATCAAGAAATCTAAGTGCAATCAATTCACAAATGAGTCTGACAACAATCAAACCGACTTGATTTTCGAATAGAAGGCTCAGTGCACTAGGACACCTAGAAACCCTAAGGTCTCAACTGAGACTGATAATAATATGGACAAACAACTGAGAAAAGAAAGTCGACAGTAATCAAAACAATCCCAAAGGCATGATTATGCATAAAAAATAACCAAGAATCAAGCACAATTGACCAAAAGACTCATCAAGGAGGTCAAACCAATTCCTACAGGGGTTGGCGTAACTTTAAGGCTGTAATCCCCACCATACAGGGGTTGGCACGACTGCAAAAAGAGCAACCTGTGCCAATCAGCGAGACTGTTTAGAGGAAAAGCGCGCCAAGCCAGATAACTATGGGAAAAAGAGGAAAAACCAAAACCTAATTAGCAGAGGTCAATCTTGACACTCTGGAGTTGAACAGAGGATGGAAACTAAGCAAGCAAACTAGAAAAAATAGATAACTAAACCAATAATTGAAATTGACCCAACAAAATGAAACAACAAACTCACACTGATCCCTAGCAGAGTCGCCAATTTGTTATGTAGGTAAATCCTCTCTGCGGATAGAGATGATCCCTCTAGCCTGAGAGTGGGTCTAGAAACAAAGGGACATGCTAAAGTGTTGCTTCCTAGTTATTGAATGAACAAAGGACATGAAAGATTGACCTTCCTGGAGTCCAACACTATTTTCGTTGCTATAGTGTGGGTGGCCTCTCGCTCCTGCCTTGGCAAGTCACAATCCTTTTGCCATTATGCTTGGATACCTGCACATAGAACAAGAAATAAGAACAAAATACGACATAATGGTTTCACTCATAACTATTAGCCAGTCAAAGAGGGCTAAACATATTGCATTAAACACACATCATAACACAACAGTGGAACCAAACAGTAGTCATGTATATAAATGAATAGAAGGAAGAGTTACAACTAATGCTTTGACGTCGCAGTCTCCTCCAACGGGGTTCAGGTGAAGCGCGTTTCAGATGCTCATCAGGGAATTCAGATGGGATGAAGGCATGGACTCAAGCTCTCTCAGAAGTCATGGACTCAAGCTTCCTCAACATAATTCCTTCTTATTCTATCTTCTCTAGTCATTCAGCTATAGTATGTCTATTTCTCCAAGTTTAGATAGCTTTTTCTAAGAGAGATAACTTATTTTATAGAGGAAAAGGAGGAGGTTAGGATTAAGAGGTGGAAACCATAAACCTAAAGGAGGTAGTCTGTGGTTTATCAGTTCAACTACTCCTAATGACTCATCCTCGAGGTGGTTGGAGTGGAATCTCCACCTCTATTTTGAAAAAACATTCCATAAACATCTTGGCGCAGGTGGCAAACTGGGACAGAGCGCCAGCTGGCGCGGGGCCCAGTGTTAATCTTCCTCTTCGGCGCTCGGGCATAACTGATTACTTGCACCAAGGTAAAAAAAATGGTTTTTGAGTCTCTGCTCAGGGAATTGTCAACATAAGGAATGTTACTCTCATGTAAAGGGACACAATGATGGTATTTGCAAGGCATGATACTGCTTATTGATCGCGAAAATGATGTGTAACAATCACCTCTTGGACTAAGATTATATTTTTAGCGATTTGCCTTCCTTGAACAAATCCCCCTTGATTCTCTGGAATAAGGCCTGAAAGAATCCATTTCAATCTGTTGAAAATCACCTTTATAATGATCTTGTATCCTATGTTGCACAGGGAAATGGGCTGGAACCTATTGAACGAATTAGATCCATTTTCTTTCGGAACGAGGGCTAGGAAAGCAGAGTTCGTGCTGCCCCCAATTTTCTTGCAGTCTTGGGATTTTAGTATAATTTTATGAAGATATTTTTTCACAATCTTCCAGAAAACTTGGATAAAATTTTCCGTGAACCCATCCGAGCCTGGGGCTTTATCTGGACTCATGGCGAACAAGGCAGCCTTTATTTATTTTCTAGTAACCTTAGCCTCCAACTTCTGGTTCATTCTATCTATGATCTTAGCAGGAACCTCATCTAGAAGATTAGCGTTGCATCCCTGCACCTCTTCTTCACTAAAAAGAATTTTAAAATGGTTGAAGGCAGCCTTTTTAATGCTTGAAAAATCATCATAAGTTTGGGGTTCATCCTTAATTTATAAATGGAATTGAAACCTCTCCTAGCTTGGGCTTGATTGTGGAAAAAGGAGGTGTTTCTGTCTCTTGATTTCAACCAAAGGCTTCTGAATTTTTGCCTCCAGTACTCCTCCTCCTGTCTACAAGCATTCTGAAATTTTTGCTGTAGTTCTTCCTCCCTTTTTAGAGTTTCACTCGATATTTCTGCCTCTTCCATGCGGGCTTGGTGATTCTCAAGAGCCGATTAAATTTCTTTCTTTCTTTTGCGGGGCTAGGGATGTTTTCACTCTTCTCAAATTCTCCTCCAAAACGAAGAAAGGGGAACCCATGACAGGCTTCTTCCATATTTCTGCTACCCTCTCCAAGAATTCCTTTTGATTTATCCAGAGAGGACAAAATCGAAAGGGGATAGGGCCTAAATTCCTTTGGGATGAGAGAAAAAAATTTATGGGTTTATGATCTGATGTACTACTAGTAACTTTGAAAGATAAATCTATCTAATCTAGTAGCTATATGCCCAAGACCTACTCATTTATTTGACCAGGTATACTTACCTCGGCAAGGCTTGATGTCAAGAATATCCCAATCGCGAATGAGATCCTCCACCCACTCTCTAGCCGCATCTCTCACAATAAATCCCCCTTGCTTTTCGTCTTGGAAAAGGGAAATGTTAAGATCCCATGCAATAAGAATGTTTTCCAGCTCCTCCCCATCCACCATGTCTCTCAGAGAGTCCCAACAATTCTTCTTTTCCCCACCGTTTACTGGAACATAGACATTAACGAGACTGAAAACTTCCTTCGATTCTTGATGTTGAAACTTTGTGAACAACTAATGAATGTTTTGCTTTTCGGCTACCATATTGAGTTTGGAAGCATTCCAAAGAGTGCCCAAACCTCCCAAGGCCCCTATGGCTAAGACAACCATTGTCCCACCCTTGTTCCATAAATTTTTGCTACTTTGGAGGAACTCATGATCCTCTAATTTTGTCTCCTGAACTAGCAATATGTCTGGGTTTTCTGTCATGATTAGACTCCTCATGGCTTCTTCTTTCATCTTCCTCCCCAAACCTCTACAGTTCCAGGAGATCCCCTTCATTACTTATTTTTATGAGTGTGAGGGCCTCCCTTGGGGCCCTATCCCTGTTTTCTTTCCATATTTGGGGTTTCATCCAATATCTTTTCCAAAGTAGGCTGGCTTCCTTGCACTATGTCTTTGTATGTTTCTTTCTCTCTCTTCTCCCTGGTTGACATTCTTCCCCTTGCCGATCTTCTGACCGTGGATTGAGAGTCTCCTATCTCTCCTTCCTCCTCAGATTCTTCGGAGCCTTGACTTTCCACATCACTCACTGTGTTCTTATCTTTGGATTTTTTTGTTTCTGCTTCCCCTGCCTTGAACCCTTTGTCACTGCAACCTCAGTAGTCTCCTTGTCATCTATCATTCCGGTCTTTGTCGTCTCCCTCTGAGGCAGATCCACTTCAGGGATTTCTTGTGATACTAAGCCAAGAGGCCCAAACATGTTTCCCGAATCTTTTTAAGGATGGTTTTTTTGGGACGATGTGTTACCTTTGGACTGTTTTCCTTTGCCCTTTTCTTGTCCTACCAGACTAGATGCCTTTGGGTTAAATTTGGACCTCTTGGCTTACTTCCATCCTTCCTCTTTCTCCTTTTCCTCCTCACTCTTTTTTGGGAAATTTCTAGCGAAATGGCCGTATTCGTGACACCCCGAAACTTAAATGGAAGTTTCTCATAATCCATCTTCTGAATATGAGACCAGTTTCTGACGTTGATTTTTATAGCTTCCGGAAGCCCTGCTTAAGGATCCACCTCCACACATATCCGGGCACAGTCGTATTTGTCTTTATTGTTTTCCCTGTTAATGAATTTTCCCAGCGCATGCCCGATGTGTTTCAAAGAGTCCTAGTTCTAGCAATGTATTGGGAGATTAGGTAATCTGACCCACACTGGAACCGTTGATAGAACGTACTCTGCTGGGTCGAAGTCTGGAGTCCACTTATTCAAATACATCCCTTGTGGCCCCATAAAATATGGGCCATTCCTGAAGATCAGCTCCTTATCCTCTTTGGAGGTGAATTCGAATAAGAAACATCCTCTTCCCAGGAAATAAGAGGAGACATTCTGGTTAATCAATGGCTTCCAATTTTTTATAACCCAGGCTTCCGTGGCTTTGGGAGACGACCACAGGTCAGTGAACTGCCCCACAAGTGTTCGCTCATACATTGTCAAGGCAACCTGAATAGAACCATCCGGTGGGAGAGACACCACCGACATTTCTTCCAACCTTTTGACAAAATTCGAAGCTTCTGCCTTCTTCTTCTTCAGCAGGGAGGCAATCAACGAGTTGAAGGCAGCTACTTTTGGCGATGGCGGAGGAGGGGGGGGGAGGAGAGGAGGCCCAAGGCGAGCCCTGCTCTTCCATAGCGGCGGAAACCCTAGCAGCAAAAAGCTAGCAGCGTGCGGGTTGCAGGCAGAGAGATGAAGAAATCCTTGTCATTTTATTCACATAGTTCTCCCTTTTCTTTCCTAAAAGGGTTTGAAATTGAAGAGCAAATATTCTGATACCAAAATTATTACATTATATTTATAATAATAATTTCCATTCTCTAATAGGAATAAAGATGCTCAATCTGCAAGATGTGGATTTAAATTTGTCCTAGAGGGATAAATTTGGTGTTTTCATGGTTGTTGTTAGGTTTAGCAAAATAAATAACTCAAACTTCATTCGATCCTAAGATCAATAGTTAAAATTCATCTCTAATATAGGTTAAAATTTCTCGAGTTAAATGAGTTTGTCAATGAGAAAATATCTAAGTTCCCTCTTGAGAAACCTTTGTTGAATATGAAGAGCCACTAAAGAGAAGGGTTTTGTGTAGTTAACCCATAACCGTGATGAACAAAGATCCGAGGATAAAAATACCCTGTAATGCTTGTGACCAACTGTGATATTGACAGTGTGTGGCCTAGCAAATAGACTTAGATGAAGTGTGGGTTTATGGATGAACCAAAACCATGACAAACGAAGATCCAAGGATAGAGATATCTTGTAATGCTTGTTACCAACTGTGTTACAGGTGCCTACTAAAGCGGGGTGGGAGGGCACGTCTCCAAAGGAAACACGCTTCGAATGTTGATCCAAATTTAAAATGAGCATAACTCGGTCAATATAACTCAAAATATTTATTATAACCTGTTTTTGGAAACATAATGATCATTTTGCATCTTCCCACGTGTTTGAAATCGATATTTGGAGACCCTAGACTCTCACATGCACGCTGGAACTGTCCCGCTGTCACAAAATTTCTGAAAAAAATAGCTGATTTTAAATCAGCGTTAAATCCCTCGTCTAGACTCCGATTCGACCGATATATATATATATATATATATATATATATATATATATATATATATATATATATATATATATATATATATATATATATATATATATATAATTTTAATTTTTAATTTTTATTATTTTTATTTTTTTAAATCAGGTGATTTTTCAAGGGGAGCACAAATCTGTAGCCATTTATTTGAAATTTCCCACTGAAAACTGCAAGAATTGATATGAGATTCGCCATCTATGAATTATCGTCAGAAAAATTGCTGCAACATTGCTGATTTTGAATCAGCAATATCTCCCTCATTCGAACTCCAATTCGGCTGATTTTTTTTTTGAGTTTGAGTATTTTCTCGCAAGGAATCCAGATAGAGTCTTTTTTTTTTGTAATTTTTTCACCAAAAATTTCAAATCTGATCTGCAAAATCGCCGCCCAAAAACAAATTCATGGAGTTTGCTAAAGATTGCTGCAAAACATTGAAACTGAATATGTTTCAAACCCTCATTCCCATGGAGGCGTAACCTGAATCTGATACCACTGATCTAGATCTTGGGGGGAGGCCCCCAAGATCTAAGAAAATTGAAATGGATCTGAGAAGATCTGCAAAATTATAATGCCAGAAAAAAGAGAGAACACACAACAGATAAAACCACAAAGAAACTTGTTTATTAAAACAGAGAATAACTGTAGAAGCTACATTGTGGTGGACAATCTGTCCTTTTACAAACTGAGGCTTGTTATTTATAGCCTTTTTTGAGTTACAATACCATGTGTAGATACCATAGGTGGATACCATGTGTCAAAACCATGGGTTAATACCACTTACAATACCATGGGTCAATACCATGGGTAGATACCACTTACAATACCATGGGTAAATTCCATGTGTGGATGAATACCATGAGTGGATGAATATCATGGATAGATGTCACTTACAATAACATGGGCGAATAAATACAATGGGTGGATTAATACCATGGGTCGATGACATTTACAATACCATGGGTAAATTCCATAGGTGGATGGATAACATGGGTAGATGAATACCATGGGTGGATGTCATTTTCCATTCGGATCAGCCTATCAAGAAAGAGTTGACCCTATCAATGAGAATATATATAATTTTGATGATGAATATAAATATGTTTGATGACGAAGGAAATTATTTTTGTCTTCTAAAGAAGAATTTTGCAATTTAGCGACGAGGGGAAGAATTTTGTAGTTTGGAAATGAGGAGAAGGATTTTGAAATTTGGTCATGAAGAAAATTATTTGATCCATCAAAGGAGAGTTTTGAATTTTAGTGATGAGAGGAATGATTTCGAAGTTCAATGATGAGGAGAAGAAAGTTGAAGTTTAACTATGAGTAAATCCCTTAGTTCATTGAAGAGAATATTGAAGTTTGATGATGAGGGGAATACATTTGAATTTGAGCAACGAGGACAAGAATCGTGATGTTTAGCAATGAGGGAAGCTCTTTAGTCCATTGTAGAAGAATTTCAAAGTTTGGAAATGAGAACATTTTTTAGTTTGTCAAAATATAATTTGAAGTTCAATGACGAGAAATTTTTGTGGTTGTTGAAGACAAAATTTTCAATTCACCAAAAGCCAAATTTTGAAGCCTACCAAGAGGACAAATTTTGAAGTTCTTTGATAGGAAAAATTTCAAGGTTCTAATGTAAAAAAGTATCTATTCGTTAATGGGACAAAGTTTTTATTTCACCAATGGCACAAACTTATTTTCCCACCACGAGAAAAAATGGAAGCTCATCAACAAAATAAATTCAAAATTTCATCAACTAAAGAAAATTTTGGGTTTGTTGATGGAGAAAATTGTAAGTTCACCAACGAGACAAATTTGAAATTTCACCAATGGAACAAAAATTTGGGCCCATTGATGGAATAAAATGGTTTGTTGATGGAATAAATGTTTAGTTTGACCATATGACATAGCCACAAAATGTGATGACAGGTGTAAATCAATGCTACATCAACAATGATGTTCCATGCCACATCAACAAGATGATGCTATTTGATACAAAAAATATGAAGCCAAAAACTTGTTCTTGCCATAACTAGAAAAAAACCTTAGAACTAGGTGGAATTTCAAGGGCTGGTCCTTAAATACGTGGACTACCAAAGTGTCAATGAGTTACATTGGCTAATTATACTCTCAATCTCTAAAAACTTCAAATTAGTGGTTTTAAAGAACAAGGTGATACTCCTTAATAATGACTTTGTTCCTAAAGAATTTTTTACAAGAAGCGAGACATAAAAACAAGCCAAAATCCACTATTAAGGGACACCTCGGATTTCTGAGATATTTGGGCAAGGAAAAGGGACCCAAAATCATAAATTTGGAAAAAAAAAATTTACTTAACATTTGATCTTCTCAACAAGCCAAACAACTTTGTGTTATTAATTTTTTTCTCATTTTTTCTCTATTTTAGAGACCACAGTTTCTGTTAAAAAATCATGTCTAAAGAAAATGTAAAAAGGACTTTTAAAATTCCATATTTGTTATGCAGATTAATCCCTCTTTCTGACAAGAGCGATCTCCCTAGTACTCAGCGAGTAGCTACAAACAAACATCCATTTGAAAACCTTTTTCTCTAGAATAATTGCATTTCAAAATTATTATAAGAAAGTAGAGAGGACATGCCCCTACCTTGAAATCCAAATGTTCGATGTAGTCTTTTATCCCGTCGCTCCAAAGTGGCTTCTTCAATAAGTAGAACCTACAATCAAAGACAAGAAAAAAGAATCAAAGCATCTGCAACATATAATAATCAAGAAAAGCTAACCCAACTTAGTGATCAAGGAGTCTAAGTATTTATGTTATTTCAATAATTATAAGAAAAAATCAATGAGAAAAAGAGATCCATATGTATTATCTTGAATAAAAATAGTAATATTACAACCTGATGCCTTGATGTCATATAGATTTCTCCCGGGGTCCTGAACAGTCGTTCCTCCTTCAGTTTGATAAGCCTTCCTCTCTGAATACCAGCATGGAGTTATGGACACAAGGGTGTGATCATTCTCATGCCAACAACAACTTACTAGTGTAGATTTTTTTTTGCAAGGAATCACTCAGGGATGGTCAACGTGAATGGAGACAAATGTTTCCAATGAATGGTTTATTTGAAATCTATCTTGAACACATAACGACATTGCGGATGGCTTGGAAGCATTTGACCTAAAGCTAACACCCAGAAACTAGCTGAATACTTTCAATGTGGTTCGCTTAACTGTTAGACAAAGGATTTCCCAACCCAGGTATAAGTGTGACAAAGTGTCGTGTTCAAGAGTGGCATGTTGATTTCTAAATAAGGGTGACAATTGGATTCTTTTTCTCTCTTTTCCCCCCACCATTACTGGCAAGTACCTCTTTATTTTTTACAAGCTTGAGGAGGATAAAATTTTATTGTTTGTGTAAGCTCATCCTTCGGATGAGTCCATCTTAGTATTAAAATTGAACCCTAAGAAGGTGTGGTTCGGTCCTGTTTGTAATCGACAGGTCCTTTACTGTTAAATTTTAACGAGTCTAGTATAGGAGAAACTCGACGTTTTTCAGTTTTAGGGAGTCAGAAGAAAAACATAAGTAAGCTCCATAGTTGTTCTTTTTCGTAAATTTAGTCTGTCAGGCCCGAAAAAGGATAAAATGATGAAGGAGAGAACTCTATTGACCATGATTAGTAAACGTATACCTTTTTCGTAATTAGTCCATTTCAGTCCGGAAAATGGGTAAACTTATACTGAAGGGATGACTGTTCATTTACTTTAACGAGTTCGAATAGTCAAGTACTTGGTGATCTTTTCATATTTCGAGAGTCTGAAAAGGGCTTAAAAGAGGACTTCAGGGTTTCGCTTTTTTCGTATTTTTATAGAGTCCGAAAAAATGATAAAAGTATACTCATATGGCCGACTTTCAATTTAATTTACAAGCAGGAAAAGATGGAAATAACTCGACATTTTCATGTGTTTTACGAGAATGAAAGATAGCAAAATAATCTCAGGATTTTCATCAGTTTAATGAGTCTTGAAAATACGAAATGGACTCAGTATAGGTTTAATTTTTATATAAGCTTGAAATAGAGGAAACATCATGCTTGAGATTAGTTTGTTTCATTTTTACACAAGCTTGAAACAAAGGAAAAATCATGCTTGAGATAAGTTTCAATGACCCCCAAGAGTAACTTGCTACAACACATGCCCCCCAAGCTTCATTTCATTCAACTAAGTAGATTACTGGTTACTAATAGGTGGATGGAATGAAGGTTCATTTACGAGATTGTATGAAAGACTCGACTTAATTAGGAGAGGATTTGTTTCATTGTTTAATGAGCTTGACATAGGAAAAGAATAATGCTCATTTCCTGATTCATTTTTTAACGAGGTTGACACAGTAAAAGGAATTATCCTCGTGGTATATGTTTCATTTTTTAACGAGGTTGACAAAGTAAAAGGAACTATCCTCATGGAAGCCTGTTTCATTTTTTGATGAGGTTGACACAGGAAAATGAACTCTCCTCATGGCAGTCTGTTTCATTTTTTAATGAGGTTGACACAGTAAAAGAACCATCCTCATAAAGGTCCATTTGATTTTTTAACGAGGTTGACACAATAAAAGAACTAACCTCATGATGAACTGATTCATTTTTTAACGAGGTTGACACAGTAAAATAACCAACCTTAAGATGAACTGATTCATTTTTAATGAGGTTCACACAGTAAAAAGAACTATCCTCATAGAATCCTTGATCATGGCTTCCAACTAGAAGAAACACATGCCAAGGGACACACCTCGATCACGGCTTTCAAGAGGTCTTCATCAGAAGGAAGAACAATTCTTTAGAAGGAATCCATATCAAGGGACTCAATAGGGATAATAACATCACGTTCAAATAATCCCATAGGGTTCACCATTTAAATTACCGGATCTAAGTCAAAGGAAGTCTAGACAACAGTGAGAGGCTTGCTTGCATCCGTAACTGAAAACATGGGATTGGTTGCTACATAATTAACCTGCGACGGGGTAGATACCACTTCTGTATAAGTGGTACACAACATTTTTTCATTGTCCCTGCAATCCCCATCTTGCCCATTGGAGGGTCATTTCCGTGATAAATAAGCAGTGTCATGCCTTGTAAAGACCATCATTGTATCCCTTTACATGAGAGTAATATTCCTTCTGTTGACAATTCCCTGAGCAGAGACTCAAAAACCCTTGTTTTTGCCTTGGCGCAAGTAGTCAATTATGCCCTCGCGTCGAAGAGGAAAACTAACACTAGGCCCCGCGCCAGCTAGCGCTCTGTCTTAGTTTGCCACCCGTGCCGAGCTGTTTATGGAATGTTTTTCAAAAATAGAGGTGGAGATTCCACTCCAACAACTTCAAGGATGAGTCATTGGGAGTGGTTGAACTGGATAAACCATGGGCTCCCTTCTTTAGTTTATGGTTTCCACCTCTTATGGGAACTCCCTAAAGGATATGCCTCCCTCCCACCTTTATAGGGATCGTAACCTCCTCCTTTTCCTCTATAAAAAGATGTTATCTCTCTTTTCATAAGCTAGTTGAACTTGTAGAATTTAACATACTATAGAAGAACTACTGAAGAGATAGAATAATAAGGAATTACGTTGAGAGAGCTTGAGTCCATGCCTTCTGAGAGATCTTGAGTCCATGCCTTCATCCTGTCCGAATTCCCTGACGAGCATCTGAGACGTGCTTCAGCTGAACCCTGCTGGAGGAGACTGCGACGTCAAAGCATTGGTTGTAACTCTTCCTTCTATCAATACATATTCATGACTATTGTTTGGTTCCCATTTTGTATTATGCTAGATGTTTAATGCAATATGATTATCCCTGTTTGACTGGATAGTAGTTATGACTGAAATTATTATGTCGTATGTTGTTCTTGTTTATTGTTCTATGTGCAGCTATCCAAGCATGACTGCGGAAAGATTGTGACTTGCCAAGGCAGGAGCGAGATGCCACCACCACCACAGCAACGACGACGGCGTTGGACTCCAGGTAGGTCAATCTACCATGTTATATTTTCATTCAGTAATTAGGAATCAACACTCTAGCATGTCTCTTTGTTCTAGACCCACTCTAGGGCTAGAGGAATCATCTCTGTCTGTAGAGAGGATTTACTTTCTTTACAAATTGGCGACTCCACTGGGGATCAGTGTGAGTTTGTAATTTCATCTTGTTGGGTCAGTTTCAATCATTGATTTGCTTATCTATCTTTTGTTGGTTTGCTTGCTTAGTTTACATCCTCTTTTCAGCTCCAAAGTGTCAAGATTGACCTCTGCTCATTGAGTTTTGGGTTTTCCCCTTTTTCCCATAGTTATCCGACTTGGTGCATTTTTTGTCTGAACAGTCGCATTGATTTGCGTAGGTTTCTTTTGTTGCGGTCGTGCCAACCCCTGTTTGGCACGGATTACAGCCTTACAGTCGCGCCGACTCGTGTAGGATTTGGTTTGACCTCCTTAATGAGTCTTTTGGTCAATTGTGCTTGGTTATGGGTTATTTTTTATGTGTAATTATGCCTTTGGGACTATTTTTACTGTTGTCGACTTGCTTTTCTCAGTCGTTTGTCCATCTTCTTGTCGGTGTAAATTGAGGCCTTAGGGTTTCTAAGTGTCTTGGTACACTGAGCCTTTTGTTTGGAGATCAAGTCGTTTTGATTATTGCCAGTCTCATTCTTGGGTCGATTGCACTTAGTTTTCTTGATATTTTGAGTGATTGCTTTGATTGCAGGATCATTTCGTTTCTCGATTGGTTATTTTCCTTATTTCTCCAAGCATATATTACATTGCTTGTTTTGGGTCATTTTGAAAACTTTTGGAAGATTGCATCATTAGTTTGAGTGCTTTCTTATGTTTGTTTTGCGTTTTATTGAGTCATTCAATTTCGATTCTTACACAATACTCAAGCTAGTGTTTGTTTTCATTTTTCATGTCATTAGTGCATCATGTGCTTCTTTTCATTGAAAAAAAAAACATATTTGGCATTCTTTCTTTGCATCGAAAGTGAAATATTCTTTTGCTTAAATAGCGTCTGATTGTCTAGGAAAG
This sequence comes from Pinus albicaulis, assembly GCA_034641835.2. Lineage (NCBI taxonomy): Eukaryota > Viridiplantae > Streptophyta > Pinopsida > Pinales > Pinaceae > Pinus > Pinus albicaulis. Next base: position 1,955,924,143 of record CM076578.1, on the reverse strand, counting down.
AGTTTCATTTTCGTTTGATTGTGTTAGATGCATTAGTGGATTTCTTCGCATGTTGTCAATGTTTGCTCTTATTTGAAAGATCTCTATCCTTCTCGTAACTATTATTCATTGAATAAAAAATGATGTTCATTTGCATATAGCTTGCATTTAGGAAATTTGAGATCCAAATTCGATAGGGCCTTAAAACTGAAACATAATCCAAGATCAACTTAAAATTCATTTAATTAACCTAAGGAAGCATTGAAACCTAACGAAACATTTTTAATGGTCTAGGCTAGAGACGTGTTTTAGTGTCTTAAAACCTAGTAGCTTCCATTCGCAATCTGGCTTTAGACAGCGCTAGTACGGACTTGTGCTCCCCGTACCGTCAGGTATATAAAGGGAGACCCCTCTAGGTTGCAATCCTTTTATCCATAGGAAGCCGAGTCTATCTCCTTGTAACCATGATACACCGAACACAATGTTGGGGGAGATTACCTGCACATACGTCAAGTCCTTGGTCATTTCTTTTTCATTTCATCACCAAGGTGTATATGGCAGTTCACGGGAACTTGGTATACCCTCTTTCTTAGCATACCAGAGTAGTAATTTTGATCTTTTCATGACTCTTTAAAAAAGAGAAGATATCATCGAGCACTTGTCCTTTCATGCTCGTTTAAAATTAAAAGTGACTAGAGTCATCTTTTTCCTGTTTCTCGACTCTTAAAATATGAAACAACGAAATCTGGTTTTAGTGTGATAAAATTAATCACCTATGATCACATAACCGTTAAAAGTTTTATTACTTGGCCTATTTTTTTTCCTTAGTTTTTATCTTGGAGTCTTCGATTGGTTTTTTTTTTCCTTTCTATTTTGCTATAAAGTCACGGTGGCGAAACCACCAATTTCGTCATCCTCACTGCCTGCTAGTGGTAGTTCTTTTCCAGACGTTTCTTTTGAAACCCCTCAGTCCACTAGGTCTGTCGAGTTTTCATAGCCTATTCTCCCGTCTGTCCCGCCTCTTGCTACTCGATCTCCTCCTGAAGATATAGTTGAATTCAATTGGCCTCCTTCTGGTGCTTGGTATGGTTTTTGGGAAGAAGGAGATTTTCCTCGTCTTACGTCGAGATCGCCATTTTTTGTTGTTGCAGTGCCTCCTAGTCCCTGTAGTATTTTCGAAGATCTTACGGTAGAGTCAGACATGGATTCATCTAGTCCTATTGGTAGTGAAGAAATGCCTGTTTCTACAGGAGAATATCAACTTTTTCCGGAAAATGTCCCTCATGTTTCTACTCAGTCTTCTCCACCATCAGTGTCACTTCCGCTTGGATATAGGTCCTTGAGTGAGATTATGTCTGGTGTTGCCTCCATAGCACAATCCAGTACATTAACTCCTCGTCAGAGTTTGGTCCTCCCTTCGTTAGGACTATCACCTTAGACACCTGGTTCGTTGGTTACTATTACATCTGTTCCAGTCCAACCGACTATCTGTGTGGCTTCATCCACATCAGTTGTTACCACTCAGTCGTCAGGATCTTTCCACACTCGCAGGTCTATTTTCCTCAATCCAACGTGGCATGTTAATCCCGGTCCTAGTAGATCACAATCTAGTGCCGCGGAGGCCCCACCTGCTTCTAGTGCAATTTCCACTACTCCTGTGATTCCTAGCGGCCTTAATTTTGACGAGTATCTGTTAGCTGTTAAGCAGCAAAGCTCTCAGGGTTCTCAGCCCCTCCAATCTCTTGGTAATCCTCGATTCCATCACTATGATGCTGTTGGTAATCCTGTTTATTCATTCGCGCATCATTATGATGTGTATGGTAATCTTGTTTATTTGCCTCCTATTAATCCTCATCAAGCTGTTTATGATCCTTATTAGACCGTTTCTCATCTTGGACCTACCTTGCCTGTGCAAACCTCTGGTTTGAAAGAACAACCCTCATTGGGACAACCTTTAAATCAGCAGGGCCCTGCCTCTGGTCCACAGGGACAACCATACAGTCGACAAGGCCAAACTTTGGTCCAACGTGGCCAACCCTACGGTCCGTCTGGTCAGCCTCAGAATCAACCAGGACCATCTTATGCTCCTGGGGGGTAAAACTATCCGCTACAGGGACAAAATTTGGCACCACAACTACCAGCACACGTTTCCTATGGCTAGAATTTTGTGCCACAAGGAAAATGCTACACTCCTCCTCTGGGTCAACCTGGTTATCAGGTACGACCTGGTCCATTGCAACCATCGGGCCAAACTTTCCCACAAGGCCAACCCAGTGGTCCTTAGTACTCGGTTCAACCAGCTCAGCAACTGATTCAAATTTCTCCTCAGCCGGTTGCATCATTTCAGTAGCTAGTTATAACTACTTATAGTCAGCCAGGTTTACCCTCTCAGTAGCCTGCTCAACCTGCTCAGTCGGGTCTGCCTGCTCAACTGCAAGGCGCTTATTACCCTCAAGGTTCATATCAACCGATACATAGTTCGCCCCAGGTTTATTACCCTCAAAATCAACCTGTATATCATCAACCTCAAAGCCATGCTTACATTCCACAGCAGACTCCATACGCTGCTTAGCAGGGACCTCAGTGGTCTACTCCGACTCAGTATCCTAGTCCTCAACCCCAGTATCAATCGAATTATCCTGCTTCTAACCCCTATGATCTGAATCCTCTGGGATAGAATGTGTGGGGACAGAATCCCGCTTAGACTGGGTGGAATGTACACACGGGTCCTTATCAAAGACCTCTGATTACTTTCAATACTCAATTACCATTTATTTGTACATTAGAATTACTTGATGTGTCAAAGTTAACGAACGATCCCATTCTTCATAACCCTTATTGGCCTCCGGTTCTGACCAAGATTCCTGGTGATTGTCCTAAATTTGGGGGCAAGTCTGGCGAAGATCCCCAAGCGCATGTTATGAAATACCATTTTTGGTGTTCCTCTAACTCTTGGGTTGACGATTCTATTCGACTTCGTCTTTTCCAACGAACTCTTACTAGTGCTGCTGCAAAGTGGTACATTGAGCTATCTCGTGGTGTCTTCCAAGACTTCAATTATTTAGCCATGGCATTCCTTACACATTTTTAGTTACCAGTCCGCTATGAGACCAGGACACATCTCCTCACTTCACTAAAAAAGGACCGAGCTACTCATATCTCAGATCATATTCATGAGTGGCAACATCGTCGTCGCATGATCAAATTTTAAATTCCTGATCAGCTTCTGACTCATTGGTTCACCACCTCCTTTGTTAATCAGATTTCCAAAGACATAGCTATGGGGGCATGTGTAACCAAGGAACAAGCCATTGCTTACGCCCAGTACCTTGATTTTGTGTACTCTCATTCTAGCGCATTATATGAGATCTTGCCTGATGCTCCCCGACTTGGAACTTCTAAACCACCAATGAATCCATCCGTCGATGGTATTATTGGTTTCGTGTCTCAGACTTCTCAGAAGTCTTCTTCTTCAAACTCTGGGAAGTTGAAGTTCGCTTCCTCCAATAATGTTTCTTCTCAGTCCACTTTGAATTCTGGTAAACCCGCAGCAGTTAATTCCATTCAGGCCAATCCTACGGATAATGCTTCTAAAGGTAAAAATAAGGGTAAAGGTAAGGCCAAAGCCGATACCCCGAAACAGGTTTCTCAGAAACCTTGTGCTGGCGATGGTTCTCAATGCAAGCCGAAGTACCCTTGTTTGATTTGTGATGATGAGAACCTCACCAAGGACTGTCCTAGATGATCTGAAGTGAGCTGATTGCTCAAAGGCACCCAGGGAAATTTGGCCATTCTTAAAGAACCTTTCCCATCTTAGCAGACTCAGATGGTAGAACAACCTCAGTCCTCTGCCCCATTTGGCTCTCAGGTGTTCATGATGAACAATTTTGCATTCGTTTCTATTGCTATTTGGTCGAAAGGTTATACTAAATCCCGTCAGGCCATGGGGAAGGAGAACACTGATGGCCCTCCTCCTCCACTTGTTACTGGCCCTCTTGAAATTGAAAGGCCCAATGCTGAATGCGTTGTGCGACCACCTTCCAAAGGTGTACTCTGCAAGTCTTCTTATAATCCCAACGCCCGTGCTGCTCACCATTACAATATTTTTGAGTATTTGGCTCAGGCGCCATTTGCGATGTCTGCGTTAGAAGTACTTCAAAGTTGTCTGTCTCAGTGAAGATCTTTGTTATCTGCGATTGGCGGGATTGATCCTGCCGATACTAGCCTTCTTGCTTTTGATTTAGAGAATTTCGTTCCATGACTTCCGCATCAAATTGCGCTCATTATTCAAGTTGTTATTAATGGTCTCGACATCCATCGAGTAGTTGTGGACGAAGGTGCATCAACCTGTGTCATGTCATCTTCGTGTTGGAAAGCTATTGGTTCTCCAGCCCTGAATTCATCGTCGAGTTCCTTTGAAGCATTTGATGGAAGAGAATCAAAACCTTTAGGTGTTCTCGCTAGTTTTCCGATTACTCTGAAAGGTAAGACAGTCAATGTCGAGGTAGATGTCATTGATGCTAAACTCAATTATAATATTCTCCTCGGTCGCAGTTGGACTCACGCCATGTTATGTGTTTCGTCCACTCTCTTTCGTATTCTGAAATTTCCACACAAAGGAAAGATTGTTACTGTTGATCAATTGTCCTTCTTCACCTCTTCTTCAAAGAACAATGTTTCGTATGTGGATAAAATTCCTACTCCCTACGAGAGCGTAGGGCCAGTTATTTTTAAAGATCCAGCCCTCATGCATATTTTTCCTCTTCCTCCTCCAAATACTATTCAGATCCATATGATCTCTTGGTCTGATGACCCATGGATTATTCCTTCGCTTGAACAGATTGATTCCTTCGGAGATTAGATGCCTTTGAGTCCGATTGAGATTGATTATTGTGACCTCATCGCAGCTTCAGAATCTTTGTCCTCTGATTGTGCTGCTTTGAGCATTTAGATTCGCCTGATCCTTTAAAATAAGTGTTTCTCTCTGATGAAGCCATCGTGGAAACCATGTCTCTTGAGGATCTGTTGTGGGATGATGGTCATCATCGTTCCTCGTTCATGCCTGGCCTTGGGGCCATGTCTACTTGTATGGAGCGTTTTGAATCTCAAGTTCCTTATCCTCCCCTTCAACTGCCTGTTTTGACACATGACTTCTTTACGGAAGGTAACTTGAGTAATATTACACATACGATGCCTATTGACATTTTCGTTAAACCGAGAATTGTCGAGAACATCCATATCGGGGTCACTTGTTCCTCCGATGAAGTACAAGTTTATACTAGCCTTTTTCGCGAATTATGTGATGTCTTTGCATGGTCATACGAAGAAATGCCTAACATCGACCCTAGTATAGTGGTGCACGAAATACCTACTTACCCTGGCTTGAAGCCTGTTTGCCAGTGTCTTCGTCCGGTGCACCCTAGAAAAGCTACTGCCATTAAAGGTGAAGTTGAAAAACTTCTCAGAGCTGGTTTCATTTATCCGATTCCTTTGACAGAATGGGTCTCTAATATTGTTCTTGTAGATAAGAAACATGGAACTATTCGCGTCTGTGTTGATTATCGTGATATTAATCGAGCTTGTCCCAAGGGTAATTATCCTACTCCTTTTATCGATCAAATCATTGATGAATGTGCCAAGAGTGATATTTTTTCCCTCATGGATGATTTTTCTGGTTACAATCAGATTAACATTCTCCTGACTGATCAACATAATACTTCCTTTATTTGTCCTTGGGGTACTTTTGCATATAAGAAGCTCCCTTTTGGCTTAAACAATGGTAGGGCTACATTTTAGCGAGTGATGTTGTATGATTTTCACGATATTCGTCACATCTTTCAGCCTTATCTGGATGAAATTTCCTCTCATTCAGCTAAGCGTATGGACCATCCTGACCATATTTGTCAGATTTTTCTTCGTTGTCGATGTGACAATATTCGGCTTAATCCGCACAAGTGCATCTTCTGCGTTGATTCCAGTAGACTCTTAGGGTTTATCAAGTCCAAAGATAGAATTCGCCTCGATCCACTCAAGGTTGAGGCTATTATTAATCTCCCCTCTCCCTCCTCATTACATAAGTTGTAGAGTTTGCAAGGTAAGGCTAATTTTCTACGCCATTTCATACCTAACTATGCAGAAGTGGCCAGAGGATACACACAATTATTAAAGAAGGGCGTCCCATTCTGTTGGGATGAGATTGCTTAGAAGTATTTTGAGGCCCTGAAGATGTTTCTTGTTAGCGCTCCTCTGCTACATCCTCCTAACTATCATCATGATTTTTCCCTTTATTTAGTTGTCGCTTTCAGCATGATTGCCATGGCTCTGGTACAAGACGATGATGACGGCAATGAGAATGTTATGAATTACTTGTCTCGTAACCTTCTCGATCCTGAGACGCACTATGCACACGTCAAGAAGTTAGCGTTAGCTACGGTTCAAGAAGTTCAATGTTTTCGTCATTATATTATTTTGCATACAGTGACTCTGATTTTTTATTGCAACCCCATGACCTATATATTGTCTCCAAAATTACTGGGGGGAAAACACTTGAAGTGGATTTTCATCCTCTAAGAGTTTGATTTGGAATTTACTGCTTCCAAGTCGAAGAAATCATTAGTCTTTGCTGATTTGATCTGTTCCCTCCCTTCAGACTCTCCTTCGTCTCGTTCTGAGGAATACATTCTAGATGATATGATTTTATTGATTAGCACCCTCGATCCATGGTACGGTGTCCTCATCTTTTATCTCCAAAATTCTACTTTCAGATTTGAGTTGACGAAGGATGCCCGCCGACGCATCCGTGATCAGTCACAACCTTATTGTATAGTCGGGGATACACTCTATCGTGTCGAAGTGGATTCCATTCTCCGTCGATGTTTGAATCTCGAGGAAGTTGAGAAAGCCCTAAATTATTGTCACAATGGTGCCTGTGGCAGTCACATGTCTGGTTATGCCACTACATAAAATATTCTTCGCGTTGGTTTTTTCTATCCTTCTATCTTCAAAGACTGCATTGTTGCGGTTCGTAAATGTCATGATTGCCAGATTTATCAACACAAGATGCATGCGCCGCATGTACCTCTTCATCACGTCATTACTGTTGGTCCCTTTGCAAAGTGCGGCATCGATTTTATGACGTGTAACCCTCACTTGGCCGAGGGGGGGGGGGGGGGGCATGCTTATATTATCGTAGCCGTGGACTACTTCACCAAATGGGTCGAAGCAATGCCTACACTTGCCACTGATGGTAAGACAACTACTCAATTCATATTCAATCACATTATTGCTAGGTTTGGTGTCCCTTAGGCCATCGTTACCGATCATGGTTCCCATTTTCAACATTACATGGTGGTGGAGTTAACTTCTAAGTTGGATCTGCGTCACGACAGCTCAACGCCGTACTATCCTCAGGCCAATGGCCAGGTTGAAGCTGTGAACAAAGTTCTTGTTACTATGCTTCAACATACGATTAGGATCCATAAATCCAATTGGCATCTCATGTTATTTTCAGCTCTTTGGGCATACCGATCCTCAATTAAGAATGCAACCAGATTCACCCCTTTTCAGTTGGTTTATGGTCTGGAAGCTACTCTTCGGATTGAGTGTGAAATACCTTCGCTCAAGTTGGCTGTTGAATTACTGCCGAACACTTCACCAAAAGAAGAGTGTCTCCTTTATTTGGAAAGGTTGGATGAAACTCACCGCTTTGCTGCTCTGGTTATTGAAGCACAGAAAAATCGGGTCAAAGCTCATTTTGACCAATCAATTTCCCCTCATTCTTTCGTTGAAGGAGATCTCGTCCTGCTATACGACCAAGCTCATGATAAGCTGGGGGTAGGCAAATTTCAACCCATGTGGCATGGGCCTTACATTATTAAACATGTGTTGCATAATGGGGCCTATGAGCTCATTGATTACGAAGGTCATCCTCTAGAACAACCCAGAAAAAGTTTGTATCTCAAAAAATATTATGCATGAGCCATTCATGCATGATTTGTGTACATAGGTGTTTTTTTTCATTTTTGTACATGTTTTAATTTGGTGTGATTTGTGAGGATTTTCTTGCTTATTTGGGTCTTGCTTATTTGTGTAGATGTCTATTACCCCTTATGTCAGTTTCGTGGATGGTGCTTCCCGCAGTACCAGGAATTTGTCTTCAGCAGCCTGGGTAATCTATGATCCTGCTAGCGAATTGATAGAACTACAAGGTATTTGTCTAGGATGAACTACAAACAATATCGTTGAATATAGTGTTGTCCTTGAACTATTAACTGAGGCAATCAACCTCGGCATACGCACATTGCTTGTAAATCTAGATTCACAACTTGTTGTTCTGCAACTCAATGGTCATTATTCAGTTATAAACCCATACATTTTGAGATTGTATTTACGTATTCGTTTTTTGGAAATACATTTTGATTTTATCACATATCAACATATTCCTAGACGAATGCATGCATTTACTGATACAGTGGCTAACATTGTATTAGATAAACATTTGCGTAATTTGTAAAATCATCATCATATGAAAAAGATCCATGTAGGAAAATAGATGTGTATATATATATATATATATATATATATATATATATATATATATATATATATCGCGTGTTTGCATCAGTGTGCATCATAAATTCAAAAAAATGTATGTTTCTGTTACATCCTGAGACAACATGTCTCTCAAAATATACATATATAAAGCCTAGGTGTCTAATCGGCGTGATGCTCATGGTAGCATGTCACTACTCGTACAAGTCGCCTCAGTAAGCGGTGAATGCGGCTTGGCACCCCTACGATATGTCTCTGGTAGGCATGGGGAACATCATCAAATCGTGCATAGTATGGGACTTCACGTGTGATCCCCTCTAGGTTGCATACGATCTCCTCTTCCTCGTCTCCCTCGCCATGAGGGTATAAATTGCGAGGGATTCGCCTCGCTATCGGAGACATGCCCGCGGGTCTCTCTGGGCCAACATCTGCAAATGCATGGATTTAATGTCAGAACATACATAGTTAAGAAAATCATAACACTCATGAAAATTAAAAATGAATCTTACCCAAATCTTCATCCCAATCCTCTCCCTCTAGGAGTGGGAGGTCCGGATCACCTGTAAAATCTGTACCAGAGTAGGGCCAGTCCTCCACGACAATCAACTATCGGCGAAGCCAATAAAAAAATTTCAGTCTCCAGGACATCTGTTGACCGGCCCTTGCCATTGGCATCAAAGCTGCCCATTGGGCCATCCATGGTTCTCTCACTGGTGGTGTTGGGACTATAACCTCCTGATGCTAAAAAATTGGTAATCGTTCTAGGAAGAACGATACCAGGATAGACCCATAACCGAATTGTTTCAATTTGGTCTTCTTGCATTTTGTAGCTGGAATTTCATGTTTGTTGTCATGGCCTCTGCTTAGTTGTAGATGGTCGGTGTCAAGCAGTCTATAGCAAGAAGCAACTGTGCCTTTTTTGCTTCGTGCGGTGCTTGCGATCTCGTAGCTCGTGTGATGGTATGTAGCACTAATTTTATTGCCAAAACTGGGATAGTCTGGATATCAAATTTCCCACTTCCTGTTCCCTTCCGTGCCCTTGGACATACCCTGTAAATCACCGTGGACATACTCTCCATGTAGGGCCGGGTGCCGGTTAGGATCGGTGCTGCTCCCCTCTGCAAAATTCCTGTTATAAAGTAGACATCAGAAGCATCAATCTCAAGTTCCTGATCTCGAAGGATGAACTTTTCCTGGTTCTCATCCCATATATTGATCAAATACTGTAGCAACTATGGTTGAGCACGGAGACATGGTGTCAAGAATAATTTCTTCAGTCCACAGTCTCTGAGAGCTTCCATGCATCTCTCATTTTCCATGGCAAGCTCTTCCTCTTCACTGTATTCCCGTTCTTTCCATTCAATTACCATTTTGCCGCTTTCTACCTGCAAACATGTTCATATGGATAACATTAGTATTTTTTGAAGCTTGGATTTGTAAAAAATTGGGTATTTAACTTACATTTTTTGCACAAAAATGGTATGCGTGGTTGGCGCGATTGTTTCCCAAACAGTCACACTAATGAGCACGCCCTAGTTTAGAAAATGGGTGATTGGTGTGAGTCCGTGCCTGAAACCTGCGTCAACTGCCGTGCCCTAATATTTGCATTTCCTACCCCAGAAATCAAAATTGGAAGTTGCAAGAAGTAAAAGATGACTTAAAATTAAGGGAGAGATATCGGCTCTTACTTGGAACTGACGGATTTGAGATTGGTCTGCTAGATTGTCCACTATCGTCGCCGCAAGATCACACTATAAAATGGGTAATTATTGCTCCACAAGAGTTAAAAAATGAAAAGTAATTATTTTTACCATTTTTGGCATTTTATAACTTTTCATAACCCTAATTAGGTTTTAAGACATGTTTTTTCGATTATTTTATTATATTATTCTCAACAAATGGGTTTTGCACGTGTCTCTTGTGGAGCAACAGGTTTTCAGGACATAGTGATGAAGTAACGAGTTAAATTTTATACTTTTTTCGGACTCGGTAAAAACATGAAAGTCACTATTGGAGTCATCTTTCAACTCTTTTCTGACTCTCTAAAATTGAAAAGATTGTCGATACTCTTGTTGTTTCGAACTCGTTAAATGGCTGTGAAGCGATATCTACCCAGTATACGTTTACCCCTTTTTTGAGCTAAGATAGATTATTTACGAAAAAGGAATACCTTAGCTTATCATGACTAAGAGGTTCTTTCAGATATTGTTTTCTACCTTTTCTGATTTGAGGGACTATTCACGAAAAGGGCCATGATGGATTTTTCTTTTCTGCCTTCTTTTAAAGCTCTCTAAACATGAAAAGTTGCCGAGTTCTCCCTTTGTCATGTTGGAAATATTGAGAGGGGGGGGGGGGGGGTGAATCAGTATTCCTTTCAATTAGAGCATTAGTTAATATTCAATTATTATCAGCGTTTGTACAATGATAGCAGTAAACAAAAGGAACACAAATGCACACAGTTTTTAAGGTGGAAACCCACTCCTGGACAAAAACCACCTAATTCTTTTCTAAATATTCTTTAATATTCAACTCCAATTGATAAAGCTCCAAATTCCTAGAGTCTAGAAAAGCATTCTTGTCTAGCTCCCACTAGATGGACGCTCCAATGCCCGAGATTCTTCAATAGTCAATTGAACGGATGCCCCAACACCCAATGAGCTACAACTCACCCTAGCACCACCCTACCACCCTGTACAAGAATAAAAGAAGAATGGACTCTCATACCAAGGAAAACGGTCCACTTTACAATGATATAGAATGATGTAGAAGAAGAAGACACACTAGAACATAACCCCAACTATGACACAATGATCCGAATGGAAAATTACATCCACCCATGGTATTCATCTACCCATGTTATCCATCCACCCATGGAATTTACCCATGGTATTGAAAATTTCATCGACCCATGGTATTCATCCACCCATTGTATTTATTCGCCCATGGTATTGTAAGTGACATCTATCCATGATATTCATCCACCCATGGTATGTATCCACCCATGGTATTCATCGACACATGGAATTTACCCATGGTATTGTAAGTGGTATCTACCCATGGTATTGACCCATGGTATTGTAAGTGGTATCTACCCATGGTTTTGACCCATGGTATCCACCTATGGTATCTACACATGGTATTGTAACTCAAAAAAGGCTATAAATAACAAGCCTCAATTTGTAAAAGGACAGATTGTCCACCATAATGTAGCTTCTACAGTTATTCTCTGTTTTAATAAAACAAATTTCTTTGTGGTTTTATTTGTTGTGTGTTCTCTCTTTTTTTTGGCATTATAATTTTGCAGATCTTGTTTTATTAAAAAAAAAAGAACAACTGTAGAAGCTACATTGTGGTGGACAATCTGTCCTTTTACAAAGTGAGGCTTGTTATTTATAGCCTTTTTTTGAGTTACAATACTATGGGTAGATACCATAGGTGGATACCATGGGTCAATACCATGGGTAGATACCACTTACAATACCATGGGTAAATTCCATGTGTAGATGAATACCATGGGTGGATACATACCATTGGTGAATGAATATCATGGATATATGTCACTTAAAATACCATAGGCAAATAACTACCATGGGTTGATGCCATTTACAATACCATTCATAAATTCCATGTGTGGATGGATAACATGGGTGGATGAACACCATGGGTGGATGCCATTTTCCATTCGGATCAAGTTGGCTGTGCCTTACATAATCTAATGGAATGAGGACAAGTGGCATGTTATGATTGGTCAAAATTCATTGGTTTTCTATTGGTCTGAATTGTAATTGGGTGGACCAATTAGGAGGAGCCACATGGGCCAATCCCTGGCTGCCACATGGCCTGCTAAGGTCGTGGAAAATTTTGTTTGAGGTTGAACTGCCTCTGCAAGGATTGAACACAACACCTAATGCCTACTAGCCAAGCCCTCCACCGGCTCAGTTGTGTTAGTTCTCAATAGCTATGGTTTGAATGTTGTATTTAAGCTTTATGGGCAATGGTGTCGGGGGTGGGGAAAAAAGTTAACCCTAGACCCCAGTCCACCAACCACACCACGTGGTGGTAGATGGGGTTCGGTGTTAACCCCAACCCCAAACTATGTGTTATACGTGAAAATAAAAAGTCATAAAAAATATATTAAACCATCGACATATATGTAATGATTTCATACAACATTCAAACCATATGATATAATTTAAGACAAAGCCTAGAGCAGATAAGGGTTGGAATGCCGACGGTTAGGTTCTGCATAGGAACATGCCACGGTCAACAGTTTATGCCACGATTAAGTTCAATGGGAAGGAGTGGAACCTACCTCGGGCATAGTTCTTTCTTGTTAGTGTCAGTATTTGCATCCTTCCATTAGTGATCAAAATTAATTCATTCATGTCATTTTAGGGGTCCCACTCGGAATTTTTTTATCATTCCACTAGGTCATGCAAAAATTTGATCACTTGGTGCAGATTTTCATTATAGTTTACTCTTTTCATAAATTTCATTTCATCACTTGATGGCTCATTTTGTCACTTGCCGAGTGTTCATTATTTCATGAGATTACATCACTTATTCAATGATGTCATCATGAAATCCAACCAGTCAAGGTTCCCGTTAGGTTTTAGGGTTTTCAAGGTCCAATAACACACCACTTCCATTGCATAAGATGATCAAGCAAGAGAGTGATCAAATAAACTTCTCGTTACCATGTAAAGATGATTTGTAAGGAGTAATTTTCATTTCAGGATGAAATTTTTATTTTTTATTATGTAATTTTATGTCACTCAATTTGTAATAAGTTCATGGCTCCCAAGCTACCAACTCAAATTTCCATATGCCAAAGCATAAAAAATTTAGAGTTTAAATTTTCTCAATCCATCAAATGATCAATTGTCAAAGAATTAAGTCATAGTGAAAGGGTAAAGTTTCAAAGTTTATAGGTGATTGTAAAGAAGGTAAAGTGGGTCCCAAGGCCCAAAACATCAAATCCACAAAGTATAAAGCTCATAAAAACATCAAATTCACTCTCATTTGTCTCTCACAACATCGAGCTACAAATTCCATAGCTCGAGTTTCCATTTTGGAGGGCGAAAGATTGAATTTTTTGGTGGCGCTGTGCTTATGGATAACTGGCGCTACGCTTCTGTAACTAGTGCTGCGCATATGGCCTTTTTGCTCAGAAAGCTCCAAAACTTACCCAAACTGCGTCTAACCTCCAGAAAAGGTTCTTACCACCTCTTAAAAAGTCATTAAGACACAAATTCCACCTCCTTGCATTCTTCAAGAGCATTTTCATGGTGTTTAAGTTTTCATGCAAAATTTGGATATTGTCTAGTTCAAAACCCTAATTTCATTCCCTCATTCATAATTTGGTTCCCTAAGACCCCAAATTTCCTTCCCACATCACAGTAAAACCCATACCTATCCCTACATTACTATACCTTTGTCCCTAAATCCATTTTCCCCTAAACCCTAAGTCCTAGGCATTTCAATTTCCTAGGCACCCATTACCATCAAACCTGTAATAAAATTACCATTCCCGATTCCCTAAATATTTTAACCCCCCACAACCTCCATAGGTTTACTAACCCCTTCCCCTATCTTCCTAATTTTTCCTACCCTATTCCCCACTCCCTAAACCTATCCCCACTCCCATTTACTCATCCTTAGGGTTTCTAGACTAAAATACCATGGAGGAGGAAAACAGAGACTACATGGAGGAAGAAGAGAGGGAAGAGATAATGCCACATAAGGGAGGTCATATCAGCAAGTATGAGGTCATTCCAACTCATAAACATCATGTCTCCATCATTTTTCAAGAAGTCATTCCAAGGGACAAATCATTTGCTACATAGAGGGCCAATTTTGCTTCAAAGTATGTTTTTGACCAAATGGAGATGAATTTCACAAAAATGAAAGATTTTTTTGTTAATCATAGACCAAGGAATAAAAAAATCCTTTAGTTTTTACACATGTGTTATGGTTTGGGAGGAATACTAAAAATATTGTTGCTATAGGAGAGTTTTTGCACTTCTAGAGTAGTCTTGGGAAAATAAACTATTCACCCTAATGGATTGTCCAAATGAATTACTTGATACATCAAATGACAACTATATTGGAAGATCTATCCAATGAGCTATCATGAGATCAATTTGGAGTTTGGGAAGGCCTCCAAAAGTGGCCTATAAGGAGGCACTGCGCTCCTGGATTTCTCGTGCTGTGCATTTGACTAGCCTTGGGAGATTGAATTTTGGAGAGTCAAATCAGGTCAATTTTGGAAAATAAGCACATATTTGGAAACCAGACAAGATAGGCTTTCCAATGAGCTATCCTGACCTCAATTTGGACTTTAGGAAAACCTCCAAACTCACCTTGAAGTTTGTGCTGCAAATCTGCTTCAGGTGCTGTGCATTTGCCAACTGCCTGATATTTTCCATTTTTTGAGTTTTTCTTAGTTTCTGATAATATTTATGAGTTTTTACTGATGTAATTCATGGATGTAAATGTAATAATGATGTTTTGAGTTACCTAGGGGTAAATACATTAGGTAAAAATCTTTGAGAGGATGAATGAATCAGTTTCACTAAAGTTAGGGATGATTCAGTTTAACCACCCTACACTCTAGGTTTCAGTTCAGACTTTGGTGGATCAGCTCCTCAACTTAGGGATTAGACCCCTGAGGCTGGGGAAAGTTGTTTCTTTCCTGTATATTTCACCTCTTGACTCATTATAGAAGGTGGGATGTTGTTGTATTGATCAGAGACACCATTGTATCTCAGATTTTGGCAGGAATATATTGGATGAGTTGCAACTATTATTTTGGGATTCATGTGGTATTGTACTTTGGCATAGTTTCTTCTTCATTTTCATATGTATGAATGTTTTGTATCTCTCATGTTCATTTCATCTCTATGATATGTTTAATTTTCAAGTTTGATAAGCAGAATACATTTTTATGCTCTGTTTTGGGAGAATCGCCATAATTTGTTCAACTTCTTCAGTTTAAAAGGAATTCATGCATTGTCATGCTCTTTTTAGCACCTCACCAGTCTGATCCATCTCACCTAAGAACCCTAATGTGTTAGAGTGCTTACCTACCTTTCCCCATTAGATATCTGCAATTCTGAACTTATTTTCCTTGACCTAGATACCTCTTTGACCTAATTCACTCATCCAGCACCCAAATCAACCAATTAAAACTCCTGTGCTATTATACCTAGTCTAAAACCTAATTTGATCCAACCCTCTTGGCTGAAATCCCTTGGAGAGAGCCCTCTCCTGCCTAGTAGGGCTAGCTACTTGGCTAATCTTGGTTTGTAGTTACCTTTACTGGTCTCTTCTTAGCCTCGGAGATCCGACAGAGTGATAACACTGCTAACCCAAACCACAACGCAACTAAACCCACAGCCAACCTAGGTCCAAAAATTGGCGGGGATTGTTGTTTTAAACCCTGAATCTGGTGGTGGTAAACATGCTACTTGGGGCAATTTTATTGGTTTAAGGTCGACATAGGAAATTTAACTAAGCGAAAATTTTCACCCTATGCGGTGGTAATCTTGTTGGTATGGGGAGAATTTGTCTCTCCACATAGCCACAATAGGTAGAATTTGTAGAACAGTTTGCAGGAGAGTGAAAATTGTAGGACAATTAGCAGAAAAAATTCTGTGGAGCACAAATCAGTTATTTTTTGAAATTTTTGAGTGCAGAAAGAGCCCAACTAAGGGTTTTTTTTTACTGTTCTGGATGATCCAGTGGCTCCAGAGACACACACAATACAAAGGGGGCTGATGAAAACTCAAAAATCAAAGTGCTCGTATTGCTCTCGAACTAGGTTCAAGTTGAAGAGTCCGTCGTCCTGATCGCAACGGTGCGAACGATGCGTCAATCCGAGCTTGTATAAGAAAGTTAGAGTAGTTTGAAGTTTTGTTAAGGAAAAGGAAGTGGGGCCCATAGCATGCCACATGGCGTCCCAGTAAGCACGTGGGACCTACATGCCAAGCCCCTCAACTGTTGACACATGGTGCTCCTCCATTGGCCCTTTGTCCCAAAAAGACAAAACAAAATGATATTTAATTTCCCATATAAATATCATTAAATATAGTTACTAAACAAACAAAACCAATTTAAATATTGTAAGTTGTTATGTAACAAAAATCATATTAAACATGGTTAAATTCCATATTAAACAAAACCTCCATTTTTGTTTTTGGGAGTCGTTACAATATGGAGATACGAGTTCCATATATTTTATAGTTGTGAAAAAATTATATTAAAACTAAAATTGGGTTTTAAAACAATATTTAGACTCGATAGGATTTGAAATTAAAACCTCCCAACAACAACTATCTTAATATGATCATGCCAACCAATGTACCACCCTCACACTTTGTCTTATTCATTCTCACACTTTATTATAAAATATCATTCAAATGGTTCAAGGAAACCATGGAGAATGATGGAGAATACATGAGAGACAAGGGCAAATGGAGGCCAATGGATCCGTGAGCAAAGAGAAGGCAGGTAGGACAGTAGACAGACACGCAGTTCAAGGCAAGATGGTGCACGTAGTTCGAGATAATCTTTTTTGATGCCAAGGGAATCTTTTGATTCCAAGGAGGTAAAATTTTCTTGTGTCAGAATGTATTAAAATTTATATGCATTTTAACCGGAATTTCGTAGGGAGAGAGATGGTGCGCCTAGATTTTCCATTTGAGCAAGGGTTTTTCAAGTTCCCTATGGAGGAGAATCTTCAAGAATCTTGAGGGAATCTTTTAGATTCCTTGGAGGTCGAAATTGATCAGTGTCAGAATGAGGTCAACCTTATACTCATTCTTCTCGAAATTTCGCAAGGATCTCAATGGTGATATTAGATTCTTGTTTTGAGTTGCAGATTTCTAGATTCCCTGTGGAGCAGCATCTTTGAGGAATCTAGGGGGAATCTAAAAGATTCCTTAAGGCCCAGATGTTCACTTTGTCAGAATTTAGCAAATTGACATTCGATCCTACACCTCTCGGTGACACGAGTTCAGCGTTATAGTCAGATTTTCCATTCGAGCCTTATTTTTTTCGGCCACTTTTCAAAGTGGAGTTACAGGTGTCAGCATTCAGTGAAAGAGAAATCAATTTCACACTTGTCGACACGACGATTGTATGGTGATTTCAGATCTAGCAGCTGAGCAACTTATTCTTTAGTCATCTTCAATGTGAGTTATATGTTGTGTGATCATGTACTTCTCTGTCTCTTTTCTATGAGATGCATTATGTTGTATAGATCCCTGTTTGATGATTGATGTGGGCTCTTGTCTTTGTTCTTGATGTGAGATGTAATTTCTATCTTGGATTTGTTATGTTGTTTGAAATCCCGTTGTTTCCATGTTGTCGATATACTCATTGTCACATGTATGTTTGATTGAGATCCCTTTATTTCCACGCTAGCGGGATACTCATAGTCATTATATGTGAGTTATTGTCATACTGATAGGAGTCCCTTTTGTGAGTGAGAGTTATTGTAGTGAAACATCTCGTGGAGAGGTCCAACCACTCCTGCGTGAGGGAATTTTCTGTGTATGATAGAGAAAACACCATCCATGTACATCAGCGCTATTTACAACACTTAATGCAGCGACATACACCATCTTGACACCGAGGCCCAGAGACGTAGTCCCTCATGGACGAACTTCATTATCAATATCATATGTTGCTAATGCGTGTTATGTTCCACTTCTTTACCACATGAAAATATCTTCATTTTCTTTATTAATGCTTTGATGCAATTCTAACACATTGGTTGAAGTAAAAGGTCTTGGTTTAAAAGGTATCAAAAAGTTACCCAGGTCACTGGAGCCATAGGAAACATTGTTTTAGCATTATGAGCATTGTAACTTCATGTAAACGAACATTTTTTAGCATAATGAAAGAGGCCAAACATTGGAAGTTGGACCAGGAGATGTAGCCCAAGAGGGGTGAACTCCTTCATCATTTGTTGTCTTGTGTGTACTATTATGGTATTGATGTCTTCTTTATTTTCTGCAAAATTGAGTTTTAAAGCATGTTAATGTGTTAATGAAATTTACGTAATTGGTTAAAAACCCTAAACATTTCACTTACAGTTTTCACCATAAACTTTCAAGTTTTCATATAAAAATAAGTTTGGTATAGGATATCTGTTCTTAGTTTTCTTTGAGGATTTAATTTTATTTCAAGTGTTTATGATGCTTACAAGGTTGAAGCTCAAAAGAGGAGAAGCAAATCTTGTGGCTTTCTAGTCCTTAAGTTAGGTCAAGGTCAAGGAGAGCACATTTACCACAATCTCCACCACAAGTTTCACCAAAATCTTTAGAATTCATGGCACATGAAGGAGAACCTGACAATATGTCAGAAGATGAGAAGGATTTCATAAAATCATTCTTTTACATTACACAAATGGTGAAATTTATCTATAAAGAGAGGAATACAAGATTTCAACAAGGTGAGAGCTCCAATCCTCAAAAGGGTGATGGAGATAAGCCCCAAAAAGGGGATGGAGGAGATGGAACACACCTCCTAAAGGGAATGGAGGGAATGGTGATAAACCATGTTTAACTCTGCCATTTTCTTCACCTCCATCCTCACCTCTATCTTCACCATCATCATCTTCTATATCAACCCCTTCACAAACACCTCCACGTTCTCCAAAGGGACATGGTAAAACTCCACTGTTAAAACTTGACATAAAGTTTGAATTGCCTATGTATAATGGAGAGGTAAATGCTGAGACATTAGATAATTGGGTTCATCATCTTGAAGTGTATTGTAATATAAAAAGGATAAAGGATGATGAGACCAAGATTCAGCTTGCTTCATTAAGGTTGGAAAGTGCATCACTTATTTGGTGGGAAGCTAAAACTCAAGAGGACATGAAGAAACATGGTAAGGTTTTATCTTGTTGGAATGATTTTTTTGCTACTTTGAGAAGACAATTTTATCCATTAGCATACATACAAAAATCTATCATGGATTGGAAAAAGATTAGGTAATTAAAGGGTCAAAGTGTGCAAAGTTATACCCAAGAGTTTAGAAGGAGAGCATTGATATTGGGTGTAAATTTGTCATCTCAATATACTTTGTTGCAATACATTGGAGGTTTGTATAGCTATTTGAGACACACTATTCTCATGTTTAACCCTACAATTTTAGATGAGGTTTGTGTACAAGCAACACATCTAGAAGAAAGAGGGAAAAATGTTCCACAAGAGGGCAACAAAAATCCATTTAAAGGTGGAGACAAAGGAAAGGGTAAATTCAAAGGAAAAGGGAAGAATAATGCTTCCATCAAGAAAGAGGGAGAAAAATTAACATGCAAGCATTTTTCAAAGGACGATCACGATGAAGATCATTGTTGGAAACTTCATCTTGAGATGAGACCCAAAACGTTTAACAACAAGTGAAAGGAAAAGACAGCTTCAACTATAAAACATGATTTAGGATATGATTCATGAGATGAAACAAAGGTCACAACTATGGGATTGAAAGGTAAGGAATCCATTGCTAGCACTAGTTCTTCAAATACCCACAGTGAAACTCAAAGTGAAAAATAAAGAATAGAGCTTTTCCATATTAGAGTCATCTCAAAACATAAAAAAATTGATACTCTATTTGATAGTGGCTTACAGGAAAACCTCATTTCAGAAAACATTGTCAAAAAGTTGAGTTTGGAAACCATTCCACATCCTAAACCATATCCTTTAGGTTGGGTGTGTGAAAATTCAAAGTTGCAAGTAACTAGAAAATGCAAATTGAAATTAGCCATTACTACGAAGTTCATTGATGAGGTAGAGCTTGATGTAGTGCCATTAAACATATCTGGTATTATTTTGGGAAGCCCATATCTTTATGATAGGAGAGCTATCTTTCATCACCGTGAAAAATAATATCACTTGTTTAAATATGGTATTGAGTACATTGTTAGAGCACATCACAAGAAACTAAACCTTTCACTTGTGAATGCGAGACAAATGAAGAGACTCGTTAATTATAGCAAGAATTTTGTACTTCTAATGATCACACCCAAGAATGATGTTTATAGTGAAGCCTTTCAAGGTTACAATTCAAAGTTTAAATCTGATTTGTTTCAAGTTGATAACCAATATGATGAGATGTTTTAGGAGCCTAAGGGATTGCCTCCCAAAAGAGGAATCCAACATGAAATCCAATTGAAGCAATATTTTCCTCTTCCTAACATTGGCATGTAAATGATGTTAGTGATGGAAAATGAAAAAATTAAAAAACAAATCCAAGAGTCGCTTCATAATGGGATCACCCAACAAAATACATTGCCATGCGGTTCACCTATTGTTTTAATGCCAAAGAAATATGGAACACGACGCATGTGTGTGGAATTCCATGCATTGAACAAGATTACAATAAAAAATTGTTAACCTCTTCCTAGAATTGATGATTTACATGATCAATTGAAAGATGTTGTGTATTTCACTAAGTTGGACTTGAGGAGTGGCTATCATCAAATTAGGATCATTGAATGAGACATATGGAAGACATCATTCAAAACAAAGCAAGGTTTGTTTAAATGGTTGGTTATTCCCTTTGGGATTTGTAATGCTCCTCGTACCTTCATGCGTGTATTGAATGATGTATTTAGGCCTTTTCTAGATGAATTTGTGATAATATATTTAGACGACATATTAATTTTCAGCAAGTCTCTTGAAGAAAATGTCATGCATGCCAAGCAAGTATTAGATGTCTTGAAAAAATAAAAATTGTTTTTAAAGATGTCAAAATGTGAATTTGGAAAAATTTCTTTAGTATACTTGGGTCATATTGTTGGAGGAGGTGAGTTGAAAATAGATCACTCCAAGGCTGATGTCATTTTTTAATTGGCCAAGGCCCAAAATAGTGATAGAGGTTAGAAGTTTTTTGGGAGCAGCCCAATACTAGAGAAAGTTTATTTCTAACTTTTCTTCTATCGCAACTCTATTTCATGCATTGAAAAGTGTGAAGCAGGTTTTTCAGTGGGGAGGCAAAAAACAAAAATAATTTAATGCATTGAAGGAAAATATCTGTTCAGGTCATGTACTTTCACTTCCTGAGACAATCATTTGAGATACATACTGATGCAAGAGACTATGCCATGGGCGTGGTCCTAATGCAACATGGTAATCCCATATGTTTTCATTCATAAAATTTTAATGGTGCAGTGATTAACTATATTACATATGACAAGGAATTGTATGCAGTGGTGAAAAGTGTGAAAAAGTGGAAATACTACTTGATGGTGAAGGAAACAATCATTCACATAGATCATCATTCATTGCAATACTTGCAATCACAAACAAAGCTATAGCAAGCAAGGCACTTCTAATGGATGGGATTTCTTCAACAATTCCACTTGGTGATAAGGTACAAGAAAAGTATCTATAATAAGGTTGTTGATATGATTTCTAGACGAATTGTTAGCGCATCCATTATTCTTAAGCATAATTATGTCATGCATGAGAGCTATATTGAACAAGGTGATTTAGATAATGATTTCAAAGATGTATATGCGACTTTGTGTCAAGGTAACCAAGTAGAGGAATTGGATTATCATGTGCATGATAACTTGTTGTACCATCTTGGCAAGCTTTGTATTCCACAATGAGAGAGAGTCAACATCATAAGGGAAGCGCTTACTTCTTATATTGTTGGTAATTTCGGTGTAGGTAAGACAATGGCACAATTACAGAGGTATTGTTACTGGCCTCGTATGCTTTAAAGTGTGTCACGATTTGTAAAAGGATTTTCATTATGTGCTATCAGTAAGCCTAGCAATAAAAATTTGGGATTTTATACACGACTTCCAGTATCTTCTCGTCCATGGGAGAGTGTTTCTATGGATTTTGTAGAAGGTTTACCTATGTTTAGGAGAGGTCATGATTATCTTTGTGTAGTTGTGGATAGGTTCATAAAAATGTGTATTTTGATGCCTTGTAAAAATCAAGTTACAGATGAACAGACTGCTAAGTTATTATTTTAGAATGTATGGGTACATTTTGGGCTTCCCACATCCATTTTTACTGATCAAGATTCTCTATTTGTCGGTAACTTTTGGTCAAGCTTGTAGGGACTCATGGAAACCAAATTTAAAAAGAGTGCAACATTCCATCTGCAAACATATGGCCAAACAAAGGTGGTGAATAGAACGATGATACATCTTCTTCGTGGGTATTGCAGAAAGCATCCTAAGTTGCGGGATGAACATTTGCATTATATTCAACATGCTTACAATAGGGAAAAGAATTGATTGACTCAAACGTCACCATTTTAGGAATTCTTGGGATACTTGCCCAAATCACCTTTATATTTTATCTTGGGAAGGATGTTGTTATTGATGGTCATAGTGACATGGAAAAAGCTAAAAGATTCATTGAAAAAGTTCAATTGGTACATAAAATAGTTCAAGAAAAATTAGAGAATATTCAAGTCAAGTACAAGACAATAGATGATAAACATCGTGTGGATCACAGTTTCCAAGTCGCTGATGAAGTTTGGCTTCACATTAGTAAAGAGAGACTCCAAGGAGAAGTTGTTAATGTTGAGAATTTAAGATCGTATGAGCCTCATTTGATTGAAGATCAAGAAGAGAATGTTTAGATTCATTCAATTAAATATTTCTCTTCTAAATATCTTGAAGAATTGTAGCAAGACACCATCCTTGACAAGAAAACAAGGACTTCAAAACGAGGGAGCATGGAGTACCTTCGTGTGGGGCTCAAGGGAACAAATCCAAGCAAAGCCAAATGGATTAACATTGGAAGGGTGAGGGAATTGTACCCTCATATGTTTGTTAATTGAAAGTGATCGTTGGGGGTCCAAAAGCTTCCAGTGGGGAGGAATGATCTAGTGGATCAATAAAATTCTCAAAATTCAAAGTTATTGGATTGGCTCGAAACTAGCGCTAAAGCGAATATCTTGTCACCCTAAATCCAACGCAACTTGTTTCACTCAAAACCAATATCAGATGCTCTCAATATTTCGTTCTGATCGATTTGGAAAATAGCTAAAAAATTGAAAATGAGTTTTCAGGGATGCCTAGTCAGTAGTCCGTACGCTAACTGGGCAATGATTGGGCAAGCTGACTGTGCCTTCAATCAACTAATGGAATGAGGGCAAGAGGCATGTCACAATTGGTCGAAATTTGTTGGTTCTCTATTGGTCTGAATTGTAATTGGATGGACCAATTTGGAGGAGCCACATGGGCCAATCCTTGGTTGTGACGTGGCCTCCTAATGGCTGTGAAAATTTTTGTTTGAGGAAGATTTTCCTCCGCAAGGATCGAACATGAGACTTACCATCTTCTAGCCAAGCCCTCCACCGGCTCGGTTGTTTTAGTTCTTAATATTCATTGTTCCAATGTTGTGTTTAAGCTTTATCAACATTAGTGTCGGCGGTGGGGATTGGGTTAACCTTAGACCCCGATCCACCAACCACACCACGTGGTGGCAGAAGGGGTCCAGGGTTAACCCCGACCCCAAACTATATGTTATACGCGAAAACCCAAAGTCACATCACATATATTAAATCATCGGCAGATATGCAATGGTTTCATACACCATTCAAACCATATGATATAATTTGAGCCAAAGCCTGGAGCGGATAAGGGTTGGAATGCTGACGGTTAGGTTTTGCACAGGCACATGCCACAGTCATCAGTTTATGCCATGGTTAAGGTCTACGAGAAGGAGCGAAACTTGCTTGGGGAAGGGTTCCCGCTAACCCAAACCATGGCGCAACTAAACCCATAGTCAACCCCGGTCCAAAAATCAATGGGAATCGTTGTTTTAAACCTCGAATTTGACAACGATAAGCATGACACTTAGAACAATTTTATCGGGTTTAAGGGTGACATAGGAAATTTAAGGAAGAGACAATTTGCACTTGGTGTGGCAAGAATCTCGGTGACGCAGGGTGAATTTGTTGCTCCACGTGGCTGCAAAAGGCGAAATTTGTGGAACAATTTGCAGGAGAGTGCGAACTATAGGACAAATAGCAGAAAAAACTTCTATGGAGCATAAATCAGACAGTTTTTGACCTTTTTGAGTGCAAAAAGAGCCCATGTAGGGGTTTTTGACTATTATGGAGCCACTAGAGACATTGTTTTAGCATTATGAGCATTGTAACTTGATGTAATGCATATAATTGAAAATAATGGAAGAGTCCCAAAATTGGAAGCTAGACCAGGAGATGTAGCCCAGGAAGGGTGAACTCGTTCATAATTTGTTGTCTTGTGTGTATTGTTATGGTATTTATGTATTCTTTATTTTATGAAAATACTGAGTTTTAAAGCATGTTATTGTGTTAATGAAATTAACATGATTGGTTAAAAACCCTAAACATTTCACTTGCAATTTTCACCATAAAAAATCTCAAGAACATTTCACTTGCAATTTTCACCATAAAAAATCTCAAGAACATTTCACTTGCAGGGGTACTTGTTCTTGAGCATGATTTTGTTCAATACCCTGTAATCAATACACATCCACCAAGTCCACTCCTTTGGAACAATGATGATGGGTGACCCATATATTGATGTAATAAGTTGGATAACACCTCATTCCAATAGTTGTTGCAATTGTTTCTTTACCTCACTTACTTCTATAACAAACTGCCTGTATAGCCCAATATTTGGCAATGGGGAGTCCGACAATAGCTAGATCTCGTGCTCTAGTTCTGTCTTGGGTGGTAACCCTTTAGGCTCCCAAGAGACATCCCTATATGCTTGTAGAAACTCTTCTAGTTGTTGTTTATATTTCTTATTACACCCTTACAGGGATGCCTTGCCTCTTATAAATTATTCTACATACTAATTTTCTCTTAAAAATAGTAAAACATAGTTCTTGCTAGAACTGAGCAATTTCTTGGCTTGGTTTTCACTTAATAGTGAAATTTTTTACTTGCCTTTGTGCACGTTGATGGTAAATGATTTTCTGTCCTTGACGAGCCAGTACTGGTTGGCTATCCACATAAATATTGCATCTCACATGTACATGTAGGGAATTCCAAACACCACTCCACATACATCAAGGGGAACCACATCTAGTTATACTTCATCAATAAAATCAACACTAATTGCAAATCTAATTTTTCACTTTTTTTTTACCTTTAACTTTTCATCCTTATTTGCCCATCTCAATGAATATGGGCTTGGATGATCGTGAACTTCCAATCCCAATTTACTGACCAGGTTTGCTACAATGAGATTCGCCTATGATCCTAAGTAAAATAGAGCATAAATATGTCTTCTTGACCTATATCTTTATGTGGAAGAGCTTGGTCATATCTTTCTCTTCCTATTACTAAAGGCTAATCAGATTCACCTCCTACTACATTGCCGCACAGACAATCTTCTCATCCACGTCTGAGGTGATTTCAATTTGGTTGCTCAAAATGGTGGCCATGAGGTTCTTATTTTCATTGTATTCCTTTTTGTTCTTTGGGTTAATCTTTGGATAAAACTTCAAACACTTCTACTTTGTATATTTGTCAATATTGTAGTGGTTTCTGGTATATTTTCACTCATGTGTTGTGGGTTTCACCTTTTTATGTTTCCCCCCTTTCCACTTCTTTTTCCCTTCCTTAGAAGTGTCTTGTTGCCCCTTATACTTGGATCCACTATATTTCCCTTTCTTCAATCCCATGTTCTCTAGGTATTGTGCATGCGTGCAAGCCTTGTCCACGGATCGCAGCTTGAACAACATCACTCGCTTTCATAGATGGCTATGTAGACCTGCGAGATAGTCGAGTAGTACATATGGGTTCTTTGGGGAGATACAAAACATTATGGACATATTTCTCAACTTTGTGGTGTATGCATGTAAACTCTGCCCTTACTTTTGGTTGAAGCAGTGTTACTAGATCCACTGGTCCTCTAGAGTCCTCCCATTTAGTCACTATAGGTTCTCCATCAATCCTTAGGGTCTATATGTTGGGCATGTCCCTCCAATTTAAGCCACACAAATAATATCTTATATTCTTCCTCAACATGATGGATAGTGATATAAACTTGTAATTGTTGCAACCAGTGATTTGTCTTTACAGAATTGATCTCACCTTAGTACAATTTTATATCGACCTTCGCTTCCATTTTTAATAGGGACTATGAATGATTCACAAAATTCAAAATGGGTTGATATTTTTTGGGTCCTTTCTTATGTTGGTTCTTTGTTCTTCAGGATCTCCTAATCTCCCCTCTGGTTTGTCTTCTACATTAGAACCTCCATATTCTCCAAATATATCTAACTTATTTCTCAAAGCTAACATGAGGGGATTAATATTACAATGTACATATGCAACTTATGCTTCGAGTTGTGAAATCCTCTCCTTTGCAAGACCATAAGGGTTATTCATAGATTCATTGCCCATGATTATGGTTTTACGACTTTGGCCTAGTCAATCTATATACCTTGCAAATATCCATAATATACCCAAAGAAGTCAGGTTTTGATAGTGCTCTAAAAAAAATATGATTTGTAAACTACTTATTCCGCTAAACATTTCGTCACAATACATATGATAAAATGATATTTAAAAAACCCAAAACTACATTTTTACAGTTTTATTTATTTTTAGAATTTAGAATTGGTAGATTATTGTTAATTGTGTATGCATGCAAATTAAAATTATGTAGAAAATAGAGAATAGTGACATAAAACTCACAAACACATTTTACACAAGATATTATTGAAATTGAAAACAAGAAACAATGAAAATGGAATCCAGAAATGGTACCATAAGGGGCTTCTGATTTAATTTTACCTTAATTAAATTGGAAGAGAAATTGTAATTTCATCTCATGACAAGTTGTATTAGTTAACTGAGTCAGGAAGACTTAGTTAGCTTAGGCAATTCAAGTTATAGGTCAGAGAAGAGGCATGTAGAGTGTCTCCTAATTGTTAGGAGCCCTGGTTGAGTTATTCGTGAGTTGTAATTAGTTAACTCAAGAAATTGAGATAAAATCAATTTAACTAGTTCTAACTGAGAGATGAGCTAGTGAGAGGTCCAGTGAATTAAATATGATTTAATTCACAAGTAGTGATCAATCAATTAACTGATAATTCACTATAAATATTGGTTTCTTGTCATTTATAAGGAACGCCTAGTTGAGACAGAGGTTAAAGGGGAGATAACTATAAGTTGTATAATTAGAAAATTGTACAGATAGTGCATGAGGTCACCGGTAAGGCTTGAAAGGATTGTGCAATCGTTATTGGGGATTTTCCTAATTAATAGGGTATCAATTAGCCCAAGAATTCATAAGCAAGGCAAGGCAGGTAGAGGCAAGAAAATGGTTAAATACTGGACCGATTTTTCTTAGATTGTATGCCAGATTCGAGCAGGATCAGAATGGGACAATCAACAGAGTGCCGAGGTTTCTTAGTGGAGGAATAAAATTGTATTGTTTCATGATTTTGAATTTATGCAATATACATATAGAGGGGTTTTTACCTGAGGCTTTCCCCAGATACATCTTGTGTTGTGTGATTGATTGTCTCTTTATCTTACTTGTTATGTGATTGTGCAATCATATTTTATTTCCGCAAATTGTAGAAGGATTCAATATCTTGTTTTAGTACATTAAAAGATCAGATTGAATCTTGTAGTTATATTTTCTACTTGGTATCAGAGCACCAATAATCACAATAGAAGAGAATAACAGAGTTTGTTTTGAACAGTTTTGAATTTGTAGATTTATTCTTCAGGACCCATTAGCAGATCAAGATGTCTTTCAATGGCTTGAGACTCGAATATGATCTTAAGGGAAATTCGAATTACATAACATGGAAGGAAAATATGGAGGCATTGCTCTAGGAAAATGAACTAAAGGAATTCACAGACAATGATATTCCCGATCCCACAGCAGCAGAATCTCAACTTATTGATGCATGGAAGAAGAAGGTAGCAAAGGCGAGAAGGATCTTGTTAGAGGGAGTTTGAGATCATATTGTATCGAGTCTCCATGGGAAGGAAATTCCATATTCTATGTGGAAGGCCTTGAAAAATTTGTTTCAAAATAACAACGACCACAGGAAGTTGGCTTTGAAAGACAAGCTCTGAAAGATCAATATGGAGAAGGGCGAGACGATACCAAAATACTTGGCGAAGTTCACTGAATGTTGAGATGAGCTTGGAAGTGTTGGTGTGACAGTAACTCGAGATCATTTGGTGAGCTTAGATCTTCTAGATCTTCCCAATAGCTAGCATAGCTACCAGGACTCAGTGAATGGGAGGGAGAAGCTACCAAATTGGGAGCGTTTGTGGTCCAACTTAGTAATAGAAGAGATAAGGTGGAGCACCAGAGACGGGGCCTCTGACACAAACAAAGAATAATATTTTGCATTGGTCTGAAAAGGCAAGAAATCCAAGGGAAATAATTCCCAAGGCAAAGATGGCAAGTGATACTTATCCAAGGTCAAGTGTTTTCACTGTCATGAGCACAGGCACTATGCCTCCAAATGTCCACAAAAGGCAAGCAAGAAGGAGCCTGCAGTTGCAGCAGCAAGTGAAGCGTTTGATTCATAGTTTGAGCTTCATTTTATTCTCATGGCGTGCATGGAAAACACTGTAATGGGATGCATGTGGTATCTACACATCAACGCCTCGTTCTATACGACGAGGAATAAATATCTCTTCAGTGACTTGGAGGAGAAGGAACTCCAGCAGAACATAGAGTTTGGATATTATGGGAGGTATAGTGCGACCAACATATGTACAGTTACCTTTCAAAGGGAGTTTGGCTCCCCTCTCATGCTGACATATGTTTTGTATGTTCCATGACTAAAGAAGAATCTTGTCTTTGTAGTGGTATTGGAAGACCGTGGATATGATGTCATATTTTAAAAAAGGAAAGGTGTTTCTTAGACACATCACCACAGGATGGGTGAAATAAATCAGTGTAAGAGTTAAGAACCTGTATGTTCTTGAGGTCAAAGATGCATGAAAATATTTGAGGAGAAAATCATAGGTTAGTGACTTGGTGGTTTATAGGGAGAATAAATTATCTCTTAACTTGCAATCTTATAAGATGTCTCAAAAGGTTGTGGAGAAGTAGAGAGGAGGCTAAGTGGAGGCATCCACTCAAGTAGATACCTCCAGTAGGGGGGAATTTCGAGCCAGATGGGAAAATGGAGCACATGCAACCTTACCTCCAAGTGAGAGGTGGGGTGATGTATAGACAATCCCAAGAGAAGAAATTTGGGTAGGATCCATTGAGATGGCTTGTCTCATGGATCAGAATTGGCTACGAGGGGCCCACAGTACATGGCATCAGGAAGGATTGGTAGGATTGATCCAATCAGATGTCATAAAGTCAAAAATCAAAGTGACAGATGTCAAATATTGGAGTGAAGATCAAAGTTGGTAGCAATGCAGAAGGCACAGATCCAAAGTTAACTAGAATGCAAAGTTTTTAGTAGACAGTGTAGTAATCGGTAGCTGTCAGAAACTCTAATGATAGATGCATCATACTGATTTAGTTTTTTGGAGGATTTACAGTTTCAGGAGTTGCAGGAGAAAACAACTCTAGAGAAGTGTTGCATGCAGAACATTCCAAAGGTACCAGATCATGATAGATTGAATTCCTTTCTTGTTGAGAGGGAGTGAACAAGAAACAATGAAAATGGCATCCAGAAATGGCACCCAAAAATGGTACCTTAGGGGGCTTCTAATTTAATTTTCCCTTAATTAAATTGGAAGAGAAATTGTAATTTCATCTCATGACAACTTGTATTAGTTAACTGAGACCATGTATCCTAAAAAGTAGGAGACACCCTAATTGCCTCTTCTTGGACCTCTAACTTGAATTTCCTAATTTCATCTCATGACAACTTGTATTAGTTCACTGAGTTAGGAAGAATTAGTTAGCTTAGGAAATTTAAGTTAAAGGAACGAGAAGAGGCAATTAGAGTGTATCCTACTTTTTAGGAGCCATGGTTGAGCTATTTGTGAGTTGTAATTAGTTGACTCAAGAAATTGAGTTAAAATCACTTTAACTAGTTCTAACCGAGAGATGAGCTAGTGAGAGGTACATTGAATTAAATATTGTTAGATCTGAGACTTTTTTGATCCATAATATAGATAAATGTGTTTTTGGATTAATCACTGTTGAATATTGCAACAAGAAACAGTGAAGGAGGCATCTTGAAACATCATTCCCGATCCTAGTTGGAAAATAATCACCTAAACTAGGTGGGGCCCACACAGGTGATTTTTGTCGCAAAGTCTATTTTTAGACATGTCGATCATATTCTATGAGTTGAAAGATGCTATTTGTGGATGGTTGGTCAAGTTGGAAAAATATATGGACTTCTATTTTTAGACATATTGGGCGGAATCTATTTTTAGATTTCCAGTCTAAAAATAGATATGTCAAATATTATTAGCTCTTAATAATATTTGGACTCTGAACATTATCTTATTCTCTTGGAGCACTTCGCTAAGTGTACGTATGTGGCACAGAAGCCGATGGTGGAAGGAATTATGCTATTCCTGAGGGTTAAGTGGAGCTATTTCATGGAGGACTTCAGTTAGAACTCATGTGACAGAGTTTGGTGGAGTTGGAGAAGTAGTTGGTGGAGTTGTATTTAGTTTAACTCAGTTAGACTCAGTTGAGCTAGTTGTATCTAGTCTAACTTATTTATACACTAGTGAGAGTGGTGTTAATTAATTCACTAAATAATAACTCATTAATCAACTAAAGAATACATCAGTTAACTATAGTGCATGGAAAATTTCAGTGGAGACCAGTGGAGAGGTAGGTGAAAGAGCAAGTGTGACTATAGTGTTGCATTGTTTGCACCACAAATTTAGTGGATATGCCTTTAAGGATTGCGTGAGCAAGGCTGGAGAAATTCAAGTTCATCCAGAGCCATTCTTCAGCAGGGATTGTGCAGTAGAGGCAGGCTAAAGGCTGGCAAAGATCAGTGCATGGATTTGCAAGATCAGGCCTGATTAGTGTGTAGCGATTGGATTGTACTGAGAGCTTGTGATAAGCTTTGTATGAGGATTGTTACATGATCTATATGACATATATTATATACAGATAGTTGGGATTTTTAGCTTCAGGATTTTCTGTTAAAACACTGTGTTAATGTGTGTGAATTTTTATGGTTTCAATGTCTGCATTGCAATTAATTTAATTTCCGCTTATGATGATCAATGGTGGAATAGATTCTGTATTGTGCATGAAGTTAAAATAGTGTGTGATCAGGAGAATCTTGGGCATATGCATGCATAGTGCATATAATTTCTACATGGTATCAGAGCGTTGATCATTGGAGTAGATTGCAATTATTGAAACAATTGAGTTTTGTGCTGGTGGAATTCGAAATTGTTGTAGTGTCTTCTTGGTGTCGAAGTTGAGCATTCATTGAAATGTCTTTCAACAGATTGCGATTGGAGTATGCCCTTGAGGGAATCTTGGATTATATTGCATGCAAGGACATGATGGAGGTGGTGCTGGAGGATAATGAGTTGAAGGAGTTCATAGATGCTAATATTCCTAAACTGGGTTCTAGCGATGCAGCTGCACTTGACGCATGGAAAAAGAAGGTAGAAAGGTGTTGAAGGATTCTATTGGAAGGTGTGAAGGATCACATTGTGTCCAACCTTCATGGTAAAGCCACTCCATTCTTGATGTGGAAGGCTTTGACATAATTGTTTCAAAGCAAAAGTGACCAGATGAAGTTGGTGCTTAAAGACAAGCTTAGGAAAATAAAAATGGAGAAGAACGACACTATTCCGGTATACTTGAAAAATTTTGTCCATGGCAGGGATGAGCTTGGGAGTGTAGAAGTTAGTGTGGATGAAGAAGACTTGGTGAGATTGGCTCTCCTTGGGCTTTCGAAGAGTTGGCATAGCTATGAGGACTCTGTCAATGGTCGGGAGAAACTGCCAGGATGGGAGCGACTTTGGTCGGATCTTGTGCAGGAGGAGATAAGACGGAGTACCAACGATGGCTCTTCATCAAAGAATGATGATGAAGAGGATTGTGCTTTGGCTGCCAAATCAAGGAAAGGGAAGGGGAAGAAAAATCCTTCTCAATCCGGTGCGGATGGCAAAGAGTGTGACATGTCTAAAGTGAAGTGTTTTCACTGTCACGAACATGGGAATTTCGCCACAAATTGTCCACAGAAGAAGAAGAACAAGTAGGATGCTGGAGATGCAGATGGTGAGGCTCTTACCTCGAAATTTGAGCTGGACTTCTCATTGATCGTATGCATGGTGTCTAGTGCATTGGGATCGGGGTGGTATTTTGATAGTGGCACTTCCTTTCACATGAAGAGAGATGTGAATATTTTCAGTGACTTGGTGGAGAAAGATCTCCAGTTGCATGTTGAGTTGGGAAACAATGGACGATACAATACAATCGACATTGGTACCATTAAATTTCAGAGGGAGTCAGGTAAACTCATTCTTTTACAAGATGTAGTGCATGTTCCAGGTTTAAAGAAGAATTTAATCTCAGTCGCAATGTTAGAGGATAAAGGGTATGATGTTTTATTTAGTGAAGGAAAAGTTTTCCTTCGGTAAAAAGCAACATGACAAGTCAAGAAGGTTGGGATTCAAGCCAAGAATCTCTACAGAATTGAAGTAGATGGGATTTCTACGGAGCTTCCTACTGTTTGGAAGTGCAAGAAAGCCATGCAATTGAAGATTGAGAGGGAGAAAGTTTTGCATGCAGGTAAGAGTGAACCTCAGGATGTGGAGCAGCCACAAGATGAGGATCATGGAGTGGGAGCAACCACTCATGTAGAGAAATTTCGTGCCAGATGGGCAGAGTGAGTGCATGCGGCTATACCACCAGGTGAGAGGTGGGGCGACATGCATGAGTAATCCCAAGAGGAGATTTCTGGGAAAGATTCATTGAGATGGTGTGGATCTCATGAATTGAACCTAGCTACAAGGTGCCCACAGAGCAGCAGTATCATGATCAGTTGGATTGATGCAGGCAGATCAAAGTGACAGTGTCAGATATTTGAGCGCGGTCCATAGTTGACAACAAGTGCAAAGTGCATGGGTGCAGAGTTCAACAACGCAGTGGTTCCTGAAGACATGTGTAGTAGCTAAGCATAAGTCGAATACTTTGATGATAGATGCATCAGATTGATTGAGTTTTTTGGAGCCTTTTCAGTTTCGAAAGAGTTGCAGAGCAGATGCATGGAGTTGCATGGCGCTTGTAAAGGTTGCAAGGCGAATGCATGGAGTTGCATGTCGCATGCAAAGACAATCCTTTCTTGTTGAGAGGGAGTGTTGAAGATTGCAACAAGAAACAGTGAAGGAGGCATCCTGAAACATCATTCCTGACCCTAGTTGGAAAATAATCACCTAAACTAGGTGGGGCCCACATAGGTGATTTTTGTCGCAAAGTCTATTTTTAGACATGTCGATCATATTCTATGAGTTTCAAGATGCTATTTGTGGATGGTTGATCAAGTTGGAAAAATAGATGGACTTCTATTTTTAGACATATTGGGCGGAATCTATTTTTAGATTTCCAATCTAAAAATAGATATGTCGAATATTATTAGCTCTTAATAATATTTGGAATCTAAACATTATCTTATTCTCTTGGAGCACTTCAATTAAGTGCACAGATGTGGCACAGGAGCTGACAGAAGGAATTACGCTATTCCTGAGGGTTAAGTGGAGCTATTTCATGGAGGAATTCAGTTAGAACTCATGTGACAGAGTTTGGTGGAGTTGGAGAAGTAGTTGGTGGAGTTGTATTTAGTTTAACTCAGTTAGACTCAGTTGAGCTAGTTGTATCTAGTCTAGCTGATTGATACACTAGTGAGAGTGGTGTGATTTAATTATTAATTAATTCAATAAATAATAAATCATTAATCAACTGAAGAATACATCAGTTAACTATAGTGCATGGACAGTTTCAGTGGAGACCAGTGGAGAGGTAGGTGAAAGAGCAAGTGTGACTATCAGTTGTGACTACAGTGTTGCATTGTTTGCACCACAAATTTAGTGGAGATGCCTTTAAGGATTGCATAAGCAAGGCTGGAGAAATTTGAGTTCATCTAGAGCCATTATTTATTAGGGATTGCGCAGTAGAGGCAGGCTAAAGGCTGGCAAAGAACGGTGCATGGATTTGCAAGATCGGGCCTGATTAGTGTGTAGCGATTGGATTGTACTGAGAGCTTGTGATAAGCTTTGTATGGGGATTGTTACATGATATCTATGACATATATTATATACATATAGTTGGTGTTTTTAGCTTCAGGCTTTCCCATTAAAACACTGTGTTAAAGTGTGTGAATTTTTATGGCTTCAATGTTTGCATTGCAATTAATTTAATTTCCGCATATGATGATCAATGGTGGAATAAATTATGTATTGTCCATGAAGTTAAAATAGTGTGTGATCAGGAGAATATTGGACATATTCATGCGTAGTGCATATAATTTATACAATCACATCATTAGGATTTAAGGAAAGCTGAATCAATTAATGTAATTCATCCTCGTACGTTCAAATTTTGTCCTGAGGATGAACCACATTAGTTGGTTCGAAACGTCGACCAAATCCTAATGATGTGATTAATATGAAAAGATATTTATCTGAATTAAATATTATTTAATTCAAAAGTAGTGATCAATCATTTAACCGATAATTCACTATAAATATTTTTTGCATGTCAGTTCTAAGGAAGGCCCAGTTGAGACAGAGGTCAAAGGAAGATAACTATCAACTGTATAATTAGAAAAATGTAGAGATAATGCATGAGATCATCAGGGAGGCTTGAAAGGATTCTGCAATAATTATTTGGGATTTTTCCAAATAATAAGGGCTCAATTATACCAAAAAATTGTAAGCAAGGCAGGTCAGGTAGAGGCAAGGAAAAGGTGAAATACTGGACCAAATTTGCTTAGATTGTATGTTAGATTCGAGCAGGATCATAGTGAGATAGTCAACAGAGTGAAAAGGTTTCTTAGTGGAGGAATAACATTATATTGTTTCATGATTTTTACTTTATGCAATATACAATAACATGGTTTTGAGCCGAGGCTTTCCCCAAATACATCTTGTGTTGTGTGATTGATTGTCACTTTCTCTTACTTTTTATGTGATTATGCGATCGTATTTTGTTTCTAAAAATTGTAGAAGGATTTTGTATCTTTATTTAGTACATAACAAGATCATATTGAATCCCGCAGTTATATTTTCTACAGATATGAACTTGGAAACCCTTTCGGGAGAAAACCCAGTTGGAAGGTGAGGTTGCTCTGATTTATCTCTGAATAGAAAATGGTTGCGAGTATAAAGAAGTATGACCCGTGGCCCATGGGATCATACAATACATAAATCCTCTCGGTGTGCTCTATATTCTATCCCTCTTGGCTATTTTTTCTCATTCGTGGAACAAATGCACTCGAAAAAATGGAACCCCTTTTCCTCTTGGTGATATGGTTAAACACAACCTGATAGCCTAATAGTGGCTAGAATTTACTACCTTAACTCTTAAACAAAGTCATAATATGCACTTGTTTAAATTATTCTTCATCATAATCACGTGGATAGCCCCTTTTCCATGAATAAGGTGGGTGGACATGGCATCCTCTCAAATTATGGTAGTGAAAACAGTAAGGTCAACTTTTGACTGACATAAATTTTTCATATGGACTCCAATTGATGTGATTCTTTTGTCGTTGGAAAGGTTTATGTGTGTAGAATGTGAAATAAAGGCACAACTCTAATGCAACAAATTTTTACCCCCAAAAATTGACTTTTGATGCCTCAAAATGCTCCTAAAAGGTTTCAAACCTCAATTTTCCAAACTGGGTCTCGCAGATAAAAATTGTCATGTGAGATTATTCCTATACTTTTTCCACTTTGAAAGCATTGATGTATGAAAAAATATATAATGATCGAATGCAAATCATTTTCCTAGAGTTTAATGAGCCCAAGATAAAGTCAAAAGTGTACTAAATAGGCTATCTTTTTCATAAAATTAAATGAATATAAAAAAGAGGTAAGGGGATGCTTGATATGGTATCCTTCTTATTATTTAATGATAACACAAAATGAAGTACAATAATTTCACCATATTTCATTGTTTAGCAAGCATGAGAAGAATTAAAAGGAAGTTCATCTTGGAGAAAAGTGTGGCGCAAGTGTATGCATTTGGTTCGATGATGGCGGAACTGACCTAAGAAAAATGAAGATAAGGAGTTTGGAAAAAACAATCCACTCCTTGCAAGAGCATCTCTAGGAATAGTGAGGTCCCAAAATGATAGAAAAAGTAATGCAAATGGAAAGAGATAAAGTGTTACTATAATGGATGTAAGTGGGATCAATGTAAATAGTAGCATAATAGTAGGTATTGATACATTAGCACAATGTACACATGAATCCATAAAGCAACATAAAAGTGTTCAAGAACATTTTAGGGTATAGCCAGAGTCAAGATGAACTAAGTATTAATTTGGTCCTACTTCTCTTTAGCTCTTATCAACATTTCATTATTTGCTTTATGGATTTGCACTTATGTATGTGAGTTACTCATTGTCTCAACTATCTTTACAAGCTCAACTTCTCTTCCATGTCCATTGTGTTGGAAATATTTCCATTGATGGAAAAGGAGATGGAAAAGGAGCACCTGAAACGGCAACAAAGCAACAATGAGGTAGCAGAGACATGCAGTGTATTGAAGTAGAGTCAAGCAGTGAATGCATTTGGAACCTGAGAATATTGAGCGCAAACTCTTGACTCAGAAGTCACAACAATTCCAACCTGAAGATTGTGAATAATCGATATGAATCAGAGCAACACTAGGAAGAAGAGCAATATTGTTCGAATGATGAATTGAACACTTACAGTGAAATTTGTAATCGTTGAGATAGGGTAACTTTGACTAAGAGTCAACGCTTCTTGCATAAGGGTAAAGATAAATGAAATGCGTAGAGGTGCGTTGGAGCATCGTCTAATTTCAAGGAAGCCGGAAACCAGGATTACATAGGGGTTCCACTACGGTTACAGTGATGGGGTCGATTTCCATTCCACGAGATTGGAATAGAATCGATGATTGCAACTCTTGAACGGTCACGCCGATGCAAGTAGGAAGAAGGGAAGTCGAGGCGTAAAAGAGGAGAAATGTTGGAAATTTTCCTGTTCGGAATCTTAAGGTTAGCGTATGAACTGGAACAATGAACCATGGTATGGAAACTGTACATTGGTGCTTGTGGAACCAGAATGTTGTATGAAGAGGCGGAACCATGAATCAAGAACGAACAGTCAAGAGTGAGCGGAACCTTTAAGGTGGAACCTAAGCATAAAGGAGAAGAGTGGAACCTTGAAGGCGGAACCTTGGGGGAGTGAACAGTGAAGGCGGTTTCCGGGTTTCATCGCATCGCTTTCGATGGGCAAGTGGTAATTTGATAATCGGAGCGATTCCATACGATGGGTGGCACGTGTCCCTGAGCAAGTTGGGAAAACCACTGTCATTGCGCGCCATCGCGGATTAACTTTTGACTGAGGACCCTGTGCGATATTGATACAAGCCGTCGATCTGGAGAAAGGCTCATTGAACGACGATTGCATTCGGAAGTAGCCTGAAGGATAAACCAAGTTTTGGTGCACGTAATTAATTGAGCCATCACTTATATATATGTGGGCCCGGAGCTAGAGGTTCGTTATAAGTGGTTTAAATTGAATTAAAAGCTTGGGATATATATATATATATATAGTTTGATGATATAAAGGTTATAAAACCCGTGACCATGCTTACGTTGGGCGCTAAACAAAAGCCACGGTTTGTTAATAGTTTTTTAATGTTTGACTCGGAGATGGGCATACGTTAAAGTAAATACATGGGTCTTCACATTTGGTGGGAAACATATATATACATATATATATATATATATATATATATATATATATATATATATATATATATATATATATATACATATGCTGATATATATACTACGCTGATATTTAATATAGTGAGCTGTAATATTGCTTCGAAATTGTATTAAAACATTGATTGGGTTTATTACAAGAGCATATTATGTATTTTATGGGTCTTATAATCGTGAGTATAAGAAGCCTCCACAATTGATTAAAGTGCCAGCCCAAGAGATTAGAACCTTGAGAGTTTTCCCAGATTTAAAATCAGCTGTTATATTAAAAAGCAGTTATATATGCATCAGGTGCACAAAAGTACAGTGAACAGGTGAATAAACACAGGGATGAAAACGTGGGCCTAACAGAGGTAAACAAAGAATGTAGGAACTGAAAAATTCATAGGGAATTTTGCAGGCATGATGAACAGAAATATACAGAACAGTCACTCAACAACAGCAGAAGAGACAAGTCCAGTAAAGCCAAAGAAAGTCCAGAAAAGGAATTGAGTGGTATTGAAATGTGCAACTGAAAATGTAAATAATTTTTGTTTTATATTGTTTGTGATGCAAAGGCAAGTATCCTAAGGAAAAGAAAAACTCCCACTGTAATTTTACATATTGTTATATTTTTTAATAAGTTGGATAAAGAATTGAGAAGGCAGAAGTCAAAGAGTCATGGTTGGTCACTCAAAATTCCTTATGGAATAAAAACAGTCATGTCAGGAACTCTATATATAATTTGATATGCATAAGTAAAAAATAGAAGAGAGAGTAAGAATAGAGAATGAAAAGTATAGAAGATTGAGGCAGAGAAGATAAGGAAGAGAGGAGCAGAAATAAATGCTACAGAACAGAGCTGATATCTAAGGTAAATCAGCAAACACTTCTTGTGATAAATTGAGGAAGTTGGAGCTTCCCTATCAAGTTGAAGCTTGATAGCCGTCAGTTGTAGCTGACTGAGGTTGGAGCCTCCTGTAGGTTGGTTCCTACAGAAAATTGAAGGGAGTTGATGCTTCCTTGTTGTAGCTTGCAGAATTGAGGTTGGAGCCTCATGTAGGTTGGTGCCTGCAGAAAAACAGTGGTGAGAGGGAGTTGGAGCTTGCCTTTGCATCACAACAATAACAAGATGTGGTTTTCTCCCTTTATGGGTTTCCACTTATATCTGGTGTCTCTATGCATGATGTTTATGTGTTGATCTTATTTATATCATCTGCTTAATACCTGCTGCTCTCATATTAAGTCAATTGCTATATTATATTAATACTTGCTGCTCACATTCTAAGATCACTCACATATTAAGTTGGACATGAAATGAAGGTGTAAATAAGTTTTAATGGACAGTTTTAAAAGTCCATGAATGTGTTAAACTGATTCACCCCCCCCTCTCAGTTTAACTAAGGGTTCAACAATTGGTATCAGAGCAGGTTCCTTTGTACCAGTTTAACAACTGAAAGGAGATTCTAGGTTCTCAGAATGGCTAGTAAAGAAGGATGCTCAACCAATAAAGCCCCTTTCTTTACAGGTGCAAATTATGCCTTCTGGAAAATCACGATGAGGACATACATAATGTCTCTAGGAATAGAAGTTTGGGGTGCTGTGGAATTATGATATGCCCCAAAGGCAACTGACTCAGAGAAAGAATCCAAACAAGATTTTGTAGCTAACGCAAAAGCCATGAATGCCATCTTGAATGGATTGTGTGAAGCAGAGTTTATCAAAGTAATGCACAAAGACACTGCCAAAGAGATGTGGGATACTCTGGAGAACATCCATGAAGGAGACAAGAAAATAAAGACTGCCAAACTTCAAATCTATAGAGCCCAGTTTGAGAACTTAAAAATGAATGATGATGAAGACATTGACAATTTCTTCCTAAAAGTTGTAGAAATTGTTAAAAATATGGAAGTTCTTGGAGAAACCATGCCAGAAACTATAATTCTGAAAAATATTCTAACATCTCTTCCATCCAGGTTTAATCCCAAGGTGTCTGCAATAGAAGAAACATCTGATTGGGAAACCTTGACCATGAACCAGCTACTTGGAAATTTAACAACATATGAGATGAGGCTCCCACAGAAGAAGCCAAGTACGAAGGAGGCAGTGTTTAAAACAGAAAAGAAGAAAGAAGAAGAGGAAGACATATGCTCTTACACAGTGTAGCAGTCTCCCTCATGTGACTGCGCAATCCATATTCATGGGTATCCTGCTATGGAGCAACATTTTGTATTATGGCATGTGTATTCATGGAAGGCTTCTTGCCTTATTCTTTTGATCATCATTGTATCATTTTGCTGCTGTTATTTCATAATAAAATGGCTCAAAGGTTTTCATACATTTTGGCATAATGTTTATTCATTGCTATTTCCAGTTTATGTCTTTATATTACTGTAGCTGCATTTTTGGGTTATCTTAGAAGATTCCCAATATTGTTGTATTTCCCTCTTGGGAATATTGTCTATTGACAACACTCTATAGACAGAGTCTGATAGTGGGCCAGGAAGCCTCTGGAGCTCATCCTTCTTCATGAAGGTGACAAATCTAGTCAATGCCCCTTCAGTCTATCTCTGGAATAGATTCGCTTGTCGATTGAAAATGTTTCTGAGAAAGGAACATTACAATGGTATCAGAGCATAATCTTGGCTCAGCTTGTGGATCTTCACCAAGATGCCATCCAAGAAGAAGAG
The DNA here is from genome assembly GCA_034641835.2 of Pinus albicaulis. Classification (NCBI taxonomy): domain Eukaryota; kingdom Viridiplantae; phylum Streptophyta; class Pinopsida; order Pinales; family Pinaceae; genus Pinus; species Pinus albicaulis. The sequence goes on along the minus strand of CM076578.1, from coordinate 1,955,883,054 downwards.
GAAGACTCCACTTTGTGGTGAAGAGAAAGGAGATGAGCTAGCCAAGCTTCTCCCTAAATACATCTAGGGATTTCATGGGAGCCACAAGCAAAAGAGAAGGGAGAGATTTGAAGAATATCCACAAGGGTTTGAAGCAGAAACAAAATCTAGGGTTTATGATGAGGAATGTGAGCATGCAGTCACATCCTTTGATGCACAATGCAGTCAAAAGTGCAGCTTGTCATGGAAAAGATGGGAAGAAGGAGAGATGATCAAGAGGAAAACTCTTGGATATTTCCTGAGAGAGTATGAGTCTCAAACTCCGGCATTCAGAAATCATCTCACTTTCAGGGATTTTTGCAAGTCTAAGGTGAAAGGGATCCAGCAGCAAGATAGATTTTTTCTATCTACTTTTATAGGTTCACCTACATGTTCAGCCAAAGCATGGGTAGAAGAGCTGAAGACCATACTGCAGCAGCACAAAGTTTCCAAAGGAGATGCTATTAGATTTGCAGCGCTGCACTTTAGAGGTAAGACCTATGCATGGTGGATATTTGAGTCATGTTATTTAAAGGATGAAAATACTTCTTCCTATCTTAGATTCATTGGAACAATGATGGAAGGATTTTGTGGGAGAAAATATGAAACACATGCAGAGAAACAAACTAAGAATTTGCATGTAGAGGGAGGAAACATAAACTCAGTTCTACTTCAGAACATTGTTGAGAAGGCTGAAATCTTGCATCATACTTTGTTGGAAGCAAGGTATCCATCTCATATTCTTACACAAGAGAGCATGGAGTTCTCTTTTTCAAAAGGAGATCAAATTTTGGGAGAAGTTGCCCCTAAATGTCGATGAGGAGGAGGGAAACTGCGCTAGTATAGCTAGAGTTGATCCAGTGCCTCATGCAGAGGAAAGAGGGGCTCTTGCTCCACATAGAGGGATCCTTGTGTCTTTGCAATAATTCCCCAGGATCTCCCATGTAGAGATCAAGGCACAACTCATGATACATCTGTGCCATTGGTAGTAGGGTGCAGAGCTATGGAGATAGAAGGAGGAGATAGGGAGGATGATCAACATCATGTGATGAGGTGCACACACCCTGTCTATTTTACGAGGTTGATGCACCTAAGATGATGATTGGATTGCGTAGTGGAAGCATGGAGGGTTTTCTCCATTCATACATTCAGTAATCTCTTGATGATGGTGTCTCACTGCATGGAGACATTGCACCAAGGAGACCACTAGATCATTAGAGAAGGTTGGATGCTCCATATTTGGGGGCCTCACACCTTGATTTCAAGAGGGTGGAAACCTTGGGAGAGTTTAGTACAAAACAGAGAGTTTGGGATAGACTCGAGGAGGAGGGAGACACTCTCTCATTTTCAGCATCACCCACTCTCATCAGTCATACTGCGCTGACAGATTTTGCTGTAGGGATGGAGGATTGCATCTTCATGATGCAGGATGACTGCTCCATATATTTAGTGAGAGAGATGATACTTCCTTTGAGGAAGGACTCTTTCATGCATTGGAGTAGATGGAGGCCACTCATGCTTACATTTCCCAGGATCGAGAGATTCTTTGGAGGTGATAGTCTCTCACAGGAGGCTCATTTTCAGAGAGCACCATTTCTATTTAAGCATGAGTAGCTGCATGATGGCATGGCAGCAACTTGGAGGATGATTTTTGCATGAGGGGATGTCAAGGTAGCAGGAAGCAGTGTGATGGAGCACCATATTGCAGAACACTAGCCCTGTCTATGTGGAGGATTGATTAAGGATGGAGGACTCAGCTTTGGTTGAGTATTCCCCAGGATTTTGATGCATCATGATTTTTGGATGGCCTTGATGGAGATGGCAGATATTTAGTGGATGATATGATCATCTACCACCATGGAAAACTCTTCTTGGCTAGGGCTTTTAGTCTCAAGATTTTTTTTTTTGCATGCAACACATGAGGACTTCCTAACTATGCACTTGGATGCATACTTCACTTTGCTAAAGGAGTTCACTTTGGAGGGAATTCATCATGATTTTCATCAACATATGGAAATATGCATAGCCCGGATGACTTTGGTGAGGTTGGCACAACCATTCCCTTACTCATCGGAGGAGAGGGAGAGAATTCAGTTGAGCCATTTCAGCTCAAGAGCTCTAGTGCATGATGGAGGAGGTATAATTTAATATTTTGTATTGTACTTATTTTCATTGATTGAGGAGCATGGTGTATCAAGGAGGCTTGTTCCTTATTTAATTTTTCATGAGGATGTACTTGCAACTACTTGTAGCCTTGATTTTGGCTAATTTTGTGATGGTTGTGGGAGAAGCCACATGCTTCTTGGTGTGCACCATTGGCACCAATTTGTATTTTGATGGTTCCATCTTGTGAGGAGTTTGTGGCAGCAAAAAAGTGGCTAGTTCAGCACTTGTTACTTTGGATTTTGAGGCAGGCCAAGGAGGCACTGTGTAGGTTCCATGAGTGGGGTTTGGAACCACTCTCCGGTTGTCATTTGACAACTTGTTTCCATTGCATATTGCTCCTTATGTATTTATGATGTTGTATATCTATCGAGGAGCATTATTTGGAGAGCATTGTATGTACAGCCCAATGGGAGCATGATTCTTCCCATTATACAAGTTTTATGTTGCAGGAGATACCATGGGCAAACCATGATTGCCACATTGCTACTTGTACCTTCTTGTGGGAGGGACCACTTGGAGAATTTGCAGAGGCATTTCATGGATGATTTTCTTGATGGGGTAGCTTGGGCCATTCTTAGAGGCCATACTATTTCATCCCAAGGATAGAGGTAGCCCCATGAACACTTCAAATGGAGAGAGGACCATCTTGAGAAGCACAAGCACACTCTCCATTCAGCCCCAACACATTGCAGAAATCGGGGGGTTGAGATTTTCATTTGGATGATAGCATGGATGAGAGGATCATCATTGGGAGCAGAATTATCCCATGCATATCATCACTCCTACCTTAAGGAGGCCACATTCCAGCGGGAAGGATTCCACTACACCTTCTATCTTTCCATGAGGAGCATCATTTTCAGCTACATACTTGGGAGAGAGCATTGGAGGGCAGATTTATTGCAACATATTTGAGAAGTGGTGGGACCATGGATAAGGAGGCCACAAGAGAAGAAGGAGGAGGTATTTTTTTCTCTCTATGCAGTTGATTGGGGATAAGCAACATGTGGGAGGGGAGGACTGTAATGTTCCCAATTTTAGCCTCAAGCTAAAATGGAACATTATAGTTGCATATTTTCATTTTGTTGAATAAAAGTGAGTAAAGTGACCCATTCATGTAATAAATAGGAATAAAATCCCTTACAATGTGAAAAGGGACCGTCATGGAGCTGCATTTCACACCCTCATGTGTGAAAGAGGTTAAGATGCAAATGGACAACGCCTAATTGACCAAGTCAAACTGTGTTGGCATGAGTTGGAAAGCACTAAGTGGGACAATGTAGTTTTAGTGGAGGAATATTCCATGGGGGAGGAAACTTCTAGAGGAAGGAAGGTGGAGACTTTGTTGTTTTTAAAAGAGGAGCAAGGTAGCCCATTGAGATTATCTTGGATCATTTGATTATTTGTCTATTGAGACAAATTGCTGCCTCTTGTTATTCATCAAAGTTGTAGTGCCCTTGTGCATGAGGGAGTCCTGTTTAGGATTTCCTCTCCTTCTTGAGGAGCTCATGAAGGATTTCACTTATCCTCCATATTCCGACATTTAGGCCATAGCATCAGCCTACATCATCAACGTAGTGTCTGTAGCAGATTATTGTGCAATGTTGCAGGATGTTGCTAGGGACGTTTCCTACAACAACATTTTGAGTTGATATTTCAGAGGAGAGAGGTTCTCTAATTCCGAGAGGTTAGTGAGGATGGTTACCAAGCTTATTCCACTATCATTGGTAGGAGGCCAACCACTTCCATCATTTATAGCGTAGACCCTCTCATAGACTGCATTCTTGTTGAGGCATATTTGCAGTGAGGGTGTTGCAGATATTTCAGAGGGTGAACTCTCTTGTGTCAGGATCAGCCTAAAATTTGGGAGAATCATTGGAGAAAGGCACATCATCAGATTCAGCCATTCAGCTTTCTCCATTCCACTCCACATATTGAGTTGCTGCAGCTACCCAGCAACTTTGGCATTTTGACAGTTTTGCATATTCCAGCCAATCCTTCTAGGATTGACTTGAGGTAGTGATAGGGAGCTTAGATATTCTCTCCCAATGATGTATGAGCCATATCTATGCATATCCTATGATGTTTTCACTCAGTGTAGCAGTCTCCCTCATGTGACTGCGCAGTCCCTATTCATGGGTATCCTGCTATGGAGCAACATTTTGTATTATGGCATGTGTATTCATGGAAGGCTTCTTGCCTTATTCTTTTGATCATCATTGTATCATTTTTCTGCTGTTATTTCATAATAAAATGGCTCAAGGGTTTTCATACATTTTTGCATAATGTTTATTCACTGCTATTTCCAGTTTATGTCTTTATATTACTGTAGCTGCATTTTTGGGTTATCTTGGAAGATTCCCAATCTTGTTGTATTTCCCTCTTGGGAATATTGTCCCTTGACAACACTCTATAGACAGAGTCTGATAGTGGGCTAGGAAGCCTCTGGAGCTCATCCTTCTTCATGAAGGTGACAAATCCAGTAAATGCCCCTTCAGTCTATCTCTGGAATATATTCGCTTGTCCATTGACAATGTTTCTGAAAAAGGAACATTACAAAATTTCAAGTTATGACTTTATAAAATTAATGATTTTTCCACTTTTTTTTACTTGTTTAATCGGTATAGTAGATATCAGATGCCAACTTCTTCCACTTGTAGAAGACAATTTATAAATAATGGTGCATTTTTTGTATAAGGTGTAGATAACACTTCTGATTATGGGTACATAATGACTTTCCAATTGGTGATTTGATACGTCGATAAAATTATAAATGAATATTTTTACACGTCATTTTGTCACCATGAAATTTGACTATTCATATGGGTCTATCACCACCTATATCATGTTCCCTTAGAAGTCAAAAACCTTAATGTTCCTGAATCAAGTCTTGGAATTGGAGAAAATCTCTTTAAAACCCTTAAAAGTCTACCTACGCAGTTTTTCTAGCCTTTCCCTGTGCATGCACTGCTGTTTGGTCAATAAAATGCGGCAACCCCTACACGTTTTGCTATTATTACCTGCGCACCCTCGCGAAAGGAAAATTAAAAGAAAAATTAAATTCTAGAAGCCTAGCTGGTCGAATATTCTTCCAACTGGAAGCTTCTAGAGTCACGTTTAGTTCGAGATTTATCCCTCCATTCATGGAGCTTATCCCTTGGTCCATGGAGCTCAAATCCCTTCATGTGAGGAATCCATTCCGCTCTTCATGGAACTGAAAATACCTCCATTTCCATATAAATTGAGCTAAAGTTTCAGGTTGAAAGGTAGCTTGAAGATTGTAAATGAGTTGCTGACGAAAATCCCTAAGAGTGCATACTTTCTATACTAGTAAGTTGTTTTTGGCATGAGAATGATCACACCCTTGTGTCCATAACTCCATGCTGGTATCCATATAGGAAGGCTTATCAAATTTAAAGAGGAACGATTGTTCAGGACCCCCGGAGAAATCTGTACGACATCAAGGCATCAAGTTATAAGATTACTCTTTTTATTCAAGATAATACTTATGGATCTCTTTTTCTCATTGAGTTGTTCTTATGCTTATTGAAATAACATCAATACTTATACTTTTTGATCACTAAGTTGGGTTATCTTTTCTTGATTATTATATGTTACAGATGTTTTGATTCTTTTGTCTTGTCTTTGATTGCATGTTCTACTTACTGAAGAAGCCACTTTGGAGTAATGGGATAAAAGACTACATTGAACGTTTGGATTTCAAGGTAGGGGTATGTCCTCTCTACTTTCTTATAGAGACCATTGTTGAGTACCTGGGGTCACTTGCTAGAAAAACTTGGATTTACCATGTCGAGGATCCTTCGAGGGGATTGAGATTGATATTTGCCCTTGCGTGTATATCAGATCGTAGACTGTTCCCCCAGGTGCATTTGTCTCCATTGGTGACCTTAGTGGCCATAATCTTTAGGATTTTTCCCAAGGTGACGGTGGAGGGAAGGTCCCATTGTACTTGGAGCAAACATTGTCTAGACTCACTTGGACTTTCCGGAGGGTACTCTTCACTTCAACATGGCATAGTGGAGATACTTGCATCAGATTGTTTCATTAAGCAGGTTGTCAGGGTAACTGTTCCAATCGCCAGTTTTCCACATTAATTTCCGCGACGTTGGATTTCATCACCAACTAGTGTTTTTATTGTGGAAACATACTCTTTGTGTGTGGTTTGAATCCTTGATTTGATAGTGCATGTTCATCTGTTTGCTTTTACTTTTTAGAGACATTAGGTGTGGATTGTGAATTTGAATTGTTAATATTTTTAAATTGTTAATAAATTCACTGAAGTTGAATCTAATGGAAATTGTTCCAGAATTTACCAACCAAGGAACCCCTCTTAATGAGAATCCTAGTACTTTTCCTTGATTTGGAAATGTTGGTCATCCTTATATGGCTACATTGTCATTACCTGGATTTACCATAGGTTTACCGGTATGTTTATTTTCAACTTTGTTGGCCTCAAATACTCAAATTGTTCCACCTCAACCGGATGATTCACCTCAATAGAGTTGACCATCTCAACATCACCAATCTCATGTTGACCCTTTACCTTCTTCGCCCAATATTTATTCTGCCCTTTATTCTTCTTCGCTTGGTAAAAGCCTTGATGCTAGTAACCAAGTGACCAAGAAGAAGAAGAAATGGAAGAAGAATAAGAAGCAATATAAGAAATAAATCAACCAACCAACCATGGTTGTAAGTGTTAGTAATGTTGAGGAAGCCTCCAACATGCATCGCAAACCCAAATACCCTTGCAAGCTTTGTAAGGGTGACCACTTCCTTATCAATTTTCCTGGTATTCCTAAGGTCTTGGAAGTATGGTTAGAAAATTCTCATCAACTTACCATTGATCCATCAACTAGTGATTGTCAGGTTCCTGGGAAAAAGGGTAAAATTAGGTTTATGTGTAGTTTATGCAAAGGGAGTCATCAAACTCACATTTTCCCTCAGATGGATGAAGCCTCAAAATTGTTGGAAAACCTTACTATTCCGCAGCAAAAAATTCCAACTGGTTACCGTAAAATTTCTCCCGACCTACCGTCAATTGACGAAGTGATTGATCTAATTCAAAGTACATTCAATCCAACTCTTCCATTGGAGAGTGAAACTCTTATCACTCAGGTTGATGATCCATTATTTGATCAAGTGGTCGACTCAATTTTACATTTAGTCGATTCCACTCTCCCTGTAGAGAGTTAACTTCATACTGCTCAGGCTCTTCTTGTTACATCAGATTCTTCTACACCAAGGGGCATTTCACCTGTTTCTACAGAACCCCCTCCAAGTACTGAGGTATTTTTCATTTGATTGGAGTAGACCAACAGAATCTCATCTTCCTTACTCCATCCCTTTTCAAATCATTTTGAAGGCTTGTGGTAAGAATGTGCATCGCAAAAATGTAGATGAAGGTGCTTCTGTTAGTATTTCATCCTCAACTTCTTGGAAAGCTTTGGGTTCCCCTCAACTTGTGTCTGTTACACATAATTTGTTAGATTTTAACAGAACTGTTAATGAACCTTTAGAGATCCTTCCTAAGTTTCCTATTACCTTGGAAGGTAAAACTGTCTGTATTGATCTTATGGTATTCTAAGGCCCCTTGGATTTCAATTTACTCCTTGGGTGAGACTATGTCTATGCAATGAAAGTTGTCGTATCAACACTCTTTCGTGTGACGTCTTTCCCTCACAATGGAAACATTGTGACTGTGGACTAGCTTTCATTCGTTAGTCTTGATTCGACTGCTAATAATTCGACACCCCTAAATTTTCCTTATTGTTAAGCAGGTAAATCCTCTCTGCGGATAGAGAAGATCCCTCTGGCCCTAGAGTGGGTCTAGAAACAAAGAGACATGCTAGAGTGTTGATTCCTAATTACTAAATGAAAAGAGGACACGGTAGATCTACCTACCTGGAGTCCAACGCTATCGTCGTTGTTGTGGTGGTGGTGCCCTCTTGCTCCTGCCTTGGCAAGTCACAATCCTTTCGTAGTCATGCTAAAATACCTGCACATAGAACAACAAATAAGAACAACATATGACATAATAATTTCAATCATAACTACTAGCCAATCAAAGAGGGATAAGAATATTGCATTAAACATCTAGCATAATACAAAATGGGAACCAAACAATAGTCACGTATATGTATTGATATAAGGAAGAGTTACAACCAATGCTTTGACGTCGTAGTCTCCTCCAGCGGGGCTCAACTGAAGCGCGTCTTAGATGCTCGTCAGGGAATTCGGACAAGATGAAGGCATGGACTCAAGCTCTCTCAGAAGGCATAAAATCAAGCTCTCTCAACGTAATTCCTTCTTATTCTATCTCTTCAGTAGTTCTGCTATAGTATGTTCAATTCTCCAAGTTCAAATAGCTTATGCAAAGAGATATAACTTCTTTTTATAGAGGGAAAGGAGGAGGTTAGGATCCCTAAAAAGGTGGGAGGGAGGCCTATCCTTTAGGGAGTTCCCATAAGAGGTGGAAACCATAAAATAAAGGAGGGAGTCTGTGGTTTATTCAGTTCAACCACTCCCAATGAATCATCCTCAAAGTTTTTGGAGTGGAATCTCTGCCTCTATTTTTGAAAAACATTCCATAAACAGCTTGGCATAACTAACTACTCACGCCAAGGAAAAAACAAGGATTTTGGAGTCTCTGCTCAGGGAATTGTCAACAGAAGGAATATTACTCTCATGTAAAGGGATAAAGTGATGGTATTTGCAAGGCATGACACTACTTATTTATCACAGAAATGACCCTCCAATGGGCGAGATGGGGATTGCAAGGATAGTGAAAAAATGCTGTGTAACAGATGCCCCCTAAAGCATGAGGTCCAAGGGAGAGGAAGGGGCGAAATGCTTTATGAGAACGTGTTTGAACCAAACACCACTGTTGGAAAACCTGCAATTACAAATACAATTTATATATATGATACATGAACATGTGGTATGGGTGCAACCATCCGTAACAGAGTACAAAAACTGAGATCCGAGGTATGGACACAACCATCCAGTAGTAAGGATTAAAAAATAAACTTAGGTATGGTCGCAACCATCCAATCAAAAGATTCATGCAATAAGTCATGATAATCCACAAAAATCTGCAGCCTGGATTTTATCACACAAACCCAGGGTCTTGCGCTCCATCTCGACCTGAACAAGTACAAATTAAAGCATGAAAATATATGAGATGAAGTCGAACATGCAAGAAAATCACCTGATTACCAGCCAATGATGAAATTTGTTAACAGGTACGAGAGAAACCACCAATAATGACAATGGATCTCAAGGTACAACCGGTACAATCAACGAAATGTGAATAGTGATCTGGCGTCGAACACCCGCAGAATCACTCGATTGAAGGCCAATGAGGTGGACCTTGCGTCGAATGCGAAGAACTTGCCATTGAGGTATGCAGGTTCCAAGGTACTATAAGGGTGTCTCTAGATCAAATTCCTGCATAATGAGCTGAAGTCGACAGGAAGTGACCTGATTGAAGGTGGGCCATAATGTTTCCCACATCATCGATACAAGTGTTGCACTAAAAACTGTCACCTTAACATTCTTCTGACTGTATGAGCTCATTGTCACTCATACTTACCTCCTCTGTAAGTCTTACAACCTCTACTCCTCATGTCAAGCCATAAAAACAGGAGAAAAACACTAAAAAACTCCAAAACCCTGGGTACGCAGGTAATGTGAAGCTTACCTGCGTTTCTGGTTGGGGTATGCAGGTAATGTGAAGCTTACCTACGTTCCAGAACACAGTTTCTCTGTGTAATGCCTACGTACCCCTGTCAAAGTCAAAAGGGTGAGAAAGTAAAGTGAAAAAGCTGATTTTTGGTCAATTCTAGAAGCTTCTGGATGAGATTTTTTGTGGGTGAGTACGCTCTTGTAAGGTTCATGCATCCCACACCTTAAGGAGCTAACCCCTTGATGTGAGGAGCCTATCCCTTTGAAGGAGGATTCTATCCCTTCATATGTGGAACCCTAACCTCCTCATCTACACTATAAAAAGAGAAATTGGGTAGCCTCAAAAGGAGTTCAAGCTTTGGTGTGTGATTGAGGTGAAGTGCTGTTGAGATTTAGACTACTTTCTGCTGAGCTTTTGTAAGGAAAGATCACATACCTCTATGTGCTCCTGGAGGAAGAGTGAAAGGCTTATCAAAGTAGAGGAAACTCCTGCTTCGGACCCTGGGAAGGCCTGTTCAACATCAAGGCTAAGGTTGTAAGGTTCTTCTATTATTTCAAAGTTAATACAATCAAGTTTGTTTTTCTCAATAAATTGTTGTTCGATTGTTTATTTCAATAAGCTGTCGTTTGATAATTTATTTCATAGATTCCTTGATCACTATGATAGGTATGTTTTATAATTATTTGTTATACAGGTGCTATTTAATATTTTCTTGTTTGTGATTGCAGGTCTTTAAAGACGACACTTTCAAGCGACGGAAGAACTATTGTTGCGACGGAAGAACTATTGTTGCGCGGAAGAACTACTGATGCGACAGAAGAACTATGGTTGCAAATAAGCATTTGGATCTAAGGTAGGATTGACACCTTTATAACATTTACTTTTAAAACGAATATATTTAGAGAAAGATAAACTTAGTTGTTTGTTTGTTGCTAGATTGTCTTCTGACACTAGGGAGATCGATCTTGTCTGCAAGATCGATTTATTCGGCCAACAATGATGCATAGTAACATGATGATAGTGAATCAGGACCAATAGAGAATCAAAGGGAGGTTGAAAACTGTAGAGGAAAACTTCTCTTGAACATATTAGCGACACGACACTAGATTTGGTAGTATTTGACATCAAGGGATTTGAGGTCATGATGACATGGCAAAGAGAAAATGAGAGGTCAAAAGAGATTACCCAAACCCATGGAGGTAAAAGTGACAAAATGGGATGTCCCCAACCCAACACAAATGCAAACAAGTGCCATGTTCAAGAGTGACATACTGCCAACATAACTAAAACTTGGTTTCATTTTCCCCCACCATTTCTGGCAAGCACCTCAATTATTTTTTAAAACAAGCTTGAAGGGGATAGCATATGCTTGTGTTGTAAGTTTGTCCTTTAGAAAAATCCAACCTAGTACATTTTACGAGCCCTAGGAAGGAGGAACTCGAGTAATGTCACGGTGACGAAGTCCGATGTCATCAGGTTTTAACGAGTCTGACATGTTGATCAGCGGTCATCATTGAGGTCAACCCAAGTGGCACCAGTGGCTACCCCAATATTGCATGGGAATTTAGACCTAAAAAATTAATATATCCTAGGTCAAGAATGATTTTGATGGTTTCTACTTGTCGATATGTTTCCGTTGATATATGGTACGCAACGTAATTATTCACGGTTTGAGAGATATTCATGTTTGAAGTTTGTACCCACAGTTAGTGGGATAAAACTCCATGGGGTTGTGGCATGGGTCATTGAAAAGTCATAATTAATATTTTTTAAGCTCCTAAAATCCCTCCCATGTTCACTTATTGAAACCCCTTTCAACCTAAGCATTTATATAAATTGTTATCCTCATATCCTCCTTATGCAAGGGATTTCGCCATCTGAAACAGGTCATCGTGGAATTTTCGCTATAAATCTTTTTCTAAGAAGTTTCAGAAGCTAAAATTTTTATTAGGTGAAGCCAAAATCCTGAGAAAGCTCTTGTAAAAATTTCAGATCAATATGCGCAATAATTTAGGAGCTATGATCTATGGAAGTCAGTGTTTTTTGCAGGCTCCTGAAATTCATCTCAAAGAAGTGAACTTGGGAAAATCGTCATAAATCCCTCTGAGTATCAGATTGGAATTCTGTAAAATGTGGCAGATAGTGAACAAAATTTAGTTTTATCTCTATCAATTTTAGAACTGAATGAAGAAACAGTGACACGTGGCATGCCATACAAGTTCACTCTACTGAAACAATCCATAATTAGGGCATTATGAGAGATTGGGCATACCTATCCCTTGAATAATCAAAATTGGGTCAAAACTGTGGCAGGGGAAAGAAGACTCAAAGGGCTACTATAGGACCAAAAATCACATATTAGGGATCTGAAATAACATATATATACCAGATTCAATATCGAGCTCCTAGAAGGCAAGAAAAAGCTAGATGATGTGTTGTCAAGGGCTGCAAAGGACCATAATTTCTAGGGCAGTAAAGTAAAGAAAGGTGCAGTAGAGGGTAGCATGAAAATAGAAGCAACCAAGGTGTATAAAAACAATAAGAAGTTCATCACATGAAGTCTTCAAGTGGGCAGCACTACATACAGTCACTTTAAAGGTATCATTGTACTAAGTCATTGTAAATACATTATTGTAAAAATTGTACTAGTGTCTATCTGCCAAGAGTTGAAGAGGCAGTGTTGGGAGGTCTAGGATCATCATTAGGTGGTTGTTTCATAGTTGGGGTTGTGGTATAGTGTGTCTTCTTCTTATACATCATTCTATATCATTGTAAAGTGGACCATTTTCCCTGGTACGGGAGTCCATTCTTATTTTATTCTTCTACAGGGTGGTAGGGTGGTGCTAGGGTGAGTTGTAGCTCATTGGGTGTTGGGGCATCCATTCAGTTAACTATTGAAGAATCTCGGGCATTGGAGCGTCCATCTAGTGGGAGCTGGAGAAGAATGCTTTTCTAGATTCTAGGAATTTGGAGCTTTATTTTCAATTAGAGTTGAATATTAAAGAATTATTAGAAAAGCATTAGGTGGTTTTTGTCTCGGAGTGGGTTTCCATCTTAAAAAATGTGTGCATTTTTGTTCCTTTTGTTTACTGCTATCATTGTACAAACACTGATAATAATTGAAGATTAACTAATGCTCTAATTGAAAGGAATGCTGATTCACCCCCCCTCTCAGTATTTCCAACAATTGGAATCAGAGCTTGGTTCCTTCAATAGCAGTTTAACAACTGGAAGGAGGTCATGGAGCATGCTAAGAATGGTGTACCTTTGTTCAATGAAAATAATTATGCACTCTAGAAAGGAAGAATAGAGGTCTATCTCTTGGCGCAAGGTTATTAAGTATGGGACACTGTTCAAAATGGATTTACATCAACCGCGGATGAACAAGGTAAGAAGAATTTTGGAAATGATGCAAAAGAAAACAATATTATTATCAGTGGACTTATTGAATCCGCTTATCATAAGGTGGTTGGTTGTAAAACCGCCAAAAATGTATGGGACAAGCTTGAGAATATATATGCAAGTGACTCAAATGTCAAAGAAGCAAAGCTTCAAATCTATAGAGCAAAATTTGAGCAACTCAAAATGAAAGAAGATTGCAACATTGCTACATACTTCCAATACGTTGATAAAATAACTAATACTCTAGAAGGATTGGGAGATCTAGTTGATGAGAATACTATTATACGAAATATTCTTAGAACGTTACCAAGGAGATTCAAACCAAAGGTATCTGTCTTAGAATATAGTGCAAATTTGGACAAAATTAGCAAAGAGGAATTGCATGGAGTTCTCATAGCATATGAAATGATACTTGATGAAGAAGAGGGTACTTCGCATCTAGAAAATGCGTTCATTGCATCTAAGAAAACCAATAAGGACAAACAACCTTCAATTGAAAAGACATGCACCTGCAAGTGTGAAGAAAAGGGAGATGATCGAGAAGGTCTTTCGGATGAAGGATATGCTTACTTTATGAGACAACTAAAAATTGGTAAGGGAAAATTCAAAGGTAAACTTCCATTGATATGTTTCGGTTGTGGTGAGGTTGGGAATTTCGCAGCAAAATGTCCAAACATAAGTGATGGAAACTCAAAAGGAAAGAAAGGCTTTAAGAAATTCAACAAGCAAGAAAAAAGGAAAGGATCCAAAAGGAACTTTCTCTCTAAAGAAGATAGCTCATCATCTGATGAAAACAGTAATAACGAAGAAGAAGCCAATGAGAGAGTATTGTTTATGGCCAAGCACAATAAACAAGAGGTATCAAACAACGAAGAAGAAGGGTTGACCATAGAAGAATTTTCTAAGGAGGAAATCATGCTTATAAAAGAGCTCAAGGCTGAGAAAATCCATTCCAATACTCTTGAAGAACAAGTTCAAGGTCTCAAAATTGAAGTTGAAGAACACAAATGTATTGAAGAGTCACTTCAAAAGAAGTGGGAAGAAAGCAACCAAGAAAGGGAAGCATTAGAAGCTGAAGTAGTCTCGATGCATAAGGAAGTGAAGAAGGGAAAAACTGTCCAAAACTATGCCAACGACTCAAGGGCATTTGAAGAAATCATCAAAAATCAACGATCTTACAATGACATAACTGGCCTCGGTTACAAAGAAGAAGAAGCAGGACCTTATACAACAAAATACAATGAACCTATGAGATCTGACATGCATGTAGACTTAATTGGAAAAGATTCGCAATAACATCCTTGGAAGATGATTCCTCGAAGAAGATTTCTATCCAGGCACCGACATATTTTTTATGGCTATTGTTATTCATGTGGAAAATTTGGTCATAAAGCTTTAGAATGTCGCATGTACCCTAGGAACCAATACAATTCTAGGAGATCCTTCAAACATGAACCTCCCAGGGCTCAACGAAACATCGATAGATTTGAACATTTAAGAAATAATATGGAATGTTACAAATGTCAGAACTTTGGACACATAGCCAGAGACTGTAGAATTGAAAATCCTCTAGAAGAATCTTCGAAGCCACAGAATGAATGAACATGGAAGGAGAAGAAGATTGATAATTGTGCTTTCGCTCTCAAGGCTCAAAACAACAAATATGTGTGGTATGTTGACAGCAGTTGCTCAACGCATATGACTAGAGATAGAAGGAAATTTGTATCTCTGAAAGAGAAGAAGGATGGAACCGTATCCTTTGGAAATGATGGATCTTCAAATGTTATAGGATTAGGTACCATCACTCTCGGAAGCAATGTTATAGCCAAGAATGTTCTATTGGTTGAAACATGAATCACAATCTTCTCAGTGTTGGACAAATGTGTGATCAAGGACACACAATGCTATTCAAATCCACAAAATGTGAAATTAGGAAAGGCAGGTATGGTAAAATTGAGTCTACAACAAGTCGAGCTCCAAACGACATATATGTTCTAGATGAAGCAACTAAAGCATGTCTACTAGCTAAAGAAGATGAAAGTTGGTTATGGCACAAACAAATGGGTCACATAAACTTTGACAATCTTGTTAGGATAAGAAAAAAGGAAGCAGTATGAGAAATGCTAAAAATCTCAAAACCTTCCAACACACTATGTGAGGCCTATCGGCATGGCAAGCAGACAAAAGTCCAATTTAAAAAAAAAGAACACTTTGCATCACATCCATTGGAATTGATACATACTGATCTATGTTGTCCTGTGAGAACAAAAGGCTTAGATGGAGAATTATATTTCATGTTAATGATAGATGACTATACCAGGATGAAAACCGTCAGTTTCCTAAAAAAAAAATCTGAAGCATTTGAGTGCTTTAAGATCTACAAGGAGTTGGTTGAAAATGAAACTGATTTGAAAATAAAGTGTCTAAGATCAAATAATGGCAGAGAATTCACTTCCAAATTATTTCAGCAATACTGTGACAAAAATGGAATAAAAAGACAATTTTCAACAACACGAACACCTCAGCAAAATGGAGTTGCTGAAAGAAAGAACATAACCGTACAATAAATGGGTAGAACAATGTTGAAGGACTCAAAATTGGGTGAAAAATTCTGGGTTCAAGCAATTGATATGACAATATTCATTATCAACCAAAGTCTTCTCAGAAATAATTGCAACAAGACCCCATATGAATTATGGAAAGGAAAACCAGCTAATGTAAAATATTTTAGAATCTTCAGAAGCAAATGTTATATCAAAAGAGAAGATCAAAATTTGGGTAAGTTTGAATCATGTGTTGATGAAGTTATATTTGTTGGTTACTCACGCAAAAGAAAGGCCTATAAATGTTATAATCTAAGACGAAAACAAATAGTGGAGAGCATAAATGTTACATTTGATGAGTGTTCTAATGAATAATGATGAGGATCTAGAATCTTTGAAACTTGAGATAGAGGCTGAAAAAGACATAGATAAAATTATACAACAAGAAGCAACTATCAACCAGAAAGAAGTAAATAATGATCATCAAGATATACCAGAATAACAACAAGAAGTTCCTCCAAAGAGAACAAAAGAATGGATTCAAAAGAACCAACCATCAAATCAAATTATTGGTGGCATAAATGAAGGTCGACAGCTTCGTTCATCACAGCAAGCTCACATTGATTTTCTAGCAACCTTTGAGCCTAGTAGTTTTGAGGAAGCCAACCAGAATGAACATTGGGTAACAACTATGAATGAAGAATTGGATCAAATCGAGAAGAATAGCACCTAGGAATTAGTTCCATGACCAAAAGATAAAAATGTAATTGGGACTAAATGGGTGTTCAGGAACAAATTGAATGAAGATGGACAGGTTACCAAAAATAAAGCAAGATTGGTTTGCAAAGGCTATGCACAAGTGGGAGGAATTGATTTCGAAGAAACTTTTGCACCAGTTGCAAGAATGAAAGCCATCCAAATGTTTCTCGCCTATGCATGTTCAAGAAAAATCAAAGTCTACTAAATGGATGTTAAGTCAGCATTTCTGAATGGAGAATTAGAAGAATAAGTTTACATCAAAAAATTTGAAGGTTTTCTACTATTAGAAAAAGAAGACTATGTTTGCAGGTTAAAGAAGGCTCTATATGGTCTCAAGCAGGCTCCCAGAGCATGGTATGCTTGTCTTGATGGATATCTACGTCAACAAGGGTTCAAGAAAGGTATTGTTTTTTTTTGACTTTAACGGATATTTTTATTAAGGGCGGCAAAACTGCTGCCGCGTGCAAGAGCATTTCTCTATGTTTGACCCTTACAGATCTGTTACACAAACCAGGGTTTCACCCTTTGGAACTTCAGCAGGTAACGCCTTTGGATTCGAATGATAGCTTGCTAGCTCTGTGAGACGCGAAGCTAGAGATTGCCAAATTGACAGTTCAGCCATTTGGAACTGGATTCTACCTATTTGCCGGATTGGATTTTGCTCTGGTCCTGATGCTACAAAGCAGAGATTCCACTGATCCGTCTTCGCTGAGAGAAGGAGTCAACAGCATATTTGCTTTGACACTGTTCTGGAATCAAACTCGAGGAGGACTGAAGATGGAATAACGATGGCCAGTGACCAACGCCCAGCCATCGAGCCACCATTCCGGTCGCTGTCCAACCAGGAATGCTGCACAACCACCTATGGTGCTCTTACCAGTGTTGAAGGCCCCTATAGAGCGCACTAAAATGATCCAATCATGCCATTTGCTCAATCCTGTAACTTGATATCAACAGATCTTATCTAGAATGGACTGAGATACCCGAGCACTGCAACTGAATAGAAGTATCAGAAATCATAGATGATTGAATTTCCTGCCAGAGTGCTGGTCATTCTGTGACATAGATCAATCCAATCAGCTCAGCAGAGTGTACAGAGTTGCTAGGTGAACTGATCTTTACGGAATTATGCAGGTCGATTCTTCAGAATTAATTGAAAGAGATCTTTGCCTGCAGGCTGAGCCAAGATTGGCTTCCTGATCAGCATGGTTATTCAGCTGCCTCAGTATATGATAAAAAGATATTTTCCGGAATTTGGTCATCATGTATCTGATTTTCTTGAGAATGAGAACTAAGTGGATCTGAGATGGAGCCGAGTGGGAATTAAGCGCTTGAATGACGAGTTTGGAGTCTCCGAAGACTGTCAGAGAGTGAATGTTCCGATT
The DNA here is from genome assembly GCA_034641835.2 of Pinus albicaulis. NCBI lineage: Eukaryota > Viridiplantae > Streptophyta > Pinopsida > Pinales > Pinaceae > Pinus > Pinus albicaulis. Next base: position 1,955,865,079 of record CM076578.1, on the reverse strand, counting down.
AAATGCCAGAGATAGCCCCTGCCATAGTGCCAGAGCCTCAGCTCTGTTGTTTGTTTCTGATCCTAGGCCCCAATGATACCTGAGCAGAGTGGAACCATCAGGCTTCAGCAGGATTCCACCCCCACCCGCAGCCCCAGGGTTGCCTTTAGAGGCCCCGTCGAAGAATAGACAATGATCCTCCAAAGCAGCCCGCCACTTTATAAACTCCTGTTCTTCCAGTCTGATTTCCCAAGAAGCGTGGGGAGAGACAAGGATATTAGGATTGATTTTATAATTTGGAGCAATATCCTTCAGCCAGAGATCCTCTTCACTGTCCAGAACTGCTTCATTCCTTAGCGTCGGATTAGTATCCAAAGTCTCTCCCAAGAATGCTTTAATTTTGGAAGTAATGCTGATTGAAGTGCAGCGTTCACCCCTGAACAGTCTATTATTTCTTTCCAACCATAACTTCCAGCATATGTATTTAGGGATCCACATCCAAGCGGTCTTGAGAAGGTTTTTGCTTTTGAGATTGAACGAGGAGAGCTTGATCCACTCGTGAAGGAGATTGGGAATGTTATTTGGCAGCTCAATTCTGTCAGCTCTTGAATTCAGAACCCCTTTCCAAACATCTTTGGCAAAGGGACACAGCAACATCAGGTGGGAGGCTGTTTCTTCCTCAGACTTACACAAAGGGCATCTGGAAGGCCCTTCCATTCCACGCTTTCTCAGATTGTCTTGAGTAAGGATGCTGTTGTGAGCCATCGTCCAGCAGAAGAAGTCTATTTTTGGAAGCGATGGGAAGGCCCAAATAAACTTCCATTGCGTTGGGTCAGGGGGTGCATTAGGAATGGCACTCAATCTTTTGTAACCTTCAGAGACTGTGAAAGAGCCAGATTGGGAGCCCCACCCTCTTTTGTCTTTAGCTTTTGCTGAAGTAGGGGATTTTCCTTGGAGCTTGTCTAACAGCAGCTTAGCTTCATTTTGCATTCGATGAGGGACCTCTCCCAGGTTCCAGCTGACCCATATTCTACTAGAATCCTCCGTCCAGGTGGATATGTCCCATAAGGTTTCCATATTTTTGGACTGCAGCCAAGATTTAATGTTTGCTAGGCCTTCACTGAGATTCAAAGGCAGATCTCCAAGAATCTGGTCTTCCCAGATTCTGATTTTTTTCCCATTACCAGGGATCCAGTAGAGATCGGGTCTGAAATGCTCCAGTGCAGCTAGACAGAGCTTGAAAACGGGGGAACCTTTGGAGGATTTTGGTGGCTGATCCAAACATCTCAAACGCTTGCCATGGAAATATTTCTTCCACAGGACTTTCTTACTCCAGCTAGATTTCCCAGCTACAATATTCCACAGGATTTTGGAGCCAAGAGCAAGATTTTGTGCAGCCAAATCTCTCAGTTGGAGACCTCCTTCCAGGAAAGGTTTCGTAATGGTGACCCAATTAACTAAATGAAGTCTTCTTTCATTATTTTTCCCCCCTTCCCAAAGGAATCTCCTCAGGATACTATCCATTTTGCTGAGTAAGGATTTTGGAGCCAGCAGAATGGAGTGCTGAAACAGAGGCATACTGGTAAGAACAGATTTCATTAGAGTTATTTTCCCAGCAGTGTTCAGCCAGGAGGCTCCCCAGGCTTGGATTCTGAGCTTAAGCTTGTCTAAGAGAGGCATCCAGTGGGCCACTTTTGGAACGGATTTGAAGATTGGAATTCCAAGATATTTGAAGGACTCCCAGATCTGGCAAACTTTCATTTCAAGTAGCCTAGCTATGTCAGCCAGATCTTTGACTGAGCAGTTCCAGCCATATATTGTACTTTTTAAATAGTTTATCTTGCTGCCTGAGACTTCTTTATAGATGTCCACTTCTTGCTTAAAAGATTTGGCCGAGTTGATGCTCGCTCCTCCAAGCAGCAGAGTATCATCGGCAAATTGCGCATGGTTTATATCTTTAACATTGTGCACCATTCTTAGGCCTGGAAGTACATGGGCTTGTTGACAAAAGTCTAGCTGGAAACTGAGCACTGAGGCTTGGATAGCATAGAGAAGAGGGGATAGTGGGCAGCCTTGTCTCAAACCCCTAGAAGCTTGAAAAAAATCAGTAGAACGACCATTCACCAACGGCGCAATCCAAGGAGAGGCAATGCAGGCTTTCACCCATTTTATAAAGAATGGTGAGAAGCCCATTTTCTTCATAACAGTGAACAGGAATTCATGTCTCACCCTATCAAAAGCGTTGGCCAGATCGAGTTTTATCACCATTCCTTTCTCTTTTCGATGGCAACTTGAGTGAACTGCCTCTTGAACCAACACAATATTATCCAGTATCTTTCTCCCTTTGATGAATCCTCCTTGGTTTTCCGGGATGATGTCCGGCAGGGTATTCTTGAGCCGGAGGGCTATGATTTTGGTAATCAGTTTATAGCTAGTGTTACACAACGAAATGGGACGAAATCTGCTGAAATCTGAAGCTCCTTTCTCTTTCGGAATCAGAGCAAGGAAGGCTGAGTTGGTACTGCCACCAATCTTTGTGCAATATTGAGATTTCCTGATCATTCTCAGGAGGTCTTTATTGATAATGGACCAGCAAGACTGATAAAACCTTGCTGTGAACCCATCAGGCCCAGGTGCCTTATCCGGCTCCATACAATCCACGGCTTTCTTGAGCTCTTCCATGCTGATCGGTGCAGACAGCATAATGTTGACAGGATCTTGGACACAGAGGGGGATCAGATCAATCGGATAGGACTGTGGATCAATAGGAGTATCAGCAGGCGCTGTATAAAGCTCTTTAAAAAAAGAGAAGGCTGCTCTCTTGATGCTTTCAAAATCTTTAACCACAGTATCTTGGGAGCGGATTTCAGAAACATTTTTGAATTGCTTGCGAGCTTCGGCATGCTTATGAAAAAAACTAGTGTTTTTGTCTCCGGCCTGTAACCATAAGTTTCTGGATTTTTGTCTCCAATACTCCTCTTCGTCCCTACTAGCTTTATGGAGGGCTTTTTGAAACTCAACTTCTTTTTGAAGCAGACTTTGGGTAACAGCAGAATCCTCCATTGTCGATTGAAGGGCAGCAAGATTTTCGAAGGACTCTTTTCTCTTGCCAGCTGGAGTTTTCAAAGATTTAGCCCACTCCTTGAGCCTTCTCTTAAGAATCCGTAACTTTTCTTCCCACACATAGAAAGGGGATCCCATTACTTTCTGGTTCCAGGCTTCAGATACCACCTCTTGAAACCCCTCTTGATGCAGCCACAGAGAGCTAAACCTAAAGGGAATGGGCCCAAGAAAACCATCCACTGTGAGCTCGAGACTGATGGGTTTATGATCGGAAGTGCAGTTAGGAAGGATCTTTGAAGAGGCCATTAGTCCATTAGTAAGGAAGGAGTTTTGGACGAGGAATCTGTCCAATCGAGCAGCTATGTGGTTGGGACCCAACCTTTTGTTAGTCCAAGTGTATTTTCCAGCTGAGGGCTTGATGTCCTCCAGATCCCAGCCGATCATGAGGTCTTCTACCCATTCTCGAGCTTGGTCCCTTACCGGAGAACCCCCTTTTTTCTCTTCAGAGGCTAGAGTAACGTTTAGATCCCCTGCAATAATGATGTTTTCTGGATCGTGCAACAATAGAAAGGAATGGAGCGAGTCCCAACAAGTTTTTTTCTCCGATGGAGATACTGGAGCATAAAGGTTGAACATACTTACTTGTTGACCAGAGTCTTTGTGGAGGAGCTGAGTGAAGATCCAGTAATGGCAGCTATCTTCACGAGAGAGGTCATATTTGGAGCTGTCCCAGAAAGAGGCAATCCCACCAGATGCTCCTCTAGCACTGACAGCTATACCGGGGCCTTTGCGCCAAAAATTTTTGCCGGATTGGAGGAGAAGTGTGTCCTCCAGCTTTGTCTCCTGGATGAGAAGGATTTCAGGTGTATGCAAATTCACAATGTCTTTCAAGGCATCTTCTTTCAGCCTGCTACCCAATCCTCTGCAGTTCCAGGAGACGTACTTCATTATTTACTAGATTGGGAAGGATCGGCTCCTTTTGGAGCCTTGTTTTGCTTGCGCCCCGATCTGGTGTTCATCATTCCTTTGAGAGTCTTCTGGGAGCCTTGGAGGACATCCAGATAGGATTTCTCCTCTCTCTGTTTCTTCTTGGATTTCCGGCCCCTGGTCGATTTGATAGGAGTAATTTGTGAGCTGTCTGATTCGGAGTCTCTTTCTTCTGATTCTCCCCCTGAGTCAGAGGCAAGGCTAATGTGCTGGTCATTGCCTTCAAATCCCCCTTGACCAGCCTCAGTTAGAGGAGCGTTTGTTCCTTCTTCGGTTTCTTTCACTTTCTTCGACTGATCTTCAGTTTCTTCATGGTTCTCTGAGACATCCTCCTTTCCGCCTGAGGAGGGGCCTTCATTTGAATCTAGAATGGTCTTGGAACTGGACTGGGGTTTCCCCATTGGCCCTGATTTTTTCTGCTCATTGGGCTTTGAGACTACCTTGCCTTTTTTAATTTCTTTCCATCCTTCTTCTTCAACCTTGTCTCCTGATGGGGCTTTGGGGCAGTTCCGTTGAAAGTGACCATGTTCGTGACAGATTCTGCACTTAAAGGGTAGTTGCTCGTAGTCAAGCTTCTGGAAGTGGTGCCAGTCTCCAACTTTAAGTTTGATGGCCTCCGGCAGACCAGCTTCCAAGTCAACTTCCACGCAGATTCTTGCGCATGTGTATTGGCCCTTGTTATCAGCTTTGTCGATGAATCTGCCCAGAACGTTTCCTATCTTTTGCAGGGATTGGTAGCTCCAGCAGTGTATTGGAAGATTGGGGAGACGGACCCAAACAGGAACCTCCTTTGGGACATCAACTGAAGGGTCGAAATCGGGGGTCCATTTATTCAGGAAGAGGCCTTGATTTCCCATGAAATAAGGGCCGTTTCTAAACACCAGATCTCGGTCCTCCTTGGTAGTGAATTCGAAAATGAAAAAACCTCTACCTACAGCATAACTAATCACGTTGTTGGGCAGCAGGGGCCTCCAGTTTCGTTGCACCCATTCATCAGTCGCCTTTGATGTTGGCCATCGACCCATAAATTGCCCCACGAGACCTCTGTCAGCTAGAGCTAGGGCGATTTTGATTGGTTGGTCTTCAGGCAGTGAAATTTCTGGAATTTCAGCAAGCTTTTTGATGAACTTCGGCACTTCGGGATGGGCACGTTTCTGTCCTTTCTGTGAAAGAAGGCACCGAAAAGCCTCAGCAGAAGAAGAAGGAGGGGTGGGAGAGGGCTCCACACCCCCTGGCACTCCCATGTCGGCGGATCAAACCAGGCAGCGATCGCTGACCTAACCTGGGCACGCAGAGGAGCAGAACGCCGCAGAGGAGTACTCTTTTTGTTAGAGATCACTTTTAGCTCCGAAATGTTATCATGCCCAAGAAAGGTATTGTTGATAGCAATCTTTATGTACAAATATATAAAGATAATTTAACAATCGTTGAGGTATATGTGGATGATATAATATTTGGTAGCAATGATGATCAACTAAGTAAGAAATTTTCTACAAATATGCAAAGTGAGTTCGAGATGTCTTTACTTGGTGAGCTGACATACTTATTAGGGCTTAAAATATCTCAACAAGAGAAAGGAATATTTATATGTCAAGCCAAGTACGTCAAGGAAATGCTCAATAAATTCAAAATGGAAGATTGCAAACCCGTCCTTACTCTGATGGTAACAGGTTGCAAATTGAGCATAGACGACTCATTTAAGGATGTGGATCAGAGGTTGTACAGATCTATGATTGGTAGTCTTCTATATGTAACAACTTCCTGGCCCGATGTTATGCAAATAGTTGGACAAGTAGCAAGATTCCAAGTAGCACCAAAAGAATCACACATTATTGTTGTCAAAAGAATTATTCGATATCTAAAGGGCACAAAAGAATATGGCTTGTGGTATCCCAAGGGTAACAATCTCATTATTCAAGCCTTTACAGATGCAGATTGGGTAGGAAGCGTTGATGATCGTAAGAGTACTAGTGGAGCAACATTCTATCTAGGTGGTTGTCTCGTATCATGGTTGAGCAAAAAGAAAACCTCAATCTTGTTATCTACAACAGAAGCAGAATACATTGTAGCGGCAACATGTTGCACTTAAGTCCTTTGGATGAAACAAACTTTGCAAGATCTTCAAGTACAATTCAGTGAGCCTATGCCCATATTCTGTGACAACATCAATGCCATCAACATCTCCAAGAATCCTATCATGCATTCAAAAAAAAAAAAAATTCCGATCAAATATCATTTTGTTAGAGAGCAAGTCGCTGAAAAGAATATCAAACTTGAGTATGTTGGTACAAAAGAAAAAATCGCTGATATCTTCACTAAACCTTTACGTCGTGAAGAATTTGAATATATTCGCCAGAATCTTGGGATTCTCCCAAGTTCTCATTATATTTTCCTTATTCACAATATAAAGGGGGAGTGGAAGTGTGTACATGTTAGCAGGATGGTTGTGTGTCAGGGGGAGTTACCCTTTTCCATTGATGTCAAAGGGGGAGAGAATCTTGTAAGAAGAAGTGTCATGATCGTAGGGGGAGTACTTGTGTTGCCATCAATGCCAAAGGGGGAGATTTTTGATCAACGGTTGTCATTGAGGTCAACCCAAGCAGCACCAGGGGCTACCCCAATATTGCATGGGAATTTTGACCCACCAAATTAATATATTTTGGGTCAAGAATGATTTTGATGGTTTCTACTTGTCGATATGTTTCCGTTGATATATGGCACACCACGTAATTATTCATGGTTTGAGAGATATTCATGTTTGAAGTTTGTACCCGCAGTTAGTGGGCTAAATCCCCATGGGGTTGTGGCACGGGTCATTGAAAAGTCATAATTAATATTTTTTAAGCTCCTAAAATGTCTCCCACATTCACTTGTTGAAGCCCCTTTCAACCTAAGCATTTGTATAAATTGTGATCCTCATATCCTCCTTATGCAAGGGATTTCGCCATCTGAAACAAGTTATCGTGGAATTTTCGCTCTAAATTTTTTTCTACGAAGGGTCAGAAACTGAAATTTTTATGAGGTGAAGCCGAAATCCTGAGAAAGCTCCTGTGAAAAATTAAGATCAAGATGCGCAATAATTTTTGAGATATGATCTGTGGAAGTCAGTGTTTTTGCAGGCTCCTGAAATTCATCTCAAATAAGTGACCTTGGGAAAATCGTCATAACTTTCTCTCTGAGTATCAGATTGGAGTTCTATAAAAAGTGGTAGATAGTGAATGGAATTTAGTTTTATCTCTATCAATTTAAGAGCTGAATGAAAAAAAAATGACACGTGGTATTCCGTACAAGTTCACTCTACTGAAATTGTCCATAAATAGGGCAATGTGAGAGATTGGTCATAACTCTCCCTCAAATAATCCAAACTGGGTCAGGCCTGTGGCATTGGAAATAAGACTCATAGGAATACTACAAGTCCAAAAATCACATATTGGGGATCTGAAATAACATAGATATACCAGATTCAATATTGAGCTCCTAGAAGGCAAGAAAAAGCTAGATCATGTGTTGTCAAGGGTTGCAAAGGACTAAAATTTCTAGGGCAGCAAAGCAAAGCAAGGTGCAGCAGAGGGTAGCATGAGAAGAGTAGAAACAAAGGTACAGAACAAAAGCAAGAAGTTCATCACATGAAGTCTTCAAGTGGGCAACACTGCATACAGTCACTCTAAAGGTATCATTGTACTGAGTCATTGTAAATGCATTATTGTAAAAATTGTACTAGTGTCTATCTGTCAAGAGTTGAAGAGATAGTGTCGGGAGGTCTAGGATCATCATTAGGTGGTTGTGTGATCCGAATGGAAAATGGCATCCACCCATGGTATTCATCTACCCATGTTATCCATCCATCCATGGAATTTACCCATGGTATTGTAAATGCCATCGACCCATCGTATTCATCCACCCATTGTATTTATTCACCCATGGTATTGTAAATGACATCTATCCATGATATTCATCCACCCATGGTCTGTATCCACCCATGGTATTCATCCACACATGGAATTTACCCATGGTATTGTAAGTGGTATCTACCCATGATATTGACCCATGGTATCCACCTATGGTATCTACACATGGTATTGTAACTCAAAAAAGGCTATAAATAACAAGCCTCACTTTGTAAAAGGATAGATTGTCCACCATGGGAGGGCACGTCTCTAAAGGGAACCCGCTCCAAATGCTGGTCCAGATTTAAAATGAGCATAACTCGATCAATATAACTCGGAATATTTATTATAACCTATTTTTGGAAATGGAATGATCATTATGCATTTTATCATGTATTTTAAATTGCTATCTGGAGACTCTAGACTCTCATATTCACGCAGGAACTGTCTCGCCGTGACAAAATTTCTAAAAAACTAGCTGATTTTAAATCAGCGATAACTCCCTCGTCTGGACTCTGATTCAATCGATTTTTTTTTTTGAAATTGGGTGATTTTTCAAGAGGAGCTCAGATATATAACCATTTATCTAAAATATTGCACTTAAAACTTCAAAAAATGATGGGAGATCCACCATCCATGAATTGTCGTCAGAAAAATTGCTGAAACATTGCTCATTTTGAATGATCGATATCTCATTCATCCGAAATCCAATTCGGCCAATTTTTTTTTTTAATTTGGGTATTTTTTTCGAAAGGAATATAGATATGGTCTTTTTTTTTGTAAATATTTTACCAAAAGTTTCAGATCTGATCTGCAAACTCGTTGCCCAAAAAATTCATGGACTTTGTTGAAGCTTGCTGCAAAACATTGAAACTGAAATATGCTTCAAACCCTCATTCCCATTGATTCGTAACCTGAATCTAATACCATTGATCCAGATCTTGGGGGCAGGCACCCAAGATCTAAGAAAATTGAAATGGATCTGACAAGATCTACAAAATTATAATGCCAGAAAAATGAGAGAACACACAACAAATAAAACCACAAAGAAACTTGTTTTATTAAAACAGAGAATAACTGGAGAAGCTACATTGTGGTGGATAATCTGTCATTTTAAAAACTGGGTCTTGTTATTTATAGCCTTTTTTGAGTTACAATACCATGTTTAGATACCATAGGTGGATACCATGGGTAGATACCACTTACAATACCATGGGTAGATACCACTTACAATACCATGGGTAAATTCCATGTGTGGATGAATACCATTGGTGGATACATACCATGGGTGGATGAATATCATGGATAGATGTCACTTACAATACCATGGGAGAATAAATCAAATGGATGGATGAATACCATGGGTCGATGACATTTACAATACCATGGGTAAATTCCATGGGTGGATGGATAACATGAGTAGATGAATACCATGGGTGGATGCCATTTTCCATTCGGATCACAGCTTGCGCAATCATTACCTAGTCAACATACAGACTGCTGACTAGGCATCCTTGCAAACTCATTTTTGGAAATTTTAGTTGTTTTCCAAATCGATTAGAATGTGATATCAGGAGCATCCAGTGTCGGTTTTGAGTGAAAAAAGTTGCTTTAGATTCAGGACGATGAGATATTCGCTTTGGAGCTGGTTTCGAGCCAATACAAGCACTTTGAATTTTGATCATTTTATTGATCCACTGGATCACCATGATAGATGATTTATTGGATTAGTTGTAGTAAGAAAATTACTTCACAACAGTGGACTTAAGGTTTGGATATCACCAGGTTCAATTCAAAGAACAAGATACCCGAAATACCACCTTCAAAACTAGGCAAATCGCGTATGAGTGGCTAGCCATGCCATTCAACCAATGCAACGTGCTAGATACATTTGTGAGGTAAATAAATGATATAATGCGACCTTTATAAATTCATTTATTATTGTCTATTTGGATGATATATTCATATATATGCTACTTAGGGGAGCACATATCACCTTTTATGCAGGTGTTGGAGACATTAAAGAATCATCAATTGCTAGTATATCTCAAGAAGCGCGAGTTTGCAGAGTATTCTTTGGTGTATCTGGGGTATGTGATAGGTGGAGGAGAGTTGAAGATAGATTCTGCAAATATGGAGGCCATTATGAAATTGTCGAGGCCTATTAATGTTTATGAGTTTAATAGTTTTGTTTGGGTAGCATAGTACTTGAGGAAACTGATAGACTCTTTTTCAACAGTAGTAGCACCACTCCACTCCATAACAAAAAGTGTCAAGAGTTTCTAGTGGGGAAAGGGCTAGTAGAGGGAATTTAAGGAGCCAAAGAAGAATATTAGTCAATCACTATTTTTTCCAATAACAAACTTGTAGCAACCCTTCAAAGTGGAGACAAATTCGAATGGGTATGCCATGGGAGCGGTCTTGATTCGAGGGAGAAATCTTCTATTCTACTGTTCTAAAGTATTTCATGAAAAAATGATTAACTACACTACCTACGACATGGAGCTTTTTTCCCTGGTGCAAGTTGTGAAGAAGTGGAAGCATTATCAGATGGGAAAGGAGATAGTGATCCATAGAGATCACTAACCACTATAACACCTGTAGGCCCAAAGTGAGCTACAATAGACTAGGAATTACAAGTGTATGGGGTTTCTACAATAGTTTCATTTAGTTATTAAGTACAAGAAGGGCGACAGAAACAAGTTGGCTGACATGCTTTCAAGGCCACCCACATCAAAGATCATATTTTGGAAGCTACGATCATATTCAACCTCCTAAGTGACCTTAAGGAAGTGGAATCGATGAAAACACATCATATATACCTTCCACATCATCAACAAGACTCCCATAAACCATCCCAACCACTTAGGTAAATAGCCCCTAGGTCCCACCGAGTTTTTAACCCAATTATCCCTCGAATGCTCCCACAATATAGGCATGGGTGCATCTAGAAGGATCTAGACGTTCCCATGACATAGGAATGCATGTGTCCAGGGACTAAATTGTCCAGACCTGTGCCTGCGTCCGCAGTATTTAAGGAAATTTTTCAGGCCTAGATCCCAGTCCATTGCCTAGAACTCAATGAAAATCTCAGACATGAAGTATAACGACAAAACAATGGTGAAACGACAAATATTCGAACAAGGACTTGAATGGACCCCTACTATCCATGACAAGAATTTTTTCAAACATGTCACATAGATGTAATCTACAAGTCTAAATAACATATCAGAGCATATGGGTCTCATACTTATTTGAGAATTGTTAATAAGCATTATTTCTACATCACATTAACTACATTATAGTCTATTTAGGCATAGATACATTTTTCATTCAATTGTGAATCAAAACATGATGAGAGCCATACTTCATCACCATCATAAAACTCAGTAATAACCAACATATAAGCAACATAAATGACAAGAACATAACAACCATAAGCCACATAATAACAATCATATTTACCAATCAAAAAAAGGGAGAAAGAGATCTTATTGCCATAAGCAAAACACAACGAAGTCCGAGACTTCCACATTCCACCCAACCATAGCTGTGGTTGAGCCAAAGTTCTCTTTAGCCAGTCACCCCCGTGCCATATTCCAAGCATGAATCTGGGATCTCATAAACCAAATCCATCAAAACCAAACCACGGCTTCTGGAGGTCAAACACCTCAACCCTCAACAAATGATTCCACCTCATGGTCGAATATCACAACCATCACTAGATTGGTCTTCACCCAAGTTTACTAGGGCTCCAGCACTAGTAACTCAACCCCAACTGTTTCCGGTCTCGAGAGTGTTTTTCCAACCAAGGCTCTAAGAATAGTAACTCAACCCACATAAGGCTCCAAACTGTTTGTCCAACCAAGGCTCTAGGACTAGTAACTCAACCCAACAAGTGTCCACCGGGCTCCAGAATGTTTGTCCAATGAAGGCTTCAGGAACTAATAACTCAACCTACAAATAAAGGAATCATGAGAACCAACCAGAAAATAAACAATGAAAATGAACCCACAACACCATGGCTATCCAGGAAATGGCAAGGCTAGGAAAATCTGTTGTCAATCCAGGCAATCCTCCATGCCAATGACATATCATGACTAAGAAACCACATGCATACACCATGCATGCCAAAACTAGTGAGTAAAACATACATGCAACTTGGTACCTACAATCAAAACCTGTTTTAGTTGTTGATCTCGATGTCCTCTTGTACTTTCCTACTCTTCCTTTGCCTTCTTGCTCCAAATATCCAAGTATGCCACACCATCCAAGAGTGCTCCAAGAAAAATCTAAGTATCCAAGAGTACGAGAGAGAGAGAGAGAGAGAGAGAGAGAGAGAGAGAGAGAGAGAGAGAGAGAATAATGAGAGCTCCAAAACTGCACTGAACAAAAGCCATGAAGTAATCGTCATAATCCTTTTTATTAATGAGGCCACTATTTTCTTCATTTTCCATTATTTTCCCTTCATTTTCCTCCTCACATGCAACCTATGACCTTTCACCTCCCTTTTCTCCTAATTTCCATTATTTTCATAAATAAATGCCACTTTTCCTTTCCAAAGCCTTAGCCATTACCTTTGCCAATTTCCATAGCCATAATAAACCACATGAACACCCACTATGATGTTTTTTCCCAACATTCAACTTGGAATACGTGTCCCATGTCCTTGGTTATTATTTTTCCTTTATTAACTTTTATTACAAGGAATTTTCACTAGGGTTGATATAGAACCCTCCCCCTTGGGGGAACATCATCCTCAGTGTTCAACGACACCTACAACCAATAAGGCTATTGTAGAAAAACATATTTCCCATGGAGATTTATAACTTAGCTCGTTGCAATATTTACAATGATCATCTTGCTGAGAAGCAAACCAACATGGCAACATAAAATCGTAATGACATGACACCCATACCGCTTATTGGAGCTTTATAACATAGCTAATGGCATTATTTAAATTCATATACATATCTACATATACCAGACATTAGACCAACATATACCTAAAAAAACACAAAAAACATCCGTTCAACCAATGAATAAGGAAGGATACATAGCTCACATATGATCCGTAATCTCCCATGTAGCTTCATCAGTACCAAAGTGTTTCCATTTCCCTTTAACCATCCTTTAACTTACTCGATTTCCTTGTTATGAAGCATGAGCGTCTTTCTCTACAAAATGCACTGAGGTTCTGGCTGGAATTCTCCTTCTAGATCCACCTGCAATACAGACCAGTCAATCACATGATCAACATCCTTAACATAATTCTTAAGTAATGACACATGGAAAACAACATGGAATTTCAATGTGGAAGGCAGTTCATTTTGGTAGGCTACTGGCCCAATCCTCTCAATAATCCTAAAAGGTCCACAAAAACATGGTGCCAACTGGCACATGATCCAATCCCCAAGGATATCTTCTTGGGATTGATGCGCAAGTATACCTTTTCCCCAACCTGAAACTCCATGAACAACCTGTTATGATATGCATAGCTCTTCTGCCTATCCTGTGTTGCTTTCCAATTATTCTTGATTACATGCATTTCTTATTCCATTTCTACCAACATGTATGGTCCAATCAACACCCTGTTAACCAGATCACTCCAACTGATGGGAGTGTTGCAACTCTACCCATACATTGCCTCAAATGGACTCATCCTTAGTGATTCCCGATACCCATTGTTTTAAGCGATCTCTACTAGTGGAAGACACTCTTTCCATTTTCGTTGTTGATGCGTCACATACATCCTAAACATTTCCTCCAGTATCTTGTTGACCCTCTTTGTCTATCCATTTTTTGGTGGATGATAAGCTACTAAAGGTAAACTCTATGCCAAAACTTGCAAACAACTCCTTCCAGAACCTGGAAGTGAACTTCACATCCTTGTCCGACACAATCTTCTTTAGAACACCATGTAATTGACCACATACCTGATAAAGACTTGTGCTACATCACTAGCAGAAAATGTATACTTCACTAGAATGAAGTGCACTACCTTTGTCAACCTGTCCACAAAAACCATGATGGAGTTGTGCTATCTCACTATCTTAGGCAAAATTGTGATAAAATCCATGTAAATGACCTCCCATTTCCATTATGGTATCGCAATCAGCTCTAGCAGTCTACCTGGGTGCTTACACTCTGCCTTAACCTTCTGACAATCCAAACACCTAGCCACAAACTCTGCTACATCTCTCTTTAAGTTCGACCAATACTAAAACTTATTCACTGTTGTCAGTGTCTTTTGATAGCCTAGGTGACTTGAATATGGTTTCACATGGAACTCTCTCAACATCACCTTCTTGTGCTCAATGTTATCTGGCACATATATCCTGTCTATAAACCTGACCAACCCATCTCTGTGAGATGATAATCCACGTCCTGTACTCCTGCACACGTACCTATACCACTACCTATACTTGTACCTTTACTCTGCTACAACCTATGCACAATCTCCATATACCTGTCATCATGCTGACCTGCCTGCAAAATCCTATCCTGTAAATCTGTCCCATAGGAGCTCATAGCTGTTGTATGATTTAATTGTACCTGCATGCTAAGAGCATATGCAATTGTGCCCTCTTTACCTTTGATGTACCTGATCTCAAAGTGAAAGTCACTAATCTTGTCCAACCATCTCACTTGCCTAGTGTTCATATTCAGTTAGTCAAATAGATACCACAATCCGTTGTGATCACTCATCAATACAAACCATTTGCCCAGAAGATAATGCCTCCACATATTGAATTCATGAATGATTGTAGCTAACTCGAGATCATGCATTAGATAATTATGATTTTGCTCATTTATTTTTCATGAATTATAGCATGCCACTAGTCCATCCTGCATAAGGACTCCACCAAGTCCTCTCTTGCAAGAATCTGTACACACTACAAACTCCTTGTCTAGATCTGCGATCTTTAACACTAGAGCATGTGTCAATAATTTCTTAAGCTGCTCAAAAGTGGCCTCACACTCCCCTGTCCATTCAAACTTCTTACCTTTTCTCTGCAATTATGTAATATGATAATCAATCTATGAGAAGTTCCCGATGAACTTCTTGTAATAACCTGCCAATCCCATGAAGGATCTCACCTCATCCACATTCCTAGGAGCTACCCATTCATGATGGCCCTTATCTTTTCTGGATCTACTACAACGCCCTCCTTGGAAACAACACATCCCAAGTGATGTACCTCCGTCTAAAATAAACTCCATTTTCTAAGATTAGAATACAATTGATTCTCTCTTAGCAAGCTCAACACTGTTGCTAAATGTTCGACATTATCTTCCTCATTTTTAGAATATACCAGTATATCATCAATGGACACAATAACGAACTTGTCCAGATAAGGACGCACTGCACTATTCATCAAGCATATAAATGTAACCAGAGCATTAGTGAAACCGAAAGGAACTGCAACAAACTCATAATGCCCATACCTGGTTCGAAAGGTTGTCTTATGAATGTAATCTTCATTGATACATACCTGATGATATCTTGATCTCAGATCAATCTTTGAGAACACTGTTGCTCCCTTCAACTAAACAAACAAGTCATCAATCCTCGACAACGGATACTTGTTCTTGATGGTCACTTTGTTCAACTGCCTATAGTCAATTCACAATATGAGAGTACCATCCTTCTTCTTCACAAACAATACCGGTGCGCCCCATGGTGACCCACTCGACCTAATGTATCCTTTGTCGAGCATCTCTTTCAGCTACAACTTTAAATCTACCAACTCAGGTGTGCTCATCCTGTAAGGTGCTTTTGATGGTGGAGTTTCCACTAGTACTAACTCAATATAAAAGTATACTTCCCTAAGAGGTGGAAACTCTGAAATTTCCACGGGAAATACATCTTGAAACATCTGCTCAACTTCCTTTCCTTTATCACTAGAAAAATTCACTACAAACAACAAACACCCTTTCCTACGAATACGCTTGGCCTGCATAGTTGTAACCATTCTCATTGATGTTGCTTTCTACTTACCCTATAAGACTCTTGGTTCCTCATTGTCATCCAAGCATTCAATGGCCTTGTCACAAAAATATACCTTGGTCATATGAAGATATATCCAGTCCATAAGAAATAGCATATTGTATGATCCTAATGACAATATGTTCAAGTTCATTGTTCTAAACATGCCATTCAACTCAAATGCATGAGCTCTTACCCACTAAGTAACTCTTTTCTTTGTACCTGTATCCAATTTCACTAACCAAGATTATACATGCAAATCTCTATTAAAACCACACTTATCCATGAGGCCAGGACTAACATAACTATAATTAGATCCAGGGTTAATCAGAATAGACAAAACTTGATCATGAGCTTACCATCCATCTCAATGATAGATTCCTGATGGTCTGTCGGCTTATTTTCCAACGCTGCATAGATCATGGGAATACTATGTTCAACATCTTCCTCTGTTCTTACCTCCTATCCACTGTATATTTGTGGCCTACAACCCTGATGTTGTGGACAATCTCTCCTACGATGATCTCCTCCACAAGTCCAACACTGCATAGGCTCCCTGTTTTCGCTCTTATTCTGCTCCTTAGAATGAATTGCCTGTCCTCTTCCATATGTATTGAACTTCTTAGGTGGTGCTACATTCTTCTTTTTATCTGTATCATGAGGCCTTGCTCGCTTCTTTTCCCATTTTCCTTTGTTCTTATCATTACCTTTCTAATCTTGCTTAGTCTCAAATCTGTGCTTTGATTGCTCATAACAATGCTTTAGTTTCCTGATGGCCTCCTCCAATGATCTAGGCTCGTCAAAATAAATCTTGTCTTTAAATGATACCGACAACCCACTTATGAATCACTGAATCTTGGGCTTCTCCTCCTTGAGGTAATGCACATATCGCAGCAACTCTAAGAACCTACTAGTGTACTCCTCATTAGTCATAGATCCCGTCTTTAATTCATAAAACTCTTTTTCCTTGTTATCATAGTATCTCTCCAATAGATACTTATTCCATAATAGCCTCTCAAACTCACTCCAAGTCAGTTCCTCATAAATATCTCTGACGTTCTTCACATATTCCCACCAAATATATGCTCTAGCTTTGAGACTGAATGTAGTTATTTTGGCTTTCATGTTTTCTGAGTAATCATGCAACCTAAAAAACTTCTTCATACCAAACAAATATGCCTCTGCATCCTGTGTTTTCTTCATATCTCCATCAAATGTAGGTGTTTTATCCTTATTAAACTTATCTGACAAATAACCCTTATCGATCCTCCTGTAAGGATGATAATTATGACAATCATGATGCCTGTCAGAACCAGAACTAGAATGATGCATGTGTCTGTCACCTCTCTTATCCGAGGTGTCCAAGAACCTGTCATCTCTAATCATGTCATCTCTATCCAACCTGTTACCACTGGGAGACCTGCTACCATATGCTCCATTGGTCCCATCCTCCTGTACATAGCTAATCTGAAGTGGCCCTTGTTTCTACGATTCTGAAAAACTTTAAAGGATGGTCGCATTAACCTCTGCTTGATTTTCTTGTGCCTGTATGAGTCTTCCATTATCTACCTTGCAACTCCTTATTTCTTCCTTTAAACTTCTTAGTGTGTCTGCTAAGTCAGAAGAGTACTCAACACCTTGCTTCTCATTTGATTCATTGGGAGAATCATTGTAGTCTACCATCTTTCTATTCATCTTTGATTTCTTTCCTGTAATGTATACGATGTTAGCTAAACCAAATCACAATCAACCAACGTACCTTAGCATAATTCAAGGAGGATATCTCATTTGCAAGATCAACCAAACAACATAGTACATGTATAGATATAATCATATAATCACATAGATATATAACACATGGTGTACCAACATATAAATGTCATTCTAGATAGAGTCTAGCCATCAATGCACGACCACATGACTACACATAACATGACCACACACATGAAAACATCCACCATACCAATGCACATGGACAATACCCAAGCATAAATGGAAAATAACTATGACAAAATATAACCAAACATACACAGAAAATACATGTAACAACATATAACAACATGTAACCAAACATACACAGGCAACACATGTAAGCACTTGACATGTATAAATAACACGTAACCAGTCATATACTCATGAAGACACAATGTACAACAACACCATCAGCCTACACATGGTGACATCACTGCAACCATGACCAACACCATGCAGATGCAACAAGCACATAACCACATGTATAAGAAACACATATGCAACCAATAGAAATGCATGAATACAAACCGCCCATCCATTCCAAGGGGTGAACCATGCTCTGATACCACTTTGTAACAGCTTCCTCCCATATCTAGCAAATTAACTGGCCAACCAGGGTAAACATGTGACGAGAGGCTACTATGATCATATTCAACCTCCTAGGTGACCTTAATGAAGGGGAATCAATGGAAACACATCATACTGACCTTCCAAATTAGCAACAAGACTCCTAGGAACCATCCCAATCACTTAGATAACTATCCCCTGGGTCCCACTGATTTTTTAACCCACTTAATCCCTATACGCTCCCACAATATAGGCATGGGTGCGTCTGGGAGGCTCTGGATGCTCCCATGCCATACGCATGCATGTGTCCAAAGACTAAATTTTCCATACCTGTGTCTGCATTCATGGGATTTAAGGAAATTTTTCAGGCCCAGAGCCTAGGCCACTGCATATAACTCAATGAAAAGCTAAAATATGAAGTATAACAATGAAAAAAATGTGCAATAGAAAATATTTGAACAAGGACTTTACTGGACCCCTACAAGCCATGACATGCATTTCATCAAACATGTCACACTGATGTAATCTGCAAGTTTAAATAACATATATGAGCATAGGGGTCTCATACTTATCTGAGAATCGTTAAGAAGCATTTTTGCTACATCACATTAATTGCATTATAGTCTATTTAAGCATAGAAACGTTGTTCATTCAATTAAAAATCAAAGCATGATGAGATCCATACTTCATCACCATCATAACACTCATTCATAACCACCATATAAGCAACATAAATGACAAGCACATAATAACCATTTAAGCCACAAAATAACAAGCATATGTACCCATCAATACAAGGAAGAAAGAGCTCTTATTGTGATAACAAAAATGGAACCAAGTATGGGACTTCCACGTTCCACTAGACCATAGACATGGCTGAGCCAAATATATCTTCAGCTAGTCACCCACGTGCCATATTCCAAGCATGAATGTGGGATCTCATAAACCAAATCCATCAAAACCAAACTAGGGCTTCTAGAGGCCAAACTACCTCAAACCTCAACCCGTGATTCCACCTCATGGTTGAACATCACAACGATCACCAAATTGGTCTCTACCCAAGCTGTCCAAGGCTCTAGAGCATTTGTTCCAACCAAGTCTCCAGGACTAGTAACTCAACTCTAGATGTTTCCAGGCTCCAGAGCATTTGTCCAACCAAGGCTCCAGGACGAGTAACTCAACCCAGTTAGAGCTCCAGAGCATTTTTCTAACCAAGGCTCCAAGACCAGTAACTAAACCTGATAGTTGTCCACCGGGATCTAGAGCATTTGTCCAACCAAGGCTCCAGGAACTAATAACTCAACCCACAACTAAAGGAATTATGATAACCAACCATAGAACAAAAAATTAAAATGAACCCACAACACCATGACCATCCAGGAAATGACAAGGCTAGGAAAATCTACTGCCAATCCAAGAAATCCTCCATGGCAATGACAGATCATGACTAAGAAACTATATGCATACACCATGCATGACAAAAATAGTGAGGGAATACTGAAGCCTGCTGGGCCGCCTGTTTGAGGACAATTTATTCCAAGATCACTGTAAGTCGAGATTGTAAAGCGAGTTGAAGACTGGAGGAGTCGTGTGTGTTCTCATATTTCCCATGCTCGTGGTGGAGAGTGTGAGGAAGCTCTGCTAAATTTCAGTTATTTAAGTAAGTTACTGAGTCCATCATCTTATTTGGTATCAGGGCCCTGTTCTCGATTCTGTTATGGCAAAGTTATTACGCTCTTTCTCATCTATATATAGAAATATTATTAATAAAGTCGCCTCTCGAGCTATTGAGTCTGAAGATCCTAATGAAAATCATGATCAGATAGAAAATCCTGAAAATTGGAATCCTCCGTCGCTTCATGCGACTGATGTCTATAAACTTCCTTTGTCTTATGTTTTAAAGAAAAAGTCCTTTTTAAAAGAAGTTGAAGTCACCATTAAGATTTCTGGTCCGTCTGTCCAAATAGTAGCCCTGAATCTGTTCTCAGACGACGAGATTAAGAAATTTAGATAGTATGCCAAAGATAAGAAATATAACTACCTTCATTTTGGTTCTATTCGTATTGGTCTTGCTCCTTTATTCCGTCATGGGTTAAATACTCCCTGTATAGCAGAAGTCTTTGATACCCGACACCAGAGTTATGACCATGCCCAAATAGGAACAATTATGGGTAATCTATCTACAGGATGTCAATATGGCACTTCTTTCCTGATTATTCTATAAGTCTGACAGATGTTCATTTGAAAGACTGTTGGAAATTGATGGTTGGAGTTCAAGGTCTCCAAATGGCAGAAGATAGTGATTATCTTTCTGTGTTGGTCCAAACCTCTTTTCAATTAACCAACACTGCTCATCCCAAGTTAAAACAACCTGTCTTGAAAGACTGTGTGACTGTTGGTCTTTCCAATGCCCAAGTTGAAGGTGTCCTTTATGATCCCTAAACTCCCTAATAATTGGTATTTCCAATACAAGTCTATTTCAGATGACAAGAAGCCAGAGTCCAAACTCAAACGTATTTCTATCTCTGATGGTAGAGTAAAGCTTATTCCTCCTAAATAGAGATTCCTATACCTCTTGTCAGACCACGAAGATATGTTGTTCCTGTTTCTACCACAGAAGCCTCTTCTTCACGAAGAGCTGATATGCCTCCTATTGAAGAAGTATTTCAATCTGATCCTGTTTTAGCTTCTAATGAGTTGTACATACTCGAGTCTAAACCTTTTCTTGCTGTAGCTAAAATGCACCGTATTTCACATGTTCCTTTTTCTCCTATTGAAGAATGGCAATATGCCAATCGTAGTTTTGTAAAAGGTGGGAAATGGCCTCCCAAGAATTTTTTTTGCACCACCTCTTCTATGTCTAAACAACCAACCACTAGAGCTGATTGTGCTTCGTTGATCGAACATAATGCCACCAATCCTAATGATTTAGATCAGACCTACCAGTTAGGTAATTATCTTACTACTTGGTGTGCACATGCCGAAGATGTTCTAGATGATCTTGGCTCTCAGACTAAGCTCATTCTCCAAAATATTAAGCTTCTCCACGATGAACAACAAGAAGAAAAACAACAAAGAGAAGCAAAAGAAAAAAAGAAGAAGAAGACAAGAAACACAGAGAAAATAAAGCTCCTACATTCTCTATTTCAATGGATACTCCCAACTATTGGGATGTATATGAAAAACAAGAAGAAAGTGGAGTAGAATCCAGTGCACAAGCTTCTGAAAGAAAACTAGAGCCAACAAAGCCACTAAACTTTCAGAAACCAAAAAGTGAAATTGCTACTCTAGAAAATGCTGCCTCCAAGTTTCCATATTTTATTTTACCTTCTCTTCAAAAAGCTCATGTCTTTAGAGAAATTCCAAAATACCCACGGGTAGAAGAAGATTTGTTTGCTACCAATTCCACTGGTTATGTTCTGGATTTAGATAAATCATCAAATCCAGCCGAATCTATAAGAATTTGGATTAGTGCACTCTATCAGATGCAAGTTGTTTCTAAGTTAGATAATATTTCTATTTTTGCCTTTGCTGAAAAACGCATGGCCGACATTGTCTATGACTGGTGGATGGGGCCATCAGAAGAAGAACGAATGAATGTTGCTGCTTCAGGCCTAGCCACTTTAGAATTGCTACTCAAAACCCAGTTTTTTCCAGAACCGACAAATGAAAAGAAACATATCATCATAGATCTGGCACGAATGGAATTAAAAGATATTAAATTCCTAGATCAGTTTGGCAATGATTATATGGAAAACTTCTATAAAGCCAATTTGACAAATTACTCTACTTAGAAAATTTCATTCTTGTCTAAGCTTCCTGGTAATTTGGGTGATCTAATAATGAAAGATCTAGAAGTCCAAGGAAAGAAGATTGAACAAACTTATTGGGTAGATATTTTGTTAAGATGCCAAGAAAAAGTTAAATATCTTTGTTGGTAGAAGAAAGCTGAAGACTTTTCTCCTGGTCTTGATGTTTGTCGTTATGTTTTTCCATGGACTCCATTCAAGAAAATAAAATCTAAAAGGTATGGCAAATTCAAGCCCAAAAGAGTAGCCAACCCCAGAAGGCCTTTCTGAAAATTTAAATATTTGAAAAAACGCAGGCAACCACGAAAGGATAATGCATGTTTTATATGCAAACAGGAAGGTCACTTTGCTCGCAAATTTCCTAAAGGTTCTTCTAATAAGCTAAAAGCTTGCATTGAAATTGATGATTTTGTTGATAATTGGTCAATTGTTGATTCTCAGGATGAAGTATCATATGTATATATTTTGACTGATGCTTCTCTCTTTGATTCTGAGTTTGTTTCGGATACCTGTCAAAAAATGAATAGATGCTACACTGACACTGAATGCTATGATGACAATTAATTGCATTACCATGATGAGTTTAGTTCTGATGAGTATATTGATGAAACATCTGAATATATTTCATATGGTACTGTCTCTCTTGTTCCCTCACTCTCTATTCCTACTGATATTGGTATAAATAATTCACCTCCCATTTTAAATTCCTTACCTCCACAACCCACTTTGAATTCTTTCTGCCCTTATCCAAAGACAGTCTCTCAGTTGTCATCTTTACCAACTCCAGCATCTGTTGATACTGAAGAAAGTTCATTTCTTAAAAATATTGTTAAAACTAACAATCTTCTGTACATTCCTGTTGAGGTTCAAGTCAAAGGTGAGTGGATTAATGACGATGCCTTCATTGACACCGGCGGTTCTAATAATTTAGCTCGCCCTTCTTTGTTCAAAGGTTTATGGAAACCTTTGCAGAATTTTCTTATTTCTGAGACCATTGGTGGATTGGTCAATCTCACCCATTATGTGGACAATGTTTCTTTAAAAATTGGGGGGAGTATTGTAAAATTTTCTGCTGTTCAACATTATGATACATCTGCTAGTTTATTTCTTGGTATGCCTTTTATCAATTTTGTATTACCAGTTACTATCAGTGAAGATAAATTTATCTTCAACATCAAGAAAAAGGAAATTTCAGTCCCAATATTAACTTTGGCTAATTCAGAAGCCCGAAGAGAGAATAGCCAAAAGAAAGTAGGTGTCAGAAGGCCTCAAAATGACTCTAACAATTGGCAAGAAGTATTACAGATCTATGAAGAACGGAGTCAGAATAAGACTAAGCAAAAAGAAAATAGAAATCCAGACTGGTATCCTGAACAGATGAATCTTTTTGATGAATTTCTAAAAAATTGCTCTGAAAATCCTCAAGCCTTTTGGAGTATAGAGAGTCCCCAGCAAGAGATCATCACTCTTCATGACAATGGGGTTAAAGGAAAATTGATACCCTGTACTCCAAATGATGAAAAGGAAATTAGAAAGCAGATTGAAGAACTTCTGAATCTCCAACTGATTAAACCAAGTTCTTATCATTATTCATGCTCTGCTTTCCTGGTCAGAAATCATTCTAAAATAGTGAGAGGTAAAGCCAGAATGGTGATCAATTATAAACCTTTGAATGCTATCACTAAGAGCTTCAATCATCCTTTACCTCGCCAGGAAACAATTATGCAGAAGATTCAAAATAGTAATATCTTCAGTAAATTTGATATGAAATCTGGTTACTACCAGATACAAATCC
This sequence comes from Pinus albicaulis, assembly GCA_034641835.2. Lineage (NCBI taxonomy): Eukaryota > Viridiplantae > Streptophyta > Pinopsida > Pinales > Pinaceae > Pinus > Pinus albicaulis. The sequence continues at coordinate 1,955,841,250 of CM076578.1, read as the reverse complement.
ACGAAGAAGATCGTCATAAAATTGCTTTCACTTGTCCTGGAGGATTCTTTCAGTGGAAAGTTGTTCCCTTTGGTTTAAAGAATGCGCCTGCTTTCTTTCAAAGGCACATGGATTTTATTTTTGGTAAATATGATTTCATTGTTGTATATATTGATGATATATTGATTCATAGTCAAAATCTTGAAGACCATATGAAGCATTTGTAGATATTCCTCGATGAAGCCAGAAAGCACGGTATTGTTCTCTCTGAAAGGAAAATGCTTCTGTTTCAAGATAGTATTGATTTTTTGGGAATTCATGTTATTAATGGAAAAATTCAGATGCAGTCACATGTCCTCACAAATCTCTCCGAGTTTCCTAATGAGCTTACAGATACAAAGATGATCCAAATATTTTTAGGCGTGCTCAACTATGTGCATAAATACATTCCTAGACTCTTTGAGAAGACTGCTCCCATAAGACAGCATTTGAATTCTGGATGGTCTCCAGAAGCCACAACAGCAGTCAAATTATTAAAAGCCGAATGTAAGCATCTTCCAGAGCTTAAGCCTCCAGGTAATGGATTTTTAATCCTTCAGATTGATGCTTCTGATTCTTTTTGGGCATCAATCCTTGTTAAAAGAAAGGAGGATACAGGAGAAGAAATTTTATGTGCATATGCATCAGGTGAGTTTATGCCTCGCCAGAAAAATTAATTTACGGCTGAAAAGGAGACTCTCGCCATTTTTAATGGTATTCAAAAGTTTGAGTTATATCTTGCCCCTGCCAAATTTCTGATAAGAAGAGATTCCATTAATTTTAAATATTTCTTATCAGCAAAGATATCAAAGCAACTAGCAAGAGGAAGACTATTGGCATGGAAGATATGGTTTCAAATGTATGATTTCGAAGTTGAATGGGTTCCCGGTATTTCTAATTATTTAGCAGATTCCTTGACCAGAGATATGAATAAAGCCCATAGTCATCTTTTCTCCAGTCGAAGAATTGATCTCTTTGCGCTTCCAGGTAAATCGGCTAAAGATGATAATTTTGAAACTTTTGTAAAAATATTTCATATCCTTGAATTAGTTCTTGGTGATTTGGTTATGGAAATTAAGAAAATTGTTGGGCTAAGAATAAGAAGAAAACAATGGATACAAAGATGTCAAGCGTGGCAGACCAAAAATGTAGGTGTTTTATTAGGTCTGGATGAAGAACTAGCAAAGGTATATCCTCTGCCTAATATGAAAGTGAAGCTTTATTTCAAAATGCTTGATGATTATTGGTCAAGACAATACACTGATGATATGATCCAAGTTCTGAAAACTTTGAATTATTATCAGATTATTGGTGGTGTGGATTTTTCTTTTGCTATTTACACCTCTGCTAAAATTTTGGATTTGGATGAGATCAACATGAATGAGAAGGTTGAAAGATTTTTAACATCTTTAAGAATTCCAGATCTCTTTGAAGAACTTGAAGCTACTTTTCTTCAAAGAAATGATGAAAATTTTGTAGGTACAGATTCATTTCCCCAGTATGAATTGTTTGAACCTTTTGCTGATTGGGAAATCAAAGATGGTTGTTGCAGGAAGAAGCCCCAGGTAAGAGCCTCTCAATGTGTAGAAAGAACATTACAGTTTCTGAGAACTTTTTCAGCACCATGGGATTATCAAATCATAGAATTTAGAAATCCAAATGTTCCAAATCCCTTTGCTCAGATTTATGGTCCCGAAAGGTTTGACGAATTTGTGCTAGCAGATAATGCTGAAGAAGTAAAGAAGATTTCTCTATGGCTCAAAGAATTCTATAAGATTAAATTACCTGAAAATTTTTCTATGATTAGAACTTTAGAAGAATTGCAAGGAAGGCCAAAGGTAATAAAATTATTGATCAATCAAAAAGCATTAATCACCATTAGTGTCATGGCTGGAAACTGAAGTGATGATGCACTCTGCCTAATAAGTTTATTACTGTCTACCAAGGTATGTTCATCCATGATCTTTGAATTAGGATGGCAACAAAAGGTAGATGTCAATCATAACTGTAAACTATGGATACAGTGCGCTATAGAACGCTCTGTCAGCATGTTCCAAATTTTCAAATGGGAATTGTTAGATGGAGTTGAGATGCTAGTTCAATCACTACCAGATTTTCGTAAAAGCAAAAAAGATTCCTTCCTTGACATAGAGATAGACCCCATGGCTTATGTTAACAAGTGGAAGAAATCGGATGATAAATATCTCTTCCCTCAAAAGAATCTCTATGTTACAACAAACACCATAAAGTTTGATATAGGACAATCATCACGAGCTCCACGAAAAGGAGAATCTTCTACAGTCTCCACTAAAGGAAAAGCATCTACAGAGAAAGGTAAAGAGAAGGCATCCAATGAAAAGGCAACCATATTTGTGGATTTGTACCAAGATTCTCAAGAGCAACAAGACCACGCATGGGAATCAAAATATGGTTACATCAATCTTGGGCTAATCAAAAGTCTTTTTCAACCTCATCTGAAACCAGTGAACCCGACCATGATGATGACTATGACAGTGACCGAGAACCGAAAGGTCCTTAGTAGTGCGCCTTTAATTTTAATTATTATATTCGAGAATATTGAGCAGACACCGTCTGGGCCAGTAATGCCTGACAAGGACCCTCAATACTTCTCATATTATATATAAATGTGTGTGTGTGTGTTTGTGTAGATTATTGAGGTTTGTGTGTGTGTCTTTGAGTGTTGTGTGAAAGAGTGTTTGTATTCCATGCTCTAAGATATCAGAGACCGTGAGGCTCTACTCTGAAGCATAATCTGGTATGTAACATTTTTATTTGAATTAATACTGAAGCTTGCTGGGCCGCCTGTCTAAGTACATTTTATTCCAAGATCATTGTAAGTCGGGATTGTAAAGCGAGTTGAAGACCGGAGGAGTCGTGTGTGTTCTCGTATTTCCTGTGCCCGTGGTGGAGAGTGTGAGGAAGCTCTGCTAAATTTCAGTTATTCAAGTAAGTTACTGAGTCCATACATGCAAATCGGTACCTACGATCAAAACCTATTGTAGTTGTTGATCATGACATCCTCTTGCACTTTCCTACTCTTCCTTTACTTTATTGCTCCAAATATCCAAGTATTCCACACCCTCTAGGAGTGATCCAAGAAAACTCTATCCAATAGTATGAGAGAGAGAGAGAGAGAGAATAACAAGACCTCCAAAACTGCAATGAACAAAATCCATGAACTAATCCTCATAAGACTTTTTATTAAAGAGGCCTATATTTTATTCATTTTCCATTATTTTTCCTTCATTTTCCTCCTCACATGAAACCTGTGACCTTTCACCTCCATTTTCTCCTAATTTCCATTATTTTCATAAATAAATGCCAATAAATGCCATTTTGCCTTTCCAAATCCTTAGCCTTAGCCTTTGCCAAATTACATAGCCATAATAAACCATGTGAACACCCATTAGGATGTTTCTGCCCAACATTCAGCTTGAAATACGTGTCCCGTGACCTTGGTTATTATTTTTCCTTTATTAACTTTTATTACATGGAATTTTCACCAGGTATGTTACAATAAACAAAAGTAGTCAACAAAACTTTGGTGCAACTTTTGAGGGGTTATGATAAGAAGCATCTGAATAACTAGTATGAAAGTTGGTTATATATAGAACACACTCATAACATAGTAGCCATAAATTCTACTAGTAAGCCCCCATTTGAAAATTGTTTTGGAAATTTCCTGCCTTCACCTTTGGATGTTGCATATGGGAAGTAAGGAGGAGTGAGGGAGGATCTTACAAGGGACATCTTGAGGGCTGAAAAAATTATAGAGAAGATTAGGGAGATCCATATACAAGTACAAGAGACATTGTATAAGTCACAAGAAAAATACAAGGACATGCATGATCAACATGGAACAAAGAATCGTTCAAGGTGGGATACATAGTATGGATACAATTGAACAAGCAGAGGATATGGGGTTCTGGTAAGAAAATCAAGGCTTTGTGGTATGGTCACTTTGAGATACAGGAAAAATTCATTGCTAATTCCTATAGACTCAGTCTACCAGCATACATTCACATTTACTCGATTGTGAATGTAGAGAATTTGAAACTCTATGAATCTTCTATGCTAGATCAAGAAGAGGAACAAGTCCTGCCTTCTGTGGAAGATTTGGCACCAGATGCTCAGAAAAAGTTGACGTAAGATACAATTTTGTATAAGAGTTATAGAACTACAATGCATGGTCAACAATATAATTAGGAAATTTATTTGAAAGGACGGCTTCCAGAAAAAACTAAATGGTACATCTAAGAGAAGGTGGAGGAAAACTTTCCTTACATCACTCAGAAGAATAATTTTAGGACCAAAAGCCTCCCAAAATGGGTAGGCGTGATATGAATGGATCATTATATTGATTTTCATCCATCTGAATGATTTGAAAGTGAAAAAAGTGGAGGAATATGCTCACAGGACCATTTTTAGTAGTGGGACCCAATTTGGTAAATTTGGGTCTCAAACCTTCCAAAACAATTTTGAGGCATCAAATGACGTTTTTGGGCATAAACATTTATTGAATTATTGCAGCACATAATTTTCATATTATACACATAAATACCTTTCCAGTGGTGCAATAATCACATCAATTGGAGTCTGTATACAAATGTTACGCCACTTAGAAGTTGACCTTCCTATTTTCAACACAATAATTCGAGTGGATGCCATGTCAACCCCCATTATTCATGGAAAAGAGGTTAGCCACGTGATTATGATGAAGAATACTCTAAAATATTTCATATTTTAACTCTACTTAAGAGTTTATGTAGTTAAACCTAACCACTAGTAGTATATCGAGCTATGTTATAACTCGTCCACTAGGAGGAAAAGGGGTTCCATTCTTTCGAGTGCATTTGTTCCATAGATGAGAAATTTTTTTTGAGATGGATAAGAGATAGAGAACATAGAGAGTTCTTAGGTTTCTTGAATGCTCCTAAAATATGCTTAAAATAGGTTAGCTTAACATTTTCATTAACATTTTTTTCGAATGTTTCATACTATGAAATCTATAAGAAATAGAGATCTCTAAATTCTTGCTTTATAAATTTCTGACTTTAGTTCACTATTTTTTTAGAGATATGCCCCGTGGAAGTTAGAATTATTGAATGGTCCTAAAATAAGCTTCAAAAATATTAGTTTGGTATAATTTAGATAACTTATTTAATGGGACTTTTCAGATTATGGAAATTTTAGAGATCGAAGGAGACATACATAAGTGACTCATGAAAAAATTTCATAATCAACTTTTCATAACTAGATCTGTGGCATGTTGTACATATTTTCTCTTTGGAAAAGCTCAAAAACAACATGTGAAGCTAGAAGCAAGAATTCGACTTGGTAAAAGCAGAAACAACAAGTAAACCTTGTGAAGTCAGAAGAAGAAAGTAGATCTAGTGAAGCAAACAATCAAAATGTAACAAGTAGGCATGGTAAAGGAAGAAGTAGATGACAAAACTAGTGAAGGAAAAATAAGCCAACAAAGGGGATGGGAGTCTACTATAGGTTGGTGCCTACAAATATTGTAATAGAGGGGATTGGTGTCTCCTTTAGATTGGTGCATATAAATATTGTAGCTGGGGGGATTGGTGTGTGCCATATGTTGGTGTTTACAAATATTGTAGCATATGGGATTGGTGTCTCCTGTGGGTTGGCCAAAAATTATTGCAATAGGGGGGATTGGTGTCTCCTATAGGTTGGTGCCTATAAATCTTGCAGCAAGGGGGATGTGTGTATCATGTAGCATGGTGCCTACAAATATTATAGTAGGGGGTTTGGTGTCTCCTATAGGTTGGCACCTAAAAATCTTGCAGTCGAGGGGATACGTGTATCATGTGGGTTTTTCCTACAAATATTGCAGTCGAGGGGATACGTGTATCATGTAGGTTTTTCCTACAAATACTACAGGAAGGGGGGATTAGTGTCTCCTATAGGTCGGAGCCTACAAATATTGTAGTTGGGGTGATTGGTTTCTCTTGTAGGTTGGTGCCTGAAAATCTTGCAACAAGGGGGACTGGTGTCTCTTTTAGTTTGGTGCCCACAAATATTATATCATGGGGTATTACTGTCTCTTATAGGTTGGTGCCTAAAATTATTTGTTATAAAAAAAAATCATTTATATCGTGTGTTCCATATTTGACATTGTGTGGTTATGATCCATGAATGTTTAAATAAGTAAGAAATCACCATATACTGATTCAACCCCATATTGGTATAAGTGTCAATCCAATAACCCACTTCCAGCAAGTGTCCATAGTTGTCGTGGAGTAACCTTAGAATTGTAGGCATTTCTTCACTGCCAACGAGCATCCATATCCCCATAAAATTTACCTGCATGTCCCAGATGCTTGAGAAACCATTCTCTAACCTTTTCCTTATGTTCAAAAACAATTATTTATTTTTTATAATTTTTATTTTCTTTTTGGGCACATTTGATCATGAGGTGGATGAAAGATATTGATCAGTATCTAGGATGATTCCTTAAGAAACATTAAAGATTTCATATTATTGATATTTCCTTGTGGTATTGTTACTTGAGCTTAGGACTTCAAATCATGATGAGGCCCTAGTCAAGATATTATGGGATTCTTGAGGCATATCGGCCAAGATAGTAATTGGGCCATATTCCACTCAATGTTCTCATTCTTCTCAAAGTGTTTTCGACATGGTTGTGATCGTATTATCCATAGGCCTAATTTTGAATGTGATATTCATGAAATAGTCTTGGGTGTCACATAGATTCATGATCTAACCCGCGTTGTGCCTAAAGGAGCATTCAAGTAAAGAGATCTTCTGTTAGAGAAACTACAAGGAATTCATTGTAAAAACTTGATTTATTTATGTACAAGAAGTAACTATGTTGATTTAAAACAAAGAAAATTGAAGGAAATCAAAGATAAAACTATCAAAATATAGTCGTAAAGCAAAATATATTTTCAAAATTTGGCACTAATTGGGAGAATATTAATTTCTCACTCTAGATTTTGGAGACAATATTTTCCCAGGCTAGAATTTTTAGTACCTCCATATGGATTTAGCCATAAGGATCAAAATCTAGTTTGCTTACTCTTGTCTTCATGCAGTTTATCCCATTTAAGTGTTAGGCCTCCTACTGAAAAATATTTGTTGCGAGAATATTTGTTGTCAAACCATTTCTTAATTTTCTGTTGGTAAGTGGAAATTTTTTCCCAAGATTTCATTCTCTCTTCTTCAAGTTTTAGCAAGGTGTTTTTCCTCGTTCGTTTGGATGAGCATGACTAGCCTCGTGAATCTTGGGATAACTATAGTGAAGGTATAAAAATGTCTTTACTATAGACAAGGAAATAAGTGGAAGTCCCTAAGGTAGTATTGGGAGTTACTCGGTCTACCCACATTGCGTTGGGTAGGATGTTGAGCCAATTCATCTATTAATCAACTACAATTCAATTTAAGATGCAAATCAGGTTCTTGTTGCTATATTTAACCAAGCTATTTCCTTGGGAGTAATAATTGGTCGAATGCCTAAGTATGATGCCCTTGTCCAATGTAAATCTAGTTAATTTTAGAGACAAAAAGTAAGTAACATTATCAAACATGAGAGAAGTAGGAATGCTGAGCCTTGTTATGATGTGTTGCTTGAGAAATTGAATGAAAACTCGCTAATTATGGTTAGTGGCATGACTTCCATCCATTAGGTAAAGTAGTCCGTGGCATAAATATATACATTGATTTTTCTCAGAAGATTGTATGTAAATTTTACTAATTATGTCCAATCACTATTGTTGGAAACACTCTTCCATCATCACCAGTTGAGAGGAATAACAAATAATTTCTTGCAACCAACATAATTTGGACAAATTGAACACCTTTTGGCATGAATATGTTAAAATTTTAAAAATGTTGGTCGTTAATATCTTCCTCTGGTTATATTTTGTGTTGTGGTCTCACTTATAAAGTGTCCACCTTATAGCCCATCATGTATTTTAGAGAGCATTTTTTAACCTCATCCTTTTCTAGACTGCAAAGAAATGCTCCATTATGGTACTTTCTGAATAACACCTTGTAGATTAATTGGTACTGTGAAGCCTTGAGTATGAATTCTCTTTGTTGGTTGGGATCAAGATTTCCAGGAATGGTATCCTATTGTAGGTATTGCTTTAATTCTTGGTACCATGAGTCTTTACGCAAGGGAATGCAGGAGGTTTCACAGGAGTACATGAATAGATCATTCTCCTAGATTTCTTCTTCTTCATTTATAGAATGCCTCCACAAAGAATTTACATAACAGATGGCCTTCGACAATGTGGGCAGGTTTTAATTATAAATTGTATTTCGGAAGGGATATCATCCAATTGTCTCTTCACTCCCATAATTCTTTGTGTATGAATAGTGACCCCATTGTGGGGCGGGGAACTATTATTTTAACACGTCTTTTCAAGATATATTGTCAAAAAACTACCTTATATATTTCATAAGCATGTTTGTCTATGTTTGGATAATTCAACTCAGTTCCCTATAAACCCGTACTCATAAATGATATTGGAAAATAATCTCCCTGGTCATATTTTTGAGTGAGTATGACTGGTAGAGAGAATTCAAAGGAAAAAGTATAAATTGAGAATTGGTTATCAAAATTTGGATTATACAACATAGGAGCGTGTCTTATGGCATCTTTGATACAACTGAAGGCTTCCTTTGTTTTGTAGTGATCCATTTTAATTGGGCATCCTTCTTAATCATTTATTGCATGGGATTGAGAATATTAACACATACAAAAGAAATCTCATGAGGAAGTTGATTTTTCTCAAAAAGGATTGCATGGAATTTTTATTATTGGGATAAGGAATATGTGTGATGGTCTTCACCCTTTTAGGGTTGATATAAATGCCTTATTTGGATAATATGTGACCCACAAGGTTTCCCTCATTAACAAAAAAGCTTCTCTTCTTTGGGTTGAACAAAAGCCCATATTTATCATGCCTCTCAAAAAATCTGTTCTAGGCGATGTGGATGATATGTTATTTTTTTAGAAAATGTGGTGACATTTTCCAAATAAACTACCACACTATGTCCTAAAATTCTTCTCAAGGCAATGTCCATTTCTTGTTGAAAGGCGACACCAACCTTAATCATACCAAGCAATATTTGTCTATAGGAAAAGGTCCTTCACTTGGTGCAGAAAGTGGTCTTGAGCCTATCATCTTGCACAACCAAACATGATTGTACCCTGAGAATACATCAAGTAGTGAAAACATATATGATTTTGAGACTTGTTAGAGGATTTCCTCCATGGGTGGCACCAGATAATTGTCCTTGTAAAAATTTATACCGAGGGTTCTAAAGTCTACTCAAAGCCTTATCTCCCGTGATTTCATCTTCACTCGTACCATGTTAGAAACCCATGTTGAATGTATAAATTTGAATATTATCATAACATCCAATAAATTCTTGAGCTATTTTTGTATCAATGGTTCTAGTGTAAGATGTAACTTTCATAACTTTTGTTGAAAAGTTTTAACACCATATTTGATTGGAATGACATTTTGGATGATGTAAGTGTAATGTGTTTTTAGGTCTTCATACATCCATGTGAAAACATCCTTGTACTTTGTGAAAAGTTGGACATAAGTGTGCTTCTTGAATGGCGAGCAACAAGTACCAAAGTTGACAAACTTTAAATCCTTTTCAATCCTTAGATTGACCAGTTCATCCACTAAGGTGGGACTATGGGTATTAGCATTAGTAAGTGCTTGAAAAATTGATTTATGATCAAAATAATTTTCAAGTGAAACCACCAGTCTGGAGATGGGATTACCCATGTTCACATTATGATCATGTTTCACATGTTTCTCATGCTTGTCATGTTCTTATTCATCGATGACAATGCCTTTGAACATTGTTACACAACATTTTGTCATTGTCCCTGCAATCCCCAACTTGCATATTGGAGGGTCGTTTCTGTGACCAATACACGGTGTCATGCTTTGAAAATAACATCCTTGCATCCATTTTTATGAAGGAAACATTCTTCTTGTTGACATTTCCTTAAGTAGAGCTGTAAACATCCCTATTTTTTCCTTGGTGCAAGTAGCCCTTTACCTCCTCGCACTGACCTGGAAATTTAACACTAAGCACGCGCCACTTGGTGCTCTGTGCCAGTTAGACACCTGTGCCAAGCTATTTATGAATTAAAAAAATAAATAGAGGCGGAGGTTCCATTCCAACCACCTCGGGGATGAGTCATTGGGATTGGTTGAACTGAAACAACCACGAGCTCCCTCCTTTAGTTAGTAGTTTCCACCTCCCTTGGAACACTCCTAAAGGATAGGCCTCCCTTCCACCTTTGTAGGGATCCCAACCTCTTCCTTTGCCTCTATATAAACAAGCCTTCTCTCTTTATGAAAGCTAGCTGAACAAAGAGAATTATACAACTGAAGAGCTGAACTAGGAGAACTGAGCTATAGCTAAATAACTGAGTTATTGAGAAGGTAGTACTAGGAGGAAGTCCATCGAGAGGGCCTTTATCCCGTCTGAATTCCCTGACGAGCTTTGAGACATGCTTCGCCCAAACCCCGTTGGAGGAGACCGCGACGTCAGAGCATGGTTGTATGTCTTCCTTCTACTTAATAATATAAGTGACTATTGTCTGGTTCCCATCTTGTATTTTGTCTTTATCGAATGCAATATGCTTAGTCTTCTTTGACTGACTAGTAGATTTTGGATGAAGTTAGTATGTGGTATGCGGTTATTGTTTTCTGATCTCTGTGCAGGTGTCCAAGCGCGATAAGCGAAGGGATTGTGACTTGCCGAATCAGGAGAGAAGTTCTCATCACCACTACGATTGCTGACAGCAACATTGGACCACATGTTGGCTATCTTATCACGTCCTCTTTCATTCAAATATCTAGGAACCTACACCTTAGCATGATTCCTTGTTACTAGACCCACTCTAGGGCTAAAGGGATCGTCTCTATCCGCAGAGAGGATTTACCTACATAACAAGCTGGTGACTCCGCTGGGGATCAGTGTGAGTTTGTCTTTGATCTTGTTGGGTCATTTTTTGGGTTTTGTCTTGATCGTTTACCTTTCTGGTTGTTTAACTATGCTTCAAACCTTTGTTCATCCCTAGAGTGTCAAGATTGACCTTTGCTCTATTGAGTTTTTCCCTTTTCATTGGTTAACTGGCTTGGCACAGTTTTCCCATGAAAATTCACGCCGATTGGCGCATTTTTCTTTTGTAGCACTCGCGCCATCCCCTGTTTGGTGCTGAATACCGCCTCACAGTCGCGCCGACTCCTGTGAGTTTTTGGGTGTGAGATTTTGATGAGTTTTTTGTTGAACGGTACTTGTTTCTGGGTTATTATTAAGAGTAATTGAAGTGTTTTGGACTGTCTTTGATTGCTGGAGGCTTGTTTTCCTCATTTGTTTTTCCATTTCTTATCAGTGTGACTTGAGGTTTTAGGGTTTCTGAGTGCCTTGGTGCACTGAGCCTTCTGTTTGGAGATCAAGTTTCTTGATAGCTGTCGGATTCGTTCCCTATTTAATTGCTCTTGGTCTCTTTGATCTTGTTGAGTATGTTCATTGGTTGAATGATCATTGCCTTGCTTGTTTGATTTTTCTTCCTCTTACTCCAAGCACTGATTACATTGCTTGCATGGGTCATTTTGGAGATTTATTTTTGATTTGAAAATATTTTAGCATTGTTTTGGGTATTGTTGTGTTTGTTTTATGTTGGAGGAGTCATTCCGTTTCAAATTTTACATTCGCTCTCTCAAGCTAGTGTTTAGTTTTGTTTTTCATGTCATTTAGTGCATTGTTTGCTCTATTGCATTGAAAAACCAAAATATTGCACTTCTTTTTGCTTTGAAAATGAAACATTCTCTCGCATAACTAGCATTGCATATGTTAGGAAAGAGTTTTGTTTTCCGTAGATTGCATTAAATGCATTGGTGGAAGTTTTCGCATGATTTCATTATTCGCGATTGCTTGAAAGTTTTCTTTCCTTCTCATAGATGGCTTTCATTGAACGAAAATGGTATCCTTCTGCATATAGTTTTTCATTTAGAAATATTTCAAATCCGACATACGTTAAGGCCTGGAAATTGAAACTTAATCCAATATCAACGTTAAAATCTATTTCAATCAACCTAAGGAAACATTGAAACCTAACGAAATATTCTAGTGGTCTAAGTTAGAGAGGTGTTCCGGCGTCTTAAAACCTAGTAGTTTTCGTTCATCATCTTGCTCCAGAAAACGCTAATATGGACTTGTGCTCCCCGTACCGTCAAGTATATAAAGGGAGACCCCTCTAGGTTGTAATCCTTTTATCCATAGGAAGCCGAGTCTGCCGCCCTGTAACCGTGATACACCGAACACAAAATTCAGGGAGATTACCTGCACGTACGTTAAGTCCTTGGTAATTTCTCTTTCATTTGATCACCAAGGTGTATATGGCATTTCACAGAAACTTGGTACACCCTCTTTCTTATATTACCAGAGTAGTCATTTTGATCTTTTCGTGACTCTTTAAAAAGAGAAGAGATTGTCGAGCGCTTGTCCTTTCACGCTCATTTCAACCTAAAAGTGATAGAGTCACCTTTTGCCTATTTCTCGACTCTTAAAATATGAAACGACAGAGTTTTGTTTCAATGTCTTAAAATATTAACTGCCCACGAAATATTCCTGGTTAAAGTTATCTTCCGTAGTGTTTTGTTTTACGGTTGTTTCCAATGGCAACATTTCTGGAGTTTACAAACCAAGGAATTCCCTCCAAAGGGAATCTTGTCCTTTTCTTGCTTTTGGGAATGTTGGTGCTCCTTATATGGAAACGTTATCCCTTCCTGGGTTAACTATTGTTTTTCCTATCTGGTTGTTCTCGACCTCTATGGTCTCAAGTATTCCACCCTCTATACAACCATCTCCTCCACCTAAAAAACATCATGTTGATTCTAAGGTGGACCTCTCCCCTTCTTTACCTATTTCTTCGTCCTCCTCTTCTACTTCGCCTGGTGAAAGTTTGGATTCCAGTAACCAGGTGGCTAAGAAGAAGAAGAAGAAGACAAAGAAGAAGAAGTCATATAAGCGAGAGGCTAATGCTGTAGTTGTTGCGCATAAGAAACCTTCCATCGATAAACCATCCAAGCTTCCACGGAAAGTCAAATTCCCTTTCATATTGTGCAAAGGTGACAAATTTCTTCGAGATTGTCCTGGCATTCCCAAGGTACTTGAAGTATGGTCCGACGGCTGTCTGTCGTTGTCTTTGGCTTCTGGAAGTCATGTTGCTGACACATATTCTACTAGTGTTGATAAGACCCGTACGAAACAGGGTAAGATTATCAATTCCTATAAGTTTTGTGAAGGGCATCATCCCATTCACCTTTGTCCATACATGGATGAAGCCAAGAGTGTGTTGAAAAAATCTACTGTTTCTGCACCCTTCCTTCCGGCTGGTTACCATAAACTTTCTTTGAGTCCTCCGCTAGTTGATTCCACGATTTGTCAAGGGTCATCCTTGGTTGATCCCGCTCCCCCGGAAATCAAAAATTATGACTCCATTCCTGACCAACCATTGGTCATGGAATTGGTTGATCTGACCCCGCCTGTGTTCATCAGGTCTTTTTCGTCGAGAGGGGATCTCATCCCTCTCACGTTCTTCTTGTTTCTTCAGATTCCTCAGACTTAGAGAAAGATACTCCCGTCCCTATGACTCAAGAAGTTTCTCTTCCTGCTCCCATTTCTGAGGTCCAGGATGATGCTCCTATTGCTCCGGTAACACCAGGGGATGACCATCTCAGTTCAATGGTACCCCCTACAAGTAGTTTGGTTGCTTCCTTTGATTGGAGTCGATTTGCAGGATACCGCCTTCCATCTTATGTGCCTTTTGAGATCATGGTACATGCCTTCGATATGGTAGTACCCAACACCATTATAGATGAAGTTGCGTCTATTAGTATTTAGTCTTCAACTACTTGGAAAGCTTTTGGTTCTCCATCGCTTGTGCTTGTTACGCAGAATCTGTTGGCTTTTAATAGAGAAACCAGTCAACCGTTAGGGATCCTTCCGAAGTTGCCTGTTACTTTGGGAGGAAAAGCCATCTATATAGATGTGATGGTTGTTCCAGGCCCTTTGGATTTCAATTTACTCTTGAGGCATGACTATACTTATGTCATGGGTGCACTTGTCTCTTCCCTCTTTTGTGTGATCTGTTTCCCACACAAAGGTCATATCGTGACCATTGATCAAATTTCATTCTTTGGTCCTGATGTGACATCTAATCCACCATCGTCCCTTCCAGGTCTTTATCTGTTGGTTGTATCTTCCCTGCTGTAGGTTAATTATGTGGCTACCTGTCCCATGCTTGCATTCAGTGATAGTGCCATTGTGCATCATGTGCTGGGGGCATTGCGTCCTGATTTTTGAGATGTTGTTCTCCCATCTGGTGTGGAACTCTTGGAAGCCATGAATTCTTATTCATCATGGTAAAAGGTCCTCAGAGCACAGTTCGTTTTCTTGTGTCAAGCTCCTTAAAAAATGAAACAAAGTCTTCGGAGCATAGTTAGTTTTCTTGTGTCAAGCTCCTTAAAAAATGAAACAAGGTCATTCGAGGATAGTTCATCTTCTCTATCAACCTCGTTAAAAAATGAATTAGCTCGGAGCATAGTTCATTTTCCTATGTCGAGCTCCTAAAAAAATGAAACAAGCTCTTTGGAGCATAGTTCGTTTCCTTGTGTCAAGCTCCCTAAAAAATGAAACAAGTTGTTATGAGGACAGTTCTTTTAATGTGTCAACCTCGTTAAAACAATGAAACACGTTCCTGTTCAATTCGAGTTTTTGATACGACCTCGTAAAATCCTAGTCGAGTCTTTCACTTGATCTCATATTTGAACCTTCACTCCATCTACCTTTCATATGGATTGAAGCTTGGGGGGCATGTACCTCGAATTGAGTCACCATGCTGGGGGCATGCAAATATTTTTTCAAGAATAGTTTATCTTTGTTTCAAGCTTGTGTAAAAATGAAACCAACTTCAAGCAGAGTTTCCTCTTGTGATTGCCATTTTATCAGCCTATTTTTCCAGATGACCCTTGATTTTCTCATTCCATCGTTACCATCGGCTTGGCCAATCATACGCCTCCACTCAATTGTTTTACCCATTCCTGAGGAACTGCTGTGATGAGTGGTCTTGTTAGCTAGCCTCTTAAAATTTACTTTTTTTGAGCAGTTCCACCATTATCGGAACTAGTTGCTACCCTTTATACCACTCGTTCCTCCAGGAGGAGTGAAATTTCAGCTCTTTTCTGACTCTTAAAAATTGAAACGATTTCTGAGACTCTTGTCATTTTGAACTCGTTAAATAGATGCGAAACGATATCTACCTAGTATACATTTACCCCTTTTTCAAGCTGGGATAGATTATTTACGAAAAAGGAATACCTTAGCCTATCGCGACTAAGAGGTTCTCTTGAACACATTTTTCTACCTTTTCGGATATGTGAGACTACCTACGAAAAGGACTGCTGGATTTTTATTTCCTGCCTTCTTTTCAAACTCTCTAAACATGAAAATATGCTGAGTTCTCCCTTTGTCAAACTCGTTAAAATCCGATGACATCGGACTTCGTCACCATGACGTTATTCGAGTTCCTCATTCCTAGGGTCGTAAAATGTAGTAGGATGGATTTGTCCAAAGGAAAAACTTATAGTGCAAGCATATGCTATCCCCTTCAAGCTTATTTTCAAAAATAATTGGGGTACTCGCTAGAAATGGTGGGGGAAAATATAACCAAATTTTAGTTGTATTGGCAGTATGTCACTCTTGAACATGGCACTTGTCTGCATTCATGTCGGGTTGGGGACATCTCATTTCGTCATGGTTGTCTCCATGGGTTTGGGTAATATTTTTGAACTCTCACTCTCTCTTTGCCACATCATCATGACCTCAGATCCTTTGATGTCAAATACTGCCAAATCCAGTGTCGTGCTGCTGATATGTTCAAGAGAAGTTCGCCTCTGCAGTTTTTTCAACCTCCCTCTAATTCTCTGTTGGTCCTAATTCAAAAACATCATATTCCTCTGTCTCGTGTCGATGATGTGGGAAAAATTATGGCCCTCCTTCGACCAGGTCACATCCTATCGACTTTAGCTCATTATCCAGGAATCTGATCTAGAGACTCCCTTCTGGTACCTTGGAGCCTGCATGCCTTAATGGTAGGTTCTTCACATTCGACGCAAGGTCCACATCATTGGCCTTCGATTGACTGACTCCGTGGGTGTTCGACGCCAGATCACTGTTCACATTCCGTGGATTGTACCTTTCATACCTTGAGAGCCATTTCCATTATTGGTGGTTTCTCTCGTGTCTATTAAAAAATTTCATCATTAGCTGGTAATCAAACGATTTTCTTGCATGTTCGACTTCAGCTCATACATTCACATGTTAGAAATTGTACTTGTTCTGGTGGAGATGGAGCGCAAGACCCTGGATTTTGTCTGATGAAATCTAGGCTTCGAGTTCATTGTGGATTATCATGACTTATTGCATGACGCTTTTATTGGATGGCTGCGACCATACCTGAGTCTATTTGTTGATCTTTACTACTGGATGGCTGCGTCCATACCTAGATCTCAGTTTTTATATAGTCTATTATGGATGGCTGCACCCATGCCACATGTTCATGTATCATAGATATAACTTGTATTTGTAATTGTAGGTTTTCCGATAGCAATGTTTAGTTCGAACGCATTCTCATAAATAATTTCGCCCCTCCCTCTCCCTCAGATCTGATACTTTAGGGGGCATCTGTTACACAACATTTTGTCACTGTCCCTGCAATCCCCAACTTGCTCATTAGAGGGTCGTTTCTGTGACCAATACGCAATGTCATTCTTTGCAAATAACATCCTTGCATCCCTTTTGATGAAGGCAACATTCTTCTTGTTTACATTTCCTTAAGCAGAGCTGTAAAAATCCCTATTTTTGCCTTGGTGCGAGTAGCCCTTTACCTCCTCGCGCCGACCTGGAAATTTAACACTAAGCACGTGCCACTTGGTGCTCTTTGCTAGTTAGACACGCATGCCAAGCTATTTATGAAATGTTTTTTAAAAATAGAGGCGGAGGTTCCATTCCAACCACCTCAGGGATGAGTCATTGGGAGTGGTTGAACTGAAACAACCACGGGCTCCCTAATTTAGTTAGTAGTTTCCACCTCCCTTGGAACACTCCTAAAGGATAAGCCTCCCTTCCACCTTTATAGGGATCCCAACCTCTTCCTTTACCTCTATATAAACAAGTATTCTCTCTTTATGAAAGCTAGCTGAACAAAGAGAATTATACAGCTGAAGCGCTGAACTAGGAGAACTAAGCTATAGCTGAATAACTGATTTATTAAGAAGGTAGTATAAGGAGGAAGTCCATCGAGAGGGCCTTTATCCCATCTAAATTCCCTGACGAGCTTTGATACGTGCTTTGCTCGAACCCTGCTGGAGGAGACCGCGACGTCAGAGCATGGTTGTATCTCTTCCTTCTACTTAATAGTATAAGTGACTACTGTCTGGTTCCCATATTGTATTTTGTCTTTATCGAATGCAATATGCTTAGTATTCTTTGATTGACTAGTAGATTTTGGATGAAGTTAGTATGTGGTATGCGGTTATCGTTTTCTGATCTCTGTGCAGGTGTCCAAGCGCGATAAGCGAAGGGATTATGACTTGCCGAATCGGGAACGAGAAGTTCTCATCACCACTACGATTGTCGACAACAGCATTGGACCACAAGTAGGCTATCTTATCGCATCCTCTTTCATTCAAATATCTAGGAACCTACACCTTAGCATGATTCCTTGTTACTAGACCCACTCTAGGGCTAGAGGGATCGTCTCTGTCCGCAGAGAGGATTTACCTACATAACAAACATGTCTGTATTCGTTAGGAATTCTGTCACCTATTCATTATCATTAAATACCTACCAATAAGTCATATAGTTAGAGATGTCAAGTTTAAAAATTAATTCAACATAAAAACCGTGACACAAAAAAGTAAATCTTGCAATTACATTATCAAAAGTGTTAATGACAACATTCGTGTATTGAGGAATGTAGATGATATTAAATACTTTAAATGGTGATATCATTTTCCACACCTCTTGTTGATAACCTTTCAAATATGGAGACAAACATTGAATGGTGTTTCATACTTGATGCATGATTATCTTTGAATTTCCAAAAAAATTTAAGCACTCTAGTCAATCACCTTCTTCAACCCAAATATGAGTGCTTAATGTTTTGTGGCATGGTTTGTATATTCAAATTCTAATTGGTAGGATATAAGAATTTTATATTTCTATGGATAATTTAGAATGCATATATCACTAAATCCATCCTACATATTAGAGCTATCAAAATACAATGTCCACATGTTAGAATCAAACCTTGACTTAGTAAAATTTTTGTTATTTACATCTAAGTTAGTAGAACTACAATCATGTCCATCTAATATACAGGAATCATTATCACTAGTTTGTGAACACCACCATCCTATAAACACTGAAGGATATCAGATTGGGTTTCTGATGAGAAAGGGGATGGTTGGGTTGTATAGTAATCAAGGTTGGTTTCCAAAAAATTGTTCCTCAATGTAGTCTATGAAAATTTTATTGCTTCATTTGGCCCATCTAGTTACGTCATTATATGTTTTATGTGATGTTCAGTTTCCACCCTTAACTTATTAGGCTTCCCCTTGTAGGTTAGAAAGAGGTGAGACCAATCAAGGGTGAAGTATACCTAAAGTTTTTGTGACCAATCCCTTGCTCAGTAGTACACTATTATATAACAACCTCACAAAATAGAAGAAAAGACAGATCAATGACTTAAAAATTATCCTCTTCAAGGGGGAAACCTCCTTTACATTACATAAATGAACAATACTTGGATGATCCAAATGAAAAAACCTCCATCTATATATAGGAGTACAAAGGGTCACAATATAATCAAAGTCCACATAACAATAATAACGTAAGGGCACAACAATAACAATAGTGGGCTTCTATGGGGCACAATAATAAAAATATGGGGACTACATGGGCAAAAAAATAACAATAAGGGGGCTACATTAACAATAACAATAAGGGAATACACTAGTATTATAGGGACCTAAAATTCCCATCTCCTTCAAAAAAGTGTTGTTCTCAACATTTGAGTAGTTCTGGATGCTTCTATATAAAATTCTCATACTCCCATGTGGAATCTTCAACGGGTAAGTTCTTTCCCCTTGATGAGATACTCTGAAATTGATCTATTTCGTAGCTGTCGAGTTCTTGTTTCTGTGACTGCTTCAGGTTCCAATATGATTTTACCTTCCTCTTCAAGTTCTAGCAATATTGTTTGAACTAGGAGCTTGTCACCTATAACCTTCTTAAATCATGAAACATGGAAAATTGGGTGCACTCGAGAAGATGCAGGAAGTTCCAATTTTTATGCCATAGTACTAATTTTGTAACACCTTGTAAGGACCATAATACTTTTGCGATAATTTATTATCCTTCTTAGATTTCTTAAGGGAAATTTGTTTGTATGGTTGTAGCCATAAAAATACCCAGTCGCCTACATAAAAACTTCTTTCGCTGTGATGTCGATATTCCTGTTGTTTCATTTGATTCTACACCAAAGTGAGGTTATCATTTAAGGGTCAGAGAACTTGTTGTTGATGCTCGATGTGATATTCTAGTGCTTGAACCTTATAATTTTCTCATAAAGATGATGTGAAGGACAATGGATGATATCCATAAAGTGTCATAGATGGAGTTATTTTTGCTGTTGTATGGAAGGAAGTGTTATACCACTCTTCAGCCAGAGGTAACCACTTGATCCATTGTGCTTGTTTATCAAATACAAAGAAACGAAGATATCCTTGCAATTTTTTTTCACTATCTCAGTTTTCCCATCAGATTGAGGATAATAATAAGATCTATGAGCTAATTGAGTACCAATACAAGAAAATAATTCTGTCCAAAAATTTCCATGTATATTTTTAATTGTTCCATAAATGCAATAGAAAATGTATTGGCTTTAAATGGATGAAATAATGCACAAAAGTGTGCATCCTTGGTCTATCAACTACCACCATGATGACACTATTTCCTTCGGACTTGGGTAAACATGTGATAAAATCCATTGAAACCTCTTCCCAATGTTGACTTGGAATGGATAATGGTTGTAACAAACCCGGGGTCTTAATTATCTCCACTTTATTTTCTTGGCAAACCAAACATTCCACCACAAACTTTTGAATATCAAATTTAACGCCATCCCAAAGAAATTCCTTCTTAACCACGCGGTAAGTTTTTAAAAATCCCGAGTGCCCTCATAAGGGAGAGGTGTGCAATTCTAGAAGAATATTTTGTTTTATTTGGGAATTATTACATAGGTATAAGCAAACTTTGTACCATAATGAATCATTTTTCCAGCTAAATGTATCAGATGCACTGGCATCTTGCTACAAATTTTGAATGAGTGCCCACAGTTCTTCGTCTTACTTCCATTCATCCCTTGCTTCGGTTATCCAATCTAGTTGGATAATTGAAATGGAACAAATAAATGCTTCCACATCCTCATCCTTTATTGAGAGTGCAAGTGCAACAACATTTTTCTTCCCTTTTTTGTAGATAATTTCAAAGTCATAACCCAACATCTTTGTGACCCACTTTTTCTGCTCTTTTGTGTTGATTTATGGTAGCATTAGATGTGCTGTAAGTCTCAAATTTTGCAGGGAGGCTTAGAGACATGTATTCAAAAATACCCATAAATTGTTTTGGGAAATTCCACCTGGATGAATTTTTATTAAAAAAATTAACTATTTTTTATGGAAGCCTAAGTCTAAACTTAGGGAATTAAAATAATTAAAGTATATTAATAGATATGGGTGTGAAACTTCTAGAAAAAGATGGAAATTGAGTCAATATAATCTAAGCCACCGATTATGTTTTAATTAGGGCCGTTGGTTATCTAACGAGAAGATTATAACAAGGACTTCGATGGGTATTTGAAAGACACATCAAGTGAGTCTAAAGATCGAATTTCTCAAGTGAGAAGCATATAGTAGCCAAAGGAGTTGATCGAGTTGATTCAATTGCAGTGAGGGGCAGTGATAGTTCAAGTTGGAAGATATCTTACTGAGTCAGGGAATACATTACAAAGAAGGCATAGGGCAGTACGTAGAATAGGCAGCGTAGTAGCTACGCTGGGCAGCGTAGTGCTACGCAGAGGTAGCACGACATCCTTGAGAAGATCAGTGATTTTGCTGAGGATTAGTCATATCTAGAGCTAGAGTTCCGGGGTGTGAGACCGAAGGGTCTAGAGTGTGAAAATTATATAATGTAGAATTCTACTGCAACTACTTATTATATTTCTTCTATTGTATTCTCAATTACAATTATTTAACATTTACCCGATTTAAATACCGAAATAAAATATGTTTCATACTTCACAATCAATAAACAACATAAAAGAAATAGCATAAGTAATCACACATAAACACTGTTATTTTTGGACAATTGTTCCCGTAAAAATCCAATGCAGGAAAACCGAAGTAGTAGATCTGAGGGTTTCTTTAATATGTAGAAATTATGAGTACAAATGTGTGATTGTAAAGATCAATCAATCACCTGAAGAAATATGATCAGAGTAGGCTTAGTGAGATAAATCTCACATTACCACGAAGTTCTGGCACTGACTTGCACCCACACTGAGTTGCTCTACATGATTTCTGCGCAGTGACTGCGTCCCTCAGGCTGTCATTGTTGTTGATGATGCTGGTTGTTGTGGCTACCTCTGTGTTGACTGCTGCCTGAGACTAGAGTGATTTCCACTTCCAGAAAAGAACTCTGAAGACTGGATAAACTCTCTCCTGTCTCCACCAACAGAAATTGAAACTCCCTCTGCTGCTCTGCGTTGGCCCATCGTAACTACTTCTTGGCCCTCTCTGTGTTTCTGCTATGGCTCCTCTCTCTCTTATCTTCCTTTACTCTTTATCCTATAGAAATTATCCCTCCTGGATATTTCACCTTCCCCTCTCTAAAATTGAGAATCACTTTGACTCTTCCTTCAGCTGAAGAAATCGATCTCTTGATTCTTTCTTCGTCTAATGTATTTTCCATATGCCCCTCACCCTCCTTCTTATAATCCTTCGTCGATATTTCAACGACCCAGATGCATCTATATTCTTCAAATTGGTGATCATGGGTGTGGCCATGGGCCTAAAATCCTGCATTTTGAACCTCTTCATAATTTCCAAGGCATACCTCTCTTGCCCCATGAAGATATCTCCATCCTTTTGATAGACTTCTAATCCTAGGAAGTAGTGCATCAAACCAAAATCCTTCATGTCGAATTCAACTTCTAGATTCCGTTTTCAATCCTCGATGATCATAGATGATCCAGTGAGAAACAGATCATCTACATATAGTACAAGTACAAATGGCTCATCATATAACATCAGATAATAAATATTGGGATCTGCGTCACTCTTGACAAACCCCATATTTTGCAAATAGATATCTATTCGACGATACCAAGTTCTCAGAGCCTACTTAAGCCCATACAAGGCTTTCTTCAATTTACATACACGAGACTTCCTTTCATGAGTCTCAAAACCCTTTGGCTATTCGATATATACATCTTCCTTAATTTCTCCATTCAAGAGCGCTATCTTGACATCCATTTGATAAATCTCCCATCCCATATGTGCTGCTAAGGATACAACAATTCAGATGGAGGTATATTTGGCAACTGGTGCTAAGTTCTCTTCATAGTCAATGCCTTCCTTCTGAGCATACCATTTTGCCACGAACCTTGCCTTATATATTTCTATGTTACCATCTGTAGTGTATTTGATATTGTAGATCCATCATGATCCAACAACTGATCTTCTCTGAGGTCTGGGCACCTCTTCCCAGACATCATTTTTCATGATAGAAGCATGCTCTTCTATCATGTCATCTACCCATACCTAGTGTTGAAAAACTTCCTGGAAGCTGGAAGGTTCCTCTACCTGGGAAACCAAACCCTGGTACCTGTCAAGAGGTATGTGCTGTCTCTTCCCATTCTTGGGAGTCCCAATAAAGTTTTCTGTGTCTCTTAGTATCTGCTGAGCTTCTATGCTAATCCGACCACTAGTGGAAGGCTTCTCTCTCAACTCTTCCTCCTGATATAGCTCTTCCTCAAACTGAGTATCTTCCTGATCCTCTCCTATGAAAATGTTAATACCTGTACTTGGTACCAAAGTCTGTCTTTCTATCTGTTCTTCTTGGTGCCCCTGCTGTTCTTGAACTAAGGGAACTTTTGTAGTCTGATCCTCTGCTGACATATAATGAAATTTATGAAAAGATATATCCTCCATGAACTTAACATCACGTCTTATCACAACCTTTGTACTGCGAGGAATATAGATCCTATATTCCTTGGAGGTTTCACTGTAACCTACAAGATACCCATTTTATGCAGTCTGATCAAGCTTGCTTCTCTTCTTGCTTGGTATATGACAATATGCCATGCTACCAAATATCCGAAGATGCCCTACCTTCAGTTTCTTCCTTGTGAAAACCTCTTCAGGAGTCTTCTTCCTCAATGCTCTATGGGGAGTCCTGTTTTGGATATACACTACCATGTTGCAGGCTTTAGCTCATAAATATCTGGGTAAATCAAGGTTAAATAACATGGCCTTGGCTACTCCTACAATTGTCATGTTCTTCCATTTCACCACACCATTCTGTTCAGAATTGTATGGTGCATTCCACTCCCTCCTGATGCCCTCCTTTGCGCATAAATATGTGAAGTCTCCATATATGTATTCTCCATCATTATCTGAATGCAATGTCTTGATTTTCTTCCCCATCATATTTTCAACAAGAGCCTTGAATTCTTTGAACTTTTCAAAGACTTCATATTTTGTCTTAAAGAAGCAAATCCAGGTTTTCCTGGAGCGATCATCGATGAACGTGAAAAAATATTTGCCACCCTTGAGAGCATTAGTGGACTTAGGTCCACATATATCTGAGTGTATCAGTCCTAATATGCTTGTTGCTTAGTTTTCACTTCTAGGAAATGATGCCTTAGCATACTTCCCAAGTGCACATCCTCGACATACGTCATCATGCTCCATGCTGAGAATAGGTGCCCCATCAACTGTTTCTCTGAGAATATTCAATGCACCATGGTACAGGTGCCCCATTATTCTATGCCAAATTTCTTTCAACCCTTTCTTGTCGTGAAGACTACTACTGATTAGTGCCATAAGAGATTCAAGCTGCAACCTATATAGTATGTTGCTTCTAACTCCGATCTGCCTTGTTTGCTTCCAACTTGGGTGCTTGACATATACCTTCTTCTCGATAAAGTTTATGTCATACCCTTTGTCCCGCAACTGTGATACTAAGATTAAATTCATCCCAAGCCTCGACACATGTAGTACATCTGTGACCTTAACACTGGTTTCGACTTCTGTCTGAACACTACGGCTCCTCTCCCAACTGGAGTGCATTTCGTGCTATTACCCATAGTGATTTGGAAGTTCATCTTCTCTTCCATATAGCTCGAGAAATATTCTCATACTCCAGTCATATGAGTTAAAGCCTCGCTATCAATATGCCAAATTCCTGCAGATGCTGAACTTGAAAAGCACACACCATCCTCAACCTAGAGGATAAAACATCTAAGTCTGCCATACTTATATATGATTTATTTTCTCTGTGATGCATCCCCTTTGAAGCTTCTGGATTGCGCAGTCCTCTTTTTGACCTTGGTTCCTTTAGTTTTGACAGCTCTAATACCATGTGAAAATTATATAATGTAGAATTCTACTGCAACTACTTATTATATTTCTTCTATTGTATTCTCAATCACAATTATTTAACATTTAGTTGTGTTAAATATCGAAATAAAATATGTTGTAGACTTCACGATCAATAAAAAACATAAAAGAAATAGCACAAGTAATCACACATAAACACTGTTATTCTTGGACAATTGTCCCCAAAAAAACCCAATGCGGGAAAACCGGTGCAACAGATCTGAGGGTTTCTTTATTATGCATAAATTCTGAGTACAAATGTGTGATTGTAAATATCAATCAATCACCTGAAGAAATATGATGAGAGTAGGCTTAGTGAGACAAATCTCACATTACAAAGAAGTTCTAGCACTGAACTGCACCCACACTGAGCTGCTCTGCATGATTTCTGCGCAATGACTGCGTCCCTCACACTGTCACTACGTCACTATTGTTGTTGCTTGTTGTGGCTGCCTCTGTGCTGACTGCTGTTTGAGACTAGAGTTAATCCCACTTCCAGAAAAAACCTCCAGAGACTGGATAGAGTCTCAGCTTCCTCCACCAATAGAAATCAAAACTCCCTCTGTTGCTTTGCATTGGCCTAGCATAATTGCTGCTTGGCCCTCTCTGTGTTGTTGCTATGGCTCCTCTCTCCCTTCTCTTCCTTTACTCTTTCTCCTTTATAAATTCTCCCTCCTGGATATTTCACCTTCCCCTCTCTGCAATCGAGAATCACTTCGACTCTTCCTTCGGTTGAAGAAATATATCTCTTGATTCTTTCTCCATCTAATGTATTTTCCATAAGCCTCTCACCCTCCTTCTTATAATCCTTCATTGACCTTTCAACAACCCAGATTAAAACTTAATCAAGGGCTAGGATTAACTTGGAGGTGATCCATGAATTTATCTAGAAGATTCACACTTAGTTTAAAAAATACCCTTTAATTAATCGGTTTCCCTAAGTTTAGACTTATGAAAACATTAAAAACCGATTAATTAATTTAATTAAACCATATCTAAGTGGAATTTTCCAAAATTCTTTCTGGGTATTATGGAATACATGTGTCTTAGCCCATATACAAAGTTACAAGGCTAAAGCACATCTAATGCTACCATAAATCAACATAGAGATCATCATCCAACTTGCAGAACGACCAGCAAAAGAGGTGACACAGTCCCCAACCAGAGTGACGAAGATCTACACAAAGGTAGCGTGGGGCTGTCCAGCTCAGTGTTGGATATGTTTCAGATCTCTAGTGTCAGTGTAAGGTAATCCTATCTAGTTCTTTGTCAGTCAGATTCTATGTGGATAACCAGATTTTCGGCATTTGACTCTATTAAAAAACTTATGCTTAATAAAATGAAACCCTCATCTGTTACACCGGTTTTCCCGCATTGGGTGTTTCAAGGACTTAGTAAAAGAATAACAACATAATGTGTGTTTATTTTCTTTCTCAGGTCTTGTTTTTGCATTTAATTTCCGCAATTTAATTAGTGAAGGTTGCAATGTATTTGCTTCAATATTTACTTGTAGAACACAGTAAATAATTTCCATAATTAATCAACTAGGATAAGTAATATCAATTTGTTGCAATATGGATTTTGGGTTTAGGAATTTTCACATGGTTTCAGAGCTTATATAGTAGTGCAGGATGAGCAAGAGAGCAGATCGGAAGAACTCATCATTGAAGAAGAAAAAGGAGTTTGAATAGCTCCATAGGCAGCATATGGAAACCCCAAGGAATTGCGCAGTCTAGGCCACGAGGGAAATATTTGTAAGGGAATCTTGCTCTAAGTGAGTCGACAGAGAGGTATGATTTCCAGTTTGTCATTTTTCAGTGGCAGAGGGATCAACGCAGAAATAGCTACAAAGCAGAGCGTTTTTTCTGGTGGGATGCAATTTTTCTACAACATTTTGTTGGGTAGAAAAGTGCCAGAAGGAAGAAGAAGACACTTTTGAGGGAAATTTATTCCTCAGTGAATTCCAAGAAAAAGAATTCTAATTCTCAATTGCTAAGCAATAATGTTGAGGAGTAGATCTACTAAAAATAGTAGGGAGTGCATAGCCCAGTAGCAGCGTAGAGGAGAGAGAGGGAGTATTTTGATAGTTTTTCAGTTAGCAGAGGTGACAACAACCAGGTTGAGAGATCAAGATTGGTTGGATGGTGCATCCAACTATGTCATCTAGTAGGAAAGGATCACATGTATATTAGATGAGCATGATCTCAAGGTGTTTATCGAGAACCTGGTAGCTGTCCTCGTGGATGCAGATCCATTGAAGGCCTACAAGAAGAATATGACGAAGACTAAGCGCTTGATCCTCGATGGAGTGAGGGATCATGTAGTACGTCACATCGTTGGCAAAGGGGCTGCCAATGATCTGAAAGGATCTTCGCACATCAAAGAACTTTGCGCCATGTTGAGTTGAAGTTGGTGACAAAGTGCTTAAGTGGGTGAAATTATTCTCATGCATTTAATTATGCATTTTATGAGCCTTTATTAAACCCATGAATTATTATTCACTTTTGATATAAATGATTAATATTTGTGAGAGAAAATTTGTCTCACATATTATTCATTTAATGTAAAAAATAGAAGAGCCATAGTGCTTAGCTAATGAAGAGCCATAGAGCTTGAATGTAAGAAAGCTTGGAGAGCTTAATTTGTGAAGGAATATAGAAGGTCTGCATTCCAAATGAAGCAGATCCGAAGATGTAGCCCCAGAGAGATGGAGGGTGAACTTTGTTACCAATTGGTTGTCTCTCTCTTACTTACATACTTGTGCTTCTTGATATTAAGTTCATTTACTTATGTTTATTTCTTTATGCATTATAATCGATGGAATAACATGCACATTTAAACCTGTATAAGCCATAGTCAATTAAGAGATCCTCACACCGTGAACGCTGGTTAGAGTAGTACTCGACCCACTATTGTAGGGCCCAATTACAAGGAAGGAAAAACAAGATACATGAAAGTAGGACCTCCAACTATCTCAGGTTCATAATTGGGAAAATTCTCAAAACCACCTAAAGAATCTTCAACCATTCCCTTGATTCTCTCAACCTACAATTTGAGAAAAAATAGAAAATTGGTGTGAGGTGGTTTCTCACATAAAAACCAATTTCCAGAATTACATTAAATGAATAATATGTGAGACAAATTTTCTCTCACAAATATTAATAATTTATATCAAAAGTGAATAATAATGCATGGGTTTAATAAAAGCTCATAAAATGTATAATTAAATGCATCACCATAATTTCACCCACTTAAGAACTTTGTCACCAACTTCAACTCAACATGGTGCAAAGCTCTTTCACGTGCGAAGATCCTTTAGGATCACACCTCTCCACAAAGAAACTTTTGGTATCCAAAAGTATCATCTTCAATCCATCATCAATTGCATGAAAATGTCTCTGAAAGGCACATTCCCACATGAATCCTTCACCTGACGTACTTCAAAATTAGAATGCAATGCCGACACTTGCAATTGCTGTAGCATGAATCTATGAAAAGGTACATCCCTTGGAGACTCCTTCACCCAACGTACTTCAGAATTAGGATGAAAATCCAACACCTGCATGTTGCAACACAAATGCCTGAAAAAGCACATCCCTTGAAGACTCCTTCACCGAACGTACTTTGGAATCAGGATGCAAAGCCCACATCTGCCTAAAGCTACAACAAAAATATCTGAAAAGGCACATCCTTTCAATATTCCTTCACCTCGGTCCTTCAAAATCAGAATGAAAAAGCCCACATCTGCCTAAAGCTGCAACGTGTAGCTAATCATACTTGTTTACATATTTTGAAACACTTGCTAAGAGTTCATTGGTTAAGTTTACATGCCAAAATGGCTTAGGAAATTTGCCTCATTCAACTTGATTACAAAGAAGGAAATAAGGCTTAATGCGAAAAAATACACCTCTCACTCTCGCTCACATAAGAGTGGCTAAAACAAGGCTTTTACCATGCTTCATAATTATCTTTCACATCATGACTTCATGGAAACTATGGCATTTGCATGGAATTTCATTAGTTACATTCCAACTTTCTGATGTTAAAATAACAATTACATGGCAATTAAATGTGCCAATAATGTGCACAAAGGGAAAAAATAAAAAGTTTTCAACCCCTTTTAATATATGTATGCACCAAAACATTCAAATTCCCGAATGGTAAAAACAAATCAAATCCCCCAAGTACAAAATATGTGCATTATAAAAGTGCCCTCTTCATTTTATAGGCATAGGGAAAATAATGGGTATAAAAAATCACAGAAAATGCCGCTTTTAATTACCAATTTATGTCTGTCCACAGTAAGGAGTTGAAATTAGAAGGTAGAGTTAATATGTCCAGTCCTGGGGCAAACCAATTTTAGGGGAATGTTCTTGAATGTTTGAAGCGTCTGAATTGAAGGTCATTTTATGTTGGCAAGATAGGCTATCACTAGTAAATGACTTGTCATCATTAGTCTGCTTCCTGCCATGGTTGGTGCCATTATTCTAAACGTACACATCTCATACAGTTGGTCGTGAATTAATATATTCAATATTAAGGTTCAATGCCTATACAAATCGATAAGGAAGAAGAGCTATTGAGTAACCATACTTCTTCTTTTTCTTTGAATCAACGATGTTGCTATTCCCAATCCTGCGAGGTATAAAAACCCCTGTGCCTCCAGATTCCTGGCCTGATCCATTAGGTTCAAGAAAAATTGCTTGCATGCCCAATCCATCTCCCTTGGCAGCCGCCTTGGCAGAGACCAAGGGTTGATAATCATGGTCAACAATCCTTATGGAGTGACCTTGAGTGGGTCTTGTTTGTTTCCACCATCTAGATAGTACAGGGTAGGGCTAGTGTCGCATAGACGACTGAGGAATACAATTGGAGGCTTCAACAACATAAATAAAATTCCAGATTCTCTGTAAAGACTATAAGTTATTGCCCTCTTCATTTCTAAAGGCCCACGTGGAAGTATGCCTTGAATAGCCGTAATCCGTGTCCTTCTGCTGCTGATGACGATGTAGAAAATTGGGAGGAGGCTTCTAGTTGACCTCATTCGCCTTCACTTTCATCATCGCAGTGTCAAGAAAATCTAAGGCGACGTCTGTGTGGCTTTTCGTGGGAGTGGTGGGGGGCGAGGAGTTGCAAGAACTCAAACTCTGGCTCTCAGAATGCAGCGTCAACTCAAACTGAAAAGAGAGGAGGCCTGCCATGATATCCAATTTGGCATATTGGATTTGATCCAAAACATGCATGAACGCACAGGTCGGCTCAAAGATCCTCTTGTTTTAGCGAGAAATTCATGAACAAAATTGAGCACGCCCGGATTTGGTGCCACAAAATCAACATTCTAGTGATAAAATCGTGGAATGGTGCCACCAAATCTGCCGCACAATCTTCACCTACTCGTCTGTGTAATTTCTAGCTCCGCTAGAATTTCTGCTAGAAACGCTAGACATTTTGGACGCGCTGCATCATTTCAATTACCTCCATTGTGTTCTAACTTCTCCAAAGATGTAAAAAAAAAAAATCACTTCATGACTCATCTCTGCAATATTAACCTGCTGGCGATATGTAGTTAACATTGCTGGGCCAACCTGTTATTGTGAAAATCTTCCATTAATCAGCTCTTCAATGAAATCCGCCATTGATGAGGAATTTTTGGATCCAAACCACTTCGAGTACCAATAAGCACGAGAATATTCCAATGTCTCAACATAAAGAATAGCCCCAACAACGCTCCTAAACTAGCTCCATTAAGGAGACCATTGTCAGAGGTTCGTCCTTCTATTGCCCCAGTGACAACTCCTGTAAAAGCTCTTGCTAAAGCAAAAATTCCAGTTAAATCTCCAAATAGAGCACCTGATAGGATACTTGGAGCACACAAATGAGATCCACCCTCACTAGCCCCTCTTCCATCATTCTTGGCAGATGTGACCCTGTTGTAGGACTGAAATTGAATCACCGTCCTGAGATTCCCACACATGGTGCATGCGTTCAAGTTCCCATCATTTCTAGACATGCACACATCGCAAAACCAACCTGATTCCTCCATGAGGGATGCTTCTTTGGGGTTTATTACAGTTGAAAATGTCTATTCATATGGCCACACTGTATCTCAACTTCATTGGGCAAAAATTGCGGCCACAAGTGGCGGCCTATGGCCAAATTAAATAAAAGAACGGCTTCTCTGAAGGATCTGTCAATTCCATTAATCATGTGTAAAAATCACCCATCATGCATATCGATAGATTTTCTAAGAAGATTGATCAGACTGCACCTATCAAATGGAGGACGAAGATGACATGAAAGTTGTGGGTCGATCTAGCAGAAGACATTTCTCCAAGAAATTTGATAGTTGAACACAAGCGGACGAAAAAAGTCAACGAAAGTCTCTATGCTTTATGTGCATTGGTTCCCCCTTTATTTTTTTCTCCAATCAAAGTCCTCTGGCAGATTGTTCATGGGAAATATAGGGGCATCGTGGGCATCTTGAGGCGATGGTGCCATTATTTGTTGATTTTGAATTGGAAAAATTTTGAGTGTTTTCCATCAACAGAGGGATACCTACCCCCATAAAACTAGAAAGTTTTCAAATGAGAAGAAATAAACATTGCAGAAGCATCATGAACTGCTTACCAAACCAACACCAAGCACTTTATTCTCATAATTGTTCTTTTCGAATGGTGGATGGAGCCTCCTTCTTCATGATCTCTTTCACCATATGTCTGCTTGACTTGTGGCGAATTTTGGGGTGCAAATTCTAGCACTTCTTCTCCCAATGTCCATTGATTTTGTAGAAACTGTAGAAATTATGTTGATTGCCATTCAATTATGTCTTCATAATAGGAGGATTTAGAAGGTTCTCATTCTTCTTGGTCTCACTTCTCGTGGACACATCTGTCTTCTTAACCCACACTCTCTTTGTGTGATGCTTAACTACATCACAATTAGAAGATCTATGGAAGAAATCATTTCTCTTATGTGAAAAAGGAGAATTTGAATGACTGTTATACCTTCCCGAGTTTTCCTTGAACTGATGGGGACTAGGTGGCTTGAATCCCTTCTTGGAATTGGGTGATGAAGACATAGATTTTTCTTCAGCCACCTTCAAGCATTCTCCTTTCTTTTCTTTTCCATAACCCAAGCCTGCAAATGGTTGTCTTGGTACAACCTTCATTAGCTGGGTGATTCCTTGGCCATTTATGCCAAGTCCACCTCCTATATACCCCATCTTCGTGAGGATATTCATGCCAACGTTAGTTTCATATTGAGAGAGAAAAAAACATGAAGTAACATTATATACCTCGGTTTGAGATGCAACCTCCGTCGCTTAACCTTCTCCAAATTAGACAATAACTCCTCTTTGGCTCGTAGCATGTCTCGAAGCTCCTTCTTATCCTTTTCAGCTACCTGCAACAGTCTTCACAATTCTGCATTGTCGGCTTGAATGCTGTCATTTATCTCTTGAAACTCTTGCATTCTTTCAATGTGCTTCACTCTGCCCATCATGTAAAGCAGTCACCTGCTCTGATACCAAACTTTATTCGATCATGGGTCAAGTACTACTCTAACCAATGTTCATGGTGTGAGGATCTATTAATTGACTATGGCTTATGCAGGTTTAAATGAGCATGTTATTCCATCGATTATAATTCATAAACACATAAACATAAGTAAATTAAATTAATGTATCAAGAAGAAAAAGTACGTAAGTAAGAGAGAGACAACCAATTGGTAACGAAGTTCACCCCTCCATCTCTCTGGGGCTACATCTTCGGATCTGTGTCAATTGGAATGCAGACCTTCTATATTCCTTCTCAAAGTAATCTCTCCAAGATTTCTTACATTCAAGCTC
Source organism: Pinus albicaulis (assembly GCA_034641835.2). Lineage (NCBI taxonomy): Eukaryota > Viridiplantae > Streptophyta > Pinopsida > Pinales > Pinaceae > Pinus > Pinus albicaulis. Next base: position 1,955,808,553 of record CM076578.1, on the reverse strand, counting down.
TATGGCTCTTCATTAGCTAAGCACTATGGCTCTCAATAGCTAAGAATTCTCTCCTTTCTTACCCCCTTCTCATGGCTTACAAAAGGAATATATACAGTTTCCCTTCACCCACTCTCCAACAAAGAGCATTATTTACAAGACCCACAATTGTAGGGCCTAATTACAAGGAAGGAAAAATAAGATCCATGAAAGTAGGACCTCCAACTATCTAAGGCTCATAATTGGGAAAAGTCTCAAAACCACCTAAAGACTCCTCAACCATGCCCTTGATTCTCTCAACCTACAATTTGAGAAAAAATAGAAAATTGGTGTGAGGTGGTTTCTCACATAAAAACCAATTTCCATAATTACATTAAATGAATAATATGTGAGACAAATTTTCTCTCACAAATATTAATCATTTATATCAAAAGTGAATAATAATGCATGTGTTTAATAAAGGCTCATAAAATTCATAATTAAATGCTTGAGCATAATTTCACCCACTTAAGCACTTTTCGACCAACTTCAACTCAACATGGCACAAAGCTCTTTCATGTGCAAAGATCCTTTCGGATCAAGAAGAAGCATGTCAACACTCTTGAAGACAAATTAAATATAGAAAGGGAATAAGTCCTAAAACTTAAAATCAAGGTTGAAGAATACAAACGAGTTGAAGAATCGCTCAGGGAAGAATTAAAGGAAAGCAACAAGGAAAGAGAAGCGATTGGAAGTTGAAATAGTTTCTCTTCGAAAGCAAGTAAAAAATGGAAAAACTCTTCAAAACTACACCAACAACTCCAAGGCATTAGAAGAAATCATCAAGAATCAGTGATCAAATAGTGACAAGACTGGTCTTGGTTACAAAGAAAAATCTGAAAAGGAGCCAAGTCCTTCTATGACAACAAAATAAGATGGATATGCAAAATATAACAAGCAGGTAGATCTCCCAGCCAACTGAAGAGATCAATACTCGCAGAAGAACCATGGAAGGAAATTCCTCGAATAAGATATCCTCCCAGGTATCAACCTATCTTTTATGGGCATTGCTATTCATGTGGAAGGTTTGTACATAGAGCTATAGAATATCACACGTATGTTTGGAATAAATACAGTTTCGGGAGATCTTTCAGAAATGGATATTCCAGAACTCAGCGGAATACTAACATATTTTATCATTTGAGAGATGATGTCGAATGTTACAAATGTAAACATTTTGGACACCTGGATAAAGATTGTAGACTTGGAAGTTCTTCAAGGGAATTCTCGCAAAATCAGAATGAACAAATATGGAAATAGAAGACTGAAAAATGTGCTATCGCTCTAAAGGCTCAAAGAAAAGAAACATTTGGTATGTTGATAGTGGTTTCTCAACTCATATGACTGGAGATAGGAATACGTTCATATATTTGATGGAAAAGAAGGATGGAACAATGTATTTTGGAAAAGACGGGTCTTCAAACGTCATAGGAGTAGGTAAAGTCACACTTGGAAGCAAGAATGCATTAGCGAAAGATGTGTTATTGGTTGAAAATATGAATCACAATATGCTCAGTGTTGGAAAAATGTGCGATCAAGGACACACGATTCTATTTAACTTTAAGAAATGTGAAATTAGGAAAGGCAAGTTTGGTAAAATTGTGGCTATAGCAAGAAGAGCTCCAAATGGCATATATATTTTGGATGAGACACCTAAAGGGTGATTTTTGGTGAAAGAAGATGAAAATTGGTTATGGCACAAATGAATGGGACATACAAATTTTGAAAATTTGGCCAGGATCAACAAGAAGGAAGCAGTAAGAGAAATGACTAAAATTTCAAAACCTACCAATACGATATGTGAATCTTGTCGGCACGACAAGCAGATAAAAGTTGAGTTCAAGACAAAATAACACTTTGCATTGTGCCCATTGGAATTAGTACATAATGATCTATGTGGTCCTATGAGAACAAAAGGTTTAGATGGAGAATTATATTTTATGCTAATGATAGATGATTACACTAGAATGACAACAATCAACTTCTTAAAGAAAAAGGCTGAGGCATTTGAGTGTTTTAGAATCTACAAGGAATTGGTTGAAAATGAAACTGATTTGACGATCAAATGTCCGAGATCAGATATTGGCGGAGAATTCACTTCCAAGATATTTTAGCAGTACTGTGATGAAAATGGAATAAAAAGGCAATTCTCAATAGCCAGAAGACCACAAAAAAATGGAGTTGCTGAAAGAAAAATAGAACTGTACAGGAAATGGCCAGAAAAATGTTAAATGACTCAAAATTAGATGATAAATTATGGGTTCAAGCAATCAATACAACTATATTCATTATAAAAAAAAGGTTTGCTAAGGAATAATTGTAACATGATTCCATACGAATTATGGAAAGGAAGATCGACTAACGTCAAATACTTCAAAATATTTGGAAGCAAATGCTACTTCAAAAGAGAAGATAAAAAATTGGGCAAGTTTGATTCTCGTGTCGATGAATGTATTTTCGTTGGTTATTCACACAAAAGGAAGGATTATAGATGTTACAATCTAAGGTGAAAACAAATAGTGAAAGCATAAATGTTACTTTTGATGAAGATTGTGTTACAAAGGATGACAATGAGATTGTCCCTTCAAGCAAATCTGAGGGATCTGAGGGAGAATCTGTGGAGGATGAAGAAGAAGCTCCAGAACAAGACCAATCAAATAAGGAAACAACAATCAACCAAGAGGAAATAAGAAATTATCAACAGGATGCACAAGAAAATTCTCCAAAAGCTTTAAAAGAATGGTGTCAAAAGAATATTCTGTCAATCAAATCATCGGCAACATAAATGAAGGAATTGGAACCAGAAGAAGTCGATAGCTTCGTTCATCACAAGAAGCCCACCTTGCTTTTTTAGCAACTTTTGAGCCTAGCAATTTTGAAGAAGCTAGTTAAGATGAACACTGGGTAGCAGCTATGAATGAAGAACTGGATCAAATAGAGAAGAACGATACTTGGGAATTGGTTCCATGACTAAAGGATAAAAATGTTATTGGAACTAAATGGGTCCTCAGAAAAAAATTGAATGAGGATGGATAGTTTACTAGGAATGAGGCAAGATTAGTCTGCAAAGAATATGCACAAGTTGAAGGAATTGATTTTGAAGAAACATTTGCTCCCATTGCTAGAATAGAAGCTATCATATTTTTTCTCGCTTATTCATGCTCGAGAAAAATCAAGGTCTACCAAATGGATGTTAAGTCAGCCTTTTTAAATGGTGAATTGGAAGAAGAATTTTACATTGAACAACCCGAACGTTTTCTGCTCTCTGAAAAGGAAGATTATGTCTGCAGATTAAAGAAGGCACAATATGGTCTCAGTCAAACTCCTAGATCTTGGTATGCTCGTCTTGATGGATATCTACATCAACAAGGGTTCAAGAAAGGAAGCGCTGACAACAATCTCTATGTGAAAGTGGTTCAAGATAACCTAAAAATTATCGAGGTATATGTAGACGATATAATTTTTGGAAGCAATGATGACAGATTAAGTAAAAAATTTGCCACAAAGATGCAAAGTGAGTTTGAAATGTCTCTACTTGGCGGGCTGACATAATTTTTAGTGCTTCATATACCTTAGCAGGATAAATGAATATTTATATATCAAACCAAGTATATCAAGGAAATACTCAAGAAATTCAAGATGTAAGATTGCAAGCATGTCCTTAACCCAATGGTAACAGTTTGAAAATTAAGTTTAGATGATTCGTCAAAGGATGTGGACCAGAGGTTGTATAGATCTATGATTGGCAGCCTTCTATATGTGACAACTTCTCGGCCAGACGTAATACAAGCAATTGGACAAGTAGCAATATAGATAAATGTATTTTCGGATTAATCATAACATTAGGATTTGGTCGATGTTTCGAACCAACTAATGTGGTTCATCCTCAGGACAAGGTGAAAAATCCAATCGATCTTATTGAATAAATAGTGTGGATGCATCATTTCCCGGTATTAGTCAAAGAAAACTATCGGTTTTAAAAACTAGACGTTTTAAAAATATAGGCATTAATTAGTTAATTAGTTAATCAGAAGTTACATTAAATATTTTATTGATTAAAAATTAAATAATATATATTATGAAAAAAATAAAAAATATCTTATGTAATTTTTATATATAAATTGTTATGTTAGAGAATTAAATTATTGATATGAAACACAGGTGATTCTAATAAAATAAATTAAAATAAATAGATAAATAAATAAATAAATAAATAAATAAACAACAATCACCTAGAGAGAGTTGGAGTCCATCTCTTACTCAACTTCCTTCCATCATCCCTATTGATATTTTTAGCATGTCGCTCAATCTCAATGGCTTCATGACTTAAGTCGGATCCCTCTATTTTTCCTCTCACTAGAAAGCTTATTGAGAGAAATCCTCTCACCCCCAGGATTTATGACCTCTCGAAAATCCATAAATCATGGGCCCCTTTGAGACCTATTGTTAACATAGTAGGTGGTTCCTCTTATCAGCTTGCTAAATTATTAGCCCAAAAGCTTAAACATCTTGTGGGTCTCACTGAATCCTATGTTAAGGACTCGAATTCCTTCATCAAATATTGGAAGGACATCAGGTTGGAGCCCGAGGAATTATTAGTCAAAATTGACGTTGTCTCTTTATTTAGAAAAATCCCCATAAAGGGAGCCATTGATGTCGTTAAGTGGATCTCTGACCGGGACACTTCTAAGTTATTTGGCCTCTACCTCACCTCAAAATTTTTCAGTTTTCAAGGTGAGTTCTATGAGTAGACTTGTGGTGTTTCTATGGGATCCCCTCTCTCACCTATAGTCACTAACATTTTTATGGAAAATTTTGAGTCAAAGGCCTTGACCTCAACTCAATTTCGTCCTAGGAAGTGGAAAATATTCATGGATGACACTTGTGTCATTTGGCCCCATGGTCGGGAGAAGTTAGATCTGTTTCTTGTACACCTAAATTCCTTGTCATATTCCATAAAATTCACCATGGAGGTTGAGGTTGATGGTTCCCTTCCTTTCTTGGATATCCTTCTCTCTAGAATGGATGATGGTTCCATTTCCCACCAAGTTTTTCGCAAGAAAACTCACACATAACAATATCTTCATTTCGGCTTTTCATCATTTTACTGCTCATAAATTTGGTGTTCTTTGCACTCTTGCTACCCGTGCTCTTAGAATCTTTGACGACAACCACTTGGAGTCGGAGAAATCCCATCTTCTTAAGGTTTTTAAAAATAATGGGTATAGTACATCTCAGGGCCACAAGGCCTTTTAAAAGGCCTATAAAGGATTAAAAGGCAAATATACTCGAGTGGATCCTGTTTCCAAGGTTCATCTCCCATTTATCCAAGGGACCACAGACAATATTTCCCATGTCCTCAAAAAGAATAATGTCTCCGCTTCATTCAAACCCCTATGTACTATTAGAAATTATCTTGGATCTGTCAAGGACCCTATCGACTCAAAAGAGATGAAGGGTGTTTACATGATTCCTTGTTCATGTGGCACACCCTATATTGGTGAAACATGGAGATCCATTAGACAAAGAATCCAAGAGCATGCTGCTAAAAATCTCAATAGGGATGATGGATGGAAGTTGAGTAAGAGTTGGAATCCAACTCTCTCTAGGTGATTATTATTTACTTATTATTATTATTATTATTATTTTTTAGAATCACCTGTGTTTCATATCAATAATTTAATTCTCTAACGTAAAAATTTATATATAAAAATTACAAAAGACCTTTTTTCTTTTTATCATAATATCTATTTTAAAATTTTTAATCAATAAAATATTTAATGAAACTTCCTATTAACTAATTAATGGCTATATTTTTAAAATGACTAGTTTTTAATGACTAGTTTTCTTCGACTAATACCAGCAATGATGCATCCACACTATTTATTCAATAAGATCAAATGGATTTTTCACCTTGTCCTGAGGATGAACCACATTAGTTGGTTCCAGACGTCGACCAAATCCTAATGTGTTATGAAACCAACTCCAAAAATAGAAGAAAACAGAGATCAACGCCTTAGAAATCAGCCATTTTGAGGGGGCAACCTCCTTTACATTACATAAATGAACAATTCTTGGATGATACAAATGATAAAACCTCCTTTCTATATATAGGATTCCATGGGTAAAAATATAATCCTAGCCGACCTAAAAATAATAATGTAAGGGCACAATAATAACAATATGGGGGTTACAGGGGTACAACAATAACAATAAGGGGGCTATACTAACAACAATAAGGGAATACACTAGTAATATAGGGACCTAACATGCCCCTCTCCTTCAAAAAAGTTTTGTCCTCAACGCTTGAGTAGCTATGGATGCTTATGTATAAAATTCTCATCCTTCCATGTAGAATATTCAATGGGTAAGTTCTACCACTTGATTAGATACTCTGAAATTGATCGATTTCGTAGCTGTCGAGTTATTATTTTCGTGAATGCTTCAGGTTCCAATATGATTTTTCCTTCCTCATCAAGTTCTGGAAATATTTTTTGAATTGGAAGTTTGTCACCTATAACCTTCTTTAAGCATGAAACATGGAAAACTGGATGCACTCGAGAAGAAGTAGGAAGCTCCAATTTGGATGCCATAGTACTAATCTTTTGCAACACCTTGTAAGGACCATAGTAATTTGGCGATAATTTATTATCCTTATTAGCTTGCTTGAGGGACACTTGTTTGCATGGTTGTAGCCGTAAAAATACCCAGTCTCCTACATCAAAAATTATCTTGCTGTGTTGTTGATCTGCTTGTTGTTTCATTCGATTTTGTGCCAAATTTAGGTTACCCTTTAAGAGTTGGAGAACTTATTGTTATGCTCGGTGCGATCTTCCACTGCTTGAACCTTAGAATTTTCTCTTCAATATGATGTGATGGACAATGGATGATATCCATAAAGTGCCATAGATGGGGTCATTTTTGCTACAGTATGGAGGAAGTGTTATACCACCATTCAGCCAGAGGTAACCACTTGACCCATTGTGTTTGTTTATAAGATACAAAACAATGAAGATATCCTTCCAAACATTTTTTCACTATCTCAATTTTCCCATCGGATTGAGGATGATAAGATGATCTATGAGCTAGTTGAGTACCCAAACAAGAAAATAATTCCGTCCAAAAATTTCCAGTAAAAATGGGATCTATCTTGATTACAATAATCTTTGGGTTTCCATGTAGCTTTTGAATTGTTTCCATAAATGCAGTAGTAATTGTACTTGCTTTAAATGGATGAGATAATGCTCAAAAGTGTGCATACATGGTAAGTCTATCAACTACCACCATGATGACACTCTTTCCTTCGGACTTAGATAAAAATGTGATAAAATACATTGAAATCTTCTCCCAATGTTGACTTGGAATGGATGAAGGTTGTAGAAGACCCGGGGTCTTAATTGTCTCAACTTTATTTTGCTGGAAAACCAAACATTCCGCCACAAAATTTTGAATATCAAATTTAAGTCCATCCCAAAAAAATTCTTTCTTCACCCTATGGTAATTTTTTAAAAGTCCCGAGTGTCCTCTTCAGGGATAAGTGTGCAATTCCAAAAGAATATTTTGTTTTAGTTGAGAATTCTTACAAAGATATAGACAATCTTTGTACCATAAGGAATAATTTTTCCAACTAAATGTATCAGACATAGTAGGATGTTGCTGCAAATTTTGAATGAGTGTCCACACTTCTTCGTCCTTTTTCCATTCACCCCTTACTTCGGTTATCCAATCTGGTTGGATAATAGAAATGACACAAATAAATGGTTCCACCTCTTCATCCTTTCTTGAGAGTGCATCTGCAACAACATTTAGCTTCCATTTTTTGTAGATTATTTCAAATTTATAACCCAAAATCTACATGACCCATTTTTTCTGCTCTTTTGAAGATATTCTTTGTTCCAAAAAGTATTTAAGAATATCATGATCAGTTTTTACCTTGAAGTGTCTTCCCATTAGGTAAGGTAGCCATTTCTTTAGTGCATACAATATTTCCAACATTTCCTTCTCATAAATAGATTTCTGTAAATACTTTCCTTTGATTGAATGACTTTCAAAAGCAATGGGTATTCCTTCTTGCATTAAAACAACACCAATTCCATTTCACGAGGCATCGCGTTCCACAATAATTTTTTTTGTGAAGTCTAGCGCAACTAAGACAGGTGCTAGGCACATTGCCTCTTTAAGATGTTAAAAGGCCTTAGTTTCTTAAGGATTCCATGAAAATCCATATTTCTTCAATAATGTTGTTAGAGGTGCTGCTATTCTCCCATACTTATTAACAAACTTGCGATAACACCCAGTTAACCCGAGAAATCCTCGCAACTACTTTATGGTTGAGGGGACTTTCAATTCCTTAATGGATTTAATTTTTTTAGGGTCTACCTTAACACCCTCGTGAGATACAATATGACCCAGATATTCCACCTCTTGTACTCCAAAGAAAAAATTGGAGGTTTTTTCATATAATTGTTTCTCCTCCAATAGTTTGAGCACCCTATCAACATGTTGAACTATATCCTTCCAAGACCTGTTGTAGATTAGTATATCATCAAAAAATACTGACACAAATTTTCTAAGGAAGGGTTTGAAAATGGAATTCATCAACCCTTGAAATGTAGAAGGTGCATTGGTAAGGCCAAAAGGCATGACCAAAAATTCATAATGACCTTCATGAGTTCGAAATGCTATTTTTGGAATATCTTTAGTCTTCATTCTAATTTGATGATATTTCGAATGAAGATCCAACTTAGTAAAATAAATTTCTCGATGTAATTCATACAATAATTCATAAATCACAAGAATGGGAAATTTATCTTTAATAGTGAGCTTATTGAGCTCCCTATAATCCAGACACATGCACCATGATCCATCCTTCTTGTGCACTAATACTACTGGAGCAGAGAAAGAAATTTGGCTTGGTTGACTTATACCAGCCTCTAACATTTATGCAATCATCCGTTCAATTTCGATCTTTTGGACATAAGGATATCTGTAAGGTCCGATGTTTGGAGAAACACTTGCTAGAATAAAATGAATAGCATGATCATGATCAAGAATAGGTGGGATTCCTTTGGGAGTTTCAAACACCTTGGAATGATTGTCCAATAATTTTTGGAGATATGGAGAAATAGATGATTTTTATGTTGGAACTTCTAGTGAGAATAATTGTGCAATTACGCCTAGTTGTTATTTTTTCAGAATATTTGTCATGAAATTATAGCTTATTATCTTTTTCAAGCTTCCCCACGATACCGCGTAATTCAACTTCCTTTCCTTCAAAAAAACTTTCAAGAAAAGTTCTTTAAAATTAAAAGCTACCATCCCCAAAGATCGTAACCATTGTACTCCTATTACAACATAAACACCTCCCATTGGAATGGAAAGCATTGGACTATTTAATACATATTCCCCCATGGTTAGCTTTATATTATGGAATTTTCCAAAGTAATTTATAGTTCCTCCATTTGCAACCATCACTTGAAATTCTGGGCCTGGGTATAGGAAGCAATTCAATTCCTTGGCTACCTTACAATGAACTAAATTATGGGTACTACCCGAGTCAATAAACACTATTACCTTTTCTTCCTGATATGTCCTTCTATCTTGAGAGTTTGAGGAGTGGTAATTCCTGCCAATTCATTGCAGGATATGGTCGGACTCATTTCTTCTTTCTCTAGGGTTGGTTCCTAGTGTATATCCTCTTCTTTTGAAGTTTCTTATTCATTTTATTGCTCCTCTTCACAATCTATGTAAAATTATTTCTTCTCAGTACACTTATGACATTTAGTGCATTTGCTATCACAACTGTAGAAAAGCCCTTTTTTCTCTTTTTATTCCAATTTTTGTGGTGTCAGCCTTGTAGGTTGTTGAATTCTAGGAGTAGCAACACTTTATTCTTTATAGATGTGAGTGGTAGGATTCCTTGTCGCCATAATTTTACATTCAATTTTTCTTTACAACCTGAATGCCTTGTCTAGTGAATCAGGTTCCCAAAGGAGAACCTCATGTTGGATGTTATCCTTTAACATTCCTATGAAGACATCAATCCTGTGTTCCTCTGGAAAATCATCTACCCTTATTTTCAATTTTTGAAAGTCCTCAATGTGCTCCACCATTGAACCCTTTTGTTTGAGATTTATCAATTGGATAAAGAAAGTGTTGCTATTTGTATCCTCATAATGTGATATCATTTCCTCCATAAAAATCGACAAAGTGATAATTTTTTTTATGATAGAAAAGCCATCTATACCATACAAATGTATTTTTTTCTAAATGTAAAGTTGAAATGCATACCTTTTGTGTTTTCTGCACATTATGGAGATCAAAATATTGCTCCATCTGTAGTATCCATGTTACAGGATCCTTGCCATCAAACTTCCTCATATCCATATTTTTAATAGGGTGGGTCTTCCATCCAACATTAGAGTTTATGAAATCATGATTAACATTTATTTTGTTCTCATCATGAGTTTCCTCTACTATATTTTATCCACTAGGAATAATTTCTTGTATCAACTTTGTCAAACCTTTCTTCAAATCTTCCATGTCTGCTTTTAGATCATTCTTCATGTCTTCCATGTTGTATTTTATTTTTTCGTTGATGTCATCCATCTTAGCTTCCATGCCATTCATCTTATCTTCCATGCCTCTCTTCGAACCATCCATCTTAGCTTCCACACCTTTCTTCAAAACATCCACTTCATTTTTTGATGTTCTTTGCGAGAGCAAAATTTGGTGCACTTGCTCTTGTAATTTTGATATATCACGTTGCACTTCTTCCTCTTCATGAGTCATAGTAGATTATTCTGAGGGCTTAATGGGTGTTGAATTATTTTTAGGGGGCATTTTAGAACCCAATACTGATATCTATGCTTCAATATGGCCTTGGAATCACTTCAAATTGATTTTTCAAACAAGACTTATGCAATTTGAAAAAAAATACACACCTTTTTCGTGCTTTTGAGGAGCTCGATATTGAAACTGAAATATCTCTGTGATTTTGGATCATCAATATATAAAATTTGGTCCTGTATTCTCCCTCTGAATATTATTTCGAATGACATAGGGCTGACCTGATTTGGATGCTTCAAGGAAAATTTATGTCCGATCTCCCACAATGACCTAATTATGGACTGGTTAAGTAGAGTGAACTTGTACGACGTGCCACGTGTCACTGTTTCCTCCTTCGGATCTGAAATTGATACACAGGAAACTAAATTCTGTGTACTTTCGGCCACTATTTACAAAATTCTAATCCTATGCTTAGAGAGAGAGTTATGATGATTTCCCCAAGCTCACATTTTTTAGATGAAATTCGAGAGCCTGCAAAAACCATAACTTCCACAGATAATATCTTTGAAAATATTGTGAACCAAGATCTGAAATTTTTACATGAAGTTCCTCAGGATTTCAACTTCTCGTGGTAAAAATTTCAGCTTTTGAACCTTCATAGAATAAATTTATAACGAAAATGCCATGATGAACTATTTGGAGCAGCGAAACCCTAGAATCCAAATCTCTGATACCAAATGTTATGAAACCAACTCCAAAAATAGAAGAAAAGAGAGATCAACGCCTTAGAAATCAACCACTTCAAGGGGGAAACCTCCTTTAAATTACATAAATTAAAAATTCTTGGATGATACAAATGAAAAACCTCCTTTCTATATATAGGAGTGCATGGGGTCACAATATAATCCTAGCCGACCTAATAATAATAATGTAAGGGCACAATAATAACAATATGGGGTTTACAGGGGTACAAAAATAACAATAAGGGGTCTATAATAACAAAAATAAGGGACTACACTAGTAATATAGGGACCTAACATAATGATGTGATTAATCCAAAAAGACATTTATCTATCTTATGGATCACAAAAGTCTCAGATCTAACAAGTAGAAAGATTCCAAGCAACACCGAAAGAATATCATATTTTTTCCATCAAAAGAATTCTCCAATATCTTAAGGGCACAACAAAATATGGTTTATGGTATCCCATAGGAAATAATCTAGTTATCCAAGCTTATACAGATGTAGATTGGGCAGGAAGTGTTGATGATCGAAAGAGTACCAGTGGAGAAACATTCTATCTAGGTGGTTGCCTTGTTTCATGGTTAAGTAAAAAGCAATCTTCAATCTCGTTATCCACATCAGAAGTATAATATATAATGGCAGAAGCTTGTTGTACTCAAGTTATCTGGATGAAGCAAACTTTGCAACATCTTCAAGTCAAGTTTGATGATCCCATTCCCATCTTTTGCGATAACACCAGTGCCATCAATATCTTTAAGAATCATGTGATGCATTCCAAAACAAAACACAGTCCAATCAAATATCATTTCGTTAGAGAGCATGTCACCAAAAATAATATCAAGCTTAAATATGTTGGCACAAAGGAACAAATTTCTGACATATTTACCAAACCTTTACGTCATGAATCAATTGATTATCTTCTCCTAAATCTTGGGATTATCCCAAATTGTCATTAGAATCTTTCTCTTATCTAACCAAGTAAATAAAAAGGGGGAGTTGAGGTGTGTATAGGTCTGCAAGATGACGTTTTTCAAGGTGAGTTACCCTTTTCCATTAATGAAATGGGGGAGATAATGCTGTAGGAAGAGGTGTCATGATCGAAGGGGGAGTACTTGTGTTGCCGTCAATGCCAAAGGGGGAGATTGTTGATTAGTGGTTGTCATTGATGTCAACCCAAGTAGCACTTGGGGCTACCCCAATTTTTTATGGGAAATTTTACTTGAAAACTTACTCTATTCTGAGTTAAGGATATTCTTGATTGTTTCTACCGGTCGAGATTTTTCTGTTGATATATGGCACACCACGTAATTCTTCACGGTTTGAGAGATATTCGTGTTTGAAGTTAGTAACCCCAATTAATGGGCTAAAACCCCATGGGGTTGTGGCATGACACTAATCATTGGTTGTGGTCATTGAATATTCAATAATTAATAATTTTTAAACTCCTAAAATCCCTCCAGCCTTCACTTGTTGAAGACCCTCTCAACCTAAGAATTTATATAAATTGTGACCCTCATATCCTCCGGATGCAAGGATTTCGCTACTTAAAACATGACATCGTGGCATTATCGCTATAATTTTATTTATTTTTTATTTTTTTATTTTTTTATTTTTTTATTATTTATTTTTTTATTTTTTTATTTTTTTTTCTGCGAAGCTTTCGATGCAAAAAGAAAAAAAGAAAAAAACCCATTTTATCTGAAATCTTGATGAAGCGTGTTGTTGGGTAAAAAAGGTGACAATTTTAAGGGTAACCTTAAAGCTTTACATTAATTATCAACCTAGGGCAAGTCTTGTTATTTCAAGAGTGTAAGAAAAATATATACAAGTGACATCAGAGGTTAACTACTCTAGATTGTTGTAAAAAATATTGTCTAATTGTCGAATTTCAATCAGACCAACTTGAAAGTGTACTATGAAATACTTCAAACCAATCAAAGGAGAAAATTATGTTCTAAGCTTATGCTGAAATAACCACTCAAGACTGAAATAAGGAATAGATTGCAATTGAACATCACGCTTTAATGAATTGAACAACTACCTTAATAAATTGAACAACAATACTAATGAATTGAACAACAATCAATTATTCTAGATTTTGTAATGGAATTCTATATTAATCAACTAATAGCATCATTCATAATTAAACATCGAACCAAACATTCACATTTATGATGGAAATATTCAAGAAATAACTATATGCAGAATTGAAGAACAACCACACTGAAACTAGTTTAACGAATGTAAAAGCGTCAACTCCTGATAAAAGAACATGAATGATAAATCTAATCTAGTGAAAAGGAAGTTATAACATCTCACGCTTGCGATTAACCAATTAAATAATAATGCTATGAAACGCAACGGATAAATGAAAATGCAAGTTCCGTGAGTAAACGTATGGCACAAAATAGCAGGAGAACCCCCAGGGCTGGGCCTGAAGCCTCTAGAAGCCTTCTGCTAAGGAATACTCAGAAGTTTTTTATACTAAAAACACCAATTTCTTCATTAATCAATAGAGCAATACATTAGCATGAACTTGACAAGTCTGTCCAAATACGTTTATTACAGGAAAATTATAATACATGAACTGTCCTTCCGTCCCTTTCACCTAGCCTTTTATAGCTTAAAGGCGAAATCAAACAGAGTAATAGATCCTCCCCATCATGAGATCCTTCCGCTTCGTGGCTATCAATTGAATACTCCAAGAGTAGGCGTGCCTCTACATCTTTTTCTGATTCATAGTAGCTGATAAGATTCCATTCGCTTTCCTTGTCTACTGTCATTTGGTCATCCTAGTCAGTAGTTTGGCTGTTTCGATTCCCTATAAATAAAGAAAACAACAGACCAATTTTTATTCTATTAAACATACCTTTTATCAATAATTCATTCTACCTTAATTTTGCATTATTTTCCTTTACTTTATTGCTAAGATGAAGGAAAAATATATAAAAGTAACTGAAAAACCGTGGTAAAGATAGGGGTAAAATGTACCTTTTCCTAGGCCCAACATACTCCCCTTCTTACCTTTTTGCAGGTCCTCGTGCAAACAAATGGTTGAGGTGTAGCTGGGTTAAAGAATATGCAGGATATACTTCTTCCTTGTAAGGTATAAAACCATGTTTCTGTTTTATCTTTGCAAATGTTGAGTTTGTGTGGCCCTCTGGTAACTCATAATCATGATGATAGTATTTAGGAGGGTACCATATGATGGGGCATCTATATCTGCACCATATTAATGTAGGACCCATGTTCAAAATTAGGTTGTTGTACATAATGAAACGAGAAGCAGCAGCTTTAAAGTTCCTATACCCAAATGGTTCTTTGTTCTTAACATTATTTGTAGAGGCTAGCCATCTCTGTTTGGCTGTTGATAATGCTTCTTAATAAATGTCATGTAAGTATGCCCACCCATTCTGCACAATATCCTTGTGAATAGGTCCCAATTTGGCTATCACTCCTTTCCGCTGCATAAAATTCTTATGTTGAGTAAACAAGTATAGGGGTTTGGTAGGTTCCCCTCTAACCCATAGATCTAGGCCATGTTCTATTTTATGAAAGGTATTGTAGGCCTTAGCCCATCTAGTTTTTTTTTGGAAAAGGTTATAAAAGCTTGGAACTGAACGTCCCCTATGAAGGGACTGGGGTTATTGTCTCTATTCTCTTCTAGAAAGAAATTGTGAAAATACAATTCGCACAAAAGGTGCTGGGTTTGCTCATCCTGATCGTTACAACATTGGACAAACTCTTCAGCGGTTTTGAAGGTAGTGGGTTTTCCTTCTTTGACAACCTTGATTTTTAGCAACATATATCTTTCCACTAAGAATAAAGCATAATTAGTGGCTGGTTCCCTGCAAGTCAATACATCTGAATAAAGAGAACAAACAACACTGATTTGTTTCTTAGCTTGTTCCAATTGATCCTATGCCTTCTTCACTTTTTCCCTTTCTTCCTTAAGTTGGTCAAAGGTTTGGTCTTCAGTTATAGAAAGGTCTTTGAATCACTTTAGTAGTGCTTGATGTTCCTGTAACGGTGCTACTTCCTTCTTATACTAGGCCAATTCATGCTGAACTTGGATTAATTCGTTGTGAAGATTTTGATTGGCAGCTTTTTCTATCAGGGGAGTGTAGGCAGGTGTTACCTTTGTTTGAGTCCCCTTGTCTCCTATAAGTATCAAATCAGTCTGCATAGAGACTTCAACAACGTGTATCAAATCCATTTTTATAGAGGCTTCAACATTATCTATTAAATCCGTATATACAAGAACTTCAACAATATCTATTAAACCAATCTGTACAGAGGCTTCAATATTGTCTATTAAATCAGTCTGTACATGAACTTCAGCAGTATCTATTAAATCAGTCTGTACAGAAATTTCAGCAGTATCTACCATTCGAGTAACAAAATATATTTGGGTTCCCATGGTAGCTAATTATTTCTTAGGCTTCCAAGCCTAGTCTGCTTCTTCCAACCGTTTCCTTATCTGTCTTACCATTTTTCTCAATTTCCTGCATTTTCCTGTTCATTTTCCTTAACTTAATCTCAGCTAATTTTTCTTTTAGCAGGGTTTTGGCAGGAGAAGGAGTAGCAGTGGCTTCGGTTTTAGGAACGGTTGTGCCAGTTCTAAGGTTATTAGAAATGATGTTTTATTTAGGCGTCCAAGAGTTTCTTTCAGCATTAATGTCCTGACTGGGTGGAATAATATTTTTGCAGGCGTCAGGGTAACTATCTCAATACTTGTGTCCCTTTCTAATGGAACAATATCCCTTGACTGGTTTCCAAATTCATATATTCTCTCTGTCTGGTCTTCCCTACTCACCCATTCATTATCAAAGGGAGATAAAACCCTCAAAGCTTGCAATTCATCATGGGGAGGTAGGATTTTAGTATGGCCAGAGCTCCTAGTAGAGGCAGACTGGTTCAAAAGGTTCCTCTGTTCCTCGAATTGTTCAGATGGGCTTCCAATTTCGCGAGATGTTCCCATTTTCTCTAGTACTTGAGCCATTTCTTCCTCATAGTCTTGTAAGGACATATTTTGAGGGCTCAAAGGTGGTGTATGGGATGGTCCCGCATCATCCAGAAATAAAAAGGTGTTTTGTCGTAGTTGTAACCTTTCAGAAAATCTTCGTTTTCTTGGTTCTATGGTCGAAACATGGGTTCTCTTCCCTCTTGCTCTCTTGGGTATGGATATTCTAGGGAGTTCAATCTCTGCTTTGTCAGGTTTTTCTTCAGGGGCATGCAGGGTAGAATTAAAAAATCTATCCCATGTTATCTGATGTTTGTTTAACTCATGAATGATGATCAATTTAATTAAGCCATGGTGATTGAAAACTGCTTGGGGTTTTTTTATCTCTTCTAATTTGAACAACAGTATTATGCAATATATAATTTAGGAAAAAGGGAAAATTAACTAATTTTTTTTCGCTCGAGAACAACTAATAGTTTAAGTTGATGGGAATTTACCACATCCTGGCATCCATCGCATGTGATATATATTTGAATGAAGACTACCAATTCTTGCCACGGCTGTTGCAAGGACGCATGATTAATACCTTTCCTTTTTCATTCTAGTGGCTCACCTGGGTCCTGGTACACTGAAATTGCTTCTTGTAGAAGGACATGTTTTTCAGTCCATCTTTCTCCTTCTATTGGAAGTCCGGAGACCTCAATGATGATTTCTTCGGAGACTGGTATGATTCTTCCTTTGACTATGGTATTCCCTTCCCGCAGGTTTTGCAATAATTCAACTATTGTCTCTGTATTAAAGCCTTGTAATATGTGTAGATATGGAATCCAACCAACTTGCTGGAGAACGGTGTGAGCTGATTCTAAGGTTTGAAAAATTATGGGTTCATTGCGGAGAGAATTTCCACCCATGGCTATTGTGTTATCAGAACTGATTTCTTATTCTGTAGGTGTTTCTTTCGGCTCTGTTGGTTAACACATCATAAACACTTTATGCAGTTTTTTTAAAATATATTATTAAAAATGTAACTTTATGACATAAATGCAATGATTATTTAGTCCAATCAGCATATACGAAGGGATTTTCATGGTTAATTCACATGCTTATCATTATGAATATTTTTACCCCCTCCAATGAGAGAAGTCCATCCACGGCCTTAAAGCTCAAGAAAAGTGGAAAGGTGGTAACAATCATGAATGCACACGAAGTGAAGGTTAGAAGTTGGTAATCATGGAAACTGTACATCAGGTGGAAATGACCGAAGAATGGGAGAAAAGTGGAGTATCAATTCTTATGAAAGGATGTTCTATTTTGACGGCATAGTATGATGGAAGCATGACAGGTGACAGATTATGATTGATGTTGTCATCCCTTAATTCAGCATGAAAATATAATTCACTCATAGTTAATTATGCGGGTAGGTAGTGATAACACTTATTCAAGCAGTGAATTTATTTTAGGAATGGATCAATAGGAAATAGGGCATATAAAAGTAATTGGCTATTGTTATAAAAATACTTCGATACCACAAGCAGAGCCACTTCTGCCAGCAGACATTCATAGCCTTGATAGGGTTTATATTTTAACCTGGAAATGAGTCAGAATCCTTTATTTAAAAGTAGAATTTTTGCTTGTTTTATGGAGATACCACTATGCTAGTGTGGTGGCCAGATAGTCATAGTGCCATTCACGGGGATTGTAATAGAGTGATCAGGCCGGCTTGTGATGAGACCTCCTGTCCTTCAGGAAGTTTTAGCTGTCGAGAATGTCACTACCCTAGTGTGTTGGCCATTATGGGAATGTCACCTGTTAAACCCTTATGATCATGGTAGGTTGGCTCGTGATGAGACCCCCTATTCTCTCTTAAAAATTTGCACATAGACACAATATTTTCCTTTTTATTTATAAATGGAGGGAGGCTCATTAACTCTTTAAGAGTTAGGGATGGTGTAAGAAGTAAAAATAATGCCAATTCAATTAATACTCTTATTCTTATATCCTCATGCCAAGGAGAATTACTTCTTGAGAGTGTATAAAGATATACCAGCATAAGACTACGAAAATGAATTGTGTGATAATATGTTTGAACAGGAGATATCCAACCCTTCATTATACAGATAAAACATGTCAGCTTCCGAAGTAGAGATTTCCATCAAAATTTCAAAAGATCATAATATAAATAATATCACTGCTTTTCTCCTCTTCAGGTGCCAATTCCTTTTCATAAAATGTTTTTTATGGCGAGGATGTGTAAAGGAAGAGTGGATATTTGAAAAGAAATCATCAAAAGACAAAAAAATTGCGAAAAAAAAGAGAGAAAAAGAAAAAAAAACATGCTAGAAAATAAATCAATCGTTCAATTTGATTGAACAACAACTGTTCAACTCGATTGAACAACAACTATTCAATGGATTGAACAACACAAGTAAAATCATGCAACAAAAAAATAGCCGTTCATTTGAATTAAACGACAACTGTTCAATTCGATTGAACAATAACTGTTCAACTCGATTGAACAACAACTGTTCAAAGATTTGAACAACAAAAATAAACACACTAAAAAAAAACACAGCTGTTCATTCGAATTGAACAACAACTGTTCAATTCGATTGAATAGCAACTGTTCAATTTGATTGAACGACAACTGTTCAAAGGTTTGAGCAGCAGAAATAAACACACTAAAGACACAACCATTCATTCGAATTGAACAACAACTGTTCAATTTGATTGAACATCAATTGTTCAAAGTTTTGAACAACAGAAATAAACACACTAAAAAAACACAGCTGTTCCTTCGAATTGAACAACAGTTGTTCAATTTGATTGAACAAAAAATGTTCAATTCGATTGAACAACAATTGTTCAATATATTGAACAGCAAAATTAAAATCACGCAACAAAAAAAAACAGCCGTTCATTTGAATTGAACGATAACTGTTCAATTCGATTGAACAAAAATTGTTCAAAGGTTTGAAAAACAGAAATAAACACACTAAAAACACACCCATTCATTCGAATTGAACATCAGCTGTTTAATTCGATTGAACAACAGTTTTTGAATGGATTGAACAACAAAACACACAAACAAAAGAAAAAAAGAAAAAGAATGCAGCTATGAGCATCAAAATAATGAAAAAAAGAGAGATGGAATTCTTATGTACAACAATGAGAAGAACTATAAATTGCAGGAAACATATATACAATATTTACAAGAGGAAATAACAAATTTTTATGAACTTAAAGCTGTCGGGCCATCATCCCCTGGAACTAAAATTTGGATGGTGGGGTTGTCACGCACCTGCTGGAAGAAATATTCTTTCGTAAGTGGTTTATGATAGAGGCACACTCGGTTTCCATTGACTCGAAAGGCGGAGCTAGATCCATCTATGGTGGTCAAGGTAATGGTACCGTTGTTGTGCACTTCTTGAATTTCGTATGGCCCGAGCCACCTTGTTTGTAACTTACCTGGGAAGTCTTGGAATCTGGAGTCGTAGAGGAGTGCCCAATCTCCTTTATGGAATGTCTTCTTTTTGATGAGGTTGTCATGCCACTTAGCTCATTGTTGTTGAATAATTGCAGTGCGCTGTCGAGCAAGTAGCCATGCTTCATCCAATTCATTTATTTGTTGGAGTCTTCTAACTTGGGCCTCTGTCAAATCCAACCCCACTTCCTGGGCTGTTCTCAAAGTCTTTAGTTAAAATTCAATAGGAAAATTTGGTTCCCTTCCAAATACCAGATGGTACAGAGAATATCCGGTGGTGTTTCGCCACGTTGTGCGATAAGCCCACAAGGCCTCTGGCAGTCTAGTAGCCCAATCCCGACGATGTGTTGAGACTATTTTAGTGAGAATTGCCTCAAGGAATTTATTGGTGCTTTCGACCTGCCCGTTCACTTGCAGGTGGTAGGGAGAGGTGACTCTATGGGTGACACAGTGGTTTTTTAGAGTGGCCGTAATTTTATTTCCCACAAACTGTGCCCCTCCATCAATTATCACTTCCTGAGGTAAGCCATACCACAAAAATAGATCAAAAAGAAAATTGATCACAGATTCTTCTGTAGCTCTCGATAAAGCCATTGTTTTTACCCACTTTTTCACATAATCTATGGTAACCAGTATGTAGGTCTTCTAATTCGATGGCAGGTTGAATGTTCCAACAAAGTCCAATGCCCACCGTTCGAAAGTTTTTACTACCAATTGTGGTTGCAATGGCATCTCGTCAATTTGGCCAGGGCGGCCCATTCTTTGGAAACTAATGTAGGATTGGACATATTTCTTGGCATATTTAAAAATTGTATGCCAATAGTAGCCCATTTGTAATACTTTGTGCCCCATCCTGCGATCTGAAAAATGGATGCCACATGGTTCTTCATGATAGGCCCTTAGGATGTCATAGATCTCGTCTTCTCGGATGCATATGCATATATGCATATCAACTCTTGTATGGAAAAGATATCCACCGATCTAGGAGAATCTAGCACTACGCTGAAAAATAAGCTTCTGTTCCTTTGATGTCAAGTGTCTTGGAAGCTTTCCTATTGCTAGATAATTCGCTTCATCTGCGTACCATGGCATTTTTACTGTTACAACGAACAAATTCTCATCAAGGAACTGATCATCTACCGCTAGGGGGTCATCTGACTTTGGAACTCTAGACAGAAAATATGCAACTACGTTCTCTTTTCCTAGATGGTCCTTGATATTTATATCAAACTCTTGTAAAAGCAACAACGAACGAGTCACTCTTCCATTTGTAATAGGTTTATTAGCTAAGTATCTAATGGCGGAGTGATCAATATACACGAATACTTGATAGCCAGTTATATAATGTCTACATTTATTAATAGCATAAATGACAACAAAGAACTCCTTTTCGGTCATTGTATAGTTTAATTCAGCAAGAGTGATATTCTTGCTGATATAGTAAATAACATAGGGCTTCTTGTCCACTTCTTGACCGAGAACCGGCCCTATCGCTGTGTCAGATGAATCTCAGAAAATGTAAAAATGCAGCTCCCAATTGGGGCTGCATAAGACTGGTGCAGTCGAGAACAATTTCTTCAAATCTGAAAAAGCAATGTCACATTTGTCAGACCAATGGCATTCAAAATTTCCAGTTAATGCATACAAGGGTGCAAAAATTTGTGAGAAATTATTTATAAACCTTTGGTAGTACCTTGCATATCCAAGGAAAATAAGTACCTCTGTCTAAGTACAAGGTGTGGCTAATAAAATAATTACCTCTACCTTTGCCGGATCTACCTGTATTCTAGCTGCAAATATGTAGTGTCCTAGGACCACTCCTTCAGTCATCATCATGTGACACTTTTCATTTCTCAAACACAATCTGGTAGCAACACATCGTTCCAATAATTTTTCTAGTGTTTGCAGTGCCTGCTCAAAGTTATCTCCATATGGAGTAAATTCATCCATGTAAACCTTGAGCCCTTCATTTATTAAATCAGAAAAAATGTTGAGTATGGCTCTTTGAAATGTTGCTGGGGCATTGCATAGTGCGAATGACAATACCCTATAGGCGAATGTACCCCAAGAATAGGTAAAGGTCGTTTTATCTTGGTCTTCAGGGGCTATCTGGATTTGATTGTAAACACTGAAACCATCAAGAAAAGAGAAGAAACGCTTTCCTGCCAATATATCAAGGATATGATCAATAAAAGGGAGGGGGAAGTGGTATTTCTGTGTTGCTTTATTCAGTTCTCTGTAATCCACACAGATTCACCACTTACCATTCTTTTTAGGAACGACTACTAGAGGAGAGACCCATTTGTTGTCTGAAATAGGATAAATGAAGTTTACATCTAGCAGATTTTGTAATTCTTCTTTTACAATGTCTTTCAGATGTGGGTTTAACCTCCGCTGAGGTTGTCGAATAGGTCAAGCATCCTTTTCAGTATAAATGTGATGTGTGCATAGTTGAGGATCTATACCCTTCATGTATGGGTAGTTCCAAGCAAAGGCTCCCTTATGTTTTTGTAAAATTTTAACGAGCTTTTTCTGTTGGTTACTATCCAGACTGCCGTTGATATTTAAAACTTTTCCTGGCTCAATTTTAGTTGGCATGTTGTTGCAAACATCGGTCATGGGTATGTGCAAATCATCAATGTGTGCTTCATTATAAAGAACTTATTTTAAAATTTGGCACTTTAAATTTTCTAAAGTAGATGGTTGGTTCATGAAGTTATTAATTACATCGTCTTCAGTTTGATCTTTGAATTCGAGTGCTTCAACTATTGTCAGCGGTGAATAGATGTTTTGTTCCCAGTATGTATGTGGCTGCTTGTGAATATTTACAGTGGGAAGAATTGGTTTGGCAAGGGGGTATATGGAAATATTCTTTATGGAATCTCCTCTAGCAATGGTCATGCTGCCTATTCGACAACCTATGTAAGCATCGACCGTTGCTAACCAAGGTCATCCCAATATCAGGGGATGTCCATCTAACCTACTTTTTGGGTTAATAACTAAAACGTCTGCCAAGTACTCCCATGAGTCCACAGAAACCAATATGTCCTATAATGTACCTTCTAGTTTGATAACAGATCTGTCAGCAAGTTCCAACAAGGTTGATGTGGGTTCAAAGGCTGTTATCGATAAATTATCGTCGGTTTCTGTAGTTAAGATGTTAATGGCCGCCCCCAAATCAACTAATGTGCTTGAAAATGAGTGGCCTGTTAACCACCTATAAAATTTGTCATATCAAATGGTGGCTAAAATTCTTTTTTTAGCCTTCAAGAAACAATTCATGTCCAAAATTGTGCGTTCTTGAAGTCTTGTGATGATATTTACCCTCTGAGATAATCTTCATTGTTGTTTCCCTCTTTATCCTAAAAAATCCTGTTGTTACCAAGAAGACTGCTTAAAATCCCATCTTTCCCTTCATTTTACCCCTCCTTCCACTCATAAATAAACTCCATTTTCATTCCTTTTTCCTCCATAAAAATCCTCCAAAATACCTTCATTTGGTTTCCAAATCAACCAAAATTTATTCCCCTTTACTTGGTTTTAAAATTTCATCTTTCCTCTACCGGAACCCTCAATTTTCCTCAAAAAATCTGTTTTTTAAGCCTAAAAACAATCTTTTTCCATTATAAAGGTTTTTAGCCCCCAAGGGCTTAACTCCTGTAACCCTCCGCCTCATAAGACCTTAAGCCCCGCAATCGGGCGATAAAGGGCTTAAAACTCTTTCTCGAACCTTAATTTCCTTTTTTATTTCATAAAACCCAACTTTCCTTTCATTTATTCTGTTCCCCGACGAAAAGGTTTAAATAAATTTGGGTCATTGATCTCTGTAGATCAACGGCCATCGACTAATTGCATCGCAAGTTTAAAATCGCATCACAAACGTTCATTTGACCCTTTTCTTGGTTCTTTTCCTTTTCTTCGATGCGATCCTGCGATCATTTCTCCACCGTTGATCTGATCTACTCCGCCCAGATCCAACGGTCCATATCGCCCCATTCTCCAAACGCGTCGTTCCGCCTTTTGCCTTCATGATTAAATCTCCATCGTCGATCTAGTTTTTAGATCGACGGCTCTCGCTCCATCGCAAAATCGACAATCGCAAAACCCTTATCCTGTTCCTTTGACCTCCGCCGATTGTGATGCCCCGATGAGATCTCAGCCGTTGAATACACAAGAACCAACGACTCAGATTAAATTGCGCTTTGCTCAAAAGCCCTTACCATCGCACCCGTCGATTAAATCTCCACCATTGATCTCTAAAACCGATCCGACGGTCAACGCTTAATCGTGCATCGCAAAATCAAAAGCCTTGGTATTTTGGCCCCTTCCCTTTTCTTCGATGTGATTAAATCCTAACCGTTTGTCTCTCTTAGATCTGATGGTCCGCACTTCATCGCATCGTGCTCATCCATTCTATAAGCCCTCCGATATAAACCCGCCGATTAAATCTTCACCGTTGATATCTCCTAGATCTAACAGTCCGCGCTCAATCACATCGACACATTTCATTGCCACTTTACCCTTTCACCTCTGCTGATGCGATCCTGCGACAAGATCTCTGCCGTTGATCTGCTCTTAATTCGATGGCCCGCATTCATCCTTTCTTTCACCCATTATAAAAAGGTGGGTCCTCTCTCCTTTGTATTTATCTGCCAATTTCCTTTGAAAACCTGACCTTTTCTATAAAATATTATTTCCCGACAAAAAGGTTTAAAAGGAATCCTGACCGTTGATCTTCAAAGATCTAAGGCCATCAAGCCTTATTCTTCCGCACATTCCATTTCCTTTCATTTCTTCCTATCTGCTTCATTTTTCAATCTTAACCGCTCATCAAAGTAATTGAACGATTGGATAGCCTATTTCACTGTCCACTGCACGCCAATTTTCGCTTACATCACTTGGGCCCCACATATACTTTACCCCGCAGCTCTTCATCCATCGCACTCAAACCCGCACCATTGGATCTGGATCCTCCAATCCAATGGCCTAGTATCCATATCGCGTAATTTTTGAACCCTTTCCACAATGCGCAAATTTTATGCTATATGAGTGGTTTTAGAAATCCATGTGTTGAACACAAACCTATATCACGTTCCAAAAGGAAAAAACCACATACCACCCAAACACAACACAAAAACCGCTGCGGGTTTTCCACTATACCACTTCCCTTCATTAACATTACTTTTTCATCTTTTAATCTTAGCCGTCGATCTCTAAGATCAGACGATCCTATTTTAATCTTGCCCCCATTCCCTTTTCACCCAACGCTCTCCCAAAAGACTCGATCGAGCAATCTCTTCCATTTATTATGCTAATCCAATGAATCTTATTCGCTCCCGCACCCAGCTCCTCCAAAGCAGTTTAAACCTATCCACGCAGGATTTTATTAACTTTTGTGTGTTTTTTTATAGGATATTAAGGTTTTTTTCACAGTTTTAAAATAAAACAAAAGCCAGGGATGACGATCCCCAGGCCATTATTCATGAAGAAAGCGGATCCACAAGATTCAAATGATGATTCCGCCTATGTTTCATGAGCGTTGGTGAAGTCAAAAAATCTCTGCGCGCCTGCAAGACAACCAAAACACAGTGAATATCAAACAAACAAAGAGTATCAGTGTCAAAGGATTAAATCAAAGCAGAAATGAAGATTAAATGATTTCAAATAGAGCTTAAAGGGATTAAAGGCACCAATTCGTGAATCAAAGGCCTAATCCACAGTTGTTAAAGGATAAAGACTGGAAATAAATATCAAGGCCTGATTAGGCCTAAGACACAGAGTAAAGCAAATCAAAAGTGTTTTAACAATAAACAAAGAGATATATCAGTCTGAAGGGCCTCCACCGCCACATCAGAGGCTAATTGAATCCTCTCCATCTACCAAAGTGCCACCTGCATCTCCCCATAAATCAGAAGAAGGCAGAGTTATTTCCTCAGTCAGTGATATTTTGTTCAAAGCAGCTAGAGTTATTGCTAACTCGCCTCAAGAATTTTTAAAGTCGAAAAAAACTACCAAGCAGCCAAAAAATTAATGAAAACCAATTAATACAGAGAAATATCAGAAAACTTCTCTATTGAGCCCCTCAAAGGGCGAGAAGCATTAACGTGTATTAATTGAACTTAGATATCTTTTCTTTCTTTCCACCTCCTCATTTCTTCTATAAATATTTCTGTAGAAGATGAGATATAGGTTGGTTATTGGATTTCTGATGTAATAGTTGCTATATCGAATCATTGTTGAATGTAAATAAACTCTGAAGCTCTGAAGCTCTGTTAAGTTATTGAAGAAGTTAGGCTGAGAAGAGAAGTTTTTGTTGTAATGAAACATTGGGCTTAAAGTGTGTAACTGGATTGTCAATCAATATACAAGCTGGTTTTTGGGATCTTGGTCTGTATCATTGGTGAAGTACCTCTTACTGTTATTTATTTTCCTTTCATGTATGCCATTTTTTTCATCTTTCTCTGATAAATAACAACAATTATAGAGCTAGGATTCACTGTTAAAGGTACCCTACTCTTACTGATAAGCTTTATCTTTATGTTTTCTTCCAATTGTGTGTTTAAGAATGACTTAATTTAGGTGTAAACATATCAGGGAATGTTGGTTAATCCATGTCTTGATGTGCAAAACTTGAAAGGAATTTGTTGAATGATATTTTCAATACATGCTAAGTAGAGTTAAACTAGAAAAGTTTATGGTTTGCCGTGTCTTCTAGTTCTTTCTCCAAAGGTTGTTTTGAAGGTTTCCCTAAGAGTATGCTGAAAGCAGGCCTAGATTTTGATGCATCTGACTTGATCTTTAGCTACACTTTGTTTTCTTATATGTTTTCATCCCTTCTGAAAGTAGTCATGTGGATTACTGGATTGTTTGTCTGATAAGTTAGCTTTAATACAATCTTGTCCAAAGAAGTTTATGGTTAGCCCTGTCTTTGGTTGGTTTTAAACAATGATTTAAAAACGATTTTCTTGTTTGGAAAGTTAACAAATCCTCGTTGAAATTGTTGGCTTTTTCCACCTTCACAACACTTTACTGTTCCATTCCATCATTTAATCTAAAGTATCTTTTGATATATATGACTTTCCCCTTGGACCACTCTTGTAATTGTTGCACAATTAAACCCTTTTATGACTCCATTGCCCAATGGTTTAAAGCTGTTTCATGCTAATGCTACTTGCTGGATACTTCTCAATATACTTGCATCTTCACCTTTTGAACTCTTTAATTTTGTGATATTCCATCCAATCAAAGATCATGCCCTTGCCCAACCAAAAACAAACAAACACCCTTGTTCCTCATACCTAGCTTTATATCACACTAAAAGCCTTAAAGATCACATCTTTAAACACACTTATAGAGAGATCCCTCTCTGGATTTAGGAGGGCTAGATCCTAGAATCCCAAAGTGGTTCATATGTAGGCTTTGTAGTTTGTATTTTCCAATCTTGCAAATTATAGAGACCTAACATTCTGGAGACTCCGATGGGGATTTCTGAGTAAAATCCTTCAAAGACAACACTCAGTGTTTAGTGCAGTATAAGTAGCTTTCTTCAAACACTATGTTAAGTCCCTATATTAATAGTGTAGCCCCTTATTATGTTAGTGTAGCCCCCCGTATTGTTATTATTGTACCCCTGTAACCCCCATATTGTTATTATTGTGCCCTTACATTATTATTGTTAGGTCGGCTAGGATTACATTGTGGCCCCACTAGGATTATATTGTGCCCCCATGGACTCCTATATATAGAAGGAGGTTTTGTTCATTTGTATCATCCAAGAATTGTGCATTTATGTAATGTATTGGAGGTTTCCCCCTCGAAGTGGCTTATTTCTAAGGCGTTGATATCTCTTTTCTTCTATTTTTGAAGCTGTTTACACAACACACTAC
Organism: Pinus albicaulis; assembly: GCA_034641835.2. Taxonomy (NCBI): domain Eukaryota; kingdom Viridiplantae; phylum Streptophyta; class Pinopsida; order Pinales; family Pinaceae; genus Pinus; species Pinus albicaulis. The sequence continues at coordinate 1,955,780,672 of CM076578.1, read as the reverse complement.
CAAGCATGTTGGTTATCATGATAGGACTTATTTGAATCAGTGACAAACTAAGTAACCATTAGGATTCTCATAGAGCTTATCAAACTTTAAAGGAATCAGCTAGCTAAGCCTTAAGAGTAAACTCTCTTTGTCTCATCACTGTAGCTAAGTGTTGAAACAGATTTAGGACACTCTCATTACCTATAGGACTGAAAAAACTTAGAAAACCCAAAAAAATTTCAGATTGGTATTCAAATAAACATGTTGGTGGAACCATAAAACATTTTACCTTCACAAAAAGCTAAAAATTTTCCACTTGGTGACTCCATAGTCCTAAACAGACCTGAAGACTCCACTGGGAAACCCATTACTCTCATAACACCATATGAACTCAGTAAAGAAACTTTAAGGATTAAAGCTTTCTTGCCAAAGATCAGTTAGCCTCCTAAAGATTGTCATATTTGGTTAAACTTTTCTTGTTGTTGAGTCTAAAAACTTAGCATAGTGGCTTCTAGAAGAATCCATACTAGGAGCCATCCTGACCTAAATCCACCGAAGATAGTTGATAATCCTGAAAGCATACTTAGGAAGTCTCCTAAGGTTCAAGTTTCAACTATTGTCAGACTAGTCCATAGAGCTAATTCTGTTCCTAAAAACCTTGCAGCTCTACAAGATTCACAAGTTGACTTAAGAAATCCATTCAGAACTAGGTCACTTGAGGATTTAGATCAGATAGATTTTGAGCCTTCACCTTCATCCCAAGATAGAAGTGAACATCCTGGTAGCAAAGAAACTACTCCACCTGATTTACATTTCACTCATAATTTTGGTTTCTCTCACCCTAGATCTGCTCAACAATCTCTTGCTGGTCCATCCACTTCTGTTACCCATACCCCCACCGTCTCAACCACACCATTCCATCACAACCCTCTCATTTTACATCCTCCACCTGTAAACCCTCCATTTTTCCCACAACCTCCTATCATGGCAACATGGTATGCCCCACTAGTCCTTCCTTTACCTTTAGTCAATCTTCCACATGACTATCAGTCCAAGATACCATTTTTTGATGCCAGTGGTGCTACTGCTGCTTCACAACATGTGGATAAGATGAATGACTATTTTGACAGAAATGAGATTGATGATGAAACTGTCAAACTTAGATTGTTTGCTCAAAGTTTAGGGGGAGAAGCAAGAAAATGGTTCTAAGGATTAACCCCTAATAGTATCAATGACCTTCAAGCTCTCCATCAGTTATTCCTAAACAAGTGGGAAGTTAAGAAAAACCCTCTCCAAATACTTGCAGATTATAACAACCTCAAAAGGAACACTGGGGAAAGTGTCCAAAATTATTGCACTAGATTCAATAGTGTCTATAATGCCTTACCCCCATAATTGAAATCTCCACAAGGCTCAGCCTTGAACAAGTTTCCTGAAGGATTTGATCCTGAAATGGCCTATCAGTTGAGAGAAAGTGACCCTTTAACTCTTGAGGATATGCAAAATGGAGCTCTTGCTGTGGAAGTGAATTTGATGGAGAAAAGAGCAAGGATGAGGAATGAGAAGAAAGTATAATTTAAGGAAGAATCTTCACCTTCCACATCTAATTCAAATATGGAAATAATGATGGAGGAAATGATGAAAAATATGAGCATACTTGATAGAACACAAGCTAGCCAAAACCAATCAACTCCCCAAAACAGAAATAAATCTCAAAATCAAAATCAAAACTTCAGGAGAAACCAACCTCAAAACATACCAAGAGACCCTGATCAGGAGATTATTCCTCCTTTTTATCAAAACATGTAAGTGAGGTTGAAGAAAAAATTGAAGAAACAGAGGAAGATGACATAAACATGTTGGGAGTAGACAATGATTCTTTTCATGTTCCTTACAATAAGAAACAAGGTTTATACACACCCTATGATGACGGAAGAGTGGAAGATGAAAGTTATTATCAAGAGCTGGAAAATTTCATCATAGAAAGTCCAAAAGAATATGACCTTAGAAGTAAAAAAAATCAGGAAACTCCCAAAACTAAAACCTCTGAAAAATCTGCAAAAAACAACCCTGTGAACAAACCCAAAAACATTAAACAAAAGGACAAAATAGTGGATGTAAATTCTGATAAAGACAAAGAGAAAGGCACTCAAATTAATGAAAAACAGAGTGCAGAACTTAGCAGCGTTAGCACCTCAGCTAGTGCTCCTATTAAAACAATTTTGACCAATGTAAATAGAGGAAATCAACAAATTGATGTTGCTGATAAAATAGTGATTAATAAGGTTGAAACAAACATTGTAAAAAGTCAGATGCCTTTCAGTTTGGAACATGAAATTGCCAAGATTAAAATATCTATTCCTCTCACTGAAGTAGCCACCCGAGATGTGTATAGATCACAAATTTTGAAAGCTTTCAACATAGGAGAAAATAATGACATTGTCAACCTCAATGATGATCAACCAAAACTCTTATTTGGTCCTAAGATTGAAGGAAGATACCAAGAAGGGCCAGTTCCTCCTTTTTATGTTAGTTTGAAAATTCATGACAAAATTTTACACAATGCCATTCATGATTCAGTGGCCTCTCACAACTTAATGCCCAAAGCAGTAATGGAGAATCTAGGCCTTGAAATCACCAGAACTTACAAAGATTTATACTCCTTTGACTCCAACAGAGTGAAATGTTTAGGTTTGATCAAAGACCTCTGTGTGAGCTTAGCTCAAATTCCAGCCAAGTGTTTAGTGATGGATATTGTTGTGGCTGATGTGCCCCCCAAGTATGGTATGCTGTTATCAAGATCTTGGGGAGCTAAGTTACAAGGAACAATGAAAATGGATATGACATATGCTACCATTCCTGTATTTAATCAAACTAGAAGACTTTATAGGGAATCTCATATGAAATACATGGTTAGTAGCCAAGAGAGACCAAAAAACTCTCCTCTTTATTCCGTGCATACAAGAATTGACTCATTTATTCTTTTCAATCATGAAATATTTGATGAGAAGGAAACCTTAACTGATTTACAGGCCACTTCTCACTGTAATATAGTGGCAGACACAGAAAAGGAGAAAGACATGACAAAAGGGTCAAAACAGTTTGTCAAATCAGAAAATCACTGCAAACTGATCACATGTCCAGAGCTACCAAACAATCATCCTTTAGTTGTCAATATTGAGAGTCAAGATGAGAATCCTCAACATGATGAGCAACATGAGGAACTAAACCAATCTCAACATGGTGCTGATTTACAAGAGCAATCTGAAAGCACCCAGGATAAAGAGGATACTAGTAAGACTAGTAATTCTGAAAACATTCCTCTTTGGAGTATGAATTGTGATGGGTCTTGCACAAAGAATAATGCTGGAGCAGGCATATGGATACATAACATTGGGAAAAATCATACTGAAGGGCATTCCTACAGGCTAAATTTTCTGTGTTCAAATAACATAGCTGAGTATGAAGCCCTCCTTTTAGGCCTACACTTATTGAAGAAATTAGGGGCCAAAAGGATAAAATTTCATGGGGATTCGGAGTTGATTATTAGGCAAGTGAATGGGGAATATAGTGCTAAACATCCCAGACTTAGAGCCTATATAGATGATGTCATTTCTTATTAAAAACATTTGATGAATCCCAACTTATCTTTGTCCCAAGAAACCAAAAGATCTGATCAGGAGATCCAGTCTCTTGTAGAAAAATGCTCAAAAATGAAGTTTCTCAGAATTGGTCCAAACCAGAACGACTGGAAAGAGATTGGAAAAAAGATCCTGTAGACGTGAACAACACTGAAAACCGACACTGTATGAGAAAGTTATTCAACTTTGAATTTTCTCAATTTCAGTAAAAAAAATGGCCAATTTGACTTTACAAAATTTTTTATTAGAAAAAGAATATTCCACAGAATATTCTACGGAATATTTCGAAGGCAGCGAATGAAAGGGCGCCACATGGCCAGCCTGGAGGCCGCCACGTGGCCCCAACGGTCGAATGAAAATTGGTTTATTAAAACTTTCTTATGGTGCGGCAGGATTCGAACCCGGGTTGGGGCGGAGCCCACTGGGTGGCCCGACCACTAGGCCAACGGTAGTTCTTGTTAAAGCATGGGCGCGAAATTATATTTGAACTTACAAATTCGTTTGGGCGGGCTCGAAAGGGGGCAAGCCCCCTCCTCATGGAACCCAGTGCTTGGAACCCACGGAAAAACCCACATCGACGCGCAGTGGTGGGGATGTGGTCCCATGAGTCGGCGGAGGAAGTACTATGCACGTTTAATAATTAGGTGCGCATTAAAGTTCAAACACAAATAACTAATAGTTATTTAAAACACCTCCGTTCGGTGTGATTCCATGAACCTTAAATTTAGCACCTTCCAATTGGCGATAAATTGGCGGAGTGCCCCAATTTTAGCACCTGTCTCCATTTTTGTCGGAGTTATCTGGAAGTTCTCCACATTTAGTGGAGTTTTTCAAGGGGTAACAGGACAAAAACTTGTACTAGTCATAACTTTGGCTAGGAAAGCCCAATTGGGATGAATTTTTTTTTGATTTGGGGGTATTGAAGCATTCTGGAGCTATTGGGATAGGTTGCAGAGCCATTAGGGAACTCTATCAGCAATTTTATCAGCGAATTTTCTTGTGGAGCCACCAGGGCTTGGTGAATGATTAGCTGTATTGGACTATACTCATCTATTTGAGGTGAATGAATAGTCGATTTTTACTATTTTCAGTCCTCTGTTTCTGAATTTGCAGCTATTTTAGCCTTTTGAGGCTTTCTTCATAGTGTAATACTTATTTTGAGCATTAATGAAAGAGGGAAAAGCCTATTTGGAGGCTTTTGGACCCAACAGAGGTAGCCCAAGAGAGGGGTGAAATGCTTAAACAAATACTTACTGTTATGCTGTGCATTTTTTCTGCCATATTCCAGATTTTACTACATTAAACAATAATTTTTAATAAGTTCACTTTTCCCAATGAGACTTATACAGTGATCAAAACTCATTAGTTTCACTTCAAACCACATTACTTCCATTGCAGAATACTTGAACTTGCTTATTTACACATAAAATTTGGTTAATGAATACTTTGCAAACATAAACAAATACTTTCATTGACAGATCGATTTAGTGTTTACCTTATATTTCTTTAGGCAGAGCCAGTAAGAGGGCCAGAAGCTTCTGGTTTCATCCTTTCTAGTAAAGGTGAAATAACCAGTAAAAGCCCCTACTGTCTATCTCTGTATAAGAAATATTTTGTTCACACATTTCAGATCAGATTGGTATTAGAGCTCTAGGTTTTGCTTAAGAGTTTGTGAAATTTGTGGAAGAAGATTGTGTTATTCTGGAAAATTTGATGCTTACTAGGCTGAAATTGAAAAGTGGGGAAGGTCAATTGGTGAGTGAACAAGATAATCCTCAACCAAGGAGGGCTAGGGTGCCATTATCTCCACCTTCCATTTCATCCTCATTAGCCTTAGAATCAACCACAAACATGTCTTCCAGAGAAGGAGAAGTACATGAGGAAATGGATCCCAAGGAAGAAGAAAGAATCTTTAGAAAAGCTTTCTTGGACATGACTGAGATGGTTAGGATCCTCTATCAAGAAAGAAATGATAGGATTGCTGGAGAAGGGTCTAGAAACCAAAAAGAAGAAAGAGATTCTTTAGGAGGGAAGAAAGACAAGGATGATTCTAAGAAAGGGAATGGAGGAAATGGTGATCCTTCATCTCCATCGTCATCCTCTTCCTCCACATCATCCTCTTCAACTTCTGTTAATCAGTCACACAAAAAAAAAACATCTCTTAAAAATCCTTTGTTAAAGCTTGATGTGAAGTTTGAGTTGCCGATGTTTTATGGTGATGTGAATGCAGAAAAATTGGATAACTGGATTAGACAGCTGGAAGTCTATCTAAGGATTCAGAATTTGCATGATGATGACACAAAAATCCAATTAGCCTCTTTGAGAATGGATGGAGCAGCTTTGGTTTGGTGGGAAGCCAAGACCAGAGAGGAAATTAAAAAGCATGGTAAGATAACTCTAACTTGGAATGAGTTTATTACTGCTATTAAGAAACAATTTTATCCTCTTGCTCATATTCAGAAAGCAATCATGAATTGGCAAAATTTTAGGCAACTTAAGGGTCAAAATGTGCAAGATTATACCCAAGAGTTTAGAAGGAGAGAACTTCTACTTGGAGTAGACTTACAAAGTCAAGACACCTTGTTGAAATACATAGGAGGTTTGCACAATTATCTACAACATACTATTCTAATGTTCAATCCTACTAGCTTAGATGAAGTCTGTGTGTAGGCTACACATTTAGAAGCTAGAGGAAAGAATACTTTTGATGAGGATAGTAATTTCAAAAACAAAGGAAAGAAAAGAATTGCAAATTCAAGAAAAGAAAAAGGAAAGTTCTTTTGCAAGAACTGTTCAAAGACAAGTCATGATGAAGATAATTGTTGGAAGCTTCATCCTGAACTGAAACCAGAAAAATATAAGAACAAAAAAAAGACCAAAGAAAAGGAGAAAATTGTAGCAACAGTTGAGCAAGACTTAGGGTCAGACTTAGGAGATGAGACAAAAAGCATAGCCATGGTTTTAAATAACATTAAGGGGAAAGAAGTGGTGCAAGACACAATTCCCAGTTCTAGCTCTTTGAATTGTCACAAAGATACTCATGAAGAAAAGAGGAGGATAGAGCTCTTCCATGTGAAGGTAATTTCAAAACATACCAAAATTGACACACTATTTGACAGTGGGTCACAAGCGAATCTTATCTCTGAAGACTTGGTCAAGCAGCTTAAATTTGAGACCATTCCACATCTGAAACCTTATCCACTTGGATGGATATGCAAGGATGCCAATTTGCAAGTCTCAAGGAAGTGCATATTGCACTCTGCAATAACTGCACACTTTATTGACACAGTTGAACTTGATGTGGTGCCGCTTGATATCTCAGGTATTGTTTTGGGAAGTCCTTACTTATTTGACAGGAAGGCCATCTTTCATTGCCATGAAAACAAGTATCACTTGTTCAAAGATGGTAAAGACTACATTGTGAGAGCTCACAAGAAGAATATGGAATCTTCTTTACTCCATGCAAGTCAATTAAAAAGACTGGTTAATGCAAGTCAAAGTCTAACTTTGTTGATGTTGAAACGACCAGATTTTGAGCATTCGCCTTTTTATGATGTTGCTAATGATATGTCTTAGTTTAATAATAGTTTGTCTTTGAAAGAAGATGATGTTATGTTGCAAAAATTACCTTTTGGGTCAGCCAATGCAGAGAATGAAGTGTCAAAGCAAAGCAATGCAAGCAAGGAGGACACACAATTCAACATGAGACAAAGTTGGTTTCAGAATGGTAGAATTCACCATGGGAACAGTTTGCAAGGTGAAAGTTATTTCAAGTCTTTTGGGAAGTTTGATCAGTGTAGAAAAAGTTTGTTTTCTGCAGATTACAATTTTTGTTCTGAAAATTTTAATAATTTGCATCATGACTCCGTCAATCTTTGCAATGGTCGATCAGTTGATTCCAGAGACAGATTATCATTTTCTCAAAATCTTCATTTGATGAAATTAGGTAGATTTCAGTTATTCAAGGGTGGAAGAGTGGAGAATCAGTCTCCACATCATCAGTTTCAGTAATTAGAGAGCTTTTGGGGTCCAAAAGCTTCCCATTTGGGAGGTGTGATCAGGAGATCCAGTCTCTTGTAGAAAAATGCTAAAAAATGAAGTTGCTCAGAATTGGTCCAAACCAGAACGACTGGAAAGAGCTCGGAAAAAATATCCTGTAGACGCGAATGACACTGAAAACTAACGCTGTATGAGAAAGTTATTCAACTTTGAATTTTCTCAATTTCAGTAAAAAAAATGGCCAATTTGACTTTACAAAATTTTTTATTAAAAAAAAATATTCCATAGAATATTCTGCGGAATATTTTGAAGGTAGCCAATGAAAGGGCACCACGTGGCCAGCCCGGAGGCCGCCATGTGGCCCCAATGGTCGAATGAAAATTGGTTTATTAAAACTTTCTTATGGTGCGACAAGATTAGAACCCATGTCGGGGCGGAGCCAACCGGGCGGCCCGACCACTAGGCCAACGGTAGTTCTTGTTAAAGCATGGGTGCGAAATTATATTTGAACTTACAAATTCGTTTGGGTGGGCTCGAAATGGGGCCATCCCCCTCCTCATGGAACCCAGTGCTCAAAACCCACGACAAAACCCACATCGGTGCGCAGTGGTGGGGACGTGGTCCCATGGGTCAGCGGAGGAAGTGTTATGCACGTTTAATAATTGGGTGCACATTAAAGTTCAAACATAAATAACTAATAGTTATTTAAAACAGCTCCGTTCGGTGCGGTTCCATGAACCTTAACTTTAGCACCTTCCAACTGGCGGTAAATTGGCAGAGTGCTCCAATTTTAGTGCCCGTCTCCATTTTTGTCAGAGTTATATGGAAGTTCTCCACATTTAGTGGAGTTTTTCAAGGGGTAACTGGACAAAAACTTGTACTGGTCATAACTTTGGCTAGGAAAGTCCAATTGGGACGATTTTTTTTTGATTTGGGGGTATTGAAGCATTCTGGAGCTGTTGGGACAAGTTGCAGAGCCATCAGGGCACTCTGTCAACGATTTTATTATCGAATTTTCTTGTGGAGCCACCAGGGCTTGGTGAAAGATCAGATGTATTGGACTATACTCATCTATTTGAGGTGAATGAATAGTCGATTTTTACTATTTTCAGTCCTCTGTTTCTGAATTTGCAGCTATTTTAGCCTTTTGAGGCTTTCTTCACAGTGTAATACTTATTTTGAGAATTAATGAAAGAGGGAAAAGCCTATTTGGAGGCTTTTGGACCCAACAGAGGTAGCCCAAGAGAGGGGTGAACCGCTTAAAAAAAACTTACTGTTATGCTGTGCTTTTTTGCTGCCATATTCCAGATTTTACTACATTAAACAGTAATGTTTAATAAGTCCACTTTTCCCAATGAGACTTATACAGTGATCAAAACTCATTAGTTTCACTTCAAACCACATTACTTCCATTGTAGAATACTTGAACTTGCTTATTCACACATAAAATTTGGTTAATGAATACTTTGCAAACATAAACAAATACTTTCATTGAGAAATCGATTTAGTGTTTACCTTATATTTCTTTAGGCAGAGCCAGTTAGAGGGCCAGAAGCTTCTGGTTTCATCCTTTCTAGTAAAGGTGAAATAACCAGTAAAAGCCCCTATTGTCTATCTCTGTATAAGAAATATTTTGTTCACACATTTCAGATCAAGATCTCTGCCAATGGTTTAGCCTTTGCTACTAGAACTTGTCTAACACCTTATGGAACCAAACAGTGCACCACTGAAATCAAATTTAGACTAGTTGTCCCAGATAATGAGAAATACTGGCAAGTGTTTGATGGAGATAAAAAAATAGAAGACTTCCTACAGTCCATAAATGAATTTGAGCCACCAAGTTTAGATTCAGATTATGAATCATACTGTCCTATGGAAGAAAATCTGCTTGATGAAGAAGAAAAGTCTCCAGATATTGCTGAGATAAATTTGTTAGCTAATAAACTTAAACATACCATAGAAGTTAGTGCAAATTTAGAAAAATAAGACTTAGAAACATTGCAATCCAATACTCAAAGCCTGCCAAAAGGATTGGTCCCATTAGAGGAGTTGTTTGATTTTAATGATGTTGCCAAAAAACCAAAACTGGAACCTGTTGAAACTGAAATTGAGGAATGTAACATAGGCAGTGAACAAAAACAAAAAATGATCAAACTGTCTAAAACTTTGCCAGCTCACATCAAGCTGAAATACATTGAGCTGTTTAAAGAATTTTCTGATGTATTTTCATGGAGTTATGAGGATCTAAAATGCTATGACACAGAGATAATTCAGCATAAGATACCCCTCAAGGAAAACCAGAAGCCCTATAGACAAAAATTGCGCAGAATAAACCCTGTTCAATTACCCTTGGTTGAGAAAGAAATTAAGAAAATGTTTGATGCTGGAATTATAGTCCCTATTAGATATTCAGATTGGGTATCTAATCTTGTGTCAGTTAGGAAAAAGACAGGAGAAATAAGGCTTTGTATTGATTTTAGGAACTTAAACAGAGCCTCATTGAAGGACAACTACCCTTTACCAAATATGGATCACATTTTACAAAGGGTAGTTGGTTCTAAAAAAATTTCTTTGCTAGATGGCTTCTCAGGTTATAACCAAATTTTAGTGCATTCCGATGATCAAATAAAAACAGCCTTCACCACACCTTGGGGTACTTTCATGTATGTGAAAATGCCCTTTGGTTTAATGAATGCTGGTGCCACATTTCAGAGAGCCATGGATATTTCATTCTCAGAAGAATTAGGCTTCTTCATCATTATTTACCTTGATGATATCACTGTTTTTTCCAAAACAGATGAAGAACACCTAGAACACTTGAGAAAAGTCTTGGAGAAATGCAGAAAATATGGGTTATATTTAAATCCAAAGAAAAAAATGTTTGGTCTCCAAGAAGGAAAACTACTTGGACACATCATATCAGAAGAGGGTATAAAGATAGACCCAAAGAGGATTGATGGTATATTACAAATCAACCATCCAAGAAACATCAAGGAACTTCAATCTTTCATTGGGAAGATTAATTTCTTGAGAAGGTTCATACCCAATCTAGCTGAACTCCTTAGGAACATTACAAACATGCTGAAAAAGGAACAAGTAGTTAAATGGACCTTAGAAGCAAATAAATATTTTGAGCTGGTAAAACAAGCATTAACCAAAACACCAGTTCTTATTAGTCCTGATTTTTCAAAAGATTTTTTCATTTTTTCATTTGCATCAGAACACACAGTGGATGCTGTCCTATTACAGAAAAACTTGAAGGGACAAGAGCAGCCAATTGCATTCTTTAGTAAGGCATTGAGAGATACACCTATGAAGTAAAAAATCATGGAAAAACAAGCCTTTTCTTTGGTCAAAGCCTTAAAGGACTTCAGAGTTTACATTTTACATTCCCACATAATTGCATTTGTGCCAAATTCAGTTGTGAAAGATATTTTAACCCAAGATCCAGATGACAAAAGAGGAAAGTGGATAGTTGTGATACTTGAATATGATTTAGAAATCAAGCCCACTAAGCTCATAAAAGGCCAAGGACTCGCAAGATAAATGGTTGAGTCTAATTTTGAAGCTCTTGATATAAACATGATAAATGCATTAGATGAACAGGAGGAGTTGTCAACTCCCATTATTGAAGATTATTTTTTGTTTTCATCTTGGTATGTTGATATTTCATATGTTTTTCTCAATTTGAATACAACTCCTGGTTTTTCTAAAACAAAGGCAATATTTTTAAAGTTAAAAGCTGTCAATTACTGCATTTTGGATAAATGTATATATTGGAAAAATGCTAGTGGATAATTTCTTAAATTTTTGCCTGAGAATGATGCAGATAAGATCAAGCGTGAATTTCATGAAGGGGAATGTTGAGGCCACCTCTATTGGAAGAAAACTGCCAATAAAATCCTTAGATCTGGTTACTATTGGCCCACCCTCTTTCAAGATGTCCATAAAATGATTATTGCCTATCATAAATGCCAACTCTTTGAAGGAAAAATAAACTGCTTCCCTTACCCTTGCATCCAATCACCGTTGAAGCTCCTTTTCAACAGTGGGGTCTAGACTTCATAGGAGAGATCCATCCAACCTCATCTGCCCAACATAGATGGATCCTCATTGCAACATACATTTTTACCAAATTGATAGAAGCCATCCCTTCTAGGCTAGCCACTGATTCTGCCATCATAAAATTACTTGAAAATCATATCCTATCTAGATTTGGCTGCCCTAGGAAGATTATCACTGATAATGCTACTGCATTTGGATCCAAAAATATGGTTGAATTCTGTCACAAATATCAGATTACATTGGGTCATTCTACTGCTTATTACCCTCAAGGTAATGGGTTGGCGGAATCCTCAAATAAGAGTTTGGTAAATATAATCAAGAAGTTGCTGGAAGACAATAAGAAATCATGGCACACAAAGCTAGTGCATGCTCTTTGGGCTGACAGATTAACACTCAAGAAATCAATTGGAATGTCACCCTACCAGCTTGTCTATGGAGCAGATGCATTTTTTCCAACCAGCCTAGGAGTGCCAGTCATGAAGCTGATCCAAGAAATACAGTCCGAGGACAATGATATGACAAGGAGAATAAAACAGACTATACATCTTTAAAAAACCATAGAGGAAGTCTACAACAGAGCATTACAAAAGCAGGAAATCATCAAGAAACTGTTTGATAGAAGGACAAAGGCCAATAATTTCAACATTGGTGACAAAGTTTTAAAGTGGGATTATAGGAGAGAATATAAGGGCAAACATGGGAAATTCGATAACTTATGGATGGGCCCTTATCTTATTCATTCTACTGTTGGTAAAAATGCTTATTTCTTGCAGGAAGTCAATGGAACTAAACTCTTTGGAGGTCCTGTCAATGGCAGGATGCTCAAACATGAGTTTTCTTGACTGAACTAGTTTGAAGCTTTTTTTTATTTTTTTCTCATTATAAATATTTCATCCATCCTTGCATTCGAAGTTAGAAAAATAAAAAATACAAAAACAATAGAAGATAGAAAAGAGGGTAGTGTGAAAACAAGAAAGGTACAACCCCACACCAAAAAAGAGAAACAAAGTCTGAAAGTGAGCAAGCTCAAATGCCACTCCTAAAAACACGCTTCTAGTTAGTCATACAGCCTAATCATGACTAATTAGTTTTCAATTTACCGCTGATAGGTTAGTGAATTAGATTTTCCAAACAACTTAATCTTGGCTTATCATTAAGGTAGATTAGGATAGAAAAATAAAGGTTCAGACAAGCTCAAAATCTGAACCTGTGAGTTTCAAAAGAAGAATGGCCCTAATCTGATCAAATCTTGAGCCAAAGATACAAAACCAACTGGTTCTAATATGCCCAAAACCTGAAGCAGATGAGAAAGAAAGACAGCTCAAACAAAATTCAAAATCAGAGCTGAAAAGATAATGAAGGATGTTCTTTAGTTTTCAAATCTTAAGCCTTAACCATTTTTCTTTATTTTTCTACAAATTTTAGTCTATGTGCGGCTTGTTTTTATGCCATAGACCAAAAAAAAGTTAGACTGCTTAATCCTAGCTTGGATGTTTTTAAATTTCCGTTTTAGAATTTAGAGAATAAAATATGTCAGACAGCCTAATCCTGACAGATAGTAGATAGGTATAGAAGCTTATGAACTCAACTGTTTAATTTGAGTTCATGGAGAAATAAGGGTAGACTTAGATAGTTTATGTTTTCAATAAAAGAATAAAATGTTGATGTTTAAGGTATGCAAGTCCAAATGCACCTTTTTGAAGAAAAAAATGTTAGGAAGTAGGTGTGTAGGTAGCCATTTGGGGAGGAATTTTTCTGTTGATATGTCTAATATTCTGCTCATCTTTCAAGAAACTGATCAGAGAAGAAGAAAAGGTCTTCAAGGTACAAAGCCACTGATCTACATCTAGAGAATGCTTTTCTGAGGTTCTTGACACCTCCAAGGAGCTTCCATCCCAAGTTGGAGTCACTTTTAGCCACCTATAAAATTTGTCATATCAAATGGTGGCTAAAATTCTTTTTTTAGCCTTCAAGAAACAATTCATGTCCAAAATTGTGAGTTCTTGAAGTCTTGTGATGATATTTACCCTTTGAGATAAGCTTCACTATTGTTTCCCTCTTTATCCTAAAAAATCCTGCTGTTACCAAGAAGACTGCTTAAAATCCCATCTTTCCCTTAATTTTACCCCTCCTTCCACTCATAAATAAACTCCATTTTCATTCCTTTTTCCTCCATAAAAATCCTCCAAAATACCTTCATTTGGTTTCCAAATCAACCAAAACCCCTTTTAAAACCTTTTATTCCCCTTTAATTGGTTTTAAAATTCCCTCTTTCCTCTACCGGAACCCTCAATTTGCCTCAAAAACTCTGTTTCTTAAGCCTAAAAACAGTCTTTTTCCATTATAAAGGTTTTTAGCCCCCGAGGGCTTAACTCTCGTAACCCTCCGCCTCATAAGACCTTAAGCCCCACAACCAGGCGCTAAAGGGATTAAAACTCTTTCCCGAACCTTACTTTCCTTTGTTATTTCATAAAACCCGACTTTCCTTGCATATTTTCTGTTCCCCGACGAAAAGGTTTAAATAAATCTGGGCCGTCGATCTTTGCAGATCAACGACCATCGGCTAATTGCATCGCAAGTTTAAAATTGCATTGCAAATGTTCATTTGACCCTTTTCTTGGTTCTTTTCCTTTTCTCCAATGCGATCCCGTGATCGTTTCTCCACCGTTGATCTGATCTACTCCGCCCAGATCCAACGGTCCATATTGCTCCATTCTCCAAACCCGCTGTTCCACTTTTTGCCTTCATGATTAAATCTCCACCGTCGATCTAGTTTTTAGATCGACGGCTCTCGCTCCATCGCAAAATTAGCAATCGCAAAACCCTTATCCTGTTCCTTTGACCTCCACCGATTGTGATGCCCTGATGAGATCTCAGCCATTGAATCCACAAGAACCAACGACTCAGATTAAATCGCGCTTCGCTCAAAATCCCTTACCATTGCACCCGCCGATTGAATCTCCACCGTTGATCTCTAAAACCGATCCGACAGTCAGCGCTTAATCATGCATCGCAGAATCAAAAGCCTTGGTATTTTGGCCCCTTCCCTTTTCTCCAATGCGATTAAATCCTAAGCGTTGATATCTCTTAGATCCAACGATCCACGCTTCATCGCATCATGCTCATCCATTCTATAAGCCCTCTGCCATAAACCTGCTGATTAAATCTTCACCGTTGATGTCTCCTAGATCTAACGGTCCACGCTCAATCGCATTGGCACATTTCATTGTCACTTTTCCCTTTGACCTCCGCCGATGCAATCCTGCGACAAGATCTTTGCTGTTGATCTACTCTTAATCAGACGGCCCGCATTCATCCTCTCTTCCGCCCATTATAAAAAGGTGGGTCCTCTCTCCTTTTTATTTCTCCGCCAATTTCCTTTGAAAACCTGACCTTTTCTATAAAATATTGTTTCCCGAAAAAAAGGTTTAAAAGGAATCCTGACTATCGATCTTCGAAGATCTAAGGCCATCAGGCCTTATTGTTCCCCCCATTCCATTTCCTTTCATTTCTTCCTATCTGATTTGTTTTTCAATCTTAACCGCTCATCAAAGAAATTGAACGATTGGATAGCATATTTCACCGTCCACTGCGCGCCAATTTTCACTTACGTCACTTGGACCCCGCATATAATTTACCCCGCAGCTCTTCATCCATCATGCTCAAACCCGCACCGTTGGATCTGGATCCTCCAATCCAACGGCCCAGTATCCATATCGCGTAATTTTTGAACCCTTTCCACAATGCGTAACTTTTACGCGATATGGGTTGTTTTAGAAATCCACGTTTCGAACACAGACCTATATCACGTTCCAAAAGCAAAAAACCGCATATCAACCAAACGAAACGTGAAAACCGCTGCCGGTTTTCCGCTATACCACTTCCCTTCATTAACATTACTTTTTCATATTTTAATCTTAGCCGTCGATCTCTGAGATCGGACGGTCCTGTTTTAATCTTTCCCCCATTCCCTTTTCACCCAACTCTCTCCCAAAAGACTCAATGAAGCAATCTCCACTGTTGATTATGCTAATCCAACGACTCTTATTTGCTCCCGCACCCAAAACCTCCAAATAATTTTAAACCTATCCTCGCAGGATTTTATTAACTTTTGTGTGTTTTTTACAGGATATTAAGGTTTTGTTCACAGTTTTAAAATAAAACAAAAGCCAGGGATGACGATCCCCAGGCCATTATTCATGAAGAAAGTGAATCCACAGGATTCAAATGATGATTCCACCTATGTTTCATGAGCGTTGGTGAAGTCAAAAAACCTCTGCGCGCCTTTAAGACAACTAAAACACAGTGAATATCAAACAGACAAAGAGTATCAGTGTCAAAGGATTAAATCAAAGCGGAAATGAAGATTAAATGATTTCAAACAGATTTTAAAGGGATTAAAGGCACCAATTCGAGAATCAAAGGCCTAATCCACAATTGTTAAAGGATAAAGACCAGAAATAAAGATCAAGGCCTGATTAGGCCTAAGACACAAAGTAAAACAAATTAAAAGTGTTTTAATAATAAACAAAGAGATATATCAGTCCGAAGGGCCTCCACCACCAAATCAGAGGCTAATTGAATCCTCTCCAGCTACCAAAGTGCCACCTACATCTCCCCATAAATCAGAAGAAGGCAGAGTTATTTCCTCAGTCAGTGATATTTTGTTCAAAGCAGCCAGAGTTATTGCTAACTCGCCTCAAGAATTTTTAAAGTCAACAAAAACTGCCAAGCAGCCAAAAACTTAATGAAAACCAATTAATACAGAGAAATATCAGAAAACTTCTCTATTGAGCCCCTCAAAGGGCGAGAAGCATTAACGTGTATTAATTGAACTTAGAGATCTTTTCTTTCATTCCACCTCCTCATTTCTTCTATAAATATTTCTGTAGAAGATGAGATATAGGTTGGTTATTTGATTTCTGATGTAATAGTTGCTGTATCGAATAATTGTTGAATGTAAATAAACTCTGAAGCTCTGAAGCTCTGTTAAGTTATTGAAGAAGTTAGGCTGAGAAGAGAAGTTGTTGCTGTAATGAAACATTGGGCTTGAAGTGTATAACTAGATTGTCAATCAATATATAAGCTGGTTTTTGGGATCCTAGTCTATATCATTGGTGAAGTACCTCTTACTGTTATTTGTTTTCCTTTCATGTATACCATTTTGTTCATCTTTATTTGATAAAGAACAACAATTATATAGCTAGGATTTACTGTTAAAGGTACCCTAATCTTACTGATAAACTTTATCTTTATGTTTTCTTCCAATTGTGTGTTTAAGAATGACTTGATTTAGGTGTAAACATATCAGGGAATGTTGGTTAGTCCATGTATTGATGTGAAAAACTTGAAAGGAAGTTGTTGAATGATATTTTGAATACATGCTAAGTAGAGTTAAACTAGAAAAATTTATGGTTTGTCGTGTCTTCTAGTTCTTTCTCCAAAGGTTGTTTTGAAGGTTTCCCTAAGAGTATGCTGAAAGCAGGCCTAGATTTTGATGCATCTGACTTGATCTTTAGCTGCACTTTGTTTTCTTATCTATTTTCATCCCTTCTGAAAGTAGTCATGTGGATTACTCGATTTTTGTCTGATAAGTTAGCTTTAATACAAGCTTGTCCAAAGAAGTTTATGGTTAGCCCTGTCTTTGGTTGGTTTTAAACAGTTACTTAAAAAGGCTTTTCTTGTTTGGAAAGTTAACAAATCCTCGTTGAATTTGTTGGCTTTTTCCACCTTCACAACACTTTACTATTCCATTCCATCATTTAATCTAAAGGATATTTGGATATAGATGATTTTCCCCTTGGACCACTCTTGTAATTATTGCACAATTAAACCCTTTTATGACTCCATTGCCCAGTGGTTTAAAGTTGTTTCATGCTAATCCTATTTGCTGTATACTTCTCAATATACTTGTAGCTTCACCTTTTTAACTCTTTCATTTTGTGATATTCCATCTATTCAAATATCATGTCTTTGCCCAACCAAAAATAAACAAACACCCTTGTTCCTCATAATTAGCCTAATATCACACTAAAAGCCTTAAAGATCACATCTTTAAACACACTTATAGAGAGATCCCTCTCTGGATTCAGGAGGTCTAAATCCTAGAATCCCAAAGTGGTTCATATGTAGGCTTTGCAGTTTTTATTTACCAATATTGAAAATTACAGAGACCGAACATGACCAAAGATCTATACTGTGACTATGGGGTTTCCTGGATCCTTATATTTTATTGGTGTTTCTTTACCCAAGAGTGTGTATGACAGTGCTCCCACTACATGAACAATTAGTACATTCTTTGCTTTCCTCACCTGTTTTTTTCCACACAGTTCTTTAATTATTTTGGTATAGATAGGAATGTCTTGTATAGCCTGTAGGAGAGGAATTTTAATGCAAAGATTTTTTAATTCTCCTAGAAGATCAAAATATGAAGAGATTATTGATTTAGGCAGTGTTAATCTCTTAGGGAATGGAGGGGAGGAAATAATAAGGTTTTCAGGATCTTTTTGGTCAACTGTGTCCCTCCCTTGTTCTATCTCTATTTCTTTCATAGTTGATTGTTGAGGTACTGTTGGAATTTCAGACTCAAGTTGTGGTAGGGCCGTATCTTCTTCAGGTGAAAGAACACGCCCTGATCTCAACCTAAGTTCATTGCATTTATTCTATTCAGTTTCAGGGTTTTGGTTCTCAACAATCTGGATTAGCCGAACCGGTCTGTTATTGGGATTAGGATTGGGTTGAGTTGGCAGTTGAGGACGCATAATAAGCTGAGGATTGTGTTGGACTGGGTATGGAGCTGGTAATGTGGGTTTATTATGAGCCCCTATTCCCATAGGTAAATTGGTCATTCCCAGGGGTTGCTGCCAGTTTTGAGACCAATTTTTATTCTGTGAAGTGGAGGTAGGCCACTGGGACTGATATAGATTGTTTTTCTAGTAAGGGGGAGAAAAAGGAAAACTTGACCAACTATTACCTAAAGGGGATTGTGTTGGCCAAGGAGGCATGGAAAATGATTGGATGTCCAGACATAAAAAGGTGATTGGCCCTACCATGCTATTCTAGGGCTCTGTTGATGAAATTGTGGAGGAGAAAAGAGATGAGACAGGTCTTGTGGCATACTTGGTCATGCTTGCCATTGCCGATGTTGATTCATTAGATGCACCGGTTCTATTTCTTCTTCTGCCTCTTTAAAAACCGCTTTCAACCCTGGGAGTGAAGGGAAATGGTCAGTGGCATGGTCCTTGGTACAAATAGCACATGTCTGGATCATGTCTAATGGACACTCCCGCTGGCTGTGCTTCTTCCGACGGCGTGGGAAAAAAAAGCCAAGTTCTGTTCTCCTAAAGCTTGCTTTTTCTTGGCTTGTAGGACATCTAGCTACGTTGTGAGGGTGCCTAAGATATCGGTTTTAAATTATTCTAAAATATTACTGAATTCTGCTCTGGTCACATTGTCACCTGACTGTTTATAATTCCTTGTAACTGAATCTTGTTCGGTTGGCCTACTTCACATACTGCCACAAGAAAATCTTATGCACAATGCAATAATGTTATCATATTATTTTTGATATATGTCCCCTTTTCCCATTATATTAAGTGTTTCGAACCATTCTTCATTCATTCCTTTAATCATTGTTGCTTTTAAAATATCTTTATACAGTGTAGTATATGGAGATCTTTGCAAATTATATTGAAATATTTCAATGTATTCTTCTAATGTATCATTGTCTTTTGCAGACATATTGAAGATTTCGTCTTTTAGTTCTCGAGTTTGGCAGTAGTCTTGGTATTTGTTAAGAAAAGAGTTTTTCATCTGATCAAAACTATTAATGGTTCCTCCACCGAGCCCCATAAACCAACGTAATGCTGTCCCTTTCAAAGTAGAGGGAAATAGTTTCAGTTTTTGAGGGTTAGTGGTGTAGTCATATCCCCTACATAAAACATCAAATTTAAATAAAAATGCATCCGGATTTTTCGAGGTTAGTCCATGGAAGGTGGGGATGTTTTTTATCAGACTAGCTTTCATAGGGGCATTTGCGGCCGGATCAACAATGGGATACTCCAATGTTGATGTTTGTCTCTGGTTTTGGTTGTTCGCCATCTGATCAAAGATGTGCCAATAATCTTAAGGGATTTCTTGATTTGGGGGGATAATTTGAGTGGAATTAGGGAGTGGATTTGGAGGAGGCCTTGCAACACTTCCCTGATATGGGACACTGGGTGTCTTTGTCTCAACCACTCTCTTAGGGTATCCAACATCTCTAGTTTTTACCTGTACTGCACTACTAGTTTCTCCTTCTCCTTCCTGCAAATTGAAAGAATTTACCTCTCTCGAAGGGTCAGGATTTAAGTGCTCTATAGTCTGAAGGCTTCGTTTAGACCCTTCTATTTCATTGTGAATCTCGGCGTGGGCTGTAGATGGTGAGGCTGCTACCTGAGGGACTATAGTAGAACTCTGTGTGGGAATGGTTCTGGGTCCTAGAGATGCTTGGGATTCAGCCTTCTTAATGATTTCGTCTATATATGTTGTTCTGCCAAGGACCACCGATCCCTTGGGTTTTATGGATTTAAGTGGGGGGTTTTGATGTAATTCTATCTTTTTATTCGTAGTCATAAAAAAACAAAAACACCTATCCTATTAACCTCTGCAAAATTGTTGAGAAGCGGGCTAAGAGCAAGGGTTTTGCTTGCTAGTACGCAGGTTCTTACCTCTCGTTTTCAATACCCAATTCTTTCACAGCAAAAGGAAAAAGAAATAAAAGACATCACTCTTAAACACTCTCCCCGTCAACAATGCCAAAATGTTGGGTCAAAAAGGTGACTGTTTTTAGGGTAACCTTAATGATTTACATTAATTATCAACCCAAGACAAGTCTTGTTATTTCAAGAGTGTAAACAAAATATATGCAAGTGAAATCAGAGGTTAAATACTCTAGATCGTTGTAAAAATAATTGTCTAATTCTCGAATTTCAAGCAAACCAACTTGAAAGTGAACTATGAAATACTTCAGACCAATCAAAGGAGAAAATTATGTTCTAAGCTTATGCAAAAATAACCACTCAAGACTGAAATAAGGAATAGATTGCAATTGAACAACACACTTTAATGAATTGAACAACTACCTTAATGAATTGAACAACAATCCTAATGAATTGAACAACAATCAATTATTCTAGATTTTGCTATGGAATTCACTATTAATAAACTAATAGCATCATTCAAAATTAAACATAAAATCAAACATTCACATTTATGATGGAAAGATTCAAGAAATAACTATATGCATAATTGAACAACAACCGCGTTGAAACTAGTTTAACGAATGTACAAGCATCAACTCTCGATAAAAGAACATGAATGATAAATCTAATCTAGTGAAAAGGAAGTTATGACATCTCACGCTTGCGATTAACCAATTGAATGATAATGCTATGAAACGCAGAGGATAACTGAAAATTCAAGTTCCGTAAATAAACGTATAGCACAGAATAGCAGGAGAACCCCCAGGGCTGGGCCCGAAGCCTCTAGAAGCCTTCTGCTAAGGAATAATCAGAAGTTGTTTATAATGAAAATGCCAATTTATTCATTGATCAATAGAGCAATACATTAGTGCGAACTTGACTATTCTGTCCAAATATGTTTATTACAGGAAAATTATAATACATGAACTGTCCTTCCATCCCTTTCCACTCCTGCCTTTTATAGCTTAAAGGAGAAATCAAACAGAGTAACAAATCCTCCCCATCATGAGATCCTGCCACTTCATGGCTATCAACTAAATACTCCAAGAGTATGCGTGCCTTTACATCTTCCATTGATTCATAGGAGCCGATACAATTCCGTTCGCTTTCCTTGTCTACTGTCACTTGGTCATCCTGGTTAGTAGTTTGGCTGTTTCGCTTCCCTATCAATAAAGACAACAAAAAATCAGTTTTTATGCTATTAAACACACCTTTTATCAATAATTCATTCTACCTTAATTTTGCATTATTTTCCTTTACTTTATTGCTAAGATGAAGGAAAAATATATAAAAGTACCTGAAAAATCGTGGAAAAGAGAGGGGTAAAATGTACTCAGACCAACACGTGTGACCGAATTTTAGATATTGGTTCTCTATATTTTCAGAGATATGATCTGAGGAAGTTGGGGTTTTTACAGGCTCCCAAATTTCATGTCAAACAAGTGACCTTGGGAAAATCATCATAACTTTCTCTCTGAGCATTGGATTCAAATTTCATAAAAAGTGACTGAAAGAGGACGGTCTTTAGTTTGTGGGGTATCGTTTTCAGGACCGAAGTTTGAAAAAGTGACACATGGTACTTCGTACAAGTTAGTTCTACTGAAATAGTTTATAATTAGGTCATCATAGGAGATTGAGCATAACTATTTCTTGAAGAATCCAATATTGATTAAACCTACGGGGTTGGAAAGAGGACTCAAAGGGCTACCATAGGATGCAATTTCAGACCTTAGAGATATGAAATTACATAAATACAACATGTTCAATATCAAGCTTCTAGAAGGCAAGAAAAAATATGCATTCAAGGATCACTGCAGTAAGGACAACACATCAACAGTCAAGGGTAAGCCTACTAAAACAAGGTATGTATGATTAGTGTTTGAATTTTAATTTGAATATCATCTCTAACATGTGTTTTTGTAGGACGGTGTAATTATTTTGTATGTATGTTTGATTGGGTTTTGTTCATAAAGGTTGAACGTATTTACATTTGAATTTTGAATATTTCTCTGACATATGGTTTGTAGAACAATGTAAGTATTTTGTTTGTATATTGGCTTGGGTCTTGTTCATTAATGCATGTGCAGGAAGGAGGACACAATAGGACAACTCAGACACATACTAGAAGGAAAATGCAACGCCAAAGTACCATTACTTGAAGCAAGCACAACAATACCTCACCAGATGTTTAGTAAATTTGATGTCTCAAATTTCTATCATGAATTATCGACCGAGGTTAGTAATTTGATGAAGTGAGGTGCACTATATATGCTTAGGTAACCTTGTTCTCTTACTTCGTTGTGTATGTTTATGTTGTTTTTTGGATTTTGTATCTTATGTCTAAAATTGGTCTAAGTAATGACATCTCTAAATGCTAGTGAATAATCAAATCTAAATGAATTTTAATGATGAAAACTAATTCTTAAAGAAGGAATAAAAGGAAATTTTGTTTTTATTCTAAGGAAATAAATTGAATTACAGACTATTTTTAATGGAATATGAAATCTAAAAGAAGGAAGAAAAGGAAATGTTCATTAACTAATATAAATTGCGTAAAAATAAATCAAACTTTGAATGATGTTAGTAGACCTGAAAAATCATCTATGAAAATATCCAACTAGTTTAAAAACATAGAACTATTCTAAATCTAATTGCATTCAAATGACAAGATGAAATAATTTCCTATCTTATCCATTGAAATATTTTAGTCCTATGAAAACAAAACACAATTTTAATTTAATTATGTCATAACTTAATCTAATTCTATTCGATGGATTGAAAGCATAAATCCTATTACTAAGAATTGAAATGGCAGTGTTGATTGAAATTGAAAACAATTACAAAGCATGTTAAAGGAAACTATGGCTGCTGTATGACTGAATACCCAAATCTGATCCAATTGGAAAATGATAGAGCCACTTGCTTGAGACGAATTAGCGAGCACACGATTACACATCTAATTGGAAAATAATCGAAGAAAGAATTCATAAACAACAAGCAAATTAAACTATGAATTGACATGAATCTAACTATGAAAGCAATATGAATTTAAATATGAATTGACAAGAATAGAAATAACGAATCAACATGATTTTTTTGAAAAAATTCAAACTACAAAACAATTAAAAACCTCCTTTCCGTGCAAGGGCCCTATGCAATAGAATGAGTCGAAAATATAATGGACTACACGTGCATCAAAGGATCTGGAACTGGTCTTCTTATTATCAAAAACATAGTTTCAAAAGCATACACCAAATTATAAAAAATTAGGACTGTTTCTTGGTTTCAAAGACTGATATTTATACAAGTTTAGAATTAAATATTTGAGGCATATCCACCTATAGATAAAAAAAAAAACTGAGATTAGAAGTCTGAATAGAAGCAAATTCTTTAATGGCCATCTCTCGATTTGCTACGTCAGAGCAAATCGAGAGTATTTCGTTCGCAGATCACGTCCTTTGACCGACCTCGACTGCAATCATAGACACGTTTTATCTTTGAATTCAAACAGGTGGATGGGATACGATCCATGTGTGGATCATTCCAGAGATACCCATATGACCCGTTTCCTTATTTTGTTCTCAAAACCTGTCAAACCATAACAGTAGCTGCAGAAACAACGGTTAGCTGCAAAATTGCACACATTCTGTAGATAATTATAGAAATTAATTTAAATAACAAGAAACATCATAATATAAGGTAGAGATCATTTAAATGCCTTCTGTGATGTGTAATATGTCAATTATCATTGATTGGAGTCATGAATTTTTGAAAAAGAAGGAAGAAATGATGAAAACGGGTGTCAAAATAAGAATAGTTTTGAGGTTCAACATACCCCCACTGAGAAACCATTGCATGTCCTCATGCAATTTCAAAAATGTGAGCCTTCACCTCCTATTTCATTTGTTCTGATACCTATTCTAATACATCCAACTTCCTCTTTTTTCCTTTCCTTGAAGTCATTGCCATTCTAGGTTTTCTCATAAGGAGTTTGTACTTTAGGCTGATGACTTTCTTGTTCAGAGATTTGTTCTTTTTCTTCATCTTCTTATTCTTTTTATACCACAAACCCAAATGTAATATAGTGTTATCATTGATGATCTTCTCCAAGTGATTTCATTCTTTCAGGGTTTCATTTTCCTGTTTAATGTGCCTGTTCAGTATCTCTAGCTCATAAATTTCTTGCTTGAGGGTGTTTACCAGAGGTTTTTGTGGACTGATAGGATGCTATTCCACACTTGGAATTGCTATTGCATGTATTTTATCCAATGAATCAATATAGTCATATATATCTTGCTGTGCTGGGTCAATTTCCGGGGATTTCCTGCTTGGACTGTGTACAGAAATATGTATAGGACTGTGTGTAGGAGAGACGGTGATGGGCGATGGAACATGAGGTTATTCATCTAAATTAACAAATTTATCCTCCTGTGATGGTGTATTATTCAAGGGTTTATGAATTCTAGAGCTTCTTCTTGGCTGTGGAGGGTTTAAGTCTTCTGAACTTGTAAATTTTCTCTTTTTATCTACATTGCCTCTCTTTTTGACTCCACTCTGTTTCTTATTTTTCATTAACTCTGCAATGGTGATTTTTTCCTCTTCTTGCTGAGGTTGAGGTGAGGATTTCTTCTCAATGCATATATCAACCTTTCTCCTTCTACTTTTTCTAGTTTTGTCATCCTTAGGCTGCTCTGGTTAATCTTGAAATTGATTTCTGATTAGGAAACTTTCCCAAGAGCATCATACACTTTTTAGATGGAATTTAAGAAGTATCTTTATTAGTCCATGATGGTGCATGGTATTGTCTATGAATTGGGCTCTTTTATGGACATTTGCTGACATTTTATTTAGACTGTTTAGTAGGAATTATGGGAGGTTTATTTCTCCATCTTCAAAAAAGTCCATTAACAATTGGGCATGATAAATAAACATACAACCAAATCTGCCTTCGTAAGTAGAATTTTTTTGTAAAATTAGAAGCATATTTCTCCATTTGTTTTTGAGTGATGAACTTGGAATTAATTTCTTGTAACAATAGTGTCCATACTTGGATTCTTCAAAAAAAAATTCCATTCTTAATTGTCTATTTCCTTATTTTTAAACCATCTCTCTCCAATTCTCAGGATTTATGTAGCTTCAGCCACAAAGGCTTCTGTCATTGAGAATTTTATATCTCCAATTTCGACCTCTGTCCCATCGAAATTGGAGATATAAAATTCTCACAAAAAAGTTCATAGGGAGTATGTCCTGTTGTATTCCTCCATGTAGTCCAGTAGGCCCATTAGGCTTCAGGAAGCCTATCTGCCCATTCCTTCCTATGAGATGTACAATATTTGTGATGATTTCCTCGATCACTTTATTGGTGGACTCCACTTGACCATTTTCTTGTGGATGATATGGAATGGATTTTCTATGTTTAACCTTGTATTCATCCACAATATTTTGCACCGCCTTAGATGTAAAATGAGATCCCTGATTTGTCATAATTTCCCTTGGTACATCAAAACGAGTGAAAATATCCTCAAAGAGAAATGAAACTACATCATTTTCATTAGCAAGAGAAAGTGCTTTAGCCTTTACCCATTTATGG
Organism: Pinus albicaulis; assembly: GCA_034641835.2. Lineage (NCBI taxonomy): Eukaryota > Viridiplantae > Streptophyta > Pinopsida > Pinales > Pinaceae > Pinus > Pinus albicaulis. The sequence continues at coordinate 1,955,754,657 of CM076578.1, read as the reverse complement.
TTTGCCGTGTCTTCTAGTTCTTTCTCCAAAGGTTGTTTTGAAGGTTTCCCTAAGAGTATGCTGAAAGCAGGCCTAGATTTTGATGCATCTGACTTGATCTTTAGCTGCACTTTGTTTTCTTATCTGTTTTTATCCCTTCTGAAAGTAGTCATGTGGATTACTGGATTGTTTTTCTGATAAGTTAGCTTTAACACAAGCTTGTACAAAGAAGTTTATGGTTAGCCCTATCTTTGGTTGGTTTTAAACAGTTACTTAAAAAGGATTTTCTTGTTTGGAAAGTTAACAAATCCTCATTGAAATTGTTGGCTTTTTCCACCTTCACAACACTTTACTGTTCCATTCCATCATTTAATCTAAAGGATCTTTGGATATAGATGATTTTCCCCTTGGACCACTCTTGTAATTATTGCACAATTAAACCCTTTTATGACTCCATTGCCCAATGGTTTAAAGATGTTTCATGCTAATCCTATTTGCTGGATACTTCTCAATATACTTGTAGCTTCACCTTTTGAACTCTTTCATTTTGTGATATTCCATCCATTCAAAGATCATGTCCTTGCCCAACCAAAAAAAAACAAACACCCTTGTTCCTCATAATTAGCCTAATATCACACTAAAAGCCTTAAAGATCACATCTTTAAACACATTTATAGAGAGATCTCTCTCTGGATTCAGGAGGTCTAGATCCTAGAATCCCAAAGTGGTTCATATGTAGGCTTTGCAGTTTTTATTTACCAATCTTGCAAATTACAGAGACCGAACATGGCCAAATATCTGTATAGTGACTATGGGGTTTCCTGGATCCTTATATTTTATTGGTGTTTCTTTACCCAAGAGTGCGTATGACAGTGCTCCCACTACATGAACAATTAGTACATTATTTGCTTCCCTCACCTGTTTTTTTCCACACAGTTCTTTAATTATTTTGGTATAGATAGGAATGCCTTTTATAGCCTGTAGGAGAGGAATTTTAATGCAAATATTTTTTAATTCTCCTAGGAGATCAAAATATGAAGATATTATTGATTTAGGTAGTGTTAATCTCTTAGGGAATGGAGGGGAGGAAATAATAAGGTTTTCAGGATCTTTTTGGTCAACTGTGTCCCTCCCTTGTTCTATCTCTATTTCTTTCATAGTTGATTTTTGAGGTACTGTTGGAATTTCAGACTCAAGTTGTGGTAGGGCTGTATCTTCTTCAGGTGAAATAACACGCCCTGATCTCAACCTAAGTTCATTGCATTTCTTCTGTTCAGTTTCAGGGTTTTGGTTCTCAACAATCTGGATTAGCCGAACCGGTCTGTTATTGGGATTGGGATTGGGTTGAGTTGGCAGTTGAGGACGCATAATAAGCTAAGGATTGTGTTGGACTGGGTATGGAGCTGGTAATGTGGGTTTATTATGAGCCCCTATTCCCATAGGTAAATTGGTCATTCCCAGGGGTTGTTGCCAGTTTTGAGACCAATTTGTATTCTGTGAAGTGGAGGTAGGCCATTGGGAATGATATAGATTGTTTTTCTAGTAAGGGGGAGAAAAAGGAAAACTTGAAAAACTATTAACTAAAGGGGATTGTGTTGGCCAAGGAGGCATGGAAAATGATTGGATGTCCAGACAGAAAAAGGTGATTGGCCCTGCCATGCTATTCTAGGGCTCTGTTGATGAAATTGTGGAGGAGAAAAGAGCTGAGACAGGTCTTGTGGCATACTTGGTCATGCTTGCCACTGCCGATGTTGATTCATTAGATGCACCGGTTCTATTTCTTCTTTTGCCTCTTTAAAAACCGCTTTCAACCCTGGAAGTGAAGGGAAATGGTCAGTGGCGTGGTCCTTGGTACAAATAGCACATGTCTGGACCATGTCTAATGGACACTCCCGCTGGCTGTGCTTCTTCCGACGACGTGGGAAAAAAAAAGCCAAGTTCTGTTCTGCTAAAGCTTGCTTTTGCTTGGCTTGTAGGACATCTAGCTGCGTTATGAGGGTGCCTAAGATATCGGTTTTAAATTATTCTAAAATATTACTGAATTCTGCTCTGGTCACATTGTCACTTGACTGTTTATAATTCCTTGTAACTGAATTCTGTCCGGTTGGCCTACTTCACATACTACCTCGAGAACATATTATGCACAATGCAATAATGTTATCATATTATTTTTGATATATGTCCCCTTTTCCCATTATATTAAGTGTTTCGAACCATTCTTCTTTCATTCCTTTAATCATTGTTGCTTTTAAAATATCTTTATACAGTGTAGTATATGGATATCTTTGCAAATTATATTGAAATATTTCAATGTATTCTTCTAATGTATCATTGTCTTTTGCAGACATATTGAAGATTTCGTCTTTTAGTTCTTGAGTCTGGCAGTAGTGTTGATATTTTTTAAGAAAAGAGTTTTTCATTTGATCCCAACTATTAATGGTTCCTCCACCGAGCCCCATAAACCAACGTAATGCTGTCCCTTTCAAAGTAGAGGGAAATAGTTTCAGTTTCTGAGGGTTAGTGGTGTAGTCATATCCCCTACATAAAACATCAAATTTAAATAAAAATGCATCCGGATTTTTCGAGGTTAGTCCATGGAAGGTGGGGATGTTTTGTATCAGAATAGCTTTCATAGGGGCATTTGCGGCTGGATCAACAATGGGATACTCCAATGTTGATTTTTGTCTCTGGTTTTGGTTGTTCGCCATCTGATTAAAGATATGCCAATAATCTTCAGGGATTTCTTGATTTGGGGGGATAATTTGAGTGGAATTAGAGAGTGGATTTGGAGGATGCCTTGCAACACTTCCCTGATCTGGGACACTGGGTGTCTTTGTCTCAACCACTCTCTTAGGGTATCCAAGCTCTCTAGTTTTTACCTGTACTGCACTACTTGTTTCTCCCTATCCTCCCTGCAAATTGCAATAATTTCCCTCTCTCGAAGGGTCAGGACTTAAGTGCTCTATAGTTTGAAGGCTTCGTTTAGACCCTTCTATTTCACTGTGAATCTCGGCGTGGGCTGCAGATGGTGAGGCTGCTACCTGAGGGAGAATAGTATAACTCTGTGTGGGAATGGTTCTGGGTCCTAGAGATGCTTGGGATTCAACCTTCTTAATGATTTCGTCTATATATGTTGTTCTGCCAAGGACCACCGATCCCTTGGGTTTTATGGATTTAAGTGGGGGGTTTTGATGTAATTCTATCTTTTTATTCGTAGTCATAAAAAAAAAAACACCTATCCTATTAACCTCTACACAATTGCTGAGAAGCGGGCTAAGAACAAGGGTTTTGCTTGCTAGTACGCAGGTTCTTACCTCTCATTTTCAATACCCAATTCTTTCACAGCAAAAGGAAAAAGAAATAAAAGACATCACTCTTAAACACTCTCCCCGTCAACAACGCCAAAATGTTGGGTCAAAAAGGTGACTGTTTTTAGGGTAACCTTAATGATTTACATTAATTATCAACCCAAGACAATTCTTGTTATTTCAAGAGTGTAAACAAAATATATGCAAGTGACATCAGAGGTTAACTACTCTAGATCGTTGTAAAAAGGATTGTCTAATTCTCGAAGTTCAAGCAAACCATCTTGAAAGTGAACTATGAAATACTTCAGACCAATCAAAGGAGAAAATTATGTTCTAATCTTATGAAAAAATAACCACTCAAGATTGAAATAAGGAATAGATTGCAATTGAACAACATGCTTTAATGAATTGAACAACTACCTTAATGAATTGAACAACAATCCTAATGAATTGAACAACAATCAATTATTCTAGATTTTTCTATGGAATTCACTATTAATCAACTAATAGCATCATTCAAAATTAAACATCAAATCAAACATTCACATTTATGATGGAAAGATTCAAGAAATAACTATATGCAGAATTGAACAACAACCGCGCTGAAACTATTTTAACGAATGTAAAAGCATCAACTCTTGATAAAAGAACATGAATGATAAATCTAATCTAGTGGAAAGGAAGTTATAACATCTCACCCTTGCGATTAACCAATTGAATGATAATGCTATGAAACACAGAGGATAACTGAAAATTCAAGTTTCGTAAATAAACGTATAGCACAGAATAGCAGGAGAACCCCCGAGGCTGGGCCTGAAGCCTCTAGAAGCCTTCTGCTAAGGAATAATTAGAAGTTGTTTATAATGAAAATGCCAATTTATTCATTAATCAATAGAGCAATACATTAGCGCGAACTTGAATATTCTGTCCAAATATGTTTATTACAGGAAAATTATAATACATAAACTGTCCTTCCATCCCTTTCAAATCCAGCCTTTTATAGCTTAAAGGCGAAATAAAACAGAGTAACGAATCCTCCCCATCATGAGATTCTGCCACTTCGTGGTTATCAACTAAATACTCCAAGAGTATGCGTGCCTTTACATCTTCCATTGATTCATAGGAGCCGATACAATTCCGTTCGCTTTCCTTGTCTACTGTCACTTGGTCATCCTGGTTAGTAGTTTGGCTATTTCGCTTCCCTATCAATAAAGACAACAACAAATCAATTTTTATGCTATTAAACACACCTTTTATCAATAATTCATTCTACCTTAATTTTTCATTATTTTCCTTTAATTTATTGCTAAGATGAAGGAAAAATATATAAAAGTACCTGAAAAATCGTGGAAAAGAGAGGGGTAAAATGTACTCGGCCCAACACGCGTGAACAAATTTTAGATATTGGTTTTCTATATTTTCAGAGATATGATCTGAGGAATTTGGGGTTTTTGCAGGCTCCCAAATTTCATGTCAAACAAGTGACCTTGGGAAAATAATCATAACTTTCTCTCTGAGCATTGGATTCAAATTTCATAAAAATTGACTGAAAGAGGACGGTCTTTAGTTTGTTGGGTATCGTTTTCAGGACCGAAGTTTGAAAAAGTGACACATGGTACTTCATACAAGTTCGCTCTACTGAAATAGTTTATAATCAAGTCATCATAGGAGATTGAGCATAACTATTTCTTGAAGAATCCAATATTGATTAAACCTACGGGGTTGGAAAGAGGACTCATAGGGCTACCATAGGATGCAATTTCAAACCTTAGAGATATGAAATTACATAAATACAACATGTTCAATATCAAGCTTCTAGAAGGAAAGAAAAAATATGCATTCAAGGATCACTGCAGTAAGGACAACACATCAACAGTCAAGGGTAAGCCTACTAAAACAAGGTATGTATGATTAGTGTTTGAATTTTAATTTGAATATCATCTCTAATATGTGTTTTTGTGGGACGATGTAAGTATTTTGTATGTATGTTTGATTGGGTTTTGTTCATAAAGGTTGAATGTATTTACATTTGAATTTTGAATATTTCTATGACATATGGTTTGTAGAAAAATGTAAGTATTTTGTTTGTATATTGGCTTGGGTCTTGTTCATTAATGCATGTGCAGGAAGGAGGACACAATAGGACAACTCAGACACATACTAGAAGGAAAATTCAATGCCAAAGTACCATTACTTGAAGCAAGCACAACAATACCTCACCAGATGTTTAGTAAATTTGATGTCTCAAATTTCTATCATGAATTATCGACCGAGGTTAGTAATTTGATGAAGTGAGGTGCACTATATATGCTTAGGTAACCTTGTTCTCTTACTTCGTTGTGTATTTTTATGTTGTTTTTTGGATTTTGTATCTTATGTCTAAAATTGGTCTAAGTAATGAAATCTCTAAATGCTAGTGAATAATCAAATCTAAATGAATTTTAATGATGAAAACTAATTCTTAAAGAAGGAATAAAAGGAAATGTTGTTTTTATTCTAAGGAAATAAATTGAATTACAGACTATTTTTAATGGAATATGAAATCTAAAAGAAGGAAGAAAAGGAAATGTTCATTAACTAATCTAAATTGCATAAAAATAAATCAAACTTTGAATGATGTTAATAGGCCGGAAAAATCATCTATGAAAATATCCAACTAGTTTAAAAACATAGAACTATTCTAAATCTAATTGCATTCAAATGACAAGATGAAATAATTTCCTATCTTATCCATTGAAAGATTTTAGTCCTACGAAAACAAAACACAATTATAATTTAATTATGTCATAACTTAATCTAATTCTATTCGATGGATTGAAAGCATAAATCCTATTAATAAGAATTGAAATTGCAGTGTTGATTGAAATTGAAAGAAATTACAAAGCATGTTAAAGGAAACTATGACTGCTGTATGACTGAATACCCAAATCTGATCCAATTGGAAAATGATAGAGCCACTTTCTTGAGATGACTTAGCGAGCACACGATTACATATCTAATTGGAAAATAATATAAGAAAGAATTCATAAACAACAAGCAAATTAAACTATGAATTGACATGAATCTAACTATGAAATCAATATGAATTTAAATATGAATTGACAAGAACATAAATAAAAAATCAGCATGAATTTAAACGAAATAATTCAAACTACAAAACAATTAAAAACCTCCTTTCCGTGTAGGGGCCCTATGCAACAGAATGAGTCGAAAATCTAATGGACTACGCGTGCATCAAAGGATTTGGAACTGGTCTTCTTATTAGCAAAAACATAGTTTCAAAAGAATACACCAAATTATAAAAAATTAGGATTGTTTCCTGGTTTCAAAAGACTGATATTTATACAAGTTTAGAATTAAATATTTGAGGCATATCTGCCTATAGATAAAAAAAAAAACTGAGATTAGAAGTCTGGATAAAAGCAAATTCTTTAATTGCCATCTCTCGATTTGCTACGTCAGAGCAAATCGAGAGTATTTCGTTCGCAGATCACGTCCTTTGACCGACCTTGACCGCGATCATAGGCACGTTTATCTTTGAATTCAAACAGGTGGATGGGATACAATCCATGTGTGGATCATTCGAGAGATACCCATATGAACCGTTTCCTTATTTTCTTCTCAAAACTTATCAAACCATAACAGTAGCTGCAGAAACAACGGTTAGCCGCAAAATTGCACACATTTTGTAGCTAGTTATAGAAATTAATTTAAATAACAAGAAACATCATAATATAAGGTAGAGATAATTTAAATTCCTTCTCTGATGTGTAATATGTCAATTATCATTGATTGGAGTCATGAATTTTTTAAAAGGAAGGAAGAAACGATGAAAACGGATGTCAAAATAAGAATAGTTTTGAGGTTCAACATACCCCCACTAAGAAACCATTGCATGTCCTCATGCAATTTCAAAAATGCGAGCCTTCACCTCCTATTTCATTTGTTCTGATACCTCTTCTAATACATCCAACTTCCTCTTTTTTCCTTTCCTTGAAGTCATTGCCATTCTAGGTTTCCTCATAAGGAGTTTGTACTTTAGGCTGATGACTTTCTTGTTCAGAGATTTGTTCTTTTTCTTCAGCTTCTTATTCTATTTATACCACAAACCCAAATGTAATATAGTGTTATCACTGATGATCTTCTCCAAGTGATTTCATTCTTTCATGGTTTCATTTTCCTGTTTAATGTGCCTGTTCAGTATCTCTAGCTCATAAATTTCTTGCTTGAGGGTGTTTACTAGAGGTTTTTGTGGACTGATAGGATGCTCTTCCACTCTTGGATTTGATTTTTCATGTATTTTATCCAATGACTCAATATAGTCATATATATCTTGCTGTGCTGGGTCAATTTCCGGGGATTTTCCTGCTTGGACTGTGTACATGACTATGTGTAGGAGAGACGGTGATGGGCGATGGAACTTGAGGTTATTCATCTAAATTAACAAATTTATCCTCCTGTGATGGTGTCTTCTTCAAGGGTTTATGAATTATATAGCTTCTTCTTGGCTGTGGAGGGTTTAAGTCTTCTGAACTTGTAACTTTTCTCTTTTTATCTACATTGCCTCTCTTTTTGACTCCACTCTGTTTCTTATTTTTTATTAACTCTGCAATGGTGATTTTTTCCTCTTCTTGCTGAGGTTGAGGTGAGGATTTCTTCTCAATGCATATATCAACCTTTCTCCTTCTACTTTTTCTAGTTTTGTCATCCTTAGGCTGCTCTGGTTAGTCTTGAAAGTGATTTCTGATTAGGAAACTTTCCCAAGAGCATCGTACACTTTTTAGATGGAATTTAAGAAGTATCTTTATTAGTCCATGATGGTGCATGGTATTGTCTATGAATTGGGCTCTTTTCTGGACATTTGTTGACATTTTATTTAGAATGTTTAGTAGGAATTATGGGAGGTTTATTTCTCCATCTTCCAAAAAGTCCATTAACAATCGGGCATGATAAATAAACATACAACCAAATCTACCTTCGTAAGTAGAAAATTTTTGTAAAATTAGAAGCATATTTCTCCATTTGTTTTTGAGTGATGAACTTGGAATTAATTTCTTGTAACAATAGTGTCCATACCTGGATTCTTCAAAAAAAATTTCCATTCTTCATTGTCTATTTCCTTATTTTTAAACCATCTCTCGCCAATTCTCAGGAGTTATGTAGCTTCAGCCACAAAGGCTTCTGTCATTGAGAATTTTATATGTCCAATTTCAACCTCTGTCCCGTCGAAATTGGAGATATAAAATTATCATAAACAAGTTCATAGGGAGTATGTCTTGTTGTATTCCTCCATGTAGTCCGGTAGGCCCATAAGGCTTTAGGAAGCCTATCTGCCCATTCCTTCCTATGAGATGTACAATATTTGCGAGGATTTCCTCGATCACTTTATTGGTGGACTCCACTTGACCATTTTCTTTTGGATGATATGGAATTGAGTTTCTATGTTTAACCTTGTATTCATCCACAATATTTTGCACCACCTTAGATGTAAAATGATATCCCTGATTTGTCACAATTTCCCTTGGTACATCAAAACGAGTGAAAATATCCTCAAAGAGAAATGAAACTACATCATTTTCATTAGCAAGAGAAAGTGCTTTAGCCTTTACCCATTTAGTGACATAGTCAGTGCAAACCAGAATGTACCTCTTTTGTCTTGATGTTGGATTGATTGGTCCAACAAAATATAGGGCCCATTTTTCAAATGGTTTGATGAGTACCTGAGGTTATAAGGGAATTCATCTGTAGGAAGAGGTTTCCCCATTCTTTGACAATTGTCACAACTTTTGACATACTCTTTGGCATCTTTAAAGATGGATGGCCAATAATATCCTAAATGAAGGATTTTATAGGAAGTCCTCTTATCAGCAAAGTGTCCACCACAAGGTTCATCGTTGCATGCCTTCATAATTTCAGGCATTTCATCTTCTCGAACAAACCTTCTGATGATGAGCTCTCAACCTGTTTCATACAATTCATCATTACCCCATGAGTATAATGCACTTTGTTGAATAATTCTTCTTTCCTTTTTGGAAACAACTATGCTGGTAATTTTTCTGTAGCTAAGTAGTTAGAAATATCTGCAAACCATGGAGATTTAGTAGTTATTGCAAAGAGATATTCATCAGGGAAATTATCCTCTACTGTAGTATCATTATTGTTGTTTTGAATTCTAGACAAGAAATCAACAACTGTATTTTGTTTTCCAGGTCGGTCTAGAATGGTGATGTTAAATCTTGCAGGAGTAATAACCATATTGTGATTCTAATATTAGTGAGAGTTTTATTCATTAAGTACCTAATTGCAGAATGGTCTGCGTGAATAAATGTTTCATAGCTGGTGATATAGTGTCTAAATTTGTTAATATCATGGACAACAACTAAAAATTCCTTTTCAGTTATAGTTTAATTTAACTTAGCAGGAGTCAAATTTTTACTTGTGTAATAGATGGTATAGGGGATCAGATCTTTTTGTCATAGTACAGCTCCCAGAGTTGTATCTGAAGCATCCGTTGAAATGTGAAAGGGTATTTTCCAATTTGGACCTCTTAAGATGGGTGCTTCAAAAATTTTTGCTTTTAAAGTTTCAAATGCTAATTGGCAATCATGATTCCAACTAAATTCACAATATTTGGTAAGCAGTTTGAAGAGTGGAGATACTATTTTGGTGAAGTTTTCTATAAACCTTCTATAATATCCTGTAAATCCTAGAAAACTTCTAACATCCTTGTGACAACTTGGAATTGATAATTTGGAGATGACTTCAACTTTAGATGAGGCTACTTTAATTCCATCCCCTAAAATGTGATGTCCTAAAACAATTCCTTCAGTAAACATCATAAAACATTTTTCATGACTTAATGAAGGATTTGGTTCTTTTCATCTTTTAAGAAATTTTTCCAGGTTTTCAAGAGCCTCTTCAAATGAATTCCCATAAACTGTAAAATTATTCATATATACTTCCACATAATCATGTATTAGATCGGAGAAAATTCCTAATACTGCCCTCTGGAATGTTGCAGGTGCATTGCATAATCCAAAAGGAAGTACTTGGTAAGCATAAGTTCCCCATGGACAGGTGAATGTGGTTTTGTCTTGGTCTTCAAGTGCTACTTGAATTTGATTGTAACCACTAAAACCATCCAAAAATGAGAAATACTTCTTTCCTTCTAATATATCCAATACTTGATCTATGAAAGGAAATGGGAAATGATAATTTAGAGTAGCCTTATTCAATTATCGATAATCAATGCATACCCTCCATTTACCATTCTTTTTAAGTACAATCACCAAGGGAGAAAGCCACTAGCTGTATGAAATTGGATAGATGAAGTTTACATTCAACAATTTCTGCAATTCTTCTTTCACAATTTTCCTAATATTTGGGTTCATCCTTCTTTGAGGTTGTCTGATAGGCCTAGATTTTTCCTTAATGTAGATATGATGTATACAAGTCTCAAGACTAATTATTTTCATGTCAGTGTACTCCCATGCATATGCAAAAGAATGTTTTTGTAACGTTTTGATTAACTCTTCTTGTTGGAAATTTTCCAAGTTTTTGTTTATGTTTAAAGATTTTCCTGGAAAGATTTCAATTGTAGAGTTACCAAATTATTCCATAGAATATAAAGACATATGTCTAGATGACAAGTATTTAATATTTCATTTTTCTTGAAAACTATAATCATCTTCACATTGTGAGGATGTTTCAAAGTTTTCTATTGAATTTAAGATTTGACTTTCTTCACTAATATGAGAAATAGTAAAGAGAGGTTGTATCTCATTGTCATCATCCATCCATTTTTCATCTCCTACTTATGTGATTGTTTTTGCTGGAGGATATAGAGTGAATTTCATTGTTGAGTTTCCATCAGAAATAAACATATCACAAGATCTACAACTAATGAAATCATCAACTGTAGCTAACCAAGGCCTTCCTAAAATTAAAGGATGTCCCCCTAGGTTGTTCTTGGGAGTTAGGATCGTGAAGTCATATGGATACTCCCAAGAGTATAAGGACACATATATGTCTTCTAATACACCATATGAATTGATTACTGATCTGCCTGCTAATTGCAATAGTGTTGGTGTATACTGAAGATTTGGAAGCCTAAGTTGTTTCATAGTTTGTTTGCTCATGATGTTGATGGATGCTCCTAAGTCAATTAATGTATTTGGAATCTCAATTCCATTAATGCATGTTTTTACAACTGGACTTCATGGGTCCAAATATTTTTGTATGGATATTTTTCCCATCATAATGTCAACAATTTTTCCTACTAATTGAATCCTTTTTATTTCTTTTGTTTTCCTTCCTGATTTTTTCGTGCTCAACTCTCTTATTGTTTTGGCTAGAATAGGAATCTTTTTAATGGCCTGTAACAAATGAATCTTGATACAAACATTTTTCAATTCATTTAGAAAATCATAATTAGGCAACAAAATTTGTTTTTCTATCCCTCTATCGATTTGTAATTTTTAAGGAAAAGGAGGGTTAGAAATGGATACTAAAGGTTGCTCTATTATAGGAGTTGAGTTTATTGGATCTTTTTGTTTTTAATTTTCATAATTTTGGTTATGCTGAAGAGATGTCCCTCGTTTAGAACTTTTATTTTGCTGTAGAGAAATTTCTTCACCAAAATCATCTTTTTCTTGAATAACAACATCAACCTTTTCTTTTCTAATATTCTACCAGATCTAAGTTGGACATTGTTGAGATCTAGTGGGGTAATCATGTTAGCTGGAATTTTTTTTTTTCTATGTTATAATAATTTTGAGATTTTTTTATTATTATTTGGGTTTGGTAATGGCTTGGCAATTAGTTGATTTGTTCTTTATGGATATGGTAATGCCAGTTGTGGATTCTGATTTTGGATTTGGGGTGGTTGATTTTGTTGTGGAAAATTTTGGGGAGGATAGTTTGGATAGGGTTGTGGATATTGGTGATACTGAGAGTATCTTCCATAAGGATTTTTCATCCCTTGTGTCCAAGGTTGAGGCTGGGACCAAGGTTGTTGCCATGATGAATTCCAATTGTTTGCTGGGGGCTGATTATACATTTGGTTATTAAAACCTTGAGTTTGTGGCCCTTGCCATGGTCTTCTAGAGATAAAAAAAAGAGAATGACTTGAGATGGAGTTACTTCTTCTTCTTGAAAGACAACCTTAAGATCTGATATAGAGGGAAAATTTTTTGTTTCATGATTTTCTGCAAAAATAACCCAGATCTCTATGACTTTTACATCAAGAGGACACTCTCTTAAAGCATGTTTCTTCCTGCATTTAAGACAAAAAATAGTTAAGGCATCAGTTTATGCTTTCTGTTTGTTTTGTAATTCAGGGTGTCTGTTTGTTCACTGAGACTCCCTAAGATATCTATCTTAAATTCATCAAGCATATTTCCATTTTCTGCCCTACTCACTGTTCCAGTTGCATATTTATTTACTCTAGAGAGAATAGGATCTCTTGTATTTTTTCAAGTTTTTGATTTTCCTCTTGAGATATGAATGCACAATTCAACAATTTCAGATAATGGTAATTGAGAGATATCTCTTTTTCCCATCATGCTAATGATATCTATCCATTCATCTCTAATGGCTTTCAATAAGAGATATTTTAAAGTATCTTGATCTAGATTTTCCATCTTAGCTCTCTTGATATTATAATTGAATCTCTCAATTAAATATTCTAAGTTTTCATCCTCTTTCTGCATCATTTTAAATACTATATAATTCCTATTAATAGGTGTGCAATAATCCATATATATTTGAAAGAATGCACTTTTTATCTCATACCATGTCCTAATAGATTGTGTTATCAAACCCATGAACCATTTTAGAGCTGCACCCTTGAGTGTTGTAGGGAATAGCTTCAATTTTTTAGAGTCTTGTAAGTAGTCATAAGATCTATATAAGACTTCAAATTCAAATAAAAATGTTTCAGGATCCTCAATTCTTAATCCACGGAAATTGGGAAGGACAAAAGGTGAAATATTTTTCATTGTAAAATTTGTATCCTTATCAACTATAGGAAATCCAACAGAGTTAGGATCTCCTTTGCCTCTAACTCTTCCTCCATCTCTTCCTCCACCTCATCCTATACCTCTTCCTCATCCTCTTAAGGCATCTCTATTCAGAATTTCTCCATGACCTTCTTCTTCTACCATTGTATATTCCTCAGGGATAATGTAAGGTTCTAACTGTAGGGTTATTTGTTCTTCCTCTGGTTCTTCTATCAATGGGATATTGAAGAAAGTTTCTTCTTCTTCTTCCTTACTAGGTATTTATAACTCTTGAGATAGAATATGTTCTCCTATAGAGGTGAAAAAGGTTACTCCTTCTGTTGGAGATCTAGGGTATTTTTCTTCTAATACTGCCTCAGTAGATGAAGTCAAAAAATATCATGGTTGGATTTATGATCTTAAGACTTCAGGAAGTCTATGTCTTGAGGTGAAAAATGGAATATGAGTTTGATATGGTGGTGTGGAACTATGTGATCTTGGTGGGGTGAGTAGTGTTGTAGGAATCAAACTTCTACCTCTCGCTATGAATCTACCTCTAGAGTCTCTTTCTCTACGAATACCATTTTTTTTTAATGTAAGAGATAATGTTTCCTAATTTCACTTCCTCGGAAACAATGCCAAAATGTTTAGTCAATTTGATGTCTCAAATTTCTATCATGAATTATTGACCGAGGTTAGTAATTTGATGAAGTGAGGTGCACTATATATGCTCAGGTAACCTTGTTCTCTTACTTCGTTATGTATGTTTATGTTGTTTTGGGGATTTTGTATCTTATGTCTAAAATTGGTCTAAGTAATGAAATCTCTAAATGCTAGTGAATAATCAAATCTAAATGAATTTTAATGATGAAAACTAATTCTTAAAGAAGGAAGAAAAGGAAATGTTGTTTTTATTCTAAGGAAAGAGATTGAATTACAAACTATTTTTAATGGAATGAGAAATTTAAAAGAAGGAAGAAAAATAAATGTTCATTAACTAATTTGAATTGCATAAAAATAAATCAAACTTTGAATGATGTTAGTAGGCTGGAAAAATCATCTATGAAAAATATCAAACTAGTTTAAAAACAAAGCACTATTCTAAATCTAATTGCATTCAAATGTCAAGATAAAATCATTTCCTATCTTATCCATTGAAAGCTTTTAGTCCTATGAAAACAAAGCAAAATTATAATTTAATTATGTCCTAACTTAATCTAATTATATTCCATGGATTGAAATCATAAATCATATTACTAAGAATTGAAATGACAATGCTGATTGAAATTGAAAACAAGTACAAAGCATGTTAAAGGAAAATACGGTTGCTGTATGACCAAATACCCAAATCTGATCCAATTGGAAAATGACAGAGACACTTTCTTTAGATGAATTAGCAAGAATAAGATTACACAGCTAATTGGAAACTAATCTAAGAAAGCATTCATAAACAAAAAGAAAATTAAACTATGAATTGATAGGAATCTAACTATGAAAACAATATGAATTTAACTATGAATTAACAAGAACAGAAATAACGAATCAATAGGAATTTAAATGACAAAATTCAAACTACAAAACTATTAAAAACCTCGTTTCCATGCAGGGGCCCTTTGCAACAGAATGAGTCAAAAATATAATGGGCTATGCGCACATCAAAGGATCTGGAACTGGTCTTCTTATTATCAAAAGAATAGTTTGAAAAACATACACCAAATTATAAAAAATTAGGACTGTTTCATGATTTCAAAAGAACGGTATTTATGCAAGTTTCAAATTAACTGTTTGAGGCATATATGCCTATAGATAACAAATAAAAATGAGATTACAAGTCTGGATAGAAGAAATTTATTTGATGGCCATCTTTGGATTTGCTACGTTAGAGCAAATCGAGAGTATTTCGTTTGCAGATCACGTCCTTTGACCGAACTTGACCGTGAGAATAGGCACATTTATCTTTGAATTCTAACAGGTGGATGTGATACGATCCATGTGTGGATCATTCTAGAGATACCCATATGATCCATTTCCTTATTTGCTTCTTAAAACTTGTCAAACCATAACAGTAGCTACATAAACAAAGGTTAGCTGTAGAATTTCACACATTCTGTAGCTAATTACAGAAATTCATTTAAATAACAAGAAACATCATAATATAAGGTAGATATCATTTAAATTCCTTCTTTGATGTGGAATATGTCAATTATCATTGATTGGAGTCATGGATTTGTGAAAAGGAAGGAAGAAATGATGAAAAAGGGTGTCAAAATAAGAACAGTTTTGAGGTTCAACAACAACTACTAGTGTTCAAAGAAGCAGTGTCAAGTCAAGTAACAGGTCGTGTCAAAAGTAAGTATGGCAAAAAGCATCATTGTAAAATTGTAAAAGAGTCAATATGCCTAGAGTTGGAGAGGCATTGTTGGGAGGTATAAGCGTCATTTTTGGATAATGTTATGGTTGGGTGGTAGGTCATAGTGTGATTGGGTGATTGGTCTAGTTCAATAAAATAATTGTGAATAATATTGTATCGTGGATCATTGTCCCTGGTATGATATCCCACACTCTTGTATTATTTTTGATCATTATAGGGTGGCAGGGAGGTGCTAGTTTGGTGCATGAAGTCACCTATAGTTTGGAGCCTGTGCACACTTCAGGGTGGTAGGTCAGTATAGGATTTCGGGGCATCCATTCAATTGACTACTGAAGAAGCCAGGGTGTTGGGGTGTCCTTCTAGTGGGAGCTGGAGAAGAATGATTTTCTATAATTCTAGGAAGTTGTCCCTTTCATTTTAGTTGGGGCTAAATATTAAAGAATTTATTAGAAAAGTGTTCGGTGGTTCTTGAACTGGAGGGGGTTTTCCACCTAAAATTCATGTTCCTATTGTGTTCTATTGTTTAATGTCATTACTGGATAGACATCAAGAATAATTGAAGATTAAATAATGCTCTGAAAATATTTAAAAGTGTTAATTGATAAGAAATACTAATCCCCCCCCTCTCAGTATTTCCAACACTAAACAAGTCACAAACTTACAAGAATATCCCCAATCAAATGTGAGGTATGTTTATGTCTTCGTGTTGAATTATTGATAGGGATGATGTTGTTCCAAAAGGAGTTTGGACAACAGTTGTGGACATCCTAAGGAGAAAATTTCACTAGCAGTTTCTTATGTGTCGTGTCAAGAAGAGAAGCAAGAGGTTGATTCTTGATTTGATGTGATTTGCAGGTGGATGGTATCCTAGGTTGGATAGTTTGCTTGATTTGTTTGGAAACTTGTGGACTGATGGAGGGCAGCGTGAAAGTGTCCAAATCTTAGCCGTAAGTGTAGTAACATAAGAAGGACTTTAGCATGATAGATGTAGTAGATTTGGAGCAGCCTAAAGAAATAATTATGGAGGGTGGTAGAGGCTTCCTTCAAGCCATAAATAACAAGAATATTTAAGGAGTAAGGGATTTTTAGAAGTGGCATAAGAAGAGCTCAAAGGCCTGGTCATCCAATAGTAGTTTGTAGCCCTAGACTTTCCAGAAGGACATCTACAACGGAATTTGGGCAGTCCTTCATTCCCTAATTTCATTGTTGGAGAAGGACATTCAACAATGGAAGTGAGAAGCCATTCGAACCTAAGAGTTTCTTCATTGGAAAAAACAAGAAGGCATTAGTGGGAAGAAAGTCCCAAAATATCTTAGGAGAAGTAGTGGTGAGTTGATAGTTGTTCACAAACAAAGTTATAAAAAAATCAACCCGAGTCTCGATGTGTTGAAGCGTTGAACGAATAATGGACAACTAGAGAGCAAGTGAAGCCAAGTTCAGTGATCTAATGGAGTTTTTCATTGATAGAGGTAGATTGGAGTTTTTACAAATCAGGAGTCAAAGGACCAAGTAGGTGTGTTGAGGGTATGATCAAAGGGAGGTGAGAGAGTGTGCTACATCATCCAGAGGGTTAGTGTATATTGTTCAAGGTAGATTGGTGGCCATAATTTGTGACACAAAGCCCTTGTTATTAGTATCTTGTATCAATGGATTTATGATGGCCATTATCCCTAGTATAGGAGCCCTAGATTGTTGTATTATCCATTTAATTAATATAACGAAGATAGATTGTAAAATTTGTAAAAATTTCTCTATATTTATGCACGTGTTGATCTAATGTTGTATATTGTTCTGTTGTACAAAGTAGTTTGTTGTGATTGATATTTTTAGCTTAGGAGGTACTCCAAACCCTAGGCTAGTTGGTTTTGAGGAATGGGCACACAAATATGTTTGTGGGACTAGAACCCAAGTCTGTGGGATTTTCACCCAAGCATGTGTGTGTGAAACCATGATGAGGATTGATTATTTAACTGATGAAGATGATAGAGGACCTCTTAAGAAACCAGGAGCAAAGAAAGTCATCGAAATTTGAGGTCTGGAAGTGAAGATATGAATTTTTGAATAATTGTGTGGGTGAATATGTCATAAGATCAATTAGGCCTTAGTACAAGGATCCCTTATTTATAGGTTGGATGTCACCCTAGAGAAATATATATAAATGAGTGAGGAGAGGCCTCATTCCTCACATCCAAGTGCAACATACTTCATAGGAAGGCATATGAAATAGGTTGCAACCCTAGGAGACCAAAGCGAAGAAGAGAAGGAACATTCTTGTGACAGTTTTGGTTCTATTTTGGCCGTAGGTAGGAGCATACCTCAACTGAAGGGTAGGAGGACAGGTTATTGTGGTTCTATTGATTTTTTGAGGGTCGATATATTCTGTGAGTAGAGTCGAGGCTAATAAGAGGATTCTAGATTAGTTTTGGTATTGTTTGAGGGTGTTTTTGATCTCTGAAATTAAGTCATGAACCTTAGTGTGTTTAAGTGAGGGTCGAGACTTATTATTGAGAGATAGAATGGGTCGTTAGGTCTAATCCAGTGTTGGAAGAAATATAGAAAAAAACAAACACAAGCATCGTCAAGTATGAGACAAGCCACAATTGTAGAAGGGACGGTTCATGCCCTAGCCAAGCCACAAACTTACAATTGTTTCACTAGTTAGATAGGAGGTATGTTGATTTCTTCACATTGAATTGTTTCTAGGGATGAGGTTGCTCAAAAATGAGTTTGGACAACAGTTTGTGGACATCCTAAGGAGAAACTTACATTAGAAGTTGCTTATGTGTCATGTCAAGAAGAGAAGTAAGAGGTTGCTTCTTGAGTTGATGTGATTTACAAGTGGATGGTATCGTAGGTTGGAAAGTTTGGTTGATTTGTTTGGACAATTGTGAACTAGTGGATGGCGTAGTGAAAGTGTCCAAATATGTGCCCTAAGTGTACTAACCTAAGAAGTACTTTAGGTCTACTAGAGGTGGCAGAGTTGGAGCAGCCTAAAGAAAAAATTGTGGAGGGTTGTAGAGGGTTACTTCAAGCCCTAAAGAACAAATCTCTTGAAGGAATAATGGATTGTTAGAAGTGGAAGAAGAAGAGCTTAAAGGTATAATCATCCAAGAGCATTTTGTAGCCCTATAATTGCCTTGTGGAGAAGGACATTTATAATAGAAGTTGGGCAGTGCTCCATGACCTAAGTTCATTTTTGGAGAAGGGAATTTGATAGTGATAATGGGAAGACCTCCAACCCTAAGTGTTTCTTCATCGAGAAACAAGGAAGGCACTAGTAGGAAAAAATTCCCAAAAGAGCTTAGGAGCAACAGTGGGTAGTTGAGAGATGTTCACAAACGGAGTTGTGAACAACTCAATTGGAGTCTCGATGTGATGATGCGTTGAAGTAATAATGGTTAGCTAGAGAGAAGATGATTCTGAGTCCAGTGACCTAATGGATTTGGTTCATTGATAGAGAAAAAATATAGTTGTTGCAGCTCAAGAACCGAAGGACTAGGTAGGTGTGTTAAGGGTACGACCGAGGGAGCTGAGATAGCACGCTACATCCGTGAGAGGGTCAATGTATCTTGTTCAAGGTATATTGGTGGTCATAGTTGTTGACACCATGCCCATGTTGTTGTTGTATTGTATCAATGGATATATGAGGTCCATTCCCTAGTACAAGGGCCCTAGACTGTTGTATTATCAATTTGATTAATATAACAGAATTGGCTTGTTGTATAAATTTGTAAAAATTTGTGTATATTTTGTGCACTAGTATATTTATTTTTGTTTATCTTCCGTTGTTGCAAAGTTGTTTTTTTGTGATACTTGGATTGGTAGCATTAGTGATTTAAGATTATATCCTAGACTCCAGTATCGTGGAAAAACAACACAAAACTTACTTTGTATTTATCAATGCTCCCATCCGCAGTGTGATTTATCTTGTGAATCCACTTAAAAGTGACTATATATTTATCACTTGGCCTAGGAACAATCTCCCAACCATCCTTCTTCACGGTTGACTGGTATTCCTCCTTAATTTCATTCCTCCACTCTTGATGTTTAGTTGCATCTTCATAGGAGGATGGTTCTACTTCAATGAGATTTGTCATATATGCAACATACCCAGAATACCTCTTCGGTATTTTTTTTTCTCTAAATGTATTCTTAGTTGTGTGTCCTTCTGCTTCTTGTAGAGTATCTCTCAACCAAGCATAACTCTTTTGATTTTATGGAACAATTACTTGTTGCACAGGCTCATGTGGACCTTCAACATCTTCTTGAGTAGATGTTCGATCATGACCATCATTGTCCCTTGAGATATCCTCAAATATAGGTATCTATTCTTCATCAAAGTTGACTGGAACATCTTTTGATTTTCTGTAATATATACTTTCATCAAAGATTACATTCCTGCTTACTTCAATTTGACGATCCTAATTAATATAGATTTTGTATGTCTTCGATGAACCACTATACCCAAAAAATATTCCCTTTAGACTGGTAGGATCCAAATTCTTTCTCTTGTCCTTGGGTATATTCCACACTTGGCTTATTTCATACAAATGCTTCTTCTAGAGTCATGTTGTTGAGAATATTGTGAGGACTTCGGTTCTGCAAGGAAACAATTGTCACACATGCCTCTCCCCATATGAATTGAGGGAGATCTTGATCATGTAGCATGGCCCTAACACATTCTTCAATAGTTTTGTTTTTCCTTTCAGCCACACCATTTTGTTCATTATTATAAGGAACAATGATCTCGCTCTTAATCCCTACTTCCTTATAGAATTATTTTAGTTCTTCGAAGGTATATTCTACACCATTGTTAGACCTCAGAGTCTTGATATTTTGTCTCGGTTACATTCTCCACTTCATTCTTGAATTCCTGAAACTTATTAAATACATCATATTTGTTCTTGAGTAGTTATAACAAAGTTTTCCTTGATAAATCATCAATTAATGTCACATAATATTGATTCCCACCAAGAGACTTTACCGTCATCGGTCCACATACATATGAGGGTATGAGATCTAAACCTTCCTTAGATCCGGTATCACTTCTTGAAAATGGATTCTTCATGTTATTTCCTAGTTCACATCCCTTACAGGTCCCTTCATTTTATTCCTTAAATTCGAGGATGCCATTGACCATTTGACTTAGATATGGAAAAATATCATAATGAAGGTTCCCATACCTTATATTCCATAGTTTGGAAGGACTCCAATCAAAGTGGACTAGGGCTTGAGATTTATGTGTAAAAATTATATATAATATCCCCTCATGAATCCCAATCACCTTAGCATCATCAATGCTAGAGCACTTACCCCAAACCAAAACCTTTCCATCAACAAAAGAAATTCTATCACCATTATACTCTAGACAAGAAATAGAAAGTAAGTTTTTCTTCAAACCTGGAACATATAGAATATTTTTGATGTGAATACCTCCACCAAACTCGAGATCCAATGAAGTAGATACAATCCATTTCACTGGATAACTCTTCTTGTCTCCAAGTTTAATTGAATGAGAGGGGGTTCCTTTTGAAAGCGTCTTAAGTTGATTTCATTCTCCCGTCATATGTTTGGAAGCACCACTATTAATAACTCATACATTCTTGTCCTTGAAAGTGTCAGAAAAAGTAGAGAAAAAACTTCCATATATTACTTCCTTTTCTAGCTTGGAGATGATCTTAAATATGTAATCCTTGATAGATGTAAGAAAATTGTGACCCTTCCTCATAGTACCAACTAAGATGTGATATTTTGTCTCCTCCTTGCACCTTAGCTCTAATACCATGTTGGAAAATCAGGAGACTTATGAATAATAGATGATTTTACTTAACTTGATAATTTCTTATGATATATGTTGGCATTTTATTACTTTATTATTTCTTGTTCATCAAGGAATTACCAAAACAATGAAGATCACAACAAGACAAAGTACACAAGGTATAAGCTCCAAGCTAAAGGAAAACCTAGAAAGAATGCTTCTCTTCTTATATAATCTTCTTCCAATGAGACTTCCAAGACCCAAATACCAAAGCCTAATATCCTCCCAAGCACCAAGTTAGCCCCCCTGAAAAGTCTTCTTCAAGGAAACTTCCAAAATTCGACCTACTACAAATTTGTCCCGGATTTTCGGCCTTGGAACTACACCTCAGAATTTCAGCCTCCTGCAATTGGAAAAAAAAACCCTAACTTCTCATGCGTGAAGAGATAAATATGATACCAAGAAACTTAAACTTCTTTTCTTTGTCCTTTCCAAATCTTTTTCTCCTTCGCTATTGTGGATTGAACTTGTGTTGGGTGTGTGTCTCAAATGAGGTCAAGCTCCTTGTATTTATAGCCTTCTTGAGGGGTCAAATTGTTGAAGAATGTAACTAGGTTCGGTCTTCATAATTTTATTTGAGTCATTATTTAATGTAATTATCAAAATAATGAAAAGTAAATGTTTTATTATTATTACAATTACTTATTAAAGCATGGGTGTTTCATTCTTGGGTCATATTTTATTAGTCAAAGTCCCCATTGTGGACTCCTAGGATTTATATTGAGTCATTGTACATTTTATGAGACCCTTATTGGGCTTTTGAATCATGTAAAAAGAATTACTATTGTGTCAAAAAATTAATTTTGTCACCTCCATACCAAGTTGGCCCTTGTCTGATGAAGTCAACCTTAAAGGGAGTAATTCGACCCACTAGAATCCTAAATATACAAGTGAAATTCGATCTATTTTCTCATCCACTTAACAAGTTCAATACACATAAGAAGCGGTGCAGTAAAAAGTGCAAAGTGTAGGAAGAAGAAGGAAAGGTGCAAGATCAAAGTTTTTGGGCTCTCTATCTCTCTCTCTCTCTCTTTTCTGCGAGCTACAGGAAATTTGCAGGAACAGAGTTGCTAGTGTTGTAGGGTCGAAATTATGTTGCCGCAGTAGGTTGAAATTGCAGGAGGTCGAAGCTACATGAGGGTCGATGTTTTTGGGGTCTAATTTTTGTTGTTACGTAGTTTGAAGTAGTTGTTGCTGCATAGATCGAAGTTTTTTTGTTGCAAGGTTAAATATCTAGATCGAAGCTATTGGAAGGAAGGGATGACATGGTGGTTGGAGAAAGTTTGTGTCTAGGGTGAAGAGTCTAGGATTATGCCAGGAAAAACTATTGAAGTAAGATATTTTGATTGGTTTTTCCCCTAGATAGGGGTTTTTTACTGGCAGAGTGCCTAAATATTGTGTCTCTTGTTTTTTGATATTCATAGCTGCATAATTTGGTAATTTATTAATGAAATATAATATAACAAAGAAGAAAAAGAAGCCAACATAATTCACAATTAATTATCAAGAAAGAGGAATCAAAGAGCTAAGTATTTTGCATTCATTTCTCAACATGGTATTAGAGTTAAGGCCAAGAAATATTGAAGATCACGTTGTTGGCTCAAAGGAAATGGTTACTCCCTCTATGATAAGTTATATGAGAATGGGATTCAATACTGTAGGAAGTTGGATCAAGAATATATTCTACTACTTATTCAACAAAGTTAAAAGTCAAGGGTTTTTGGTTGCTCTTATAGGTTCTCTCAGTGATGACAATGCATGGATTATTGATAGTGGAGCATCAATTCACATGACGGGAGAAAATAAACAATTCACACTCTATCAAAGGAATAATCCTCTCATGTAGTGGAATTGGGGGACAACAAAAACTATGATGTTAGAGGCATGGGATCAACATCTTTGAAGCTGGAAAATGGAGTTAACCTACATATCAATAATATACTATATGTTCCAGGTTTGAAAAAGAAATTTCTTTCAATTTATTGCTTAGAATATAAAGGGGATAGAGTTTCTTTTGTTGATGGAAAATTTTTGGTTTGGGGAAAATATTCAAGTATTGATAAAGCTAGGGTTATTGAAGTTCGTGAAGGATGCTTATATAGAGTCATAAAACCATATCCTCATGCTCTAGTTCATATGGAAATCAATCCCATTGAGATATGGCATAGAAGATATGGTAATATACACAACAAGATCATTAACACTCTTAATCAACTGGTTAATGGCATCCCCAATATCAAATAAGATCGTGACGGAGTCTGCAAGGGATGTAATTTGGGTAAACAGACAAGAAAACCATTTACAAATAGTGAAACAAGATCTAAAGAAATATTATACCTCATTCATTCTGATGTATGTAGGCCTATGCCTGAAAAATCACTTGGAGGTCATTTTTAGTATGTAACATTCATTGATGATCACTCTTGAAAGACATAGCTCTACCTTCTCAAGAAAAAGGATAAAGCATTTGAGAAATTCAATGAGTTTAGATCTGAAGTGGAAACCCTAACCGAAAGAGGAATAAAGGCTTTGAGATCCAAAAATGGTGGGGAATACACTTATAAAGAATTGATTCTTTTGTAAAGAAGAAGGAATTAAGTCAGAGCTCATTGTTCCCTATTATCCCGAAAAAAATGGAGTGGCCAAAAGAGAGAATAGGAAAATTGAAGAAGGTATACGAACAATGATATTTGATCAAGAATTACCAAAATTTCTATGGGGAGAAGTAGAAATGACAACAATATATATTAAAAATACAAGTCCCTATAGAATTCTTAAGAATATGACACATGAGGAAGCATTCATAGGGAAGAAGCCAAGTGTGGACCATCTCTAAATATTTGGGTTTCCTTCCTATATCCATGTTCCAAAGGACAAGCGAAAGAAGTTATATTCTACAAGCATCAAAGGGACATTCATTGGCTATAGTCTCTTTTAAAAATCATATAGAATATACATCAAAGAAGGAAGACATATTGAAGTAAACATGGACGTTATATTTGATGAGAATCATGCCTACAAAAGATCCAAAGATATTCCTATTGATTCCGATGACGAATATATTCCAACATTTGTAAAAGAAGAAGTACACCATGACAATCCTACTACAATTCAAGAAGAAGAAGAAGGACCAAGTGATCCTATTCAACTTGTGATCATACCAAACACAAGTAAGAGGCCAAATTGATTAAAATCTACTCTTGAAGATGTTGAAGGACATAGAGTTGCGAAGGAACCTTTAGAGAAAGAAAAAGACCAAAAAGGTATTATGGATACGTTGCATACATGAAAAAACCAATTGAAGTTGAACCATCTACATTTGAATAAGCTGCTCATCAAGAAGTATGGAAAAAGGTAATGCAGGAAGAATATCAATCCATCATGAAGAATGGGGTTTGGGAAATTATTCCTAGATCTAGTGACAAATCGGTTGTCACCTCCAAATGGATCTACAAGATCAAGCACATTATTTATGGAAGTATAGACAAATAAAAATCTAGATTCGTTGCAAGGGGTTTCTCTCAAAAGGAAGGCATATATTATGAATAAACCTTTGCATCCACCGCAAGGTATACTAGTATTAGATATTTGGTTTCATTTCCTACTACAATGGGATGGAATATCCATCAAATGGATGTGAAGACAACATTTGTGAGTGGGACCATCTATAAGGAAGTATACATTGAATAACTCGAAGGTTTTGACTTAAATAGTAAAGACACTCATGTATGTAGACTCAATAATACCTTATATGGTTTGAATTAAGCTCCTAGGGAATGGTATGCAAGAATGAATGCATACCTTCTAAGAATTGGGTTTGTGAAAAGTACTGTTGATCCAAATCTCTACATCAAGGTTGTGGATAAAGATCCAGTCATTATTCTACAATATATGGATGATCTATTCATTACAGGTGTGGAGCAAGGATACAAGAATGCAAGAAGATGCTGACAACCGAGTTTGAGATGAAGGATCTGGGACTGATGCATTATTACCTAGGTCTGGAAATATGGCAAAAACCAGGGGAGATATATCTGGGGCAAGGAAAGTATATCATCAAGTTGTTGCATAATTTTTGGATGATGGATTCCAATCCCATGACTACTCCTATGATCACCAATCTCAAGAAATTGAGAAGATATGACACAAGTCTCGTAGATCCTACCTCATATCATAAGTTTGCGGGTTCTTTGATGTATCTGGTAAATACTACGTCGAATATATGTTTTGTTGTGAACATTCTTAGTCCATTTTAGTTGAATCCTCAACGTGATCACTGTATAGTTTCCAAGCATATATTGATATATCTTCGTGGCACTATACATCACTACCTAAAGTATGATAACAAGGAAGTCAGGCTGATTGGCTTCACGGATTTTGATTGGGGTGGAAGTGAGACCGATGGAAGAAGAAATACAAGTGGATGATTTAATTTGGGATCTGTCATGATCTCATGGATTAGTAATAAGCAAGATCACGTTGCTTTGAGTAGTGGTAAAGCAGAGTATGTGGTTGCATGTGAAGTAGGAAAATAGGTTGTATGGTTGAGGAAGCTTATGACATATTTTTTCGAAAAGCCTCTGGGTCCTACTGTGATCAACTGTGAAAATCAAAGTTGCATCAAGATGTCTGAATATCTTGTGTTTCATGCTAGGTCAAATCATATCAACAATAAGATCCACTACATTAGGAACTTGGTACAGGATGGGACCGTGGAGCTACAATATGTCTCGACCAACGATCATGTAGTTGATATTCTAACAAAGTCTCTTACTAATAAGAAGTTTGAATATCTTAGAAAAACTATTGATTTAGTAGATATTACTGATTTTGTTGATGATGATAAAAGTTTGGAAGATATTTGTTGAGGCTTTGTGTGTGAGACATATTTCCTGGGGGGATATTAGTTCAACACTATGTGTTGATGTCTACATCCCGAAGTAGGAAGGGTGGATTTGGTCATAGAGCTATGACATCAGATACACACCTAGATCCATGGGTTGATGGTTAGTAAGTAAGAATGATGGTACTTAGAGAGGCTGAAAGCTTTAGTCAATCTTAGTCCCACCCAGATAGATTGCCCTGGTCAAGAATCTAGTCCATGGCACTGTGATTGCCTAAACTATTGGAGGACCTTGGATAGATTTCCCTGGTCAGGAAGCTAGTCTGTGGCACTATGAGTGCCTAAACTGTTGGAGGACCTTAGATAGATTTCCCTGGTTAAGAATCTAGTCCATGGAATTGTGGTGCCTAAAATCTTCATAGTTCATATGTTTTGAGATCTTCCTTGTACTTATGAATACCTCCCTAGTTAAGAGGGAGTGTTGAAGAATTTAACTAGGTTTGATCTTCATAAATGTATTTGAGTCATTATGTAATATACTTATGAAAAGAATGGAAAATAAATTTATTATTATTATTATTGTTAGGTCCCTATATTACTAGTATAGTACCTTATTGTTGTTAATGTAACCCCCTTATTGTTATTATTATACCCCTGTAACCCCCATATTGTTATTCTTGTGCCCTTAAATTATTATTGTTAGATCGGCTAGGATTACATTGTGGCCCCATGGACTCCTATATATAGAAAGGAGGTTTTGTAATTTGTATCATCCAAGAATTTTTCATTAATGTAATGTATTGGAGGTTTCCCCCTCGAAGTGGCTTATTTCTAAGGTGTTGATATCTCTTTTCTTCTATTTTTGGAGCTGGTTTCACAACGTTTGGTATCAGAGCTTTGGATTCTATGGTTTCGCTGCTCCAAACAGGTCATCGTGGAATTTGCGTTATAAATTTTTTTCTACAAAGTTTCAGAAGCTGAAATTTTTAGGGTACGAAGCTAAAATGCCGAGGAACATCGTTGAAAAATTTCAAAGCTTGGTTCACAATATTTTTGGAGATATGATCTGTGGAAGTTAGGTCTTTTTAAAGGTTCCTCAATTTAATCTAAACAGGTCATCGTGGCATTTGCACTATAAATTTTATTCTACGAAGGTTAAAAATTTGAAATTTTTAGGGCGTGAAGCTGAAATCCTGAGGAAAATCATCGCAAAATTTCAGAACTTGGTTCACAATATTTTCGGAGATATAATCTGTGGAAGGTAGTGTTTTTTCAAGCTCCTGAATTTCATCTCAAATAGGTGATCATGAGAAAAGCTTCATAACTCTCTCTCTGAGCATCGGATTGGAGTGCTGTAAAAAGTGGCCATAAGTACACGGACTGTAGTTTATTTTCTATCAATTTCAGAGCTAAAAGATGAAACAATAACACGTGGAAATTCGTACAAGTTTGATCTACTGAAATAGTCCATAATTAGGTCATTGTGGGAGATTGGACATAACTTTACCTTGAAGAATCCAAATCAGACCAGACCTATGTCATTCAAAAGAGGATTCAGAAGGCTACCTCAGTGCCAAATTTTAGATATTGAAGAGCTGTAACCATAGATAATCCAATTTAAATATCAAGCTCTTCAAAAGCAAGAAAAAGGTGTGTAATTTTTTCCGAATTGCATAAGTCTTGTTTGAAGAATAAATTTGAATTGATTCCAAGGGAATATTGTACAATAGATATCAGTATTGGGTTCTAAAAAAAAGCCCCATAAAAATAATTCAACACCCATTAAGCCTTCAGAAGGCTCTACTATGACTCATGAATATGAAGAATTGCAACATGATCTATCAAAATTACAAGAGCAAGTGTACCAAATTTCGCTCTCGCAAAGAGCAACAAAAAATGAAATGGAAGTTTTGAAGAAAGGTGTGGAAGCGAAGATGGATAGTGTGAAGAATAATATGGATGGTTTGAAGAATAATATGGATGGTTTGAAGAAAGTCGTGGAATCTAAGATAGATGGCATGGAAGCTGGCATGGAATCTAAGATGGATGACATGGAAGCTAAGATCGATGAAAAAATGGAAAACATGAAGAATGATCTAAAAGCAGACATGGAAGGTTTGACAAAGTTGATACAAGAAATGTTTCCTAATGGTGAAAATATAGTAGAGTAAACTCATGATGAGAACAAAATAAATGTTAATCGTGATTTCATAAACTCTAATTTTGGCGGGAAGAACCACCATATTCCAAAAATGGATATGAGGAAGTTTGATGGAAAGGATTCTGTAACATGGATACTACAGATGGAGCAATATTTTGATCTCCATAACGTGCAAAACACACAAAAGGTACGCATTGCAACTTTACATTTAGAACAAAATACATTTGTATGGTATCGATGGCTTTACTCCCGTAAAAAAATTGTCACTTGGTCAATTTTTACGGAGGAAATGATAGCACATTATGAGGATACAAAGAGCAACACCTTCTTTAGCCAATCGATAAATCTCAAACAAAAGGGTTTAGTGGGGGAGCACATTGAGGACTTCCAAAAATTGAATATAAGGGTAACTGATATTCCAGAGGAACACATGATTGATCTCTTCATAGGTACTTTAAAGGATAACATCCAACATGAAGTTCGCATTTTGGAACTTGATTCATTGGAGAAGGCATTCAGGTTGGCAAGAAAAATTGAATGTAAAATTATGGCGACAAGGAAGCCTACCACTCACTTCTATAAAGAGGGAAGTGTTGCTACTCCTAGATTTCCACAACCTACAAGGTTGACACAACAACAATTGGAAGAAAAAAGAGCAAAAGGGCTTTGCTACAGTTGTGATAGCAAATACACTAAAGGTCATAAGTGTGCTGAGAAGAAATTATTTTACATAGATTGTGAAGAGGAAGAAGAAAATGAACAAGAAGAGGATATACACCAAGAACCAGCCCTAGAAGAGGAAGAAATGAGTCCGACCATATCATGTAATGCATTGGAAGAAATTACCACTCCTCAAACTCTCAAGATAGAAGGACATATCAAGAAGAAAAAGGTAATAGCGTTGATTGATTAAGGTAACACCCATAATTTTATTCATTGTAAGGTAGCCAAGGAATTGAATTGTTTCCTATACACAGCACCAGAATGTCAAGTGATGGTTGCAAATGGAAGAACTATAAATTTCTCTGGAAAATGCCATAATATCAATCTAGCCATGGGGGAATATGTATTGAATAGTCCAATGCTTTCAATTCCCATGGCAGGTGCTGATGTTGTACTAGGAGTATAATGGTTACAATATTTGGGTACAATAGCTTTTAATTTTCAAGAAATTTTCTTGAAATTTTTTTCAGAAGGAAAGGGAGTCGAATTACAGGTATTGCAGGGAAGCCGAGAAAGATAATAAGCTCTAATGTCATGACAAAGATTCTAAATAAATAACAACAAGGCGTAATTGCACAATTATGCTCACTAGAAGTTCCAACATCAAAATCATCTATTTCTATAGATCTCCAACAAGTCTTGGACAATCATTCCAAGGTGTTTGAAACTCCCAAAGGACTCCCACCTATTCATGATCATGATCATGCTATTCATTTGATTCCAGGAAGTTTTCCTCCAAACATCAGGCCTTATAGATATCCTTATGTCTAAAAGAGCGAAATTGAACGTATGATTGCAGAAATGTTAGAGGCGGGTATAATTCAACCTAGTCAAAGTTCTTTCTCTGCTCCTGTAGTATTGGTACACAAGAAGGATGGATTATGGCGAATGTGTCCGGATTATAGGGAGCTCAATAAGCTCACCATTAAAGATAAATTTCCCATTCCTGTGATTGATGAATTATTGGATGAATTACATGGATCAATTTATTTTACCAAGTTGGATCTTCGTTCAGGATATCATCAAATTAGAATGAAGACTGAAGATATTCCGAAAACAACATTTCGAACTCATGAGGGTCATTATGAATTTTTGGTCATGCCTTTGGCCTTACCAATGCACCTTCTACATTTCAAGGGTTGATGAATTCCATTTTCAAACCCTTCCTTAGAAAATTTGTGCTAGTATTTTTTGATGATATACTAATCTACAACAGTTCTTGGAAGGATCATGTTGAACATGTTGACAAGGTGCTCAAACTATTGCAGGAGAAACAATTATATGCAAAAACATCCAAATGTTTCTTTGGAGTACAAGAGGTGGAATATCTGGGTCATATTGTATCTCACGAGGGTGTTAAAGTATACCCTAACAAAATAAAAGCAATTAAGGAATGGAAATTCCCCACAACCATAAAGCAGTTGTGAGGATTTCTCAGGTTAACAGGGTATTATCGCAGGTTTTTTAAGAATTATGGGAGAATAGAATAACCTCTAACAACATTATTGAAGAAAGAAGCATTTTCATGGACTCCTGAAGCAACGAAGGCCTTTGAACATCTTAAAGAGGCAATGTGCCTTGCACCGATCTTAGCTACGCCAAACTTCACAAAAACCTTTATTGTGGAATGTGATGCCTCAGGAAATGGAATTGGTGTTGTTTTAATGTAGGAAGGAAGACCCATTTCTTTTGAAAGTCGTACAAGAAAAGGAAAGTATTTACATAAACCTGTTTATGAGAAGGAAATGTTAGCAATATTGCATGCACTAAAGAAATGGCGAAATTACCTAATGGGAAGACACTTCAAGGTAAAAACTGATCATGATATTCTTAAACACTTTTTGGAACAAAGACTATCTTCAGAAGAGCAGCAAAAATGGGTCACAAAGATGTTGGGTTATGACTTTGAAATAATCTACAAAAAGGGGAAGCTTAATGTTGTTGCAGATGCACTCTCAAGAAAGAATGAAGTGGTGGAAGCATTGCTTTGTGCCATTTCTATTATCCAACCAGATTGGATAACCAAAGCAAGAGATGAATGGAAGAAGGGAAAAGAAGTATGGACACTCATTCAAAAGTTGCAACAAGATCCTAGTACATCTGATACATTCAGTTGGAAAAATGATTCCTTATGGTACAAAGATCACTTATATATTTGTAAGAATTCCGAACTAAAACAAAAGATTCTTTTGGAATTGCACACTTCTCCTTTAGGAGGACACTCAGGATTTTTAAAAACTTACCACAGGGCAAAGAAAGAATTTTTTTGGGATGGCCTTAAATATGATGTTCAAAAGTTTGGGGCGGAATGTTTGGTTTGCCAGCAAAATAAAGTTGAGATAATTAAGACCTCGGGACTTCTACAACCTTTATCCATTCCAGGTCAACGTTGGGAGAAGATTTCAATGGATTTTATCACAGGTTTACCTAAGTCTGAAGGAAAGAGTTTCATCATGGTGGTAGTTGATAGACTTACCAAGTATGCACACTTTTTTGCATTATCTCATCCATTTATAGCAAGTATAGTTGCTACTACATTTATGGACATAATTCAAAAGCTACATGGAAACCCAACGGTTATTGTGAGCGACAGAGATCCCATTTTTACTGGAAACTTTTGGACAGAGTTATTTTCTTGTTTAGGTACTCAATTAGCTCATGGATCATCTTATCATCCTCAATCTGATGGTCAAACTGAGATAGTAAATAAATGTTTGGAAGGATATATTCGTTGTTTTGTATCTGATAAACAAACACAATGGTTCAAGTGGTTACCTCTCGCTGAATGGTGGTATAACACTTCCTTCCATACTGCAGCAAAAATGACCCCGTTTATGGCACTTTATGGATATCATCCACCATCCATCACATCATCTTTAAGAGAAAATTTGAAGGTTCAAGCAGTGGAAGATCACATCGAGCATAAACAAGAAGTTCTCCAACTCTTAAAGGATAACCTGAATTTGGAACAAAATCAAATGAAACAACAGGCATATCAACATCACAACGAGAGAAGTTTTGATGTAGGAGACTGGGTATTTTTATGACTACAACCATACAAACAAATATCCCTCAAACAAGCTAAGAAGGATAATAAATTATCGCCAAAGTACTATGGTCCTTACAAGGTGTTGCAAAAGATTGGTACTATGACATACAAATTGGAGCTTCCTGCTTCTTCATGAGTGCATCCAGTTTTCCATGTTTCATGCTTAAATAAGGTTATAGGTGAAAATCTTGCAGTTTAAACAATATCGCCAAAACTTGATGAGGAAGGAAAAATCATATTGGAACCTGAAGCGGTCACGGAAACAAGAACTTGACAGCTACAGAATCGATCAATTTCAAAGTATCTCATCAAGTGGAAGAACTTACCCACTGAAGATTCTACATGGGATGATGAGAATTTTATACAGAAGCACCAAGAGCTACTCAAGCGTTGAGGAAAACACTTTTTTGAAGGAGAGGGGCATGTTAGGTCCCTATATTACTAGTATAGTCCCTTATTGTTGTTAGTGTAACCCCCTTATTTTTATTATTGTACCCTTGTAACTCCCATATTGTTATTGTTATGCCCTTAAATTATTATTGTTAGGTCGGCTAGGATTACATTGTGGCCCCATGAACTCCTATATATAGAAAGGAGGTTTTGTAATTTGTATCATCCAAGAATTGTTCGTTAATGTAATGTATTGGAGGTTGCCCCCTCTAAGTGGCTTATTTCTAAGGCGTTGATATCTCTTTTCTTCTATTTTTGGAGCTGGTTTCACAACAATTACAATGACTTATTAAAGCATGGGTTTCTTTCTTGGGTCATATTTTATTAGTCAAAGTCCCCATTGTGGAATACTAGGATTTATATTCAGTCATTAGAGTCATTTTACATTTTATGAGACCCTTCTTGGACTTTTGAATCATGTAAAAATATTTTTTTTAGTCAAAAAATAAATTTTGTCACCTCCACACCAAGTCGGCCCTTGTTTGATGAAGTCAACCTAAAAGGGAGTAACTCAACCCATAATAAGCCTATATATACAAGTGCAATTCGATCTCTCATCCAATCAACAAGTTCAATACACATAAGAAGAAGTGTAGTAAAAAGTGTGAAGTGTAGGAAGAAGAAGGAAAGGTGCAAGATTGAAGTTTTTGGGCTCTCTCTCTCTCTTTTCTGCGAAGTTAGTGAGCAGTTGCAGGATTGAAGTTGCTGGTGTTGCAGGGTCAAAATTTTGCTGCTGCAGTAGGTCAAAGTTGCAGGAGGTTTCATCCAGATTTATGCGTGAATGCAACAGAATACACATATAACCATAAATACAAAAATTCACTGGAAATAACACTTCATTTCATTAATATCAAAAAACTGAAATTTGTTTATAGAAAAAATGTAAATAAACTAGCTAGGGTACTGGTAGGTAATCTCTGAGAAGATATGTAGTGGCTACAAGCCTCTGAACTATGTTACAATGAGGCTTGAGGGCCTATTTATTATTGAGAAACAATGGAAAACTCTAAACATCCAAAAACCTAACCATAGGAGATGAAGTGCCAAAACTATGGGCCCCGTTTGGGATAATTGGTACATCAACTTCCCGAGGACGTAACTTTGGCATACAACCTTTGTTTGATGCGCTCAATACCTCGTTAGAAATATCTATCCAAAAAAGACAAATTTTCAGTAAGAAACATCATACTACGATTGATTTTGCTCGCATTTTTCCCAAAAAACATTGTTTAGAGCCTCAAAACGGCTCCAGAAGTTCAGGACCCGAAAAGCTACTAAAAATAGTAAATTGTGCTATAATTAAGGAAACTGAAAAAAATGAAAGAAACAATGGTGGGGCCCTAAGTGGAATAATCGGGTGGCCACCAATATCCACTTGGATCATTCCTCCCCCCCTTAGGAAGCAATGGTCCCCATTGCATTGAGTTCCTCCATGAGATGAGGAAACTTCTGTTGAACTTGGTCCCTGGTGAACCACTTGCCTTGGTGCAGGAGTTGGCTAGCTTTGACAACCCGATACAGTTGGATCTTCTGCTGGAAAGTGTTATTGATTTGCATGTCCATGATACAATTTGTGGTGGCCTGTTCCATGACGTCTGGGTTTAACTTTGTTTGTGTGAGTTGTTCTATAATGTCGGAGGTGTCCAGTAGAGGTGGGAAGTAGGGCTAAAGGCGATCCACCTTGAATACTACATGCAGACCAAAGAATGGTGGAATAATGATATTGAAGGAATTATTCCCTACAAACTTGGTGATGGTGTACGACCCATATCGGAGCAGGCGAATATTGTGTTGGGTTCTAGTGAGGTGCTCCTTGTGCAAATGTAGCCACACTTTCTCACCCACCTGGAATTTGTGTGGCACCCGATGTTGATCATGTCATTGATTGTACTTATCTTTGGCTCTGTCCAATATTTCATGAACCTGTTGGCAGATGTGCTGAATGTGCTCAATGAAGTTGTTCTCTTTGTCAGCTGCAAACTGGACATGAGTCGAATCGGCCTAAGTAGCCACCAATGGCATGGCTACGTCAATGGGACATAGTGGTTGGAACCCCAGGACCACCTGAAAGGGGCTATGTCCGGTTGAGCTATGGAGATCCTGGTTATAACTGTTTTGTACATAGGGAAGGCTCTCATCCCATCTGCATGGATGCTTTGAATTGTACATGTGCATAATGTTTACAATCATCCTGTTGACGACCTCTGTCTGGCCATTAGTTAGGGGATGGAAAGATGTGGACTTGGTGAGCTTGGTGTGTAGAATTGACTAGAAGCTAGACCAAAATGTGCTGAGGAACCTACTGTCCCATCTGAGATGATAGACCGTGGGATCCCAAAGTGCACCTACACTTGTTCAAATAAGATTTTAGCAGTGGCTTTTGCCGTGATATTCTTCTTGTAGGTTGAAATAATGGCCATCTTTGAGAATATGTCGATGACCATGAAAACACAGTCGTTTCCATGCTTAGTAGAAGGAAGGCCCGACATGTAATCCATGGAGATGGATTCCCAAGGTAAACTAGGGGTTGGTAGCAGAGTATATAGGCATTGCTTCTTGATGGTCAGCTTGGAAATGGCACAACCAGTGCAGGATCTCATGTACTTCTCAACATCCTATCAAAGGTTCAGCCAATAGAAATACTTCTGTAGTACTTCCACTGTTTTCTCGATCCCGAAATGCCTAGCAACTCAGCTGTAGTGTGCTTTCCAAATCATCTTGGCACGCTCACTTGAAGGAACACAAAGGTGTCCCAGGTGACATAGCAGTGCATCCTAGAGGTGAAAACTTGGAAATTGCATACTCTCCAAGAGTGTCTTGTATGCGTGGCCGAATTCCAGATTGCTCTTGCAGAGAAGCAGCCAATCAGAAGTATTTTCCCCACAAGTGTTGAGAACGGTGGTTAGCGCCATGATCGGTGGTCGAATGAGGTAGTTTGCAACATTATTGGTGCTGCCCTTCTTATACTTGATGTTCAAATGAAATTTTTGCAGATATGTGAACCACTTTTGATGGCGATTGTTCTGCAACTTTCCTTGTGTCTCTATGAACTACAGGGGTTGGTGGTTTGTG
This sequence comes from Pinus albicaulis, assembly GCA_034641835.2. Classification (NCBI taxonomy): domain Eukaryota; kingdom Viridiplantae; phylum Streptophyta; class Pinopsida; order Pinales; family Pinaceae; genus Pinus; species Pinus albicaulis. Next base: position 1,955,718,885 of record CM076578.1, on the reverse strand, counting down.
TGGATGACCGTTTCCTTCCCAAAAATGTAATGCTTCCATTGGTGGAAAGCCTTCACAATGGAATACATTTATTTTTCATAAGTGGGATACTTGTAGACTGTGTTGGATAGTGTCTTACTGTGATATGCCACTGGATGTCCTTGCTGAGTAAGAACTGCCCCAATAGCATAGTCAAAGGTATCTGTCTCGATCTCAAATGGTTGTTGCAAATATGGTGATCTGGATTTATGCAAGAACGCAAAAAAATACATATATAACCATAAATACAAAGATGCAACAGAAATAACACTTCATTTCATTAATATCAAAGAACTGAAATTTGCTTACAGACAAAATGGAAATAAACTAGCTAGGGCGCTGGTAGCTTATCTTTGAGAAGAGATGTGGCAGCTACAGGCCTCTGAACTAAGTTACAATGAGGCTCAAGGGCCTATTTATTATTTAGAAACAATGGAAAACCCTAAACGTCCAAAAACCTAATCCGAGGAGATGAAGCACCAAAACTATGGGCCCCTTTTGGGTATATTAGTGTTTCAACTTCCTAGGGACGTAACTTTGGCATACTATCTCTGTTTGACACACATGATACATCGTTAGAAAGATCTATACGAGGAATACAACCGTTGCTGCAAATATAAATTTTAGAATGGAATCATATTGGTTGTACAAAAGGTGCACAAAAAACGTCGTTTAGGACCTCAAAACGGCTCCAGAAGTTCAGGATCCGTAAAACTGCTAAAAATAGTAAGTTGTGCCGAAATTGAAAACTGAAAGAGACAATGGTGGGGCCCCAAGTGGAATAGGCAGGTGGTCACCAATATCCACCTGGATCATTCCTCCCCCCTTAGGAACCAATGGTCCCCATTGCGTTGAGTTCCTCTTTGAGATGAGGAAACTTCTGCTGAAATTGGTTCCTGGTGAACCACTTGCCTTAGTGCAGGAGTTGGCCAACTTTGACAACTCGATACAGTTGGATCTTCTGTTGGCGAGTGTTCTTGATTTGCATGTCCATGATACAATCTATGGTGGCATGTTCTATGCAGTATGGGTTTAAATCTTTTGGTGTGAGTTCTTCTGCAATGTCAGAGGTGTCCAGTAGAGGTGGGAAGTAGGGATGAAGGCAGTCTACATTGAATACTAGGTGTAGACCAAGGAATGATGGAATACTGAGCTCAAAGGCATTGTTCCCTACAGCCTTGGTGATGGTGTACAACCCATATCAGAGCAGGTGAAGCTTGCGGTGGGGTCCAGTGAGGCGCTCCTTCTACAAATGTAGTAACACTTTTTCTCCCACCTAGAAGTTGTGTGGCACCCGATGTTGATCATGTCATTGCTTGTATTTAGCATTGGCTCTGTCCAATATGTCATGAACCTATTGGCAGATGTGCTGAATGCACTCGATGAAGTTGTTCGCTTTGTCAACTTCAGACTGGACATGAGCCGAATCAGCCTAAGTAGCCACAAATGGCATGGCTACATGAATGGGACATAATGGCTGGAATCCCAAGCCCACCTGAAAGGGGATGTGGCCGGTTGAGCTGTGGAGAGCCCGGTTATAACTATGTTGTACATAGGGGAGGCTCTCATTCCATGTGTGTGGATGCTTTGAATTGTACATGCGCAGAATGTGTACAATCATCCTGTTGACGACCTCTCTTCGACCATTAGTTTGGGGATGGAAAGTTGTGGACTTGGTGAGCTTGGTGTCCAAAATTGACTAGAGGCTAGACCAAAATGTATTGAGGAACCTTCTATCATGATCTGATATGATAGGCTGTGGGATCCCAAATTGCACCCACACTCGTTCAAAGAAGAGTTTAGCAGTGGCTTTTGCTGTGATATTCTTCTTGCAGGCTGCCATAATGGCCATCTTCGAGAATATGTCGATGACTACGAAAACATAGTCATTTCCATGCTTAGTAGAAGGAAGTCCTGACATGTAATCCATGGAAATGGATTCCCAAGGTCGACTAGGGGTAGGTAGCAGAGTATAGAGCCCTTGATTCTTGATGGTCGGTTTGGAAATGGTGCAAGCAGTGCAGGATCTGATGTACTTTCCGACATCCTATCGAAGGTTCAGCCAATAGAAATTTTTTGCAGTACTACCACTATTTTCTCGACCCCAAAATTCCCAACGACTCGACTGTAGTGCGCTTCCCATATCATCTTAGCACACTTACTTGAAGGAACACAAAGGTGTCCCATGTGAAATAACAGTGCATCTTGGAGGTGAAAATTTGGAACTTGCGTACCCCCCAAGAGTGCATTGTATGTGTGGCCAAATTCTTGATCGCTCTTGTAGAGAAGCAGCCAATCAGAAGTCTCATGCCGACAAGAGTTGATAACGGTGGTTATGGCCACGATTGGTGGTCGGTTGAGGCAGTTTGCAACTTTATTGGTGCTACCCTTATTGTACTTGATGTTCAAATGAAATTGTTGCAGATATGTGGACCACTTCTGATGGAAATCGTTCTGCAAATTCCCTTGTGTCTATATGAAATGCAGGGGTCGGTGGTCTGTGTGGATGAGTGTCTCCTTCCCCAAAATGTAATGCTTCCATTGTCAAAAAGCCTGCACAATGGAATACATTTCTTTGTCATAAGTGGAATACTTTCGAATTGTGTCGGACAATGTCTCACTGTGATATGCCACTAGATGCCCCTGTTTATTAAGAACTGCGCCAATAGCATAGTCAGAGGCATCTATCTCGATCTCAAATTGTTGTTGCAAGTCTGGTAATGTGAGAAATGGGGAGGAACAGAGGCGATGTTTCAATTCTACGAACGCCTTCTGTTGATATTTAGACCAAAATAATTTTGCTTTCGCTCCTCCGTTGGTGACTTGACTCAAGGGCCAAGTGATATGAGATAATCCCAACACGAACCTGCGGTAGAAATTAGCAAGACCCAGAAAGATGCGAAGCTCTGTTAGGGTGGTTGGGGCTGGCCAATCCTGAATGACTTGGATCTTGGCTGGACCCACATGCATCCCCCTTTCATCAATAATGTATCACAGATATTGAACCTGGGTCATGCCAAAAGTGCACTTCTCCAAATTGGCACACAACTAGTGTTGCCGTAGTGTTTGTAGGACTTCTCGGATGTGGTGGAGGTGCTCTTCCCAAGTCTGGATGAAGATCATAATGTCATCCAAGTACACCACTACAAATGAGTTTGTGAATGGATGTAAGATGTCATCCATCAACCTCATGAAGGTTACGGGAGCATTCGTCAACCTTAAAGGCATGACGAGGCATTCGAAAAGGCCCTCCTTGGATTTGAAGGCAGTCTTCCATACATCAGAGGGTTCGATTGGTACTTGGTGATACCCAGACTTCAAGTCGATCTTTTTGAAATATCTTTCCCCTTTGTGTTGGTCCATAGGGTCATCAATCCGTGGGATCGGGTATCTATTTTGGACAGTGATCTTGTTCAGCGCCCGATAGTCAATACAAAGTCTCCAAGTGCCATCCTTCTTCTGTACCAACATGATCGGGCTCCCACAAGGCGATGAAATTGGCCGGATGTGACCTTTTTGTAGCAGCTCCTGAATCTGCCTCTTGATTTCATCATTCTCCAGAACATAGTGCCTATAGATCGGTCCATTGGGGAGTGGCGCACCTGGGGTCAGGTCAATGGGATGCTTGACCTGAAAATGCAGAGACACCCTTGTGGGTGAGGTGAATATGTCCCCGTACTCCTCCACAACCTTGTCCATTTGTTGTTGTCATGCATAGGAGCCATGTCTGGAGGTCGTGGCCACAATATTATTCTTGCCCTGGGGGTGGATCATCAGGAATTTTTTCCTGGTTTGGGAAATGAGCTTACTGCATTGTTTTGCAGTAACCAAAGAGATAGTGGGAGGTGGTGCTACCTCTGGTATCCTGTACAACTTATTTCCCAAATTAACAATAACAGTGCGAGGTCAGGAATTATACACATCATGTCGCTTCCACAAGTATAGTTGGCCTAATAATACATCAGAAACATCAATAGGAGAAATGTCACACAATACCTCATCCGTGAAGGGCTTGATGCTATAGGGAAGGCGAAATTGCTGGCTAACGCAGAGATCCCTTCCTTGGTGAAGCCACTCGATGGTTTATGGTTGTGGTTGAGCTATGGTCGGCAAGCCCAACTGCTTCACGACATCTACTGAAATGAGGTTCTTTTGGCTCCCATTTTCGAAAATGAACTGTAGTGGTGAAACCTTTACCCATAGCTAGGAGTGGAAGAGATGCTCTGTCTCCCCTGGATCTTCCGGTTCCTACTTCTGGATCTTCATAGTGGCAACAATGGCATTGGGCTCTGCATCAATAATATTCTTCCATTTGTCATTCCCCTTGTCAGGTTTTGATTCAAAGTCAGAGCATGCATCTGATTCAGAAGCCCTCATCTCGGCCACCAATGACTGCTTGGCCCGACACTCACTTGTGTTGTGAGTGGAGCTCTTATGGAACTCACACCACTTTCCCTTGTCCTTCTTTGGCTCCACAGTGTTGTTCTTTGCTTGTGGCTTTGGCAGGTTTTCTTGGGCCAGCATGCCTTGGATTTTTCCTTTGTTATGTGGTTTGGGGGCACCTTTCCCTTGCTTTTGATTCGCAGATCCAAAGTCTCGCTTCTTCTGTTTGAATTTCTGCTCAATGTTGGCAGCATACCAGTATGTCGTACCAAGAGAGGAGATGTCGAGGAACTCCATTTCCTCCTAAATGTATATGTGCAGACAACTACGATACTTTAGCACCAAATTTTTCTCTAAATCTTTGATACCCAACTTTGTGTGTAGGGTATGGAACAAATCTGTCAGCTCATGCACATCTTGATCCCTTTGTTTTTTCAGTGTGGTCCATTGTATGTACTTGTCCTCATAGCTCCCCACGGGATAGTATTGTTCCTTGATGGCATCTTGGAAATAATTCCAAGTGGTTGAGAACAGAGAGGGTTTTATTTCGTCCTTTTTCTCACAGTAGGTTTCCCACCAGTCCTTGACATGGGGGGTAGCTTTGAGGAGTGAAAAAATAATATTCTCTTGGATGGAAAAGTCATGAACCGAGAAATATCCTTCTAATAAATTAATCCATCTATCTATGTCATCTGCATCTATTTGACCCTCAAATATGGGAATGTCAAAGTTTACTTATACCTTAAAGGGAGTCGCGTCTTCAGAGTGGCTGCTAAATGCAGATGCGTCGCAGTCGTTGAAGGATCTGGCAAAGTTATCCATCATCGCGTTCCTTTATTTTTTGAGGGCCTCCTTGAGAAATATTTTGATAGGATATCTTTCTCCCTCATCTTTCTTTTCGTCCCCCATGGCCATCCGTTGGGGTTTGTGAGGCTGATCTTGCAAAGTTCCACCTGATCGAGCTCTAACTCCTTATACCCCAACCTCGTTGGGGACATGCAAAGAAGGATCGAGAAAAAATAGATTGCTTTGATACCACTGATCCGGATTTATGCAGGAACGCAAAATAATACATATATAACCATAAATAAAAATATGCAGCAGAAATAACACTTCATTTCATTAATATCAAAGAACTGAAATTTGCTTACATAAATTATGGAAATAAACTAGCTAGGGCACTGGTAGCTTATCTCTGAGAAGAGATGTGGTGGCTATAGGCCTCTGAACTGAGTTACAATGAGGCTTGAGGGAATATTTATTATTTAGAAACAATGGAAAACCCTAAACGTCCAAAAAACCTAACCCTAGGAGATGAAATGCCAAAACTATGGGCCTCATTTGGGTAAATTGGTGTTTCAACTTCCCGGGGATGTAACTTTGGCATGCTATCTCTATTTGATGCACATGATACATTGTTAGAAAGATCTATCCAAGGAATAAAACTATTACTATGAATATCAATTCCGAAACGGAATCATATTTGTTGTACAAATGATGCCCAAAAAACGTCGTTTAGGGCCTCAAAACGACTCCGGAAATTCAGGATCCGTAAAACTGATAAAAATAGAAAGTTGTGCCGAAACTGAAAACTGAAAGAGACAATGGTGGGGATGAAAGTGGAATAGGAAGGTGGCCACCAATATCCACCTGGATCATTCCCCCCCCCCTTAGGAAGCAATGATCCCCATTGCGTTGAGTGCCTCTATGAGATGAGGAAACTTCTGCTGAACTTGGTCCCTGGTGAACCACTTGCCTTGATGCAGGAGTTGGCCAACTTTGACAACCTGATACAGTTGGATCTTCTACTGGAAAGTGTTCTTGACTTGCATGTCCATGATACAATTTGTGGTGGCCTATTCCATGCAGTCTGGGTTTAACTCTTTTGGTGTGAGTTCTTCAGCAATGTTAGAAGTTTCTAGTACAGGTGGGAAGTAGGAACGAAGGCAGTCTACATTGAATACTGGGTGCAAACCAAGGAATGGTGGAATACTGAGCTTGAAGGCATTGTTCCCTACAACCTTAGTGATGGTGAATGGCCCATATCAGAGCAGGCGAAGCTTGCGGTGGGGTCCAGTGAGGCCCTCCTTCTGCAAATGTAGCCACACTTTTTCGCCCACCTGGAAGTTGTGTGGCACCCGATGTTGATCATGTCATTGCTTGTACTTAGCATTGGATCTATCCAATATGTCATGAATATGTTGGAAGATGTGTTGAATGCGTTCAATGAAGTTTTTCGCTTTGTCAGCTTCAGACTGGACATGAGCCGAATCAGCCTGAGTAGCCGCAAATGGCATGGCTATGTGAATGGGACATAGTGGTTGGAATCCCAAGCCCACCTGAAAGGGGCTGTGGCCGGTTGAGCTGTGGAGAGCCCAATTATAACTATGTTTTACATAGGGGAGGCTCTCATTCCATGTGCGTGGATTCTTTGAATTGTACATGTACAGAATGTGTACAATCATCTTGTTGATGACCTCTGTCTGGCCATCAGTTTGGGGATGGAAAGCTATGGACTTGGTGAGCTTGGTGTCCAACATTGACCAGAGGTTGGACCAAAATGTGCCGAGGAACCTTATGTCACGATCTGATATGATAGACTGTGGGATCCCAAAGTGCACCCACACTCGTTTAAAGAAGAGTTTAGAGGTGGCTTCTGCTGTGATATTCTTCTTGCAGGCTGCCATAATGGCCATCTTCGAGAATCTGTCAATGACCACGAAAACACAGTCATTTCCATGCTTAGTAGAAGGAAGGCCTGACATGTAATCCATGGAGATGGATTCCCAAGTTTGACTAGGGGTAGGTAGCGGAGTATAGAGCCCTTGCTTCTTGATGGTTGGTTTGGAAATGGCGTAATTAGTGCAGGATCTGATGTACTTCCTGACATCCTATCGAAGGTTCGGCCAATAGAAATACTTCTGCAGTACTGCCACTATTTTCTCGACCCCAAAATGCCCAGCGACTCGACTGTAGTGCGCTTCCCATATCATCTTGGCACACTCTCTTGAAGGAACACAAAGGTGTCCTAGGTGACATAACAGTGCATCTTGGAGGTGAAAATTTGGAACTTGTGTACCCCCCAAGAGTGCCTTGTATGTGTGGCCGAATTCTGGATCACTCTTGTAGAGAAGAAGCCAATCAGAAGTCTCGTGTCCACAAGAGTTGAGAACGGTGGTTATGGCCACGATCGGTGGTCGGTTGAGGTAGTCTGCAACATTATTGGTGCTACCCTTCTTGTACTTGATGTTCAAATGAAATTATTGTAGATATGTGGACCAATTCTGATGGATATCATTCTGCAACTTCCCTTGTGTTTGTATGAACTACAGGGGTGGGTGGTCTGTGTGGATGATTGTCTCCTTCCCCAAAATGTAATGCTTCCATTGTTGACAAGCCTACACAATGGAATAAATTTATTTTTCATAAGTGGGATACTTTCGAACTGTGTCAGACAATGTCTCACTGTGATATGCCACTAGATGCCCCTGTTGATTAAGAACTACCCCAATAGCATATTCAAAGGCACCTCTCTCGATCTCAAATGGTTGTTGCAAGTCTGGTAATGTGAGCATTGGGGCATAACAGAGGCAATGTTTCAATTCTATGAACGCCTTTTGTTGAGATTCCAACCAAAAGAATTTTTCTTTCGCTCCTCCCTTGGTGACTTGACTCAAGAGCCAAGTGATATGAGAGAATCCCAACACGAACCTGCGGTAGAAATTAGCAAGACCCATAAATCTGCGAAGCTCTGTTAGGGTGGTTGGGGCTGGTCAATCCTGAATGACTTAGATCTTGGCTGGATCCACATGCATCCCCCTTTCATCAATAATGTATCCTAGATATTGAACCTGGGTCATGCCAAAAGTGCACTTCTCCAAATTGGCAGACAACTTGTGTTGCCATAGTGTTTGGAGGACTTCTCGAATGTGGTGGAGGTGCTCTTCCCAAGTATGGCTGAATATCAGAATGTCATCCAAGTACACCACTACAAATGAGTTCATGAATGGATGAAATATGTCATCCATGAAACTCATGAAGGTTGTGGGAGCATTCGTCAACCCGAAAGGCATAACAAGCCATTCAAAAAGGCCCTCTTTGGCTTTGAAGGCAGTCTTCCACACATCATAGGGTTCGATTGGTACCTAGTGATACCCATACTTCAAGTTGATCTTGCTGAAATATTTTTCCCCTTTGAGTTGGTCCAGAAGGTCATCAATCCATTGGATCGGGTACCTATTCCCCACAGTGATCTTGTTCAGTGCTCGATAGTCAATACAGGGTCTCCAAGCCCCATCCTTCTTCTATACCAACACGATAGGGCTCCCTTAGGGTGATGTACTTGGTCGGATGTGACCTTTCTGCAGTAGCTTCTGAATCTGCCTCTTCATTTCGTCATTCTCCATAACAGAGCCCCTGTAGATCGGTCCAATGGGTAGCGGCATACCTGGGGTCAGGTCAATGGGGTGCTTGACCTGAAAAGGCAGAGACACCCCTGTGGGTGAGGTGAAGATGTCCCCGTACTCCTCCACAACCTTGTCCATTTGTTGTTGTCATGTAGAGGAGCCATGTCTAGAGGTCATGGCCATAGTGTTCTTCTTGCCTTGGGGGCGGATCATCAAGAAAACAAATTTCCTGGTTTGGGAAATGAGCTTACTGCATTGTTTTGCAGTAACCAAAGAGATAGTGGGAGGCAGTGGTACCTTTGGTATCATGTACAACTTATTTCCCAAAGTAACAATAATAACACGAGGCCAGGACTCATACACAACATGTTGCTTCCACAAGTATGGTTGGCCTAATAATACATCATAAACATCAATAGGAGCAATGTCACACAATACCTCATCCATGAAGGGATTGATGCTATAGGGAAGGCAACACTGCTAGCTGACGTGGAGATCCCGTCCTTGGTGAAGCCACCCAATGGTGTATGGTTATGGGTGTGCTATGGTCAGCAAGCCCAACCGCTTCATGACATCTGGTGAAATGAGGTTCTTTTGGCTCCCATTGTCGACAATAATTTGTAGCGGGGAACCCCTTACCCACATCTGGGAGTGGAAGAGACGCTCTAGCTCCTATGGATCTTTGCAGTGGCAACAATGGTGTTGGGATCCGAATCAATAATCTGCTTCCATTTTTCATGTTCTGATTTAGAGTTGTTGCACGCATTTGATTCAAAAGCCCTCATCTCGGCCACTAGCGACTGCTTGGCCTGACACTCACTTGTGTTGTGCATGGAGATCTTATGGATCTCACACCAATTTCCTGTGTCCTTCTTTGGCTTCGCGGTGTTGTTCTTTGTTTGTGGCTTTGGCAGGTTGTCTTGGGATGTCATGCCTTGGCTTTGTCTTTTGTTTTGCGGTTTGGGGGCACCTTTCCCTTGCTTTTGATTCGTAGATCCAAAGTCTCGCTTCTTCTGTTTGAATTTCTGGTCAATCTTTGTAGCATACTGGTATGCCGTACCAAGCGAGGAGATGTTGAGGAACTCCATTTCCTCCTGAATGTATATTTGCATAATCTTCCAGGACACAGGGCACCAAATGGACCAGCTGAAAATTGAGATCCTAAAAAACATGAGATAAACGACACTTACCAAGGTAAAAGGGGACCGGTCTTAAAGGCCTTCGGCTGGAGAGCAACGTAGATTGGAGATTTTCGGCCTCAGAACGGGGTGTGGCTCGGGTCCGTCTCCCCAGCTTCCTGAGTCCCCTCCTTTCCATAAAATTTGGAAGCTCCCCCTCTCGGGTTATTGGCAGTTAAACTTTGACGAAGCATCGAGGGGAAATTCGAGTCTGGTTGGCTTTGGTGGGGTTATAAGAGATGACAAGGTGCAATTGTGCATATCTATGGCAATTCCCTGGGAGAAGCTACTAACAATGAAGCGTAATTCATGGCGTTGGAGCAAGGTCTAAGGATTTTTGTCCAACTAAAAAATGGGAACACCATCGTCGAAGGAGATTCTATGTTGGCAATCATTGTTGCGAAATGTTTGAAGAATGGGACTAAGCCAGTGAAGGTAACAAAGCATTGGCGCCTCCCGCAGGCCACAATGCTTATCCTTACCAACCTATCTCTGTTGAAAGGTATTTTGTTTCAAGCGGTCCAATGCTCAGCCAAATCCCTGGCAGACACGTTGGCTAATCATGCGGTGGACCATCCGGAGGGCGATCTAGATGGCAGCTAGCAGGATGTGACAAATGGTAGCGTGCGAAAGGAATGCGAGCATGTGGTAATCAACTATTTGTGTGGGTTGGGAAATGAAGAGGCAAGCTCCCACAAGATAGAGCATTAATAAATAATGCAGTACCCTAGGTCACTTAAGCCAAAGTACAGGCTCCAGAGGTATCTCGCCCATGTGAGGTGTGTAAAGAGGACGGAGAGGTTTAGTTGGGATAGGGTTAGGTATGCCATTCCCAGTTGTCCTGCAAATTGTCAGGTTGGAATCATGAGAGATCGCAGTAGTTCGAAGAAGGATACTGCCTCGGGATGGGCAATCACTGCCATTTTATGATTAGGTGGTTTGGTAGCAGGCATGATCATAACAGGTGGGAAACTACTTACGCCAGCTTCCGCACCTTGTGCATCAACAATATAAATACAGGTCATGGTCGTAAAGAGGAAGGCATTGACAGTCCACAGAGGGATTATGTTCTTGTTCTCTATTTGTGCTCCCCCCTTGCCTTTAGTATTAAGTTGGAGAAGAAAGGTAGGTGGGATAGTATGGCAAGGCGCTCCCTTCGTCACTCCAGAGCGGAATGTGAAGTGTAGGAGGCGAATGAGAGCTATGTCAGGTCGGTTTCCTACAAGGGTAAAAAGAAAGTGGAAACCTTGCAAGACGAAGTCTCCAAATTGAGAGAGAGTGTGAACGATACGTCCATCAAAGTGGAAGTATACTGGATTATTGACCCCAAAACCCCGACCACTCAAGCTACGCAATTCCTACGAACCCAGGCTATGGCCTGGCACATGAAGACCCTGTTGGCTAAATCTATGAACCAACAGGAGGCCACCACCCGAGAGGCCATCCAAGTTTGGAGAAATGGGTCTGCCAGAAACTCGGCCTGCTTAGACAGTTTGGAAGGCACTCTGAGGTCTTTGGAAAAGGAGATACAGGAACAGTCGAGAAGACTCGAGAGTTTTCAGTAACTGTTTGAGACTTACCTGAAATATTTGGACAATGTGTCAATCCAACTGCTGGATGAGAATCACAAGACAACTGTAATCTGTCGTTTCAAGCCCCGGAATGCTCCTGTTCAAGAGGGGAATGATGGTTCGAGTGCTACTGCTAGCAAGGAGGAGGAGACCGATGGGGCTCCAGTTTAATTTCCTGTGTTTTTTCGATAGAAGCATATGGTGTTGGTTTTCCTTTTTGTGCCTATAACTTATGCCAGTGGATGACGATATGTCGATGGCCACCTACCTAGTAGGTGTACCAAGTTTTTTTACAAGTTTCAGTGTTTCTATGAGCCCTCGGGGGCGAAGCAAAGTGTATTGCCTTCTGTTTTTAGTTTCTATCTCACGTTTGGTGTGGTTGTCAGGGGTTCCTTTTTGTACTGCAACCAACATAACCTTTTTGTAATACTTGTTGTGCTCAACTTAGTGTTCCTAAATTGAGGTCATAAATTATCAACCAGGGTTAGTAAACTGCTGAAGTGAGGTGCACTATATGTGCCTAGGTATTTGTTTCTCACTACGTTGTGTTTAGTGTTTTATGATGTTTTTGGTTTTGTAGTTTTATGTTAAAAAGGAAAAGAACTAAATGTTGAAAATGAATAGTTGTTGGTCACACTAAAAACAGAGCAAAACCTATACCAAAGAACAGAAAATGCAAAGTTTGATAATGACTCATAGCAAGAAAATAAATCACAACATGAACTTAGTAACTCATAACATAAACTCATCCAATTCATCCATTAGAAATATGTTGGAATAGCTTGATAAAAGGACAAGTTTAGTGCAAATGAGGTTCTCCTAAGTAAACAACCATCTTACAATATTACAAAGAATCTCATCCATGGCTAAAAGTTTATTGGAACACAATTGGAAAAAGATTATTTGTAGCAAAATAAGATTTCTACTCTGAATTAACTTGTAATGCTAAGGTTAATCCATTATGCAGCTCCACTTGTCACTACTAAGCCTTATTCGAAAGTTAGAGATTTTTTAGAATAGTCTTTTGGGAAAAAGGCTTGTTTTGTGATATTGCAAAAGATTGCAGAACAATCAAGGCCTTAAACTGATATCACTAACTCATTCCTGTCCATATGATGATGCATTAATAGAAAGTCGGAACAAGATTAGTTTGTAAACAATGAGGCCGTGAAGTCTAATTTTGACAGTTAACACAACTTAAAGAACAATGGATAACACTGAACTAGAATGCAATTGATCAAACTCGAAACATAGTGATCATAACTAAACTAAAATGCTTTTAGCCTAACTTTTAAATACAGTGCACTGAAACTGAACTAGAATGTCACTAATCTAACTTAAAGTACAGTGAATAGAGTTAAACTAGAATTCCATTATCAAACTTGAAACACAGTGACAGAATTAAACTAGAGTGACATCTACCTTCGGAGTATTTCAACTGAACTATAATGCAACTAATTCTATGAAATGTTTCGGCTCTGTCTCATTCAGAGTTAGTGGTTTTTTGGAATAATTTATAGAACAGGACTGGCTGCAACATGTTAGTAAATGATCATGAAAGCATAAAATTCAACAAAACACAACAAAGATCTAAAACACCACAGCTATGTCTCACCCAGGGTTAGTGATATTTTGGAAGAGTTTATAAGAACAAGACTAGCTGTAACAACTGATGTGATTGAGCACAAAATCATAAAGTTCAGAGAAATGAAACTAACTCCTAAATACTACAGTTATATCCCATCCAATGTTAGTGGTATTTTGGAAGAGTTTGTAAGGATAAGACTAACTGTGGTATCCGCTGCAAGTAAGCATAAAAAAACACAAAGTTCAGAAAATTGATTAAACTAGGAATGAAACAAGGCTAATTTACTTATCTAAACCATATGAACAAAGCATCTCAGGTAGCTGGGGCCCTCTACCACCGAATTAGCACGCAAATATACTCAAGATTGACTCAGATCTTGCAATAAAGTGATGCTTCTTTCATTAAAGGAGAAATTCTTCAAAACAGAGTATTTACGGTCTTCTGAGATCTAGCAACAAAACATAAATCTAGCTGGATGTTTCTTGGTCTCCCGAGCCATACTTATAACAAAATTACATAACTGTATTTGAGATAAAACACGAATAATTGTCTTTCCCAACTAAAATCAAACTAGGACTCTGGTGGTGGCCTCGTATTATGATTAAGGAGATCTGTACAGTCCTTGTCCTATTAGAAGTCTGTCTCCTAGTTTTGGTTTCCCACGTGCATAACCACCTGTAGACTCGAGCTCAGACTTTGTGGAGAGCAAGAAATGATGGGGGAGTGATGTGGAATACAACCATATGTTTTTTTCCTTGATGTGACACCTGGAACCTGTGTAAACATGAAGATAGTTGCGGAATAGGTGACTGGCTACAGAATGACTGTGTTCTGTAGTCGAGTCTAGTCAAAAATTGCTACAATAAAAAAATCATGAAAACATAGCAAGTTAGTCATTATATACATTATTAAAGTAATCCTAATCAATCCTATTGATCATTTAAGCCTGTAATTGATGAGGGACAAAGAAATTGAAGTAAAATGTGGTGGAAAAGAAGGACATCTTTGGGGCTCAACAATACTATGTACAATATTCTCTTATTAATACAACTGTTGATTTACAAAAAAAAATTAAGGGGGAGTGTGGAGAATTTAATTCTAACCACGTGCTAGGTGTCATATCTATCCATAGAAGTGTCATAGTTTAGTGTCAATTAGTTCATTTGAGCTTAATCTCACTACAGTCATTTATTACTAATGTATCCAATATAATATTATTTAATTGATTTGTAATATTGAGAAGACATCCTTGCTCCATTTTTTCTCTTCATTATTTTTCACACAATACCTTCAACCAACCCGAGCTACTATTAAACAATAATTATTTCACGGTTGAACTATTAGAAATAGTAATTACTCGGGTATCTATGAATATTTGAGTAAAGTTAACAAAAATAAGTGAACTATAATATTAGATGTAAGTATAGGGTGAAATTTCCTGAAGTAGTTAGGTTGAGTTTAGTTAGAGTTTTCATGACATTATATTTAGAAAGGTTGGTTTTTATACACTTGTGGATGGGTCATTGCAACACGAATCGAGGCTTTCGTTAATAGATTAATTTAGTAGCACATGTTTATTTTGTGCTTTCTTCATTTGCCTTTCCATCACATTGGTATAAGAGTGAGGTTGAGCTACATGACCCAAGGAACCAGAATATCCATAAATCTAGTTTATTAAAGGAGGTGAGAAACCAGTAGAGCTACCAAACAGACCCAAGAGAAATATCAGAAAGAAACGTTGGAATTAAAAAAAATAAAATTAAATGGCGACGACAATAACGCACCCCATAATCATTGGCAGTCACATTATAGCACACCCTAGGCAGTTAAAAATTTGCATTATATGTCCTGAAACTACTTGATTTAGCACCGACACACCATTGTTCATATTAATGATCTTTATAGACATAAATTAAAGGAGCAACAATTCAATTGAGTCACGAGGCACGAGAAATTCAAGAAGAGAATGAAAGATATATTTGCAGTGTTGTCTCCAATTAAAATTCCTACAGCTTCACCCACGATATCCACGAACTCGTTTTAAAAGTGAAAAAGGTTTTTAACACATATTAATTTTTTTGAATGATTTGGATGAATGAATTCGAATCGTATTTTTTTAAGGACTTATATATGTAAAAAAATTCAATCTCATTCAAAAGGGAGAAGCAATTTATCTATAAAGAGGTTTTTTTTTTTAATAATAAGCCTAGTAATACATATTTGTGGAAGAAAAGGTTCTTGGTCATATTATATATTACGAGGTGTAGTTACAAAATCACTTTTAATTTTCTTTCGGGGTGATATGGAAAGAAGACTGAACATAATAAGGAAATAAGATAGAATATCCAACAATGAAAACCATCATGAATCACAAATCAAGCCTGAAGTATACCAAGAAAAGAAATCAAATGAAAGAGACAAAGTATGTCAAAGAGTTCATAGAGGTTCTTACTGCAGCGAAGGAACCTAAAAGACAAGTAGAGGAAGTAGAACCTAAGTGTAAATATATTTCATCCTCTCCAATATCCGTGTCATGTGGGTCATCCATTCTGTCTATTCTATACAGTGCCTTACTACTCCTCCTCTCTCTCCTTTATGTACACACACAATTATTTATTAATTAGAGAAAATGCATTCATCCAAAAAGGCCATAGTTTTTGCAACCTGGTCTTTGATACCACCTATAACATCCCCCTCTTAAATGATTATTATTACAATAAAAAATAAATAAAATCTAGTAAAACATAAGTTTTTTTCTTATTTCTTAAAACTCATGTCTTCCTATTTATACTTTCCTGCATAATCATTTCTAGCCACATTCATAGTTGTTAACTCATTGGTAGAAGAATAATACCTAGACCATATAAAATTTGAGAAATTTATGTTTGGAAATAAATAACTAATACACTTGTTTATTAATACTACATTCACATTCTTATACAGGACCCATCATTTTTTTTTCTTTAGACCAAGACTAGGTATAATTAAAAAATCGTTTAATACACCTTCATATATTTATAAGATTTGAAATATTTTAATAAATCTATATTATGAACCTAAACAATCATTAGATGTTATTTTGGAAGGGTTTATATATAAATTATCGAACTACCTACAAAGAAATTCCAGTGCTATGGAAATTTTCCCATTCATTTTTTACTTAGGATGGCACTAGCCCTTACGGTCCTAACCATACTTAATTTTTTTATATGCATTTCATCAATCAAATGTATCATTTATATAAAATTCTATGTCTTCACTATGGTTTTAATGATAACCACATTCATGCTATATTATTGTAATGATAGGAATGTTGTTGCAATTTTTATTTATAATAATAATATGTTATTTGATTGATCGTCCATCGTGCTAGTTGACCTGGAAATGTGTGTACATGCATTTGAAAATGGTATTACTAGTTGTCCTCGAACATGGAAATTGTGTGATAGTTATTATAATTGACTTTATTGATTCAATCATGATAAAAACACTAAATGCATGAATATATTACACACAAAGGTGTATGTGTAAACACACACCCAAATTACATTCAGATTTCTTTATTAAATAGAGTTTTCCAGATCCAACTTATTCCTAAGTTAGAAGGAGAGGTTGAGAGAATTTCTCAACCATCAAAAACCAATATCTCAAATATAGGATGTACGCATTAATTCCAACATCCCCTCTTAATGCTGACATTACATAAATTTATTGAAAACACAAGCATTCTTTAGCTTCTCAGTATAGGCTCCATCAAGTTGCCTCGTAACCCTCGTAAAGGTGTAGTCAGCAAGTTGGATTCCCGAGTTCGGCTCCTGAACTCTCGAATCAAAGACCTCTCGAAGTCAATTACTGGACAACATCCCAAACCATCGCATAACCTCATTAGGAGACCACTCCACATCTATGACCAATGAGGGATCCTTCCCTAGATCTGCAACTGCTATACTATCTCGACAACCATCCATGTTGAACCTAACTACCACTTGATCTCTTCAAACATAATTTATTACATGTTTGCAATCATTGAACTCCTAGTCATTCTATGGAAGAGCTCCCATCCACCAAAATACATGGGTGCTAACCGCTGTACTTGCCAGTTATCTAGGGAAGCTGTCTAGATACATTATGTATCTAGAATCTGTTATTACATCATAAAATTTCTATGAAATTCATCATAACTTAATTTTAAAAACTAATATATATTAATAAAAATAATTATAACTCTGGCTCAGCGCTATGGACACATCATTCTCCTCTAACTCGGCTTCAAAGATCTGGGTGATAACCTTGGAGTTAGCAAGGGAATGTATCACTACCCATGACATCACGATCGCGACCCTTTGAGAGATTTGGAGTCAGTATATTGGGGTAGGCTGAAGGAGCAGCCAGTTTTCAGTTCATTGTCAGGGACTGGAGTACTGTACTACAAAAAAACTTATCTCCTGCATGTGTTGTAAACCTAATTTTCCTAGATGTCGTGTGTGCCCACGATTGTTCTGGAGGAATAATCAAGATACTGTGTTAGGTCCCTAAATTACTAGTATAGTCCCTTATTGTTGTTAGTGTAACCCCCTTATTGTTATTATTGTACCCTTGTAACCCCCATTTTATTATTAATGTGCCCTTAAATTATTATTGTTAGGTCGGCTAGGATTACATTGTGGCCCACTAGGATTACATTATGGCCCCATGGACTCCTATATATAGAAAGGAGGTTTTGTAAATTGTATCATCCAAGAATTGTTCATTTATGTAATGTATTGGAGGTTTCCCCCTCAAAGTGGCTTATTTATAAGGCGTTGATATCTCTTTTCTTCTATTTTTGGAGCTAGTTACACAACATTTGGTATCAGAGCTTTGGATTCTAGGGTTTCGCTGCTCCAAACAGGTCATCGTGGAATTTTCCCTATAAATTTTTTTATACGAAGTTTCAAAAGCTGAAATTTTTAGGGTGTGAAGACAAAATCCTGAGGAAGATTTTCTAAACATTTCAGAGCTTGGTTCGCAATATTTTCAGAGATATGATCTGTGGAAGTTAGGTATTTTTCAGGCTCCTAAACAGGTCATCGTGGAATTTGCGCTATAATTTTTTTTCTACGAAGGTTCAGAATCTGATTTTCATATGGTGCGAAGTTGAAATCCTGAGGAAAGTCTTCAAAAAATTGCAGATCTTGGTTAGCAATAGTTTTGGAGATATGATCTGTGGAAGGTAGTGCTTTTTCAGGCTCCTAAATTTCATCTCAAAGAGGTGATCGTGGGAAAAGTTCAATAACTCTCTCTCTAGGCATCGGATTGGAGTGCCGTAAAAATTGGTCGCAAGTAAACAGACTGTAGTTTCTTGGCTATCAATTTTAGAGAAAAAATACTAAACAGTGACACGTGGAAATTTGTACAATTTCACTCTACTGAACCAGTCCATAATTAGGTCATTGTGGGAGATTGGACACAAATTTTTCTTGGAGAATCCAAATCAGGTCAGACCTGTGGCATTCGAAAGATAATTAAGAGGGATACATTGGTACCAAAATTCAGATATTGAAGTGCTACAATCACAGAGATAATCCAATTTCAATATCGAGCTCCTCAAAAGCAAGAAAAAGGTGTGTAATTTTTTTTTTCCGAATTGCATAAGTCTTGTTTGAAGAATCAATTTGAATTGATTCCAAGGGAATATTGTAGAATAGATATTAGTATTGGGTTCTAAAATATGCCCCATAAAAATAATTCAACACCCATTAAGCCTTCAAAAGGGTCTACTATGACTCATGAAGATGAAGAATTGCAACATGATCTATCAAAATTACAAGAGCAAGTACAACAAATTTCACTCTCGCAAAGAGCAACAAAAAATGAAATGGAAGTTTTGAAGAAAGGTATGGAAGAGAAGATGGATGGTTTTAAGAAAGGCGTGGAAGCTAAGATGGATGGCATGGAAGCTGGCATGGAATCTAAGATGGATGACATGAAAGACAACATGGAAAACAACATGAAAAACATGAAGAATGATCTAAAAGCAGACATCGAAGGTTTGACCAAGTTGATACAAGAAATTTTTCCTAATGGTGAAAAGATAGTAGAAGAACCTCATGATGAGAACAAAATAAATTTTAATCGTGATTTCATAAACTCTAATGTTGGCGGGAAGAACCACCATATTCCAAAAATAGATATGAGGAAGTTTGATGGAAAGGATCCTGTAACATGGATACTACAGATGGAGCAATATTTTGATCTCCATAACGTGCAAAACACACAAAAGGTACGCATTGCAACTTTACATTTATAACAAAATACATTTGTATGGTATCGATGGCTTTGCTCCCATAAAAAAATTGTCACTTGGTCAATTTTTACGGAAGAAATGATAGCACATTATGAGGATACAAAGAGCAACACCTCCTTTAGCCAATTGATAAATCTCAAACAAAAGGTTTTAGTGGGGCAGCACATTGAGGACTTCCAAAAATTGAATATAAGGGTAACTGATATTCCAGAGGAACATAGGATCGATATCTTCATAGGCACTTTAAAGGATAACATCCAACATGAAGTTCGTGTTTTGGAACCGGATTCATTGGAGAAGGCATTCAGGTTGGCAAGAAAAGTTGAATGTAAAATAATGGCGACAAGGAAGCCTACCACTCAATTCTATAAAGAAGAAGTGTTGCTACGTCTGGATTTCCACAACCTACAAGGTTGACACCACAACAATTGGAAGAAAAAAGAGCAAAAGGGCTTTGCTACAGTTGTGATAGCAAATACACTAAAGGTCATAAGTGTGCTGAGAAGAAATTATTTTACATGGATTGTGAAGAGGAAGAAGAAAATGAACAAGAAGAGGATATACACCAGGAACCAGCCCTAGAAGAGGAAGAAATGAATCCGACCATATCGTGTAATGCACTGGCAGGAATTACCACTCCTCAAACTCTCAAGATAGTAGGAAAAATCAAGAAGAAAAGGTAATAGTGTTGATTGATTCAGGTAGCACCCATAATTTTATTCATTGTAAGGTAGCCAAGGAATTAAATTGTTTCCTATACCCAGCACCAGAATGTCAAGTGATGGTTGCAAATGGAGGAACTATAAATTGCTCTGGAAAATTCCATAATATTAAGCTAACCATGGGGGAATATGTATTGACTAGTCCAATACTTTCCATTCCTATGGGAGGTGCTGATGTTGTACTAGGAGTACAATGGTTACAATCTTTGGGGACGGTAGCTTTTAATTTTCAAGAACTTTTCTTGAAATTTTTTTCAGAAGGAAAGGAAGTCGAATTACGGAGTATTGAAGGGAAGCCAGGAAGGATAATAAGCTCTAATGTCATGACAAAGCTTCTAAAGAAAGAACAACGAGGCGTAATTGCACAATTATGCTCACTAGAAGTTCCGACATCAAAATCATCTGTTTCTGCAGATCTCCAACAAGTCTTGGACAATCATTCCAAGGTGTTTCAAACTCCCAAAGGACTCCCACCTATTCGTGATCATGATCATGCTATTCATTTGATTCCAGGAAGTGTTCCTCCAAACATCAGGCCTTATAGATATCCTTACTTCCAAAAGAGCGAAATTGAACGTATGATTGCAGAAATGTTAGAGACGGGTATAATTCAACCTAGTCAAAGTTCTTTCTCTGCTCCTGTAGTATTGGTACACAAGAAGGATGGATCATGGAGAATGTGTCCGGATTATAGGGAGCTCAATAAGCTCACCATTAAAGATAAATTTCCCATTCCTGTGATTGATGAATTATTGGATGAATTACATGGAGCAAATTATTTTACCAAGTTGGATGTTCGTTCAGGATATCATCAAATTAGAATGAAGACTGAAGATATTCCAAAAACAGCATTTCGAACTCATGAGGGTCATTATGAATTTTTGGTCATGCCTTTTGGCCTTACCAATGCACCTTCTACATTTCAAGGGTGATGAATTCCATTTTCAAACCCTTCCTTAGAAAATTTGTGCTAGTATTTTTTGATGATATACTAATCTACAGCAGGTCTTGGAAGGATCATGTTGAACATGTTGACAGGGTGCTCAAACTATTGTAGGAGAAACAATTATATGCAAAAAAATCCAAATGTTTATTTGGAGTACAAGAGGTGGAATATCTGGGTCATATTGTATCTCACGAGGGTGTTAAAGTAGACCCTAACAAAATTAAAGCCATTAAGGAATGGAAAGTCCCCACAACCATAAAGCAGTTGCGAGGATTTCTCGGGTTAACAGGGTATTATCGCAAGTTTGTTAAGAATTATGGGAGAATAGCAGCACCTTTAATAACATTATTGAAGAAAGATGCATTTTCATGGACTCCTGAAGCAACTAAGGCCTTTGAACGTCTTAAAGAGGCAATGTGCCTAGCACCGGTCTTAGCTACACCAGACTTCACAAAACCTTTATTGTGGAATGTGATGCCTCAGGAAATGGAATTGGTGCAGTTTTAATGCAGGAAGGAAGACCCATTGCTTTTGAAAGTCGTCCAATCAAAGGAAAGTATTTACAGAAACCTATTTATGAGAAGGAAATGTTAGCAATACTGCTTGCACTAAAGAAATGGCGAACTTACCTAATGGGAAGACACTTCAAGGTAAAAACTGATCATGATAGTCTTAAACACTTTTTGGAACAAAGACTATTGTCAGAAGAACAGCAAAAATGGGTCACAAAGATGTTGGGTTATGACTTTAAAATAATCTACAAAAAAGGAAAGCTGAATGTTGTTGCAGATACACTCTCAAGAAAGAATGAAGAGGTGGAAGCATTGCTTTGTGCCATTTCTATTATCCAACCAGATTGGATAACTGAAGCAAGAGATGAATGGAAGAAGGACAAAGATGTATGGATACTCATTCAAAAGTTGTAGCAAGATCCTAGTACATCTGATACATTAGTTGGAAAAATGATTCCTTATGGTACAAAGATCGCTTATATCTTTGTAAGAATTCCCAACTAAAACAAAAGATTCTTCTGGAATTGCACACTTCTCCTTTAGAAGGACACTCAGGATTTTTAAAAACTTACCACAGGGTGAAGAAAGAATTTTTTTGGGATGGCCTTAAATCTGATATTCAAAAGTTTGTGGCAGAATGTTTGGTTTGCCAGCAGAATAAAGTGGAGACAATTAAGACCCCGAGACTTCTACAACCTTTATCCATTTCAAGTCAACGTTGGGAGGAGATTTCAATGGATTTTATCACAGGTTTACCTAAGTCCGAAGGAAAGAGTGTCATCATGGTGGTAGTTGATAGACTTACCAAGTATGCACACTTTTGTGCATTATCTCATCCATTTAAAGCAAGTACAGTTGCTACTACATTTATGGACGGAATTCAAAAGCTACATGGAAGCCCAAGGGTTATTGTGAGCGACAGAGATCCCATTTTTACTGGAAATTTTTGGACGGAGTTATTTCTTGTTTGGGTACTCAATTAGCTCATAGCTCATCTTATCATCCTCAATCTGATGGTCAAACTGAGATAGTAAATAAATGTTTGGAAGGATATCTTCGTTGTTTTGTATCCGATAAACAAACACAATGGGTCAAGTGGTTACCTCTTGCTGAATGGTGGTATAACACTTCCTTCCATACTGCAGCAAAAATGACCCCATTTATGGCACTTTATGGATATCATCCACCATCCATCACATCATATTTTAGAGAAAATTCGAAGGTTCAAGCAGTGGAAGATCACATCGAGCATCAGCAAGAAGTTCTCCAACTCTTAAAGGATAACCTGAATTTGGCACAAAATCGAATGAAACAACAGGCAGATCAACATCGTAGCGAGAGAAGTTTTGATTTAGGAGATTGGGTATTTTTACGGCTACAACCATACAAACAAATGTCCCTCAAGAAAGCAAAGAAGGATAATAAATTATCGCCAAAGTACTATGGTCCTTACAAGGTGTTGCAAAAGATTGGTACTATGGCATACAAATTGGAGCTTCCTGCTTCTTCACGAGTACATCCAATTTTCCATGTTTCATGCTTAAATAAGTTTATCGGTGAAAATCTTCCAGTTCAAACAATATTACCAGAACTTGATGAGGAAGGAAAAATCATATTGGAACCTGAAGCGGTCACGGAAACAAGAACTCGACAACTACGGAATCGATCAATTTCAGAGTATCTCATCAAGTGGAAGAACTTACCCACTGAAGATTCTACATGGGAGGATGAGAATTTTATACAGAAGCACCCGGAGCTACTCAAGCGTTGAGGACAACACTTTTTTGAAGGAGAGGGGCATGTTAGGTCCCTATATCACTAGTATAGTCCCTTGTTATTGTTAGTGTAACCCCCTTATTGTTATTATTGTACCCTTGTAACCCCCATTTTGTTATTATTGTGCCCTTAAATTATTATTGTTAGGTCGGCGAGGATTACATTGTGGCCCACTAGGATTACATTATGGCCCCATGGACTCCTATATATAGAAAGGAGGTTTTGTAAATTGTATCATCCAAGAATTTTTCATTTATGTAATGTATTGGAGGTTTCACCCTCGAAGTGGCTTATTTCTAAGGCATTGATATCTCTTTTCTTCTATTTTTGGAGCTGGTTACACAACATACTGGTGTTGGATTCTGTCGCTTGATATTTGGGTTCTCGACAAACCGAGTTTTCCTGCCTTTTAATATTGTTGTAGGTCTTTTGATTTGTTGGAGATTTTTTCATTTCCCCGTGTATGATTTGTATGCTAATCACGAGAGATTTTTCTTGTTTTTGTAACCTCAAATAAAATACACAACAGAACAGGCTCCACGCACTTTCATAACTCCATGGCTCTCTGCAATTATCGATCACAGGTCTCAACGCGTTTTTGATGTCGATCTCGAAAACAAGTTTCAATGTAGGTCCAAATAGCAGTAAATTGCAGCGGTCACAACATGATTGTATATAAAATAATTTGATTCACTGTATGCAATGTTCAACACATTCAAACTTAATGCGCATGCAACAGACTTCTTCATACGCAGGACAAAAACCATTTCTTTCCATAAGTACTTAAATACAACTGTCAATCAAGAAACAAATAGTCCTCTCGTTATATTAGCGAGCCATTACTGTTGATAAAAAAAAATACATAGATTAGAACATATAGAGGTACTTGAATTCACTAAAATTGCATCGATGCATATGGCGACTTTGACTGTTCAGATTAACAGATCTTTTCACTCTCTATCACACCTATTCCACAAACCCAGTTCGAGCTTGACGCTCCGATACCATGATAAAAACACTAAACGCACGCATATACTACACACAAAGGTATATGTGTAAACACACACCCAGATTACATTCAGAGTACTCTATTAAATAGAGCTTTCCAGATCCAACTTATTCCTAAGTTAGAAGGATAGGTTGAGATAATTTCTCAACCATCACAAACCAATATCTTAAATATAGGATGTAAGCATTAATTCCAACAAATCATATTATCAGATGACGAGGATTCATCTAATGGTTTCTAGGGTAACCACCTTTCCCCATCCCTCTAGTGGCTCCCAATCTCTTTGAACCTTCTCAGAGAAAGAATCCTCTAAAAGGGTTTTTCCAAGTTAGTTTGCAAAACCCTAAGGGTTTAACCTTCGAAACTTATCGAGGTTCCTTGCATTCTAACTGGATATTTTATAATCCCTTCTGCCAATATTTCCTAATGTTACTAGGTTGCTTTATGTCTTATTTTTTTACTAGTAATTCTTGAAGAACCCCCCGTCAAATAATTTGTTAAATTTCTCTATACAGGACCTGCTCTTCCTTTCTATCTTGTGAAATAATTCGAACTCTTTTTGTTGTATCTGTACTGACAGGTTAGTCTCTCCATTCACATAAGGGTTTCACATTAGGCATTGAGGAAAACAATATGTGGCTTCAAGGTTTGACTTTGTCATTCCATACTAAAACTGCTTGCTGGAATGGTAAGTTGGTTTTTCACCCTCAAATTATTTTGAAGGAAAATATCACCAAGCAAGCTGCAATTCTTCTTTGGGGTTCATTTAAAAAAAAAAAGGTTATCTCACCAATTTTCGCCATGCATGAATTTATAGGTGGAGATGGAAGTCTCACCTCACAACATATTACACGTATAGTAAAATGATCCCATTCGTTAGGGTTTCGATATTGTCATGTATTTGTTTAATGAAATAAGTATCTTATACTAATTTTGGCTAACCTTGTTATTTTGGCCTTCTTGGAGGTATGGGAGTTTTTGTGTGTTAGCCACCTATAAATTTTTGACATAGCAAATAGGTGGCTAAATATGTTTCTGAGTCTTAAAGAGATACATTTCCTTTGAAAACCTATCATTCTTGAAGCCTCCATGTGTCCTTTTCCTTTGAAGAGACCTTCACTGCTGTTTCTACTGAAAAAGCCTTGCTGTTTTATGAAAAAGGATGCTTCAAAAAGGCCTCCATTTGCCCTATTTTATTCTCACAAAGCCTCCATTTTCACCCCTTTTTCCCCTCACAAAATTTCCACAAAATCCCCTCCTTATCCCTCTAAATCATCAAAATCCTCTTTTAAACCTTATGGCCTCCTTCATTTGGTTTAAAAATCCCTTTTTCCCCCTACTGGAACCCCCCATTTGGCCTTAAAAACACTAATTTCGGGCCCAAAACACCCTTTTTACCTTATAACAGGCTTAAGCCCCTGAGGGCTTATACTCTACAGCCCTTTCCGTATATGACCCGTACCTAGGACCAAGCGCTAAGCCCGTCGCGCAATCGCAATCAGAGCTTTCAGTATCACCTTTTTCCTTTTTTTCTTGTAATTTTCCGATGTGATGACCATTTGTTCTATCGGCCTCCACTGCAATATCCACCATTGATTATCCGAAGATCCAACGTCTGATATCCAATCGCAAATTTTCAAATGCCATCCCGTGTCCCCGCCGATTTGCGATCCTCGATCTAATCTCGACCTTCCATCCATACAGATCCGACGGCTGAGACACCATCGCACTCCGCTCCTGTGCCTAACATCATCGCTCCATCGATTTAATCTGGACCGTTGAATCCACAAGAACCAATGCCCATATTTAATCGCGCTCCGCTCATTTTCCCTCCATCATTTCCCCTCTAATCAAATCTCGACTGTTGATCTCTTTCATGATCCGACGGTCCGTGCTAAATCGCAAAATCAAAACATCGAAGTTTTGGCCCCTAAATTTTCTCCGATGTGATTAGATCTTTGCCGTCCATTTCACAGATTCAACGGTCAGGATTTAATCCGTCGTTAGCCCTTACCACCTTATCACCCATGCACCTTTCCATATTGCGCTCTCATCCCCACCGTCAGATATCTCCGCCTTTCATCCAACAGTTGAGAATGCATATCGCGTGATTTCTGCGTCTGAGGTTTAATGTTCCAAATTTACGTGATGAAAGTGGTTTTGGGAGGACACATGTCAGGTAGCAAGGTATATTGCATTTTTTTAGGAAAATTTTCAAACTGCTTTGGAGCTGCGCGAAACCAGCAGTTTCCATCTAAAAACCACCCCCCCGATATAGTCCTACTTTAATCTTGACCGTCAACTGCTTTAATCAGACGACTCATATCACATCGCGTTCCCATCCATAACATTTTCATCAGACCTTCCAAAGAGTTTCATCGGAAGATCTTCGCCGTTGATCTCTTCCAGTGATCCAACGGCCCACATTCACTTTTCCTCCGCCCCCTGGGCCCACCACCAAAAGCCTCCGATTTCATTCATTTCAACCTTTTTCCTTTGTAATTCACCCAAACATTAAACTTTGTGTTTTAACACTAAAGGTATTTTCTTCTGCCTAATTCAGTCTAAAATATTGCACCGGTAAATCCTGACCATTGATCATCATCCATCAGGCTAATCAAACGGTCTAAAACCCTCCTTGCACCAAACCTTCATCAGCTCAGTTTTTCACCATTCCGCCATGATTTTTACTCGTTCCTTTGCCTGCATCCACCGCTTCCATTGCTGCGACACTGATTCCTCGGATCTCCGGAGGAAGCCTCCTCCACTCCCATTGGATTTCTTAACATGTTGATTGTGTTTTTGCAAGGTTACAGATGGGTAAATTCACTCGGTCTCACCGTCATAGACAGGGTAATACAGGGCGCAGAATGCCAGTTTTTTAGAACCGAAGATTGCAGGGAAAACACCTAGGAAGGTTTTAAATGAAGTATTTCATTGAAGGACCAAATTGTAGCCTTCTCATGAACCTCCAGTGCCATGAAAACCTGCAATATTCGCAGACAAGATAGAAGTGAAGTAGCAAATAGTATCAGTGACAATTTGAAGAGATTAAAAGCACATTATTGAAGATTAAATGTTTTAATCCAGTGTTTAAAGGACGAATATACAGATTGAAGACCTTAAAAATGATCCAGAAGGCATAATAAAGCCTAGAGCGCATGAAACAAGCCATATTAGCGTTTTCACATCAGCAGAATGTTCTTTCCCAAGAAAGGACAAGTTCCCTTAATGTTTTTTATTCTCCATCAAGTTCCTGAAAAGATTATCACCCTGACAGAAGTCCTAAGACTGCCAGAGCATTAGTTACAGAGTATGGAAGGCCTGAAAGTCATTTATCTGCCTTACTTGTCCTAGAGTACAAACAGAGTACCAACTGCTAGAGAGTACTTCAAGAACATACCTTTGGAGTTATTATCAACCTGTCGAAGACCACCTATTCATCCAAAGAGTACTGAAAGTTAATACAGGATATTAAAACTGAATGGGCCTCAAGCACTCTTCTTCCTCTGTTTTAGTGTTTCATTTAAAGTTATATCTACCTCTACAGCCACTCTTTCAGCTATAATAACTCTTCAGAAATACATTGTAAATGTTGGTTAACGGTGGATTGTAAGCTATTTCTTGGAGATAGAGTTTTGTGTTTATTAGTTGTAAAATAGGTTGGGAGATGATTTATAGTTGATATCAAGCTGCTGGAAAATGATGTATGTGACTGATGTTGCTCTTTAATATGACAAGCATGTTCATTGGATCCTGATCTAAATCAGTGGTGAAGTGTTCTATCTTTTATTGTTTTCTCCTCTGTTATGGATCACATTTTATTTCTCTGATAAGAATTAGTAATCGAGCTTAGGATGTACTGTTGTAAAGTACCCTAATGCTTCCTGCTCTTCTTATCTTTGATTTTTTCTGCTGATTGTGTAATCTAAGAACAAATTCAAGATTATTTAACCAGTATAGTATTTGGTTTTATCCATGCTTAATGATGTATTAATTTAGAGTCTATTTTTAGATGTTATTGTTTGGTTTTAACTGAAATAATTGGGAAACTGGGAGATTTAGAGTTATTTTTGTCTCACTAGGGTCCTTTTCCAAAGGTTTGTCGTTCTAAGATCCCTTAAGTTGAATGTAAAAAGCAGAGAAGGTTAAAGGTATTTCTCTGATCATAGGCTTCACTTTGTGTCCATCTTGAATGTTTTCTATCATCTGAAGAGTTAGCCTCATTAGGAGTTTGATCATAGACGTTTAAGGCATGTCTTGTCCCTATATTTTCTCCTAAGTGGTCACCTTGGAAGGTTTCCTTGTCATTCACCTTCATTTCCCTATCATTTCATCCCATACTATCATCTTTAAAGATCCTCTGATTTAGATGAATATCCCATTTGAAAGCCTTGGATATTAAATTGCAAGTAAACCCTTTTATGACCCCATTTCCCAATGGACTTGTGTTTTCTTTGAATTATCTCCTTATTGCCAAAAATCCTTCTTTACTCACTTCTTTACCTTACATTGAACCCTTCTTTAATGTTTCCCAACCAAACAACAAACAAAAAAAAACAACAACCCTTATGCCATATAACTAGCCTAATAGCTTAAATTGAACCTCAAAGGTATATATTTATTTTCCTTTATAGAGAGATCCCTCTCTGGATCCAGGAGGGCGAGATCCTAAGATCCAAAAGTGGTTTGATGTTGTCTTATCATTTGGTATTGCCAAATCTACCAAATCATAGGAACCACAACATAATGGCGACTCTGATATGGAATTTTTGAGTGTTGTTTCATCCTAGATACCTTTAATATCTCAGATTTCCCCTTGATTCAAGAATATTTGATGTGTTAGCCAGTTGAGTCACCACATAATGGAAACTCCACTAGGGAAACTTTGATTAAAACATTCCTAAAACATCTCCAAGAACCCAAAGAAGACCATAGTAGCATTGGTTTGGTAGTAAATCACTGTGGTGGACAGTAAATCTCCTTAAAACATTTTAAACCCTCCACCTGGCGACTCCACAGTTCCTAAATGACCAAAAGACTCCACTGGTGATCAGTAGGCCTGCTGTTTATCTTTGTTTTCGAAGACTCCACTGGGAGACCAGTTTACTAAAACATCATCCATACCAAAGAAACACATAGGATTAAGCTTCTTTGTTTGAAGATAGTTTGCTTCTTAAAGACTGTCATATCTGGCTTACTTCCTTTGTTGAGTCTTGAGGGCCTAGCATACTGGCTTCAAGAACAATCCACACTAGAGCTTATCCTAATCCAAAACCACTTGGAATAACTGATAAGAAAAAGAGCATCCTTAGGAAGTCTCTCACATCTAAAGAATCAACTCTTTCCAGACACATTAATAGAGCTAACTCAGCACCTGAAAACTTTGCAGCTCTATTAGAAACTCAAATTGACTTAGATTTACCAAGTGATCTGCCAAGAACACAGTCATTCAGTGCTATAGATCAAACTGACTTAGAGCCTCCAAGTTCACCACCACATAGTGGTCGGCACATTAGGGACATAGAAACCCCTCCATCAACACCTCCTGATATTCATTTCATTCAAAACTTGGGCCTCTCTCACCCTAAATCAGCTCAACAGTTTGTTGCTGGTCCTAGCATTTCTGTCATCCATATACCTTCTGCTAAAACCAATCCTTTACCTCCACAAAACACCATCATGGCAGCATGGTATGTTCCCTTGGTGTTACCACAGCCTTTGGCTCCGCTACCAAATGATTATCAGTCAAAAATCCCTCATTTCACTGGGAAATAATCTACTATAGCTCAACACCATGTAGATAGGATGGAAGATGCCTTCGAATATATGGAAATTGAAGATGAGACAATCAAAATGAGAATCTTTGCTCAGATTTTAGGTGGAGAAGTGAAGAAGTGGTTTAAAGGCTTGCCGCCCAATAACATCCATGACCTTCCCTCTTTACTTCAAACTTTTATAAACAAATGGGAAGTAAAAATCAACCCTCTCCAAATCTTAGCAGAATACAAGAATCTCAAGAGAAACCAAGGAGAGAGTGTCCATGACTACTCTACTAGATTTAACAGTGTCTACAACGCTCTACCACCACACATGAAACCTCCCCAAGGAATGGCCCTAGTGAAATACCCTAAAGGCTTTGATGCTGATATGGCCTACCAGCTTAGGGAGAGAGATTATGACACATTAGAAGACATGCAAAAAAGAGCAGTGAGTGTAGAAGCAAACCTAATTGAAAAAAGAGCTAGAATGAGGGCTGAAAAGAAGGTAACCTACAGGGATGACAACATAGCTTTTTCATCTGATCCCAAACATGATAGTCTAGCCAAAAACCTGGAGAGGATGGAAAGAATGATGGAGAAAATGGTAATCCAAGTCAACAATCAGAATAGAAACCAAAATCAAAACCAGAACCAAAATTTTAGGAGAAACAACCCCCCAAATAGACAAAGGGACTCTGATCAACAAGTCATACCTCCATTCCAAGAGAACTTCCTTGATGAGGATGAGGGAATAATAGAAGAATCAGAGGGAACTGCCATAAACATGGTGGAAGTAGATAACCAGAATCACACCTTTTATACAGAGGATAATTAGACCTCGTACTCACATTGGGATGAGGAAGGGTTAGAATCTGAAGATTATAGGCTGGGATTCGAAAATGCCATCATGCAGGTCCGAGAAAAATATGATCTCAGAAGCAAGAAGAACATCGACACTCCCAAAACAAAATCTGCTGAAATCACCATTAAGAAAAGACCTGAAAAGACTCCTAAAGTGACTGCTGAAAGTAACAAATCAGCGGCTGAAAGTTCTGGCAAAAACAAAGAAAAAGACCTCCAAACTACTGATAAACCAAGTCAAGAAACTAGCAGCACTAGAAATGCAGCTAATGCTCCTGATAAAACAACTTCAAACATTGTACATAATGAGATTCAGCAAGCTGATTCTTCCAATAAAACAGTGGCCAGTAAAACAAAACTGAGCCTTTCAAAAGGTCAGTCTCCTTTCAATTTGGAGAGTGAGATAGCCAAAATCAAAATTTCTGTTCCACTCACTGAGTTGGCTACTCAGGATGTATATAAAGGTCAAATTTTGAAAGCTTTAAACTTAGGAGAAAACAGTGACACTGTCAATTTAACTGATGATCAACCTGCTCTCTTGTTTGGCCCAAAAATTGAAGCGAAATTTCAGGAAGGGGTGATACCTCATTTTTATGTCAGCCTCAATATCCATGACAAAATCCTGCATAATGCTATGCATGATTCTAGGGATTCACACAACCTTATGCCAAAGGTGATTATGGAGAAGCTAGGCCTAGAGATAACCAGACCTTATAAGGATTTATAT
Source organism: Pinus albicaulis (assembly GCA_034641835.2). Classification (NCBI taxonomy): domain Eukaryota; kingdom Viridiplantae; phylum Streptophyta; class Pinopsida; order Pinales; family Pinaceae; genus Pinus; species Pinus albicaulis. The sequence goes on along the minus strand of CM076578.1, from coordinate 1,955,687,140 downwards.
TCCTTTGACTCTAGCAGAGTGAAGTGCCTTGGCCTAATCAAAGATCTCTGTGTAAATTTGACTCAAATCCCAACCAAGTGCATGGTTATGGATGTTGTAGTGGCAGATGTACCTCCTAAGTATGGCATGTTGTTGTCAAGATCATGGGGTGCCAAGCTGCAAGGTACAATGCAAATGGACATGTCATATGCCACAATCCCTGTCTTTAGCCAGCTTAGAAGATTATATAGGGAGGCACACATGAATTTTATGGTTAGTAGCCCTGAGAAACCTGAAAATTCACCTCTTTACTCTGTCCATACAGATCTGGATTCCTTTATCCTTTACAACGATGAGTTTACTGATGAACTAGAGCTAGGAAACACATATTTAAATAATAGAGTAGAAACCACAAATTTGAACATAATGGCAGCTCTAGAAATAGAGGAAAACAAGAGAGAAACCCTTGAACAACGTGCTGAATCAAAAAATCAGAGTGAAAAAAACCAAGATTTCAAACAGCAAATTACTCATCATTCTAAACTCCATGAAAGTCCTAAAGAACAAAACATAACACTACACAATGGTGAACATAGCATTAGGGATGAAACTAATAACAATTCTGCAAAAAATCCCTTATGGAAAATGAAATTTGATGGATCTTGCACTAGAAAGAATGCAGGAGCTGGGGTATGGTTGCACAATTATGAAAATAACTATACTGAGAGCCATGCTTTTAAACTGGACTTTAAGTGCACAAACAAAATTGCAGAGTACGAAGCTCTTCTCTTAGGATTGCATTTATTGAAAAAACTAAGAGCCCAAAGGATAGTTGTGCATGGAGACTCTGAGTTAGTCATCAAACAACTAAATGGAGAGTACACTGCAAAACATCCTAGATTAAGGGCATATAGGAATGATGCTATGGATATGTTGAAAACATTTGTAGAGTATGAGCTTGTATTTTTCCCTAGGAGTCAAAACATTATTGCAAATGGATTAGCCTGCGTTGCTAGTTCATATCAGAAATCACCTAGTGACAAACAAATCATTATTCAAACAAAATATAGACCTGCAGTGCCAGATAACGAGAAATATTGGCAAGTCTTTGAGGGTGACAAACAGATAGAGGATTTCTTTCTTTGCAGGAATGAGTTTGAAATACCTGATTTAGATTCTAAATCCAATGAAGACTATTCAGATAAAGAGCCCCCTGATGAAGAAAAACCATCCCCTAACACAAAAAGAAACATGATGAACAAAGAATTTGAAAAACAAACGGAAGAATACATGAAAACAGATAAAGAAGACATAGAGGTGCTGCAGTCCAAAGATAAGAACATACCCAGAGGATTAGCACCCCTAAAGGACCTTTTCGATTTTAATGATGTGGAAAAGAAACCCACTATAGAACACACCGAATCAAACATTGAAGAATGTAATATAGGCAGCAAAGATAAGCCTAAGATGATTAAATTGGCCAAAACTTTGCCAACACACATCAAAAAGAAATACGTTGATTGATTTAAAGAGTTTGTTGATGTGTTTGCTTGGAGCTATGAGGAATTAAAGGTCTATTACACCAATATTATCTAGCATAAGATCCCATTGAAAGAAAACCAAAAACCCTTTAAGCAAAAACTGCGCAGCATTAACCCAGTACAACTGCCTCTAGTGGAAAAGGAAATCAAGAAAATCTATGAGGAAGGAATAATAGTGCCTGTGAGTTTTTCTGATTGGGTATCAAACCTAGTGGCCGTAAGGAAAAAGACAGGAGAAATCAGACTATGCATTGATTTTAGAAACCTTAACAGAGCCTCCCTGAAGGACAATTTCCCTTTACCCAAGATGAAACACATCTTACAAAGGGTAGTTGGTGCAAATATGATTTCTCTATTAGATGGTTTTTCAGGGTATAACCAGGTCTTAGTACTCCCAGAAGATCAACTAAAAACATCTTTCACCACTCCATGGGGCATGTTCATGTACGTGAAAATGCCTTTTTGACTAATGAACGCTGGTGCAACCTTCCAAAGAGCTATGGACATAGAATTTTAAGAGGAAATAGGTCACTTCATCGTAATCTACCTTGACGACATAACAGTTTATTCCAAAACTGATGAAGAGCACCTTAAACATCTGAGAAAGGTTTTTGAAAAGTGCAGAAAGTTCAGGCTATCTTTAAATCCCAAAAAGACAATATTTGGCCTCCAAGAAGGTAAGCTTCTGGGCCATATTATATCAATAAAGGGGATTAAAATAGACCCAAAAAGAGTTGAGGGAATACTACAGATTAGCCACCCAAGAAACATAAAATAATTTCAGTCCTTTATTGGGAAAATTAACTTCCTGAGGAGGTTTATTCCCAACTTAGTAGAACTCCTGAGAAATATGACAAACGTGCTTAAGAAAGAAGTAGGAGTTCAATGAACTCTAGATGCCAAAAAATCCTTCGAACTGGTAAAACTTTCCCTTACCTGAGCATTGGTTCTAATTAGCCCAGATTTCACAAAATGTTTCCTTATATTCTCCTTTGCTTCAGAGCATACTGTGGCCGCTGTCTTGCTGCAGAAAAACCCAGAAGGCCAAGAGCAGCCAATGGCTTTATTTACCAAAGCGTTGAGAGATGCTCCCTTGAAATATAATTTAATGGAAAAACAGTCCTATGCTTTGGTAAAGGCCTTAAAGGATTCCAGGGTGTATATTCTGCATTCTCACATCATTTCTTATGTACCTAACATAGTGGTGAAAGATATTTTTTCACAAGACCCAGATGGAAAACGAGGTAAATGGATTGCAGTGATAATAGAGTATGATCTGGAGATCAAACCCACAAAACTCATCAAGGGTCAAGGCTTGGCACAATTAATGGCTGAATCTAACCTGCAAGCCCTTGACATAAACATGGTAGATACCTTGGATGGACATGAAGGGCTGTCCGCTCCTACTGTTGAAGAACAATTCCAAAACTCACCTTGGTATGCCGACATCTTGTATGTACTTACAAATCTTAATGCTCCTCCTAATTTATCAAAGACAAAAGCAAGGCTTTTGAAGTTAAAAGCTAGAAACTATTGCATTTTAAATGAATGTTTATACTGGAAAAATGCAAATGGTTTGTTACTTAAATGTTTGCTTGAATTCGATGCAGAGAGGGTCAAACATGAGTTCCATGAAGGAGAGTGTGGAGGTCATTTATACTGGAAAACCACAACCAACAAAATCCTTAGGGCTAGCTTTTACTGGCCCACACTTTTCCAAGATGTACATAAAATGATAGTTGCTTGCCATAAGTGCCAAATCTTTGAGGGAAAAAAGAAAACTCCTCTCTTTACCATTACAACCAATCACTGTTGAAGCCCCTTTTCAACAGTGGGGCCTAGATTTTATAGGAGAGATCCATCCTGCTTCCTCTGCCCAACACAAATGGATTCTCACAGCCACAGACTATTTCACAAAATGGATAGATTCCATACCTTCTAGGAATGCCACAGATTATGTTATCATTAAATTCCTTGAAGACCATATCCTATCTAGATTTGGCTGCCCTAGGAAGATTATTACTGATAGCGCTGCTACTTTTGGTTCCAAAAAAATGATTGATTTTTGTCACAGGTATCAGATTGCACTTGGTCATTCTACTGCTTATTACCCTCAGGGTAATGGGCTAGCAAAATCATCAAATAAAAGTTTGGTTACCATCATCAAGAAGCTGCTTGAAGAGAATAAAAAATCATGGCATAACAAGTTGGTGCATGCTCTGTGGGCAGACATATTTACCACAAAGAAATCCATTGGAATGTCACCATATCAGTTTGTCTATGGAGCAGATGCAGTGTTACCTACTAGCCTAGGGGTACCAGTGATAAAATTAGTCCAAGAAATACAGTCAGAAGAGGACAACATGGTGAGGAGGATCAATCAAACAATACATCTCCAGCAGACAAGGGAAGAGGTCTACAACAGAGCTCAAAAAGTGCAAGAAAGCATCAAAAAGTTGTTTGATAAGAGAACAAAAGCTTGTGACTTCAAAATTGGAGACAAGGTGCTCAAATGGGACTTTAGAAGAGAAGATAAGGGTAAGCACGGTAAATTTGATAGTTTTTGGCAAGGTCCTTACATCATCCAATCCACCATTGGTCCCAATGCCTTTTTTCTGCAAAAATTAGATGGTACAGATCTGTTTGGGGGTCCTGTCAATAGCAGGATGCTCAAACATTACTACTGCTAAAATTTAGAGTTTAAAGTTTTCACTTCAATTGTAAATACCATTGCTTTGTTCAAGTTTCAAAAAAGAGAGGAAATATACAAAAAAGAGAAGAAAGGTTTAGACATGCTCAAAAATTGAACCTGTGAAGTTCCGAAGAATGGCTCAAATCAGCTCTAACAAGCCCAAAACCAGAGCTAAAATGAAGAAGAAAAGTGACTCTAACAAGCTCAAAATCTGAGTCACAACAGAAAGAAGGATACTCTAAAAATTTCACAACTTCAAGTCTTCACATTTTGGTTTCAATTTCCTGCAAATCTCAGTTCATGTGCAGCTATCTTTATGCCGTGGACCCACAGCAAGCTAGACAGTCTAATCCTGGTTTGACTGTTTTTAATTTTTTTTTGTAGAATGTAGAGAAAGAAATCTGCTAGACAGTTTAATCCTTGCAGATGTTAGTGTAGGTAGAGAAGCTATGAAACCAATTGTTTAATCTGGTCTCATGGAGGAATAAGGGTAGAATTAGATTATATTTTTCTACTTCCAATAAAAAATGATGAAGAAGGTCTGCAAGTCTAAATGCACCTTGAAGAAAAAATGTTAGGACCGTAGGATGGGTAGGTAGATTGTTTGGGAGAATATTACTGCTGATCTGATGTTTTCATGAGTTGTGGTAGCTGATTAAAAAAAAAAGATGTGTCAAGTACCAGGCATCTGGCCTACTTCCAAAGACTATTTTCTGAGATTCTTGACACCTTCAACAAGATGCCATCCCCATGTGGAGCCACTGTTAGCCACCTATAAATTTTTGACATAGAAAACATGTGGCTAAATATGTTTTTGAGTCTTCAAGAGATACATTTCCTTTGAAAACCTATCATTCTTGAAGCCTCCATGTGTCCTTTGCCTTTGAAGAGACCTTCACTGCTGTTTCCACTGAAAAAGCCCTGCTATTTTATGAAAAAGGATGCTTCAAAAAGGCCTCCATTTGCCCTATTTTATTCTCATAAAGCCTCCATTTTCACCCCTTTTTCCCCTCAAAAAATTCCCACAAAATACCCTCCTTAGCCCTCTAAATCATAAAAAACCTCTTTTAAACCTTATGGCCCCCTTCATTTGGTTAAAAAATCCCTTTTTCCCCCTATCGGAACCCCCCATTTGGCCTTAAAAACACTAATTTCGGGCCCAAAACACCCTTTTTACCTTATAACAGGCTTAAGCCCTTGAGGGCTTATACTCTACAGCCCTTTTCGCATATGACCCGCGCCTAGGACTAGGCGCTAAGCCCATCGCGCAATCGCAATCGGAGCTTTCACTATCACCTTTTTCCTTTGTTTCTTGTAATTTTCCGATGCGATGACCATTTTTTCTATCGGCCTCCGCTGCAATCTCCACCATTTATTATCCACAGATCCAACAGCTGATCTCCAATCACAAAGTTTCAAATTCCATCCCGTGTCCCCGCCAATCGGCGATCCCCGATCTAATCCCAACTGTCCATCCATACAGATCCAACGACTGAGACACCATCGCACTCCGCTCCTGAGCCTAACATCATCGCTCTGCCGATTTAATCTGGACCGTTGAATCCACAAGAACCAATGACCCAGATTTAATCGCGCTTCACTCATTTTCCCTCCATCATTTCCCCTCCGATCAAATCTCGACTGTTGATCTCTTTCATGATCTGACGGTCTGCGCTAAATCGCAAAATCAAAACATCAGAGTTTTGGCCCCTACCTTTTCTCCGATGCAATTAGATCTCCGCCGTCCATTTCACAGATCCAACGGTCAGGATTTAATTCGTCGTTATCCCTTACCACCTTATCGCCCGTGCACCTTTCCATATCGCGCTCTCATCCCCACTGTTAGATCTCTCCGCCTTTCATCCAACGGTTGAGAATGCATATCGCGTGATTTCTGCGTCTGAGGTTTAATGTTCCAAATTTACGCGATGAAAGCGATTTTGGGAGGACACATGTCGGGCAACAAGGTATATCATGTTTTTTTGGGAAAATTTTCAAACCGCTTTGGAGTTGCGTGAAACCAGCAGTTTCCATCTAAAAACCACCCCCCCCCCCCCCCCCCGATATAGTCCTACTTTAATCCTGACCGTCAATTTCTTTAATAGGATGGCTCATATCACATCGCGTTCCCATCCATATAATTTTCATCAGACCTTCCAAAGAGTTTCATTAGAAAATCTCTACTGTTGATCTCTTCCAGTGATCCAACGGTCCACATTCAGTTTTCCTCCGCCCCCCGGGCCCACCACCAAAAGCCTCTGATTTCATTCATTTTAACCTTTTTCCTTTGCAATTCACCCAAACATTAAACTTTTTGTTTTAACACTAAAGGTATTTTCTTCCGCCTAATTCAGTCTAAACTACTGCTATTGAAGATTGCAACAAGAAACAATGAAGGAGGCATCCTGAAACATCATTCCTGATCCTAGTTGGAAAATAATCACCTAAACTAGGTGGGGCCCACACAGGTGATTTTTGTCGCAAAGTCTATTTTTAGACTATGCCTATTTTTAGACATGTCGATCATATTCTATGAGTTGAAGGATGATATTTGTAGATGGTTGGTCAAATGTGAAAAATAGATGAAATTCTATTTTTAGAATATTGGGCGAAGTCTATTTATAGATCGCTGATCTAAAAATAGATGCATGTCGATTATTATTAACTCTTAATAATAATCAGACTCTAAACAACAACTTATTCTCTTAGAGCACTTCAGTTAAGTGCACAGATGTGGCACAGGAGCTGACAGAAGGAATTACGCTATTTCTAAGGGTTTACTGGAGCTAATGCATGGAGGACTTAGTTAGAACTCAAGTGGCAAAGTTATGACACAGTTGGAAGAAGTAGTTATGGAGTTGTATTTAGTTTAACTCAGTTAGAATTAATTAAGCTAGTTGTATCTAGTCTAACTGAATGATACACTAGTGAGAGTGGAGTGAATTAATTCACAACTAATAACTCATTAATCAACTGAAGAATACATCAGTTAACTACAGTGCATGGCAGTTTCAATGGAGACTAGTGGAGAGATAGGTGAAAGGGAAAGATAGACTATCTGTTGTGACTACTAGTGATGCATTAATTGCATCTATATATACATTGGAGTTTCCAATGATAAAAATGCATTAAATGAGAGTGGGATTACATTGAATTGGTCTTTGTAATCAGCTTGGATTGTGCAGTGGAGGCAGGCTAGCAGGTGGCATAGATCAGTGCATGGATTTGCAAGATTAGACCTGATTAGTGTATGACAATTGTACTGTACTGAGAGCTTGTGATAAGCTTTGTATGTTTGTATGAGATTGTCATATGATCTCCATGTTACATAATATATAGTTGGGGTTTTCATCTTCAGGCTTTCCCGGTTAAAAACTGTGTTATGTGTGTTTTTATTGCTTCATGTGTTTTGCAATATTTGATAAAATTCCGCAAGAATTATAGTGGAAGGATTCTGTATATAGCAAGAAGATACATATTGTTAGATCAGGAGAGTCCAGATATATACATGCTTAGTGTATATAATTTCTACAACTGCACCGGTAAATCCTAACCGTTGATCATCATCCATCAGTCTAATTGGACGGTCTAAAACCCTCTCACCAAACCTTCATCAGCTCAGTTTTTCACCATTCCGCCATGATTTTTACTCGTTCCTTTGCTTGCATCCACCATTTCCATTGCTGTGACACCGATTCCTCGACCCTCCAGAGCAAGCCTCCTCCACTCCCATTGGATTTCTTAACATGTTGATTGTGTTTTTGCAGGGTTACAGATGGTAAAATTCACTCGGTCTCACCGTCACAGACAGGGTAATACAAGGCACAAAATGCCAGTTTTCCAGAACCGAAGATTGCAGGGAAAACACTTGGGAAGGTTTTAAACGAATTATTTCATTAAAGGACCAATGTGTAGCCTTCTCATGAACCTCCAATGCCATGAAAACCTGCAATATTCGCAGCCCAGACATAAGTGAAGCGGCAAAGAGTATCAGTGGTAGTTTGAAGAGATTAAAAGCCCATAATTGAAGATTAAATGTTTTAATCCAGTGTTTAAAGGACGAAGATATAGATTGAAGACCTTAAAAATGATATAGAAGGCCTAATAAAGCCTAGAGCACATGAAACAAGCCATATCAGCATTTTCACATCAACAGAATGTTCTTTCCCAAGAAAGGACAAGTTCCCATAATGTTTTTTATTCTCCATCAAGTTCCTGAAAAGATTATCACCCTGACAGAAGTCCTAAGACTGCCAGAGCATTAGTTATAGAGTATGGAAGGCCTGAAAGTCATTTATCTTCCTTACTTGTCCCAGAGTAAAAACAGAGTACCAACTGCTAGAGAGTACTTCAAGAACATACCTTTGGAGTTATTATCAACCTGTTGAAGACCACCTATTCATCCAAAGAGTACTAAAAGTTAATACGGGATATTAAAACCGAATGGGCCTCAAGCACTCTTCTTCCTTTGTTTTAATGTTTCATTTAAAGTTCTATCTACCTCTACAACCACTCTTTCAGCTATAAGAACTCTTCATAAATACATTGTAAATGTTGGTTAACCGTGGATTGTAACTTGTTTCTTGGAGATAGAGTTCTGTGTGCATCAGTTGTAAAATAGGCTGGGAGATGATTTCTAGTTGATATCAAGCTGCTGGACAATGATGTATGTGACTGGTGTTTCTCTTTAATATGACAAGCATCTTCATTGGATCCTGATCTAAATCAGTGGTGAAGTGTTCTATCTTTTATTGTTTTCTCCTCTGTTATGCATCACATTTTATTTCTCTGATAAGAATCAGTAATCGAGCTTAGGATATATTGCTGTAAAGTACCCTAATGCTTCCTGCTCTTCTTATCTTTGATGTTTTCTACTGATTGTGTAATCTAAGAACAAATTCAAGATTATTTAACCAGTATAGTATTTGATTTTATCCATCCTTGTTGATGTATGAATTTAGAGTCTGTTTTTAGTTGTTCTTGTCTGTTTTTAACTGAAAGAATTGGGAAACTGGGAGATTTAGAGTTAGTTCTGTCTCACTAGGGTCCTTTTCCAAAGGTTTTCCGTTCTAAGATCCCTTAAGTTGAATTTCAAAAGTAGAGAAGGTTAAAGGTCTTTCTCTGATCATAGGCTTCACTTTGTGTCCATCTTGAATGTTTCCTACCATCTGAAGAGTTAGCCTCATTAGGAGTTTGATCATAGACGGTTAAGGCATGTCCTATCCCTAGATTTGATCCTAAGTGGTCACCTTGGAAGGTTTAGTTGTCATTTACCTTCATTTCCTTATCATTTCATCCCATACTATCATCTTTAAAGATCCTCTGATTTAGATGACTAGCCCATTTGAAAGCCTTGGATATTGAATTGCAAGTAAACCCTTTTATGACCCCATTGCCCAATGGACTTGTGTTTTCTTTGAATTATCTCCTTATTGCCAAAAATCCTTCTTTAATCACTTCTTTACCTTACATTGAACCCTTCTTTCATGTTTCCCAAGAAAACAACAAACAAAACAAAACAACAACCCTTGTGCCCTACAACTAGCCTAATACCTTAAATTGAACCTCAAAGGTATATATTTCTTTACCTTTATAGAGAGATCCCTCTCTGGATCCAGGAGGGCTAGATCCTGAGATCCCAAAGTGGTTTGATGCTGTCTTATCATTTGGTATTGCCAAATCTGCCAAATCATAGGAACCACAACAATGTGGAGGGACATTTTCTTTAAATAAGGCTTTTTTGACACTTTTTCTACCTTTTTGTTAGAAGGTTTTCGGCCCCTGGTATTTTTGTAGATCCGGTCAAGGGAACTACGGTTATGCTCTAATCCAGGGTTAGTGGATTGGGGTTTATGTATGCTCCAGCATGTATATATATGTGTTGTAACACTAAAAGGAATATAATGAAAAATCAAGCTGGTCGTCCCGATTTGGGATCCAGGGGAAAATCTCTGTGTTGATCTGTTTTATGTTTTATGCTCTCGCTATTGTTTATTTTCTGTTATAAGATTCGTGTGTAGATAATTTCTGTTTAGGGTTAAAACCTACACTGGGTTTAACTCTTTTGGTGTGAGTTCTTCAGCAATATTAGAGGTTTCTAGTACAGGTGGGAAGTAGGAACGAAGGCAGTCTACATTGAATACTGGGTGCAAACCAAGGAATGGTGGAATACTGAGCTCGAAGGCATTGTTCCCTACAACCTTGGTGATGGTGAACGACCCATATTGGAGCAGGCAAAGCTTGCGGTGGGGTCCAGTGAGGCCCTCCTTCTGCAAATGTAGCCACACTTTTTCGCCCACCTGGAAGTTGTGTGGCACTCGATGTTGATCATGTCATTGCTTGTACTTAGAATTGGATCTGTCCAATATGTCATGAATATGTTGGAAGATATGCTGAATGCGTTCAATGAAGTTTTTCACTTTGTCAGCTTCAGACTGGACATGAGCCGAATCGGCCTGAGTAGCCGCAAATGGCATGGCTATGTGAATGGGACATAGTGGTTGGAATCCCAAGCCCACCTGAAAGGGGCTGTGGCTGGTTGAGCTGTGGAGAGCCCAGTTATAACTGTGTTTTACATAGGGGAGGCTCTCATCCCATGTGCGTGGATTCTTTGAATTGTACATGTACAAAATGTGTACAATCATCCTGTTGATGACCTCTGTCTGGCCATCAGTTTGGGGATGGAAAGTTGTGGACTTGGTGAGCTTGGTGTCCAACATTGACCAGAGGCTGGACCAAAATGTACCGAGGAACCTTATGTCACGATCTGATATGATAGACTGTGGGATCCCAAAGTGCACCCACACTTGTTCAAAGAAGAGTTTAGCAGTGGCTTCTGCTGTGATATTCTTCTTGCAGGCTGCCATAATGGCCATCTTCGAGAATCTGTCAATGACCACGAAAACACAGTCATTTCCATGCTTAGTAGAAGGAAGGCCTGACATGTAATCCATGGAGATGGATTCCCAAGGTCGACTAGGGGTAGGTAGCGGAGTATAGAGCCCTTGCTTCTTGATGGTTTGTTTGGAAATGGCATAATCAGTGCAGGATCTAATGTACTTCCTGACATCCTATCGAAGGTTCGGCCAATAGAAATACTTCTGCAGTACTGCCACTGTTTTCTCAACCCCAAAATGCCCAGCGACTCGACTGTAGTGCGCTTCCCATATCATCTTGGCACACTCGCTCGAAGGAACACAAAGTTGTCCTAGGTGACATAACAGTGCATCTTGGAGGTGAAAATTTGGAACTTGCGTACCCCCCAAGAGTGCCTTGTATGTGTGGCTAAATTCTGGATCATTCTTGTAGAGAAGTGGCCAATCAGAAGTCTCGTGTCCACAAGAGTTGAGAACGGTGGTTATGGCCACGATTGGTGGTCGGTTGAGGTAGTCTGCAACATTATTGGTGCTACCCTTCTTGTACTTGATGTTCAAATGAAATTTTTGTAGATATGTGGACCACTTCTGATGGCGATCGTTCTGCAACTTCCCTTGTGTTTGTATGAACTACAGGGGTCGGTGGTCTGTGTGGATGATTGTCTCCTTCCCCAAAATGTAATGCTTCCATTGTCGACAAGCCTACACAATGGAATAAATTTCTTTGTCATAAGTGGGATACTTTCGAACTGTGTCGGACAATGTCTCACTGTGATATGCCACTAGATGCCCCTATTGAGTAAGAACTACCCCAATAGCATATTCAGAGGCACCTCTCTCGATCTCAAATGGTTGTTCAAGTTTGGTAATGTGAGCACTGGGGTAGAACAGAGGCGATGTTTCAATTCTATGAACGCCTTCTGTTGAGATTCCGACCAAAAGAATTTTTCTTTCGCTCCTCTCTTGGTGACTTGACTCAAGAGCCAAGTGATATGAGAGAATCCCAACACGAACCTGCGGTAGAAATTAGCAAGACCCATAAAGCTGCGAAGCTCTGTTAGGGTGGTTGGGGCTGGCCAATCCCGAATGACTTAGATCTTGGCTAGATCCACATGCACCCCCCTTTCATCAATAATGTATCCCAGATATTGAACCTGGGTCATGCCAAAAGTGCACTTCTCCAAATTGGCACACAACTTGTGTTGCCGTAATGTTTGGAGGACTTCTCGAATGTGGTGGAGGTGCTCTTCCCAAGTATGGCTGAATATCAGAATGTCATCCAAGTACACCACTACAAATGAGTTCGTGAATGGATGCAATATGTCATCCATGAAACTCATGAGGTTGTGGGAGCATTCGTCAACCCGAAAGGCATGACAAGCCATTCAAAAAGGCCCTCCTTGGCTTTGAAGGCAGTCTTCCACACATCAGAGGGTTCGATTGGTACCTAGTGATACCCATACTTCAAGTTGATCTTACTGAAATATTTTTCCCCTTTGAGTTGGTACAGAAGGTCATCAATCCGTGGGATCGGGTGCCTATTCCCCACATTGATCTTGTTCAGCGCTCGAAAGTCAATACAGGGTCTCCAAGTCCCATCCTTCTTCTATACCAACACGATAGGGCTCCCACAGGGTGATGTACTTGGTCGAATGTAACCTTTCTGCAGCAGCTCCTGAATCTGCCTCTTCATTTCGTCATTCTCCATAATAGAGCGCCTATAGATCGGTCCAATGGGTAGCGGCATACCTGGGGTCAGGTCAATGGGGTGCTTGACCTGACAAGGCAGAGACACCCCTGTGGGTGAGGTGAAGATGTCCCCATAATCCTCCACAACCTTGTCCATTTGTTGTTGTCGTGCAGAGGAGCCATGTCTAGAGGTCATGGCCATAGTGTTCTTCTTGCCCTGGGGGCGGATCATCAAGAAAACAAATTTCCTGGTTTGGGAAATGAGCTTACTGCATTGTTTTGCAGTAACCAAAGAGATAGTGGGAGGCAGTGGTACCTTTGGTATCCTGTACAACTTATTTCCCAAAGTAACAATAATAACGCGAGGCCGGGACTCATACACAACATGTTGCTTCCACAAGTATGGTTGGCCTAATAATACATCAGAAACATCAATAGGAGCAATGTCACACAATACCTCATCCGTGAAGGGCTTGATGCTATAGGGAAGGCAACACTGCTAGCTGACGTGGAGATCCCGTCCTTGGTGAAGCCACCCGATGGTGTATGGTTATGGGTGCGCTATGGTCAGCAAGCCGAACCGCTTCATGACATCTGGTGAAATGAGGTTCTTTTGGCTCCCATTGTCAACAATAATTTGTAGCGGGGAACCCCTTACCCACATTTGGGAGTGGAAAAGATGCTTTGCCTCCTTTGGATCTTTGCAGTGGAAACAGTGGTGTTGGGATCTGCATCAATAATCTGCTTCCATTTTTCAAGTTCTGATTCAGAGTTGGAGCATGCATTTGATTCAGAAGCCCTCATCTCGGCCACCAGCGACTGCTTGGCCCGACACTCACTTGTGTTGTGCATGGAGCTCTTATGGAACTCACACCACTTTCCCGTGTCCTCCTTTGGCTTCGCGGTGTTGTTCTTTTTTTGTGGCTTTGGCAGGTTGTCTTGGGACGCCATGCCTTGGCTTTGTCCTTTGTTTTGTGGTTTGGGGGCACCTTTCCCTTGCTTTTTATTCATAGATCCAAAGTCTCGCTTCTTCTGTTTGAATTTCTGCTCAATCTTGGTAGCATACTGGTATGCCGTACCAAGTGAGGAGATCTCGAGGAACTCCATTTCCTCCTGAATGTCTATGTGCAGAATCTTCCAGGACACAGGGCACCAAATGGACCAGCTGAAAATTGAGATCCTAAAAAACATGAGAGAAACGACACTTACCAAGGTAAAAGGGGACCGGTCTTAAAGGCCTTCGGCTGAAGAGCAGCATAGATTGGAGATTTTCGGCCTCGGAGCGGGGTGTGGCTCAAGTCCGTCTCCCAAGCTTCCTGAGTCCCCTCCTTTCCATAAAAGTTGGAAGCTCCGCCTCTCGAGTTATTGGAAGTTAAACTTCGACGGAGCATCGAGGGGAAATTCGGGTCTGGTTGGCTTTGGTGGGGTTATAAGAGATGACAAGGTGCAATTGTGCATATCTATGGCAATTCCCTAGGAGAAGCTACTAACAATGAAGCGTAATTCATGGCGTTGGAGCAAGGTCTAAGGATTTTGGTCCAACTGAACAACGGGAACACCATCGTCGAAGGATATTCTATGTTGGCAATCAATGTTGCGAAATGTTTGAAGAATGGGACTAAGCCAGTGAAGGTAACAAAGCATTGGCGCCTCTCGTAGGCCACAACGCTTATCCTTACCAACCTATCTCTGTTGAAAGGTATTGTGTTTCAAGCGGTCCATCGCTCAGCCAACTCCCTGGCAGACACGTTGGCTAATCATGCGGTGGACCATCCGGAGGGCGATCTAGATGGCAGCTGGCAGGATGTGACAAATGGTAGCCTACGAAAGGAATGCGAGCAGGTGGTAATCAACTACCTGTGTGGGTTGGGAAATGAAGAGGTCAACTCCCACGTGACAGAGCATTAAGAAATAATGCAGTACCCTAGGTCACTTAAGACGAAGTACAGGCTCCAGAGGTATCTCGCCCGTGTGAGGTGTGTAAAGAGGACAAAGAGGTTTAGTTGGGACAGGGTTAGGTACGCCATTCCTAGCTGTCCTGCAAATTGTCAGGTTGGAATCATGAGAGATCGCGGCAGTCCGAAGAAGGATAACTGCCTCGGGATGGGAAATCACCGCCATTTTATGATTAGGTGGTTTGGTAGCAGGCATGATCATAGCAGGTGGGCAACTACTCACGCCAACTTCCGCACCTTGTGCATCAACAATATAAATACAGGTCAGGGTCGTAAAGAGGAAGGCATTGACAGTCCACAGAGGGATTATGTTCTTGTTCTCTATTCGTGCTCCCCCCTCGCCTTTAGTATTAAGTTGGAGAAGAAAGGTAGGTGGGACAGTATGGCAAGGCACTCCCTTCGTCGCTCCAGAGCGGAATGTGAAGTGCAGGAGGCGACTGAGGGCTATGTCAGGTCGGTTTCCTACAAGGGTAAAAAGAAAGTGGAAACTTTGCAAGACGAAGTCTCCAAATTGAGAGAGAGTGTGGACGATATGTCCATCAAAGTGGAAGTATATTGGATTATTGACCCCAAAACCCCGGCCACTCAAGCTACGCAATTCCTGCGAACCCAGGCTATGGCCTGGCACATGAAGACCCTGTTGGCTAAATCTATGAACCAACAGGAGGCCACCACCCAGGAGGCCATCCAAGTTTGCAGAAATGGGTCTGCAAGAAACTCGGCCTGCTTAGACAGTTTGGAAGGCACTCTGAGGTCTTTGGCAGAGGAGATGCAGGAACAGTCGAGGAGACTCGAGAGTTTTCAGTAATTGTTTGAGACTTACCTGAAATATGTGGAGAATGTGTCAATCCAATTGCCGGATGAGACTCACAAGACAACTGTAATTTGTCGTTTCAAGCCCCGGAATGCTCATGTTCAAGAGGGGAATGATGGTTCGAGTGCTGCTGCTAGCAAGGAGGAGGAGACCGATGGGGCTCTGGTTTAATTTCTTGCGTTTTTTCGACAGAAGCATATGGTGTTGGTTTTCCTTTTTATGCCTACAACTTATGCCAGTGGATGACGATATGTCAGTGGCCTCCTACCTAGTGGGTGTACCAAGTTTTGTTTTGAAGTTTCAGCGTTTCTATGAGCCCTCGGGGGCGAAGCAAAGTGTATTGCCTTCTGTTTTTAGTTTCTATCTCACATTTGGTGTGGTTGTCAGGGGTTCCTTTTTGTATTGCAACCAACATAACCTTTTTGTAATAATATGTACAATATTCTCTTATTAATACAACTGTTGATTTACAAAAAAAAATAATTAAGGGCGAGTGTGGGAGAATTTAATTCTAACCACGTGCTAGGTGTCATATCTATCCATAGAAGTGTCAATTAGTTCATTTGAGCTTAATCTCATTACAATCATTTATTACTAATGTATCCAATATAATATTATTTAATTGATTTGTAATATTGAGAAGACTAATCCTTGCTCCATTTTTTCTCTTCATTATTTTTCACACAATACCTTCCACCAACCCTAGCTACTATTAGACAATAATTATTTCACGGTTGAACTATTAGAAATAGTAATTACCCGGGTATCTATGAAGATTTGAGTTAAGTTAACAAAAATAAGTGTAAGTATAGGGTGAAATTTCATGAAGTAGTTAGGTTGAGTTTAGTTAGAGTTTTCATGACATTATATTTAGAAAGGTTGGTTTTTATACACTTGTGGATGGGTCATTGCAACACGAATCGAGGTTTTCGTTAATAGATTAATTTAGCAGCACATGTTTATTTTGTGCTTTCTTCATTTGCCTTTCCATCACATTGGTATAAGAGCGAGGTTGAGCTACATGACCCAAGGAACCAGAATATCCATAAATCTAGTTTATTAAAGGAGGTGAGAAACCAGTAGAGCTACCAAACAGACCCAAGAGAAATATCAGAAAGAAACGTTGGAATTAAAAAAAAAAAAAAAATAAGTGGTGACGACAGTAACGCACCCCATAATCATTGGCAGTCACATTATAGCACACGCTAGGCAGTTAAAAATTTGCATTATATGTCCTGAAACTTCTTGATTTAGCACCGACACACCATTGTTCATATTAATGATCTTTATAGACATAAATTAAAGGAGCACGAATTCAATTGAGTCACGAGGCACGAGAAATTCAAGAAGAGAATGAAAGATATATTTGCAGTGTTGTATCCAATTAAAATTCCTACAGCTTCACCCACGGTATCCACGAACTCGTTTTAAAAGTGAAAAAGGTTTTTAACGCATATTAATTTTTTTGAATGATTTGGGTGAATGAAGTCGAATCGTATTTTTTTAAGGACTTATATATGTAAAAAAATTCAATCTCATTCAAAAGGGAGAGGCAATTTATCTATAAAGAGGTTTTTTTTTAATAAGCCTAGTAATACATATTTGTGGAAGAAAAGGTTCTTGGTCATATTATATATTACGAGGTGTAGATACAAAATCACTTTTAATTTTCTTTCGGGGGTGATATGGAAAGAAGACTGAACATAATAAGGAAATAAGATGGAATATCCAACAATGAAAACCATCATGAATCACAAATCAAGCCTGAAGTATACCAAGAAAAGAAATCAAACGAAAGAGACAAAGTATGTCAAAGAGTTCATAGAGGTTCTTACTGCAGCGAAGGAACCTAAAAGACAAGTAGAGGAAGTAGAACCTAAGTGTACATATATTTCATCCTCTCCAATATCCGTGTCATGTGGTTCATCCATTCTGTGTATTCTATACAGTTCCTCACTACTCCTCCTCTCTCTCCTTTATGTACACACACAATTATTTATTAATTAGAGAAAATGCATTCATCCAAAAAGGCCATAGTTTTTGCAACCTGGTCTTTGATACCACCTATAACAGCCCCCTCTTAAATGATTATTATTACAATAAAAAATAAATAAAATCTAGTAAAACATAAGTTTTTTTCTTATTTCTTAAAACTCATGTCTTCCTATTACTTTCCTGCATAATCATTTCTAGCCACATTCATAGTTGTTAACTCATTGGTAGAAGAATAATACCTAGACCATATAAAATTTGACAAATTTCTGTTTGGCAATAAATAACTAATACACTTGTTTATTACTACTACATTCACATTCTTATACAGGACCCATCATTTTTTTTTCTTTAGACCAAGACTAGGTATAATTAAAACATCGTTTAATACACCTTCATATATTTATAAGATTTGAAATATTTTAATCAATCTATGTTATGAACCTAAACAATCATTAGATGTTATTTTGGAAGGGTTTATATATAAATTATCGAACTACCTACAAAGAAATTCCAGTGCTATGGAAATTTTCCCATTCATTTTTTACTTAGGATGGCACTAGCCCTTACAGTCCTAACCATACTTAATTTTTTTATATGCATTTCATCAATCAAATGCATCATTTATATAAAATTCTATGTCTTCACTATGGTTTTAATGATAACCACATTCATGCTATATTATTGTAATGATAGGAATGTTGTTGCAGTTTTTATTTATAATAATAATATGTTATTTGATTGATCGTCCATCATGCTAGTTGACCTGGAAATGTGTGTACATGCATTTGAAAATGGTATTACTAGTTGTCCTCAAACATGGAAATTGTGTGATAGTTATTATAATCGACTTTATTGATTCAATCATGATAAAAACACTAAATGCATGAATATATTACACACAAAGGTGTATGTGTACACACACACCCAGATTACATTCATATTTCTTTATTAAATAGAGTTTTCCAGATCCAACTTATTCCTAAGTTAGAAGGAGAGATTGAGAGAATTTCTCAACCATCACAAACCAATATCTCAAATATAGGATGTAAGCATTAATTCCAACATCCCCTCTTAATGCTGACATTACATAAATTTATTGAAAACACAAGCATTCTTTAGCTTCTCAGTATAGGCTCCATCAAGTTGCCTCGTAACCCTCGTAAAGGTGTAGTCAGAAAGTTGGATTCCCGAGTTCGGCTCCTGAACTCTCGAATCAAAGACCTCCCGAAGTCAATTACTGGACAACATCCCAAACCGTCACATAACCTCATTAGGAGACCACTCCACGTCTATGACCAATGAGGGATCCTTCCCTAGATCTGCAACTGCTATACTATCTCGACAACCATCCATGTTGAACCTTACTGCCACTTGATCTCTTCAAACACAATTGATTGCATGTTTGCAATCATTGAACTCCTAGTCATTCTATGGAAGAGCTCCCATCCACCAAAATACATGGGTGCTAATCGCTGTACTCGCCAGTTATCTAGGGAAGTTGTCTAGATACATAATGCATCTAGAATCTGTTATTGCATCATAAACTTTCTATGAAATTCATCATAACTTAATTTACAAAACTAATATATATTAATATAAATAATTCTAACTCTGGCTCAGCACTATGGACACATCATTCTCCTCCAACTCGGCTTCAAAGCTCTGGGTGGTAACCTCGGAGTTAGCAAGGGAATGTATCACTACCCATGACATCACGATCGTGGCCCTTCGAGAGATTTGGAGTCAGTCTATTGGGGCAGGCTGAAGGAGCAGCCAGTTTGCATTTCATTGTCAGGGACTAGAGTATTGTACTACAAGAAAGTTTATCTCCTGCATGTGTTGTAGACCTAATTTTCCTAGATGTCATGTGTGCCCACGATTGTTCTGGAGGAATAATCAAGATACTGGTGTTGGATTCTATCACTTGATATTTGGGTTCTCCACAAACCGAGTTTTCCTGCCTTTTAATATTGTTGTAGGTCTTTTGATTTGTTGGATATTTTTTCATTTCTCCGTGTATGATTTATATGCTAATCGCGAGAGATCTTGCCTGTTTTTGTAACCTCAAATAAAATACACAACAGAACAGGCTCCACACACTTTCATAACTCCACGTCTCTCTGCAATTATCGATCACAGGTCTCAACGTGTTTTTGATGTCTATCTCGAAAACAAGTTTCAATGCAGGTCCAAATAGCAGTAAATTGCAGCAGTCACAACATGATTGTATATAAAATAAGTTGATCCACCATATGCAATGTTAAACACATTCAAACTTAATGCGCATGCAACAGACTTCTTCATACGCAGGACAAAAACCATTTCTTTCCATAAGTACTTAAATACAACTGTCAATCAAGAAACTAATAGTCCTCTCGTTATATTAGCAAGCCATTACTGTTGATAAAAAAAAATACATAGATTAAAACATATAGAGGTACTTGAATTCACTACAAATTGCATCGACACATACGACAACCCTGACTGTTCAAATTAACAGATCTTTTCACTCTCTATCACACCTATTCCACAAACCCAGTTTGAGCTTGACGCTCCGATACCATGATAAAAACACTAAATGCACGCATATACTATACACAAAGGTGTATGTGTAAACACACACCCAGATTACATTCAAAGTACTCTATTAAATAGAGTTTTCCAGATCCAACTTATTCCTAAGTTAGAAGGATAGGTTGAGATAATTTCTCAACCATCACAAACCAATATCTTAAATATAGGATGTAAGCATTAATTCCAACAAATCATATAATCAGATGACGAGGATTCATCTAATGGTTTCTAGGGTAACCACCTTTCCCCATCCCGCTAGTGGCTCCCATTCTCTTTGAACCTTCTTGGAGAAAGAATCCTCTAAAAGGGTTTTTCCAAGTTAGTTTGCAAAACCCTAAGGGTTTATCCTTCGAAACTTATCGAGGTTCCTTGCATTCTAACTGGATATTTTATAATCCCTTCTGCCAATATTTCCTATTGTTACTAGGTTTCTTTATGTCTTATTTTTTTTACTAGTAATTCTTGAAGAACCCCCCGTCAAATAATTTGTTAAATTTCTCTGGTTATTATACACGACCTGCTCTTCCTTTCTATCTTGTGAAATAATTCGAACTCTTTTTGTTGTATCTGTACTAACAGGTTAGTGTCTCCATTCACATAAGGGTTTCACATTAGGCATTGAGGAAAACAATATGTGGCTTCAAGGTTTGACTTCGTCATTCCATGCTAAAACTGCTTGCTGGAATGGTAAGTTGGTTTTTCACCCTCAAATTATTTTGAAGGAAAATATCACCAAGCAAGCTGCAATTCTTCTTCGGGGTTCATTTAAAAAAAGAAGAAGGTTATCTCACCAATTTTTGCCATGCATGAATTTATAGGTGGAAATGGAAGTCTCACCTCACAAACTCTTACATGTATAGTAAAATGATCCCATTCTTTAGGGTTTCGATATTGTCATGTATTTGGTTAATGAAATAAGTATCTTATACTAATTTTTGCTAACATTGTTATTTTGGCCTTCTTGGAGGTATGGGAGTTTTTGTGTGTTAGCCACCTATAAATTTTTGACATCGCAAATAGGTGGCTAAATATGTTTCTGATTCTTCAAGAGATACATTTCCTTTGAAAACCTATCATTCTTGAAGCCTCCATGTGTCCTTTGCCTTTGAAGAGACCTTCACTGTCGTTTCCACTGAAAAAGCCCTGTTGTTTTGTGAAAAAGGATGCTTCAAAAAGGCCTCCATTTGCCCTATTTTATTCTCACAAAGCCTCCATTTTCACCCCTTTTTCCCCTCACAAAATTCCCATAAATTCACCTCCTTATCCCTCTAAATCATCAAAATCCTCTTTTAAACCTTATGGCCCCCTTCATTTGGTTTAAAAATCCCTTTTCCCCCTACTGGAACCCCCCATTTGGCCTTAAAAACACTAATTTCGGGCCCAAAACACCCTTTTTACCTTATAACAGGCTTAATCCCCTGAGGGCTTATACTCTACAGCCCTTTTTGTATATGACCCGCGCCCAGGACCAGGTGCTAAGCCCATCGCGCAATCGTAATCAGAGCTTTCAGTATCAACTTTTTCCTTTGTTTCTTGTAATTTTTCGATGCGATGACCATTTGTTCTATCGGCCTCCGCTGCAATATCCACCGTTGATTATCCGCAGATCCAACGGCTGATCTCCAATCACAAAGTTTCAAATTCCATCCCGTGTCCCCGCTGATTTGCGATCCTCGATCTAATCCTGACCTTCCATCCATACAGATCCAACGGCTGAGACACCATCGCACTCCGCTCTTGTGCCTAACATCATCGCTCCTCCGATTTAATTTGGACCATTGAATTCACAAGGACCAATGCCCAGATTTAATCGCGCTCCGCTCATTTTCCCTCCATCATTTCCCATCCAATCAAATCTCAACCGTTGATCTATTTCATGATCCGACGATCCGCGCTAAATCGCAAAATCAAAACATCAGAGTTTTGGCCCCTATCTTTTCTCCGATGTGATTGGATCTCCGCCGTCCATTTCACAGATCCAACGGTCAGGATTTAATCCGCTGTTAGCCCTTACCACCTTATCGCCCATGCACCTTTCCATATCACGCTCTCATCCCCACCGTCAGATCTCTCCGCCATTCATCCAACGGTTGAGAATGCATATCGCGTGATTTTTGCGTCCGAGGTTTAATGTTCCAAATTTACGCGATGAAAGCGGTTTTGGGAGGACATGTGTCAGGTAGCAAGGTATATCGCGTTTTTTTAGGAAAATTTTCAAACCGCTTTGGAGCTGCACGAAACCAGCAGTTTCCATCTAAAAACCACCCCCCCCGATATAGTCCTACTTTAATCCTGACCGTCAATTGCTTTAATCGGATAACTCATATCACATCGCATTCCCATCCATAACATTTTCATCAGACCTTCCAAAGAGTTTCATTGGAAGATCTCCGTCGTTGATCTTTTCCAGTGATCCAATGGTCCACATTCACTTTTCCTCCGCCCCCTGGGCCCACCACCAAAAGCCTCCGATTTCATTCATTTCAACCTTTTTCCTTTGTAATTCACCCAAACATTAAAATTTGTGTTTTAACACTAAAGGTATTTTCTTCCGCCTAATTCAGTCTAAACTACTGTACCGGTAAATCCTGACCATTGATCATCATCCATCAGTCTAATCGGAAGGTCTAAAACCCTCCTCGCACCAAACCTTCATCAGCTCAGTTTTTCACCATTCCGCCATGATTTTTACTCGCTCCTTTGCCTGCATCCACCATTTCCATTGCTGCGAAACTGATTCATCGGCTCTCCGGAGGAAGCCTCCTCCACTCCCATTGGATTTATTAACATGTTGATTGTGTTTTTGCAAGGTTACAGATGGCTAAATTCACTCGGTCTCACCGTCACAGACAGGGTAATACAAGGCACAGAATGCCAGTTTTTCAGAACCGAAGATTGCAGGGAAAACACCTGGGAAGGTTTTAAACGAAGTATTTCATTAAAGGACCAATGTGTAGCCTTCTCATGAACCTCTAGCGCCATGAAAACCTGCAATATTCGCAGACAAGACAGAAGTGAAGCAACAAAGAGTATCAGTGACAATTTGAAGAGATTAAAAGCCCATTATTGAAGATTAAATGTTTTAATCCAGTGTTTAAAGGAAGAATATACAGATTGAAGACCTTAAAAATGATTCAGAAGGCCTAATAAAGCCTAGAGCGCATGAAACAAGCCATATCAGCGTTTTTACATCAGCAGAATGTTCTTTCCCAAGAAAGGACAAGTTCCCTTAATGTTTTTTATTCTCCATCAAGTTCCTGAAAAGATTATCACCCTGACAGAAGTCCTAAGACTGCCAGAGCATTAGTTACGAAGTATGGAAGGCCTGAAAGTCCTTTATCTACCTTACTTGTCCCAGAGTACAAATAGAGTACCAACTGCCAGAGAGTACTTCAAGAACATACCTTTGGAGTTATTATCAACCTGTCGAAGACCACCTATTCATCCAAAGAGTACTAAAAGTTAATATGGGATATTAAAACTGAATGGGCCTCAAGCACTCTTCTTCCTCTGTTTTGGTGTTTCATTTAAAGTTCTATCTACCTCTACAGCCACTCTTTCAGCTATAATAACTCTTCAGAAATACATTGTAAATGTTGGTTAACCGTGGATTGTAAGCTGTTTCTTGGAGATAGAGTTTTGTGTGTATCAGTTGTAAAATAGGTTGGGAGATGATTTATAGTTGATATCAAGCTGCTGGACAATGATGTATGTGACTGATGTTGCTCTTTAAAATGACAAGCATGTTCATTGGATCCTGATCTAAATCAGTGGTGAAGTGTTCTATCTTTTATTGTTTTCTCCTCTATTATGGATCACATTTTATTTCTCTGATAAGAATCAGTAATCGAGCTTAGGATATACTGCTGTAAAGTACCCTAATGCTTCCTACTCTTCTTATCTTTGATGTTTTCTGTTGATTGTGTAAGCTAAGAAAAAATTCAAGATTATTTAACCATTATAGTATTTGGTTTTATCCATGCTTACTGATGTATGAATTTAGAGTCTATATTTAGATGTTCTTGTTTGGTTTTAACTGAAAGAATTGGGACACTGGGAGATTTAGAGTTAGTTATGTCTCACTAGGGTCCTTTTCCAAAGTTTTGTCGTTCTAATATCCCTTAAGTTGAATGTCAAAAGTAGAGAAGGTTAAAGGTCTTTCTCTGATCATAGGCTTCACTTTGTGTCCATCTTGAATGTTTTCTATCATCTGAAGAGTTAGCCTCATTAGGAGTTTGATCATGGACATTTAAGGCATGTCCTGTCCCTAGATTTTCTCCTAATTGGTCACCTTGGAAGGTTTCCTTGTCATTCACCTTCATTTCCCTATCATTTCATCCCATACTATCATCTTTAAAGATCCTCTAATTTAGATGACTAGCCCATTTGAAAGCCTTGGATATTGAATTGCAAGTAAACCATTTTATGACCCCATTTCCCAATGGACTTGTGTTTTCTTTGAATTATCTCCTTATTGCCAAAAATCCTTCTTTACTCACTTCTTTACCTTACATTGACCCCTTCTTTCATGTTTCCCAACCAAATAACAAACAAAACGAAACAACAACCCTTGTGCCCTATAACTAGCCTAATACCTTAAATTGAACCTCAAAGGTATATGTTTCTTTACCTTTATAGAGAGATCCCTCTCTGGATCCAGGAGGGCTAGATACTGAGATCCAAAAATGGTTTGATGTTGTCTTATCATTTGGTATTGCCAAATCTGCCAAATCATAGGAACCACAACATAATGACGACTCTGCTGGGGAATTTTTGAGTGTTGTTTCATCCTAGATACCTTTAAGATCTTAGATTTCCCCTTGATTCAAGAATATTTGGTGTGTTAGCCAGTTGAGTCACCACATAATGGCAACTCCACTAGGGAAAATTTGAGTAAAACATTCCTAAAACATCTCCAAGAACTCAAAGAATACCATAGTAGCCTTGGTTTGGTAGTAAATCATTGTGGTGGACAGTAAATCTCCTTAAAACATTTTAAACCCTCCACCTGGCGACTCCACAGTTCCTAAATGACCAAAAGACTCCACTGGTGATCAATAGGCCTGCTGATTATCTTTGTTTTCGCAAGACTCCATTGGGAGACCATTTTTATTACAACATCATCCATACCAAAGAAACACATAGGATTAAGCTTCTTTGTTTGAAGACAGTTTGCTTCTTAAAGACTGTCATATCTGGCTTACTTCCTTTGTTGAGTCTTGAGGGCCTAGCATACTGGCTTCAAGAAAAATCCAAACTAGAGCTTATCCTAATCCAAAACCACCTGGAATAATTGATAAGCCAAAGAGTATCCTTAGGAATTCTCTCACATCTAAAGAATCAACTCTTTCCAGACACATTAATAGAGCTAACTCATCACTTGAAAACTTTGCAGCTCTATTAGTAACTCAAATTGACTTAGATTTACCAAGTGATATGCCAAGAACATAGTCATTCAGTGTTATAGATCAGACTGACTTAGAGCCTCCAATTTCACCACCACATAGTGATCAGCACGTTAGGGACATAGAAACCCCTCCATCAACACCTCCTGATATTCATTTCATTCAAAACTTGGGCCTCTCTCACCCTAAATCAGCTCAACAGTTTGTTGTTGGTCCTAGAATTTCTGTCATCCATATACCTGCTGCTCAAACCAATCCTTTACCTCCACAAAACACCATCATGGCAGCATGGTATGCTCCCTTGGTGTTACCATAGCCTTTGGCTCCGCTACCAAATGATTATCAGTCAAAAATCCCTCATTTCACTGGGAAAGAATCTACTACAACTCAACACCATGTAGATAGGATGGAAGATGCCTTCGACTATACGGAAATTGAAGACGAGACAATCAAAATGAGAATCTTTGCTCGGAGTTTAGGTGGAGAAGTGAAGAAGTGGTTTAAAGGCTTGCTGCCCAATAGCATCCATGACCTTCCCTCTTTACATCAAAATTTTATAAACAAATGGGAAGTAAAAAGCAACCCTCTCCAAATATTAGTATAATACAAGAATCTCAAGAGAAACCAAGGAGAGAGTGTCCATGACTACTCTACTAGATTTAACAGTGTCTACAACGCTCTACCACCACACATGAAACCTCCCTAAGGAATGGCCCTAGTGAAATACCCTGAAGGCTTTGATGCTGATATGTCCTACTAGCTTAGGGAGAGAGATTATGACACATTAGAAGACATGTAGAAAAGAGCAGTGAGTGTAGAAGCAAACCTAATTGAAAAAAGAGCTAGAATGAGGGCTGAAAAGAAGGTAATCTACAGGAATGACAATGTAGCTTTTTCATCTGATCCCAAATATGATAGTCTAGCCAAAAACCTGGAGAGGATGGAAAGAATGATGGAGAAAATGGTAATCCAAGTCAACAATCAGAACAAAAACCAAAATCAAAACCAGAACCAAAATTTTAGGAGAAACAACCCCCCAAATAGACAAAGGGACTCTGATCAACAAGTCATACCTCCATTCCAAGAGAACTTCCTTGATGAGGATGAGGGAATAATAGAAAATCAGAGGGATCTGCCATAAACATGGTGGAAGTAGATAACCAGAATCACACCTTTTCTACAAAGGACAATCAGACCTCGTACTCACATTGGGATGAGGAAGGGTTAGAATCTGAAGATTATAGGTTGGGATTCGAAAATTCCATCATGCAGGTCTGAGAACAATATGATCTCAGAAGCAAGAAGAACATCGACACTCCCAAAACAAAATCTGCTGAAATCACCATTAAGAAAAGACTTGAAAAGACTCCTAAAGTGACTTCTGAAAGTAACAAATCAACGGCTGAAAGTTCTGGTAAAAACAAAGAAAAGGACCTCCAAACTACTGATAAACCAAGTCAAGAAACTAGCAGCACTAGCAATGCAGCTAATGCTCTTGATAAAACAGCTTCAAACATTGTACATAATGAGAGTCAGCAAGCTGATTCTACCAATAAAACAGTGGCCAGTAAAACATAACTGAACCTTTCAAAAGGTCAGTCTCCTTTCAATTTGGAGAGTGAGATAGCCAAAATCAAAATTTCTGTTCCACTCATTGAGTTGGCTACTCAGGATGTATATAAAGGTCAAATTTTGAAAGCCTTAAACTTAGGAGAAAACAGTGACACTGTCAATTTAAATGATGATCAACCTGCTCTCTTGTTTGGCCCAAAAATTGAAGCGAAATTTCAGGAAGGGGTGATACCTCATTTTTATGTCAGCCTCAATATCCATGACAAAATCCTGCATAATGCTATGCATGATTCTGGGGCTTCACACAACCTTATGCCAAAGGTGATTATGGAGAAGCTAGGCCTAGAGATAACCAGACCTTATAAGGATTTATATTCCTTTGATTCTAGCAGAGTGAAGTGCCTTGGCCTAATCAAAGATCCCTGTGTAAATTTGACTCAAATCCCAGCCAAGTGCATGGTTATGGATGTTGTAGTGGCAGATGTACCTCCTAAGTATGGCATGTTGTTGTCAATATCATGGGGTGCCAAGCTGCAAGGTACAATGCAGATGGACATTTCATATGCCACAATCCCTGTCTTTAGCCATCTTAGAAGATTATATAGGGAGGCACACATGAAGTTTATGGTTAACAGCCCTGAGAAACCTAAAAATTCACCTCTTTACTCTGTCCATACAGATTTGGATTCCTTTATCATTTACAACGATGAGTTTACTGATGAACAAGACCTAGGAAACACAGATTTAAATAACAGAGTAGAAGCCACAAATTCGAACATAATGGAAGATCTAGAAATAGAGGAAAACAAGAGAGAAACCCTTGAAAAACGTGCTGAATCAAAAAATCAGAGTGAAAAAAACCAAGATTGCAAATAGAAAATTACTCATCATTCTGAACTCCATGAAAGTCCTAAAGAACAAAACATAACACTACACAATGGTGAACATAGCATTAGGGATGAAACTAATAACAATTCTTCAAACAATCCCTTATGGAAAATGAACTTTGATGGATCTTCCACTAGAAAGAATGCAGGAGCTGGGGTATGGTTGCACGATTATGAAAATAACTATACTGAGAGCCATGCTTTTAAACTGGACTTTAAGTGCACAAACAACATTGCAGAGTACGAAGCTCTTCTCTTAGGATTGCATTTATTGAAAAAACTAGGAGCCCAAAGGATAGTTGTGCATGGAGACTCTGAGTTAGTCATCAAACAACTAAATGGAGAGTACACTGCAAAGCATGCTAGATTAAGGGCATATGGAATGATGCTATGGATCTGTTGAAAAAATTTGTAGAGTATGAGCTTGTATTTGTCCCTAGGAGTCAAAACATTATTGCAAATGGATTAGCCTGTGCTGCTAGTTCATATCAGAAATCACCTAGTGACAAACAAATCATTATTCAAACAAAATATAGACCTGCAGTTCTAGATAACGAGAAATATTCGCAAGTCTTTTAGGGTGACA
Source organism: Pinus albicaulis (assembly GCA_034641835.2). Lineage (NCBI taxonomy): Eukaryota > Viridiplantae > Streptophyta > Pinopsida > Pinales > Pinaceae > Pinus > Pinus albicaulis. The sequence continues at coordinate 1,955,658,576 of CM076578.1, read as the reverse complement.
AACAGATAGAGGATTTCTTTCTTTGCAGGAATGAGTTTGAAATACCTGATTTAGACTCTAAATCCAATGAAGAATGTTCAGATAAAGAGCCCATTGATGAATAAAAACCATCCCCTAACGCAAAAATAAACATGTTGAACAAATAATTTGAAAAACAAATGGAAGAATACATGAAAACAGATAAAGAAGACATAGAGGTGTTGCAGTCCAAAGATAAGAACATATCCAGAGGATTAGCACCCCTAAAGGACCTTTTCGATTTTAATGATGTGGAAAAGAAACCAACTATAGAACACACTGAATAAGACATTGAAGAATGTAATATAGGCAGCAAAGATAAGCCTAAGATGATTAAATTGGCCAAAACTTTGCCAGCACACATCAAAAAGTAATACGTTGATTTATTTAAAGAGTTTGTTGATGTGTTTGCTTGGAGCTATGAGGACTTAAAGGCCTATGACACTGATATTATCCAGCATAAGATCCCATTGAAAGAAAACCAAAAACCCTTTAGGCAAAAACTGCGCAGAATTAACCCAGTACAACTACCTCTAGTGGAAAAGGAAATCAAGAAAATGTATGAGGCAGGAATCATAGTGCTTGTGAGTTTTTCTGATTGGGTATCAAACCTAGTGGTCGTAAGGAAAAAGACAGGAGACATCAGACTATGCATTGATTTTAGAAACCTTAACAGAGCCTCCCTGAAGGACAATTACCCTTTACCCAAGATGGAACACATCCTACAAAGGGTAGTTGGCGCAAAGAGGATTTCTCTGTTAGATGGTTTTTCAGGGTATAACCAGGTCTTAGTACTCCCAGAAGATCAACTAAAAACATCTTTCACCACTCCATGGGGCACATTCATGTACGTGAAAATTCCTTTTGGACTAATGAATGCTGGTGCAACCTTCCAAAGAGCTATGGACATAGCATTTTCAGAGGAAATAGGTCACTTCATTGTAATCTAACTTGACAACATAACAGTTTATTCCAAAACTGATGAAGAGCACCTTAAAAATCTGAGAAAGGTTTTTAAAAAGTGCAGAAAGTTTGGGCTATCTTTAAATCCCAAAAAGACAATATTTGGCCTCCAAGAAGGTAAGCTTCTGGGCCATATTATATCAGAAAATGGGATTAAAATAGACCCAAAAAGAGTTAAGGGAATACTACAGATTAGCCACCCAAGAAACATAAAATAATTGCAGTCCTTTATTGGGAAAATTAACTTCCTGGGGAGGTTTATTCCCAACTTAGCAGAACTCCTAGGAAATATGACAAACATGCTTAAGAAAGAAGTAGGAGTTAAATGAACTCTAGATGCCAAAAAATCCTTCGAACTGGTAAAAATTTCCCTTACCCGAGCATCAGTTCTAATCAGCCCAGATTTCACAAAAGATTTCCTTATATTATTCTTTGCTTCAGAGCATACTGTGGCCGCTATCTTGCTGCAGAAAAACCCAGAAGGCCAAGAGCTCCCTTGAAATATAATATAATGGAAAAACAGACCTATGCTTTGGTAAAGGCCTTAAAGGATTTCAGGGTGTATATTCTGCATTCTCACATCATTTCTTATGTACCTAACATAGTGGTGAAAGATATTTTGTCACAAGACCCAGATGGAAAACGAGGTAAATGGATTGTAGTCATACTAGAGTATGATCTGGAGATCAAACCCACAAAACTCATCAAGGGTCAAAGCTTGGCACAATTAATGGTTGAATCTAACCTGCAAGCCCTTGACATAAACATGGTAGATGCCTTGGATGGACATGAAGGGCTGTCCGCTCCTACTGTTGAAGAAAAATTCCAAAACTCACCTTGTTATGACGACATCTTGTATGTACTTACAAATCTTAATGATCCTCCTAATTTATCAAAGACAAAAGCAAGGTTTTTGAAGTTAAAAGCTAGAAACTATTGCATTTTAAATGAATGTTTATACTGGAAAAATTCAAATGGTTTGTTGCTTAAATGTCTGCTTGAAGTCGATGCAGAGAGGGTCAAACACGAGTTCCATGAAGGAGAGTGTGTAGGTCATTTATACTGGAAAACCACAGCCAACAAAATCCTTAGGGCTAGCTTTTACTGGCCCACACTTTTCCAAGATGTACATAAAATGATAGTTGCCTGCCATAAGTGCCAAATCTTTGAGGGCAAAAGAAAACTCCTCCCTTTACCATTACAACCAATCACTGTTGAAGCCCCTTTTCAACAGTGGGGCCTAGATTTTATAGGAGAGATCCATCCTGCTTCCTCTGCCCAACACAAATGGATTCTCACAGCCACAGACTATTTCACAAAATGGATAGAGGCCATACCTTCCAGGAATGCCACAGATTCTGTTATCATTAAATTCCTTGAAGACCATATCCTCTCTAGATTTGGCTGCCCTAGGAAGATTATTACTGATAACGACTGCTTTTGGTTCCAAAAAGATGATTGATTTTTGTCATAGGTATCAGATTGCACTTGGTCATTCTACTGCTTATTACCCTCAGGGTAATGGGCTAGTAGAATCATCAAATAAAAGTTTGGTTACCATCATCAAGAAGCTGCTTGAAGAGAATAAAAAATCATGGCATAACAAGTTGGTGCATGCTCTGTGGGCAGACAGATTTACCACAAAGAAATCCATTGGAATGACACCATATCAGCTTGTCTATGGAGCAGATGCAGTGTTCCTTACCAGCCTAGGGGTACGAGTGATAAAATTAGTTCAAGAAATACAGTCAGAAGAGGACAACACGGTGAGGAGGATCAATCAAACAATACATCTCCAGCAGACAAGGGAAGAGGTCTACAAAAGAGCTCAAAAAGTGCAAGAAAGCATCAAAAATTTGTTTGATAGGAGAACAAAAGCTTGTGACTTCAAAATTGGAGACAAGGTGCTCAAATGGGACTTTAGAAGAGAAGATAAGGGTAAGCACGGTAAATTTGACAGTTTGTGGCAAGGTCCTTACATCGTCCAATCCACCATTGGTCCCAATGCGATTTTTCTGCAAAAATTAGATGGTACAAATCTATTTGGGGGTCTTGTCAATGGCAGGATGCTCAAACATTACTACTGCTAAAATTCAAAGTTTAAAGTTTTCACTTCAATTGTAAATACCATTGCTTTGTTCAAGTTTCAAAAAAGAGAGGACATATACAAAAAAGAGAAGAAAGGTTCAGACGTGCTCAAAACTTGAACCTGTGAAGTTCCGAAGAATGGCTCAAATAAGCTCTAACAAGCCCAAAACCAGAGCTGAAATGAAGAAGAAAAGTGACTATAACAAGCTCAAAATCTGAGTCACAAGAGAAAGAAGGATACTCTAAAAATTTCACAACTTCAAGCCTTCACATTTTGGTTTCAATTTCCTGCAAAGTTCAGTTCATGTGCAGCTGTATTTATGCCATGGACCCACAGCAAGCGAGACAGTCTAATCCTGGTTTGACTGTTTTTAATTTTTTGTTGTAGAATGTAGAGAAAGAAATCTGCTAGACAGTTTAATCCTAGCAGATGTTAGTGTAGGTAGAGAAGCTATGAGACCAACTGTCTAATCTGGTATCATGGAGGAATAAGGGTAGAACTAGATTAGATTTTTCTACTTCCAATAAAAAATGATGAAGAAGGTCTGCAAGTCTAAATGCACCTTGAAGAAAAAATGTTAGGACCGTAGGATGGGTAGGTAGATTGTTTGGGAGAATATTACTGCTAATCTGATGTTTTCATGAGTTGTGGCAACTGATTAAAAAAAGAAAGAGATGTGTCAAGTACCAGGCATCTGGCCTACTTCCAAAGATTATTTTCTGAGATTCTTGAAACCTTCAACAAGATGCCATCCCCATGTGGAGCCACTGTTAGCCACCTATAAATTTTTGACATAGCAAACAGGTGGCTAAATATGTTTCTGAGTCTTCAAGAGATACATTTCCTTTGAAAACCTCTCATTCATGAAGCCTCCATGTGTCCTTTGCCTTTGAAGAGACCTTCACTGCCATTTCCACTGAAAAAGACCTGTTGTTTTATGAAAAAGGATGCTTCAAAAAGGCCTCCATTTGCCCTATTTTATTCTCACAAAGCCTCCATTTTCACCCCTTTTTCCCCTCACAAAATTCCCACAAAATCACCTCTTTAGCCCTCTAAATCATCAAAATCCTCTTTTAAACCTTATGGCCCCCTTCATTTGGTTTAAAAATCCCTTTTTCCCCCTATCGGAACCCTCCATTTGGCCTTAAAAACACTAATTTCGGGCCCAAAACACCCTTTTTACCTTATAACAGGCTTAAGCCCCTGAGGGCTTATACTCTACAACCCTTTTTGCATATGACTCGTGCCCAGGACCAGGTGCTAAGCCCATCGCGCAATCGCAATCGGAGCTTTCACTATCACCTTTTTCCTTTGTTTCTTGTAATTTTCCGATGCGATGACCATTTGTTCTATTGGCCTCCACTACAATCTCCACCGTTGATTATCCGCAGATCCAATGGTTGATCTCCAATCGCAAAGTTTCAAATGCCATCCCATGTCCCCGCCAATATGCAATCCCCAATCTAATCCCGACTGTCCATCCATACAAATCTGATGGTTGAGACACCATCGCACTCCGCTCCTGAGCCTAACATCATCGCTCCGCCGATTTAATCTGGACCGTTGAATCCACAAGAACCAACGACCCAGATTTAATCGCGCTCCGCTCATTTTCCCTCCATTATTTCCCCTTCGATCAAATCTCGACCGTTGATCTCTTTCATGATCCGACGGTCTGCGCTAAATCGTAAAATCAAAACATCGTAGTTTTGGGCCCTACCTTTTCTCTGATGCGATTAGATCTCCGCCGTCCATTTCACAAATCCAACGGTCAAGATTTAATCCGTCGTTAGCCCTTACCACCTTATCGCCCGTGCACCTTTCCATATCGCACTCTCATACCCACTGTTAGATCTCTCCGCCTTTCATCCAACGACTGAGAATGCATATCACTTGATTTCTGCGTCCGAGGTTTAATGTTTCAAATTTACGCGATGAAAGCGGTTTTGGGAGGACACGTGTCGGGCAACAAGGTATATCGCGTTTTTTGGGAAAATTTTCAAACCTCTTTGGAGCTGCGCGAAACCAGTAGTTTCCATCTAAAAACCACACCCACCCCCCCCCCTCCCCCCCCGCGATATATTCCGACTTTAATCTTGACCGTCAATTGCTTTAATCGGACGGCTCATATCACATCACATTCCCATATATCATTTTTTCATCAGACCTTCCAAAAGGTTTCATCGGAACATCTCCACCGCCGTTGATCTCTTCTAGTGATCCAACGGTTCTCCATTCGGTTTTCTCACTTTTAGGGCCCCACCACCAAAAACCTCCCGATTTCATTCATTTTAACCTTTTTTCACTTTTTGATTCCACCCAATCATTAAACTTTGTGTTTTAACAACGAAGGTATTTTCTTCCGCCTAATTCGGTCTAGACTACGCTGTTGAAGATTGCTAAGATTGCGACAAGAAACGATGAAGGGAGGCATCCACGGAAACATCATTCACGATCTGTTTGGAAAAGTAATCACCTAACGTTAGGTGGGACTACAAAGGGTGATTTTTACCGAAAAAGTCTATTTTTAGACATGTCAATCATATTCTATGAGTTGTAGGATGCTATTTGTGGCGATGGTTGGTCAAATGTGAAAAATAGATGAAATTCTATTTTTAGAATATTGGGAGAAGTCTATTTATAGATCGTTGATCTAAAAATAGATGCATGTCGATTATTATTAGCTCTTAATAATAATTAGACTCTAAACAACAACTTATTCTCTTGGAGCACTTCAGTTCAGTGCACAGATGTGGCACAACAACTGACAGAAGGAATTACGCTATTCCTGAGGGTTTACTGGAGCTATTGCATGGAGGACTCAGTTAGAACTCAAGTGGCAGAGTTATGACACGGTTGGAAGAAGTAGTTATGGAGTTGTATTTAGTTTAACTCAGTTAGACTCAGTTGAGCTAGTTGTATCTAGTCTAACTGAATGATACACTAGTGAGAGTGGAGTGAATTAATTAGTTAATTAATTCACAAATAATAACTCATTAATCAACTGAAGAATATATCAGTTAACTACAGTGCATGGCAGTTTCAATGGAGACTAGTGGAGAGATAGGTGAAAGGGAAAGATAAACTATTTGTTGTGACTACTAGTGATGCATTAATTGCATCTATATATACATTGGAGTTGCCAATGATAAAAACGCAGTCAATGAGAGTGGGATTACATTGAATTGGTCTTTTTAATCAACTTGGATTGCGCAGTGGAGGCAGGCTAGCAGGTGGCATAGATCAGTGCATGGATTTGCAAGATTAGGCCTGATTAGTGTATGACAATTGTACTGTACTGAGAGCTTGTGATAAGATTTGTATGTTTGTATGAGATTGTCATATTATCTCCATGTTACATAATATATAGTTGGGGTTTTCAGCTTCAGGCTTTCCCGGTTAAAAATTGTGTTATGTGTGTTTTTATTGCTTCATGTGTTTTGCAATTGTTGATAAAATTCCGCAAGAATTATAGTGGAAGGATTCTGTATTTAGAAAGAAGATAAATATTGTTAGATCAGGAGAGTCCAGATATATACATGCTTAGTGTATATAATTTCTACAACTGCAACGGTAAATCCTGACCGTTGATCATCATCCATCAGTCTAATCGGACGGTCTAAAACCCTCCTCGCACCAAACCTTCATCAACTTAGTTTTTCACTATTCCACCATGATTTTTACTCGTTCCTTCACCTACATCCACCGTTTCCATTGCTGCGACACCGATTCCTCGACCCTCTAGAGCAAGCCTCCTCCACTCCCATTGGATTTCTTAACATGTTGATTGTGTTTTTGCAGGGTTACAAATGGTAAAATTCACTCGGTCTCACCGTCACAGACAGGGTAATACAAGGCGCAGAATGCCAATTTTTCAGAACCGAAGATTGCAAGGAAAACACCTGGGAAGGTTTTAAACAAAGTATTTCATTAAAGTACTAATGTGTATCCTTCTCATGAACCTCCAACGCCATGAAAACCTGCAATATTCGCAGACAAGACAGAAGTGAAGAGGCAAAGAGTATCAGTGGTAGTTTGAAGAGATTAAAAGCCCATTATTGAAGATTAAATGTTTTAATCCAGTGTTTAAAGGACGAAGATATAGATTGAAGACCTTAAAAATGATCTAGAAGGCCTAATAAAGCCTAGAGCGCATGAAACAAGCCATATCAGCGTTTTCACATCAGCAGAATGTTCTTTCCCAAGAAAGGACAAGTTCCCATAATGTTTTTTATTCTCCATCAAGTTCCTGAAAAGATTATCACCCTGACAGAAGTCCTAAGACTGCTAGAGCATTAGTTACAGAGTATGAAAGGCCTGAAAGTCATTTATCTACCTTACTTGTCCCAGAGTACAAATAGAGTACCAACTGCCAGAGAGTACTTCAAGAACATACCTTTGGAGTTATTATCAACCTGTTGAAGACCACCTATTCATCCAAAGAGTATTGAAAGTTAATATGGGATATTAAAACTGAATGGGCCTCAAGCACTCTTCTTCATCTGTTTTAATGTTTCATTTAAAGTTCCATCTACCTCTACAGCCACTCTTTCAGCTATAAGAACTCTTTAGAAATACATTGTAAATGTTGGTTAACCATGGATTGTAAGCTGTTTCTTGGAGATAGAGTTCTGTGTGTATCAGTTGTAAAATAGGTTGGGAGATGATTTCTAGTTGATATCAAGCTACTGGACAATGATGTATGTGACTAGTGTTGCTCTTTAATATGACAAGCATGTTCATTGGATCCTGATCTAAATCAGTGGTGAAGTGTTCTATCTTTTATTGTTTTATCCTCTGTTATGCATCACATTTTATTTCTCTGATAAGAATCAGTAATCGAGCTTAGGATATATTGCTGTAAAGTACCCTAATGCTTCCTGCTCTTCTTATCTTTGATGTTTTCTGCTGATTGTGTAATCTAAGAACAAATTCAAGATTATTTAACCAGTATCGTATTTGATTTTATCCATGCTTGCTGATGTATGAATTTAGAGTCCGTTTTTAGATGTTCTTGTCTGGTTTTAACTGAAAGAATTGGGAAACTGGGAGATTTAGAGTTAGTTCTGTCTCACTAGGGTCCTTTTCCAAAGGTTTTCCGTTCTAAGATCCCTTAAGTTGAATGTCAAAAGAAGAGAAGGTTAAAGGTATTTCTCTGATCATAGGCTTCACTTTGTGTCCATCTTGAATGTTTTCTATCATCTGAAGAGTTAGCCTCATTAGGAGTTTGATCATAGACGGTTAAGGCATGTCCTATCCCTAGATTTTCTCCTAAGTGGTCACCTTGGAAGGTTTCCTTGTCATTTAACTTCATTTCCTTATCATTTCATCCCATACTATCATCTTTAAAGATCCTCTGATTTAGATGACTAGCCCATTTGAAAGCCTTGGATATTGAATTGCAAGTAAACCCTTTTATGACCCCATTGCCCAATGGACTTGTGTTTTCTTTGAATTATCTCCTTATTGCCAAAAATCCTTATTTACTCACTTCTTTACCTCACATTGAACCCTTATTTCATGTTTCCCAACCAAACAAAAAACAAAACAAAACAACAACCCTTGTGCCCTATAACTAGCCTAATACCTTAAATTGAACCTCAAAGGTATATATTTCTTTACCTTTATAGAGAGATCCCTCTCTAGATCCAGGAGGGCTAGATCCTGAGATCCCAAAGTGGTTTGATGTTGTCTTATCATTTGGTATTGCCAAATCTGCCAAATCATAGGAACCACAACAATGTGGAGGGACTTTTTCTTTAAATAAGGCTTTTTTGACACTTTTTCTACCTTTTTGTTAGAAGGGAGTTCAAATTTATTTTATGGGTTTTTATATGTATTCTTCTTCTATCTTGTACAACGTTGTGAAACCTTACTATGTCGGAGTTAGGTCGCAGACTCATGGAAATTCATTTAGACTTGAAACATTTAAATTGTTATTGAGCTATATTTTCAAACATATGCCATCAGCCTTTGGTGTTATACCTCATGCATAAGAGTTTGTATAATCCTAAGTTTACTTTGACTATTTGGTTTTTGTATTTCATTGGACTAATATATTAAGGGTTTGAATATATATATATATATATATATATATATATATATATATATATATATATATATATATATCAGTTTATTTTCAAGGAAAACGGTTATGTCGTGTGCATTCTAAGGCATTTCAATTTTTTTATATACTTCTGAAATTTCCTATTTTCTAGTTCAATTGTTTCTATTCAAAGGTATAAAATGTGAAATACGAGGATTATATTTTAGATGTAACCATGGACACGATTCACTGTAAAATCTATTATTTATTTGTTACATGAATCTATTTCTTCTTAAAAATGCATTTTGTGATTCAGGAAAAGGACTTTTGTCAACCTTTAAAGAACAATAAACTATTTTCTTTGTGTCAATATATTTTTTGGATATCTAATTTGTTTGCGGATAGAATTTTTGAACTTTTTTAGACCTACAAGATAAAACATAGAGAGTTTCTTATAGGTTACTTTATCTATTCTATATATATTTGTATTGAAGCTCGAGTCTTTTAATGTTGGTTCAGTTTATCTGATTTATTACAATTTGTAAGAGTATATTTTAGACCTAAGAGTGTCAGGGGGTCTCTGTAATGGGTAACCCATTTCATACTCTCTAGGTCTTAACTAACCCATATAGTACTAATTTGAATTTGAATGTTAGTTTTGTTGTGCTAATTTCATCTTCAGATTTATATTTAAAATGATGATCTTGGCTTCGTGTGCATATGCTTCTTGAAGTGTTTATGAGTGTTAAATAGGTAAATGTATCTATATTATGTTAAATTCATGAACTTAAAAAATATTAAAACATAATGCTGAACAACAACAACAAAATAGGTAGCAAACCATCACAATTGATCCATTAACACAATGTTTTGATGAAGGAATTCACCCCTCCTAGGCTACATCTCCTTGGTCCAACTTCCATGGCTTGGGCCTTTGTATTAGCTCAAATGTTAAAAAAATGATGTTTAGATTCACCTATTGCTCCTGAAACCTACTTCAATGTGTTCATAGCATCCAAATATTCTAGGATAGACTCTTCCTCAGCCAAAATTGGTCTTTCTCCAGTTATGCTTCATTCAAATTTTCTCTAGAATTCTCCTCCAAAACTGGAGAACTCCAGTTAACGTAGTTAAAATTGGAAATCTGTTGAAACTGGAGGACCCCGGCAAACCCACCGTTATTTTAATGTTGGATTAATTAGCAGTTAAGCATAAAATAATGTGGATAAGCTTGTGTTAACTGTGCATAAGCATTTTTTACAATAAATGTGGTTTAGGCATTAAATATGGGATTAAAAACACTTAATCCCACCCTTAACCGTTAATACGCCGCATTTGAATTCTTCTCCATCGTTGGTATTCATCATATGGTATTGTGGGGAGGGGGCTGGCCTGCGGGGTTGGCCCCTTCCATACCCCTACCATTGAAACCTTGAAACTTTAAATACAAGTCGGGTGCATACTATGTTAAGAATTTATTTGGTGGCTTGGTGGTAAGCCATGTGGTTGGCGTGGGGGAGGTTGTGGGGTCGACCCTGACCTCTACCCATTTGATGATAAGTTTTGCTCTGTAATATATATGTGCCCAACCCTTTGAAATATGACAATAATTTGACCCATTTCAACTTTAATATATTTCGGACATTTGAAATATAATTAAACTCAGACTTTGGATATGATATGCCAACCTTGGAATATAATGAAATTCAACCAATCATCCAAACCTTGGTCCATCAGAGGGGACATGTGGTGGCCCCTGGTTGCACCACGTGTCCGCCTCTGGTTGGACTGTCCAACCATATAAAAAAAATTCAAATTCAACCTTAAGAAAGGATGTAAAAAAATTTCACCTTCAAAGCTCTTTGGCGAATATTGTAGTGACATTTTTCACAGTGTCATTGTGCCAAAGTGATAGAATATTCTAGAATATTATTTTTCTGCTGACTAGGCTGCCATGTCATCATTCAATCATGTTCAGCAAATTTTTAAGCTTTTTAGGAAAACAAACAATAGGTCATAAGTTCCTCATACGAAGTCAGTTTTTGATGAAACGAATTGCTTCGGATTCCTGGCGACGAGATATTTGATGTCATTCTAGTTTGGAGAATTTTTGAGAACTTTCATTTTTGAGATTAAAACTTAGCCTTTGATCATTCATCCCCACTAGAAGCATTTTCGAACCCAAAAGATACTATCAATTGTTCAACAGGTGAGGGTAAAACTCCCTCACCTTCCAAATCTCCATCCATTTCGCCTTAGAAGGATTTTGTCCCTTGAGTCCCACTCTAAGGTATTCAACATTCCCTCTTCTTGAAGTTTTTTTTCTTCTGTCAAGTATGATATCTTACTGAAGTTCATCAAGATATTCTGGTGAGAAATCATCTATTGATGGCATCTAAACATGCTCTCCTTGATCATCAATCAATGGAGGCTCAAATAATCTCAAATTCTCAACATTAACTAGAGAGTATATTTGCATATAAGGAGGCAAATCTAGCTTAAATGCATTGTTAACAATCTTTTCCAGAATTTTAAAAGGACCATAATGGATTGGCTTAAGATTTTTACCTTCCCCTTGAAGTCGTTATTTTCTGATATACAACCAAAATTTGTCACCAACTTAGAATTTTTGATCAACACGGTGTTTATCATGCATTCCCTTGTAGCTGCTTTAACTCTTTTCAAGCTGTTCTTGCATTGTGTGATGTACCAACTTAATTTTCTCAATGAACTTCCTTGATTTATCTACGTCGCTATGACCATAAATAGCAACATATTTATCAAAGATTAAGTCCAAAGGCGATCTTGGAAAGTAATCAAGACATGCCTCAAATGGCGATGTGTTTGTGGAAGAATGTTTTGCCCTATTGTATGCATGTTGAATGTAATGAAACTGTTCATCCCACAACTTGGGATGTTTGCTGCAATAAACTCTAAGAAGATGAATGATTGTCCTATTAACCACCTCGGTCTGACCATCTTTTTGCGGATGAAAGTTTGTACTCTTCTTCCACTTAGTGTCCATCATGTCCCATAATTTTGACCAAAAATTCCCAACAAACCGGGAATCTCGATTACTTACAATAGAAGTATGAAGACCAAAATTAACCAATACATTTTGAAAGAAAATATGAGTTGTTTTTTCAACTGTAATTTTCTTTTTACATGGCATCAAAACACACATCTTGTTGAACTTATCTATAACTACGTACAAGTAATCATGACCTTTCCTTGACATTGGAATACCTCCTACAAAATCCATTGAGATACTCTCGCAAGGACATGAAGGTACTGGAAGTGGAGTGTACAATCCTAGTTTGCTATTGCTAGGCTTACTTATTGCAAACAAAGAAAATCCTCTAATGAAACGAGATACACTATCAAACATGCTTGGTCAATAAAAATACCTTTGGAGATTCGCTACTACCTTTCCTACACCGAAATGTCTAGAAATCAATGAATTGTGCGCCTCCCTTATGATATTGTTTCTTTGTCCCTGTGGAATATGTAAATTTCCCAAGTGATACAACAAACTGTGATGTACATGGTAATCTAACTCTTCAATTTGGTTTCCTACTGAAGATTTCATACACATCTTGAAGATCATTATCATGTGCATATAGTTCAATCTAACTTTCATGCATAACTGAATTGTGCTCGAGTATAATAGATGAATTTACAATAGGCCTAGAAAGCATATCAAATACCTTATTTTAAATTCCCTTTTTATACCTGATAACCAAATGGAATTTTTGTAGAAATCCCATCCATCTGAAGTGTCTTGATTGCTACAACTATGATTGTGATTGTAAGTACTCCAATGGTTGATGGTCAGTATGGATAATCCTTCCCCATCAAAAAGTGCTTCCATTTATTTACAATTTGTATGACTACATATAAATCGTTTTCGTAGGTGGGATAGTTAGTCATATCTCCATTAAAAATTCCATAATGAAATGCAACGAGCTTACCATGTTGCATGAGAACTACTCCCATGGTGTAATCATTAGCATCTCTTTGAATCTCAAATGGCTGTCTAAGATCCATAAGAGCCAATACCGATGTTGAACTGAGATTTTGTTTTAAAGCACCAAACGATTTTTTTCGCACATCTCCCCAATGGAAGACTTTCTTGACACTTGTCAAAGAATGTAATAGAGCTACAATGGAAGACAAATTAGCAATGAATTTCCACCAATATTGTATTTCCCAATAAAGCTTCTTACCTTCGTAACTGTATTGGGCTTAGGCCAATTCACAATGACCTCAACCTTGGAAGGGTCTATCTTTAGTTCACCTCCTCCAACAATGTGTCCCAAATACACCAAAGAAGTCTTGCCAAACTCACACTTTGACATCTTTAAAAATAATTGTTTTTTTTTCAAGACATCAAGTACCTTTCTCACATGCATGCCATGTTCATCTCTTGATTTGATGAATATCAAAATATCATCTCAGTAAACGAAGAAGAATTCATTTGGAAATGGTATTAATACATCATTCATAACTCCCATGAAATTAGCTGGAGCATTGGTAAGACCGAATGGCATAACAATCCACTCAAACAATCCTTGTCTATTTTTAAATGTGGTTTTCCAAATGTATTCTTCGGCTATTCTAACTTGATGATAACCACTACGTAAGTCTAGCTTAGGGAAATACTTTGCATACCTTAATTGATCAAGAAAATCATTAATTCTTGGGAGTGGATAGCGATTCTTTACCATAATTTTATTCAGTGCACGTAAATCCATGCACATGCACCAAGTCCCGTCCTTCTTTGGCACCAAAAAAATCGGTGAACCACATGGCGAAGTAGATGGATGTATGATACCTTTGTTCAAATTTTTTTTAATTTTCTTCTTGATTTCCATGCTCTCTATTATTGAGAGGCAATACATGCCAATGTTTGGAAGTTGAACATCTTGTTGCAGCTGAATCTCATGTTGAATTCCTCTCTTGAGAGGTAGCCAATTTGGCTCCCTGAAAAATCTCACCACGTTGACTTACCACATCAAACAAATCAGATTTTAATTTTTCATCACAACCTTCAAAAGGTTCATATTCCATATCATTTTTTTCTTGATAATGAGAAGCTCAAAATTTTTACTTGCTTTAACTAGTCTCTTCATCTACCCTGCATTAACTAAAGATTTTTTCAGCTTTTTGTGATGAGCTCTCACAATATACTCCACCCGATGCTTGAGAAAATGGTATTTGTTCACATCGCGATAAAATATTGTTTTCATGTCATACAAATATCGACTTCCCAAGATAATTCCTGAAATGTTAAGTGGAACCACATCTAACTCAACTTCATCAACAAAATTTGCAGTAATGGAAAACCATAATATACATTTCCTTCTAACCTATAAATTTGCATTCTTGAATATCCAACCCAAAGGATATGGTTTATGTTGTGGTACCGTTTCAAGGTCAAGATTTTTGACCAAGTATTATGAAATCAAGTTTGCTTGTGATCCACTATCAAATAATGAATCAATATTTGTATGATTTTAGATCACCCTTACATGGAAAAACTCTATCCTTTTTTCTTCATTTGGAGTGTTGTTGTTACAATGTGAGGAACTAGTGCTTGCTATGGCTTCTTTTCCCTTTATGACCAGGGTTGTAATCTTGGTCTCATCAGTGGAATCAGAACCAAGATCATGTTGTGTGGTAGTAGTCATCTTTTGTTTCCCCTTGTTTTTTGGTTTCTTAGGCCATAGTTCGAGATGTAATTTCCAACAGTGGGCTTCATCTTGCCCCTCTCTGGAACAATGTTTGCATTTATTTTTCTCCCATTCTTTCTTAACACTTGCATTCTTCTTTCCCTTCCATTTTCCTCCCTTCTCTTTCCACTTATCCTTGAATGGCTTCTTCTTACTACCCTCTTCCTGAATGGCCTTTCCCCTTGCTTCAAGATACGTGGCTTACACACAAACTTCATCTAAATTTCTTAGGTTAAACATAAGGATAGTATGTCTAAAATAGTAATGTAAATCCCCAATGTATTTCAAGAGAGTGTCTTGGGAATTCAAGTTTATTCCTAACAAAAAATCCCTTTTCCTAAACTCCCGGGTATACTCTTGAACTGTTTGACCCTTGAGTTGCCTAAAGTTTTGCAAACCCATTATGGATTTTTGCATGTAATATAAAGGATAAAAATGTCTTTCAATTGAAGAAATAAAATCAACCCAAGAAATGTATATCTTACCATGAAGTCACATTTCCTCTTGAGTCTTTGCTTCCCACCAGATTAGTGTTGCTCCTTCTAGAATTAATGAAGCCAACTCAATCTTTATGTCATCTTCTTGTAGGTTTTGAATTCTGCAATAAAGGTCCAATTGACGGATCAAATTGTCAAAATTCTCTGCATTTACCTTGCCATTGTACACAGGAATTTCAAACTTAATGTCCAATTTTAGTAAGGGATTTTTTCCTTTTGGGGTTTCTAAGTGAGTATGGGTGGTTTTTGTGGTGGAAGTGGAAGACGATGCTGATAGAGATGATGAGGATCATGATGAAGATGGTGGAGATGAAGGAGGATTTCCTCCACTTCCCTTTGAATCCTTCTCTTCATCCTTCTTTCCTTCTGAGGAACCCTCTCCATGTCGAGACTTAGAATTCTCTCCAACCATCATGGTGTTCTTCTCTTGAAAGAGGATCCTAACCTTGTCAGTTAGGTCATATAAAGCCTTATTAAATGCTTCCTCTTATGAAATACCTTGAGTCTCTCCTACACCTAACATGATGGCTATGGATTCAAGCTCGGCTTCTGGTGCAACTTCTACTGCTTCAATCTCAGCTAGCGATAAAACTTTAGGTGCTTCAATTACAGTTGGGAGTGAAAATTTGGGTGGGGATGGTGGCTTTGTGGCTCTCCTTCTTCTAGACCTAACCTCGGCACTAGAAACCAATAGTTTCCCTTCTCCTCTCTGCAACTTCAACCTTGTAAGCCTCACAAATTTGCAACCATTAAAACCCTACTTACATAAAACTCAAGCAAACCAAGAAAATAACCTTTTCTCTAATACCATCTTGATCTGAATTTGAATGTTAGTTTTGTTGTGATAAATTCATGTACTTAAAAAACATTAAAACATAATGTTGAACATCAACAACAAAATATACAACAAACCATCACAATTGATCCATTAACACAGTGTTTTGATGAAGGAGTTCACCCCTCCTGGGCTACAACTCCTTGGTCCAACTTCCATGGCTTAGGCCTCTGTATTAGCTCAAATGTGAAAAACATGATGTTTACATTCACCTACTGCTCCTGAAACTCGCTTCAATGTTTTTAGAACATCCAAATATGTTAGGATATACTCTTCTTGAGCCAAAATTGGTCAAAATTTTCTCCAATTATGCTTCATTCAATTTTTCCCTAGAATTCTCCTCCAAAACTGGAGAGAACTCTAGTTAACGCAGCGAAAATTAGAAATCCATTGAAACTGGCAGACTCTGGCAAACCCGCCACAATTTTAACGTTGGATTAATTAGCAGTTAATCATAAATTGATGTGGATAATCTTGTGTTAACTGCACATAAGTATGTTTTACAATAAAAATGGGTTAGGCCTTAAATCTGGGATTAACAACACTTAATCTTGCACTTAACAGTTAATCTTCGTCATTTGAATTCCGCTCTGCCATTGGTATTCATCATATGACCTTGTGGGGAGGGGGCTGGCCCTCTCCATACCCCCGTTGTTGAAACCTTGCAACTTTAAATACAATTCAGGCACATACTATGTTAAGAAATACTTAGGTGGCTTGGTGGTAAGCCATGTGGTTGGCGTAGGGGAGGTCTTGGGGTCGACCCCGACCTCCGCCCATATAATGATAATTTTTTCTCCGTAATATATATATATATATATATATATATATATATGCACCCAATCCTTTCAAATATGACAATAATTCAACCCATTTTAACATCAATATATTTCAGACATTTGAAATATAATTAGACTTGGACTTTGGATATGATATGCCAACCTTGGAATATAATGAAATTTGACAAATCCTCCAAACCTTGGTCCACCAGAGGGGGCACGTGGTGAACCCTGGCTACACCATGTGTTCACCTCTGGTTGGACTGTCCAACCATATAAAAAAAATCAAATTTGACCTTAGGATAGGATATAAAAAAAAATCTCCTTCACAACTCTCTAACGAATCCTATAGTGACACTTGTCACAATTTCATTGGGAGAAAACGAAAAAATATTCCAAAATATCCCTTTTCTATTGACTGGGCTGCCATGTCATCATTCTTTCCTCTTCTGCAAATGTTTTAGCTGCTTAGGAAAATGAACAGCAGGTCATAACTTCCTCATACAGAGTTTTTTTGATGAAATGAATTGCATCGGAATCCTGGTGAGGAGCTCTTCGTTGTCGTTATGGTTTGGAGCATTTATGAGCACTTTTATTTTTTAGCTTAACACTGAGCCTCTGATCAAGTAATGAACATTTTTTACTCTAGGTTTCTTTCCCACAATTTACCTTCTAACCAGTTTGACAACCCTCCTAGTTTCTTGTAACAAACTATTATTGTACATAATCTATGCAATTATATATGTAATATATTTTTGTTAATCATTCATTGTAACATCATTTAATATCAGTTACTAGAAATAAATGTAGACAATCATTATAATAATGATTTTCTCTTCAAGTATTATGTTTCCCTTTCACATGGTTCGTAACTTTCTTGCAAACACACAATTAGTATTTTCTCTTTCCTTCGAACATATTATTTTTTTCCCACATAGAATTCCTCACACAATTTTTAACATTTTTGTAAACACACAGTTAGTCCTCCCTTATTCTTTCATACATAATTTTTCTTTCTTGCAAAGAATCCTCACATAGTTCTTAACTTTTTTGCAAGCACAAAGTTAGTCTTTTTTGTGCAAAATACACATTTACTCACAAACTAAATTACATTCACAAAATAAATTCATTTATATCTTTTCCTACATTAAAGTAATTAACCTACACTTATATGAGTTCTTTATGGAACAAAGGCGTTCACATTTCACCAAACCTTGCGCGCGTATCCACAGTTTCCCCCCAAGCTAGCCTTCACATTTCACCAAACCTTGAGCTCGTATCCACAGTTCTCCCCCAAGCTATCCTCTATCTGTTATGAAATGAAAATTGTAATTTTGTAAGAGATGTCCATTGGCTTGTACCTCCTAAACCCTTAGCACCATCTTGCTTAACTATTTAGGTTCCAATAACCTTTCTCTCCACTAGTATTTCTAAGAACTGTTTTTATCTCCCATTTTTCTTTTCACAGAACTCACACTCTATGGAATTTATCTCAAGCCATAGAAAAAAAAAACATAGGTTATGGTCTATAATCCTTCTTTCTTCTTTTTTTCTCCGAGAAGAAACTCACAAAAGCATGCTTTCCTTCTTTTTAGTTCTTCCTCACTAGGCATAACAAACTCCAACTATTTTTTCTTGATAATTAGTGATTAATATTTTCTGTTAGCCTTTTACTTTTTCCTCATAAGATTAACAGATTAAAAATAATCTGTAATCCCTTTATTGTCAAATAATATTCACATTATAATATTTATGACATGTTTTTCAAATTTTCATTACACAATAATTAATAAAAATAAAATCAACTCATTTAGTAAGGTATAAGATCAGAGAGAACTCAGGATAGTAGCAACCTAGCAAGGAAAACAAAGTAGAGAACTACAACACAAATTTTGGGACCTTGGAGGATTCATAGTATCGAAGACATTTGACCAAGAGAAAATATTTTCCACTTGAGAGTCTAATCAAGGAGCATCAATCCTTATGAAAACTCCTTTTGTTTAGGAACCCAAAATGAGGTCATGAGATGATCCAAGGAGGGTTAGATTTTCCCTCAATTGTAAATATTTATAAATCTAAAATTAATAATTTTGTTGTAATTACATGTGTCCAGACTCTAAAAGAATATAGGATAAATGAGCTGCTAGTTAGTTTAAGTGAGTTGGTATTTTTCTCTTGCATGACCTTTTGTAGACCTAACAAGTGTCTAGATGAGGTGTTTGGTATTTTTAAGGAATAATTGACAAATTTCCATGTATTCTTGGTCTATTAGAATATATATTTTTAAATGTAAATATTTTTGAAAGTTACTGGGATTCGATGATGGGCACACGAGATTTGAAGGTTGCACTTATATGGGGCTTAGTATAGAAATATGGGGTTGGACTGAAGTGTTGCGGCATATTGAGGAGTTTTTGTTCAAGAGAAAAACCCACGAAATTACATACACTAAAATCAGGGATCTATTTTTATAGTGGCCAATGGACGTGTTTTCTAAATTGAAAAATTAGAAGTTAATCAAGGTGGGACAAGTGCAGAGGAATTAGAAATTAATCTACAGCTATTGCATCAAAGTTTAAGGGACTCAATAGGTTATATATCCCAAACCAGGGATAATCTATTAAAAAATGTGTGACCTCACAAAATTCAAAGCATTAGGTATGCTACGTCAAGAGGAACTAGAGCAACCAAAAGGGTTAGATTATAATATAACTTATATCAATAAAATGGAAATTCTTATATTTTCAGTTTAGAGTGAGGGAGATGCATAATTTTTATACTTTGTAAAAAAAAAATAATAGAAAATTTGATAATTTATTTCAATATTAAATTTATATAGAAAATTAAAAATATATAAAATAATAATTAAAATTTTATTCCAATCTTCAAAGAAAAGAGGTAATGGAAAGTAAAAAGATTTTATTAAAAAATAAAAAAATAAAAATAGAGATGTCTAATTCATTCAATTTTTAATATAAAATTAATATACAATATTTCAAAAATATTAATAATAGTAATAAACTTAATGTCCACAGTGAATGAAATATATGTAAGGCTATATAGAAGTGTATTTAAAAATATATTAATAACAAAAAAACAGTTGAATGTGGAGAATATGTAGAATAAATGAAATATTTCAAGTATTCTTAGTATTCTAAATTTTTTCGTCTTTTAAGTATATTTTTAGTCAATTTTTTCCAATATGTAATGAATATTTTTTGGAATTGCAAATTTAAACTATATAGTCTATACAATCTAAAGACACAAGAGGATATATATCCATGTTAACCGGCTTTCTATATATATATATATATATATATATATAGAAAGCCTCTAGCAATGGCTCTAAGAATAGTAGTTATGTTTGAGAAGAGATGTAAGGACTATGTACCTTTTGACCTGTATTACAATGAGACTTTGTGGCCTTTTTATCATGAAAATACAATGACAAATCCTAAACATCCAAACCCTAACTCTAAGAGATGAAGCTTAAACGTCTTATTGGCCCAATGAAGTAAGTTGGAAAATCAATGTATTGGGGCGGTAACTTTGACATGCAATCTTTGTTGGGCTTGAATGATAGCTCTTAAGAAAGCTCTATCTAATCAAATTCCCATTGCAAATGTATGTTTTCGACTCTCTTTTTAGTTCAAGAAAGGTCTATCTAATGAAATTGCCATTGCAAATGTATCTTTTAGACTAGTTTTTTAGTTCAGAACTTGAAAATTTAAAACACAAAAAATGACCCCAAAAAAAATAAAAATTGTGAGAAATATTCTAAAAATAAAAAACTCATAAAAAAAAAAATGCTCGGAGTCAAATAGAATAAGTGAATAACCACGAATATATCAAATTAAATATATCTTTTACTTGTAATTTATTTCTCAAAATTTTCACTCCCAATTTTTTTTTTTTTTGTACACACTTACCAAATCGTCAATTAAAATCAAACTACAATAATACAGTAGATAGTAATTTTACATATATTAAAGAATATTTTTATAAATACTCATTATTATTTATGAGAAAATAAAAAATTCCTCTCATTTTGATGTACATCGAATAATCACTTTATAATCGTCCCGGTAAAGACAGCAAAGAGTGATTAGTCTCGCAGAAGGAAGGATTTTCATATCTTTACATACGCCGCAATTTTGCAATCTATAACTTATTCTGCATGACCCTTTCATAATCCGAGACTCTTCTGGAAAAACTGAATATCACGACAAAATCCAAGAGATTTTTATAATTTATTTAAAGTTTTATTATTACCTTTTTGCTATTCGGCATGTTAATTTATTTTATTATATTCTACAGCAATAGTTTGACTTACCGTATCCTTTATTATAGCTTGTTATATTCTACATGTCCCTTGAGAACAGTTTTACCTGTATTAAAAAGTGAATATGACAACAAAATCCAAGAGATTTTTGTTTCAAGTTTTATTATTACCTTTTTGCTATTCTGTCCATTAAATATTTTTTTTTTTTATATTCTACAGCAATAATTTCACTTACCTTATCCTTTATTATAAATTGTTATATTCTACATGTCCCTTAACAACAGTTTTACCTGTATTACGTGTTTTAATTTTCCTTAGAATGAAATAGAAAAACTGTTTTTAACATAAAGAGAACTCTTGTGCAAACTTTTCCTATCACATTTGATTTTATTCGATACAGATATCGATAACAGATTCATTCTGGGGTTTTCATTTAAATTTTTTGAAATAACTAAAAAAAAATTATAATACAAAGTTATTCTTTATGATAGAGTTTTTATTAAAAAAAAAATTGAAATAATTTACTTTTAACATAAACAGAATTAGTAGAAATTCTTTCGGTAATAATCACATGCAAAAGAACGAGGTCGACGCGTTTCGAACCAACCAGTGTGGTTCATCATCAGGACTATGTGAGAGATCAGATCAGGCAATAAGAGAGATCAGATCAGGCAATAAGTATAAATAGATGTAGAGATGGTTCAACTAGCCGTTAGGATAACGGCTAGTTTGACTTAGAAAAAGTAAAAATTCCTTTATATATTTATTTATTTAATTAATTAATTAATTAATTTATATTCTTAATTAATTTATTATTTTTATTTTAATTTATTATACAATTAATTGACCAATTAAATAAAAATAATAAATTAATTAAGAATATAAATTAATTAATTAATTAATTAAATAAATAAATATATAAAGGAATTTTTACTTTTTCTAAGTCAAACTAACCGTTATCTATGACTGGACATCTCCTACATCTATTTATACTGACACGTACGACTCTCTCACATAGTCCTGATGATGAACCACACTGGTTGGTTCGAAACGCGTCGACCTCGTTCTTTTGCATGTGATTATTACCGAAAGAATTTCTACTAATTTATATGGATCACAGAAGCTTAGATTCCAAAAATAAACAGAATTATAATACAAAGTTATTCGGTTCCATTTGATTTTATTCCATGGACTTAAATAAATCACAGGTACATAAACTATAATTATTTAGTTAAAAAATAAACAGAATTATAATACAAAGTTATTCGATTCCATTTGATTTTATTCCATAGACTTAAATAAATCACAGGTACACAAACTATAATTATTTAGTTACAAAATATTTAATATTTTGTTTATTGGAGTTTTCATTACTGAATTGGAAATTTTTTAAATTAAAATTATAAATTAATTTTGTTTAATTTTTTTTAATAATTGTTTTTTTTTTGGTAAATTTTGACAATTTAATTATGATCGAATTTTTTTGTTGTGTTGAGGGGTTTATTTTACAATACATATCCTTAATTATTTCTCTGCCTAACTTTAAGTTAAAATGTATTCTTCTTAAAACAAAATAAAATGTTTAAAAAAAAATAACTTAATCTAAAAAACTACACCTATGTAGTTAGTTTTAATTCAAATTATTATAAAATATGAATAATATTTTTGATTGGTTGTTTCTATTATAGCCCAACATAAATGATATATTATATAAATATTTAATTTTAACTCTCACTCATAAATAAAAAAATTTGAATGGAAATATGAAATAACACTATTTTAGATCAATTTTAAAGAAAAATAAGTTAAATTTGTTTTATATTTACTAACTTAGAGATGGATAAAGTAAAACAAATATTTTTTTTTAATGTTAACCATAATAAAATATTAAAATGTCTAAAGACTAAAGTAATTGGACTATAAGTGAACAACCTAGAGAGGCTTGAGAGTGACAGATATATACCTATGATTTATTACATGCTAGGATTTTTCTAAATCAAAATACAAATAACATTCACTAGAAAGGATTTGGCACTGATGGCGTTGTTTTGGTCAATGATGCATATTTACATATAGCAAAAACATATGCACCAAAGGAGAAACATTGATGCTTTACCAAGATATGGGGGATATAAAGCACCATTAAAAATTAATTTTTTCATTTCTCTAACTCTCTAAGACACTATACTCACATGGGATAAATTAAAAAGAAGAGGTTTTTCTAGACCTAGTATGTGCACATTGTATGAATATGAAGATGACTCTGGCATAGGCAATGCAATTTTTCGAAGTATCTTTGGGTTGAGGTGAATGAGATGTTGAGAATCCATTCAAATTGGAATTAGTTCACAATTAATGGTTTTCTACTAGAATGGGCACAAAGGAATCACAAGCATAAGGAACTTTCTTTTCTTATATTACGGTGTCTTTGGAAAGAAGTAATGCCAAATTATTTGAAAGGAATAAACTTTCATTCCATTTATGTTGCATATTGGTGGTTGGATATTACTTGGAAAATATGGATACACAATCACAAAGTTAAACAGTTCCAAGGACATGCAAGGATGTATCCAATAGATTTTTTTGGATGGGGCTTCGATGAATCTTGATTGTGGGAGTGGAGGGGTTGTATGTTGTCTTCGGACTCTCATAGATACAAACCTTTTTGAAGCAACCAAAGAGGTATAAAATAAAATATATTTCATAGCCTAAGGCTTTTGGAGATTCCAAGGTTACCATTGACTCCTTAAATGGTGATGCTAGGTTGGATGCACCCATCCTTACAAAATGGAAAATCTGGATTAAAGATATCATCCCTTACTTCACTCACATCACTTTCTTTCCAACATGTATTTAGAGATATGAAGACAAAGGCTAGATTGTACCATGAATAATGTATGGAAAAGACACTACTAGATAGGGGGAACATTCCTCTCTTGCTAGTTGTGTAGGCTTGGTAGAATGGCTACTTTTAAGACAAGAAGTTGATATTTGTTCTAACATTTTATTTTTATTTGTGTGGTTAGATTAGTAAAAAATATGTAGGCATATATTTATTTAAGTTGTGTATGTATTGAGAAAATACTATGCTATATAGTCAATGGGGATTGGAAAATATAAATATGTTTATCATATGTTGAGGAGCATTTTGTATGATGTAAACATTTTTTTGTTATGAAATATGTTACACTTTTTCTTATTCTAGAAAATTTGAAAGTAAACAAATTCAATTACTTTCTAATAAAAGTAGGAAGAATAACATATGTAATTAATACTATTCTTTATATAAAATTAATATGCTATATTTAAAACATGCACACACATATATGATTAAAGAAAAAAATTATGTATTTATTAAATAAAGATTTGAAAAAATACGTTCTTATAATTAAAATATTTCAAGTTGTGTCATTATTTTACATTTTCACCTATTTTTAGGTATATTTTTAGTCAATTTTGTCTAAAAAGAAATTTTCAAGAGATTAAATCTATTTATATATTCAAATATGTAATTTAAGAAATGAAAAATTAAAAATAAAACTAAAAGTAATGTTTCTCTCTTACTTCTTAGACAGTTATATAAATTATATAAACGGCTCCACTTTAAATATCTTTCAAATATCTTTTGATTAGTCTTCTGAACCATGGGTTCACATAAAAATTATTGTAATGGTTGGAATTCACGTAGTGCCACTCTACTACAAACTCTGCTAATTGTTCTCTATATTAAAAAGAAAATTAAAGTTCTCATCGTAACATTAAAACAACCTATATCAATTGAATCAATTGGGATAGCTTTGAATTTTTCTTAAATTAATTTGATCTTATATTGAACGATCCATACACACTGATTCCCTGGAAAATTTTACGGTGCTGATACCCACCGAAGCCTGTCAGTGGGCTCTCCCTCGTAGCAAATTATTCGATTCCAAAGGCAAGGACGATATTTTTCACTCAGGGAATGATCGAGATATGCTTGTCTAACATATTCACCGTATAGGTCACTCCCTGCGTCATTGACTCTTCTTCCGTGCCTATTTGAGTCACGGTTTCCCACACGTTATAAACTAGAAAGCCACTCTAATGACATAAGAGATGGAAATCATCAACGTCGAGATGGAGAAGGCCTGCTCAACTGGAACTGAGGACATACATGATTGCGACGAGAGCAAGGAGAAGATAGTGTCATTAATATCGAATGGACTAAATTATTCTGAGCTTCCACAACATTACATCCGACCTCCCACCGAGCGACCCATTCTGGATGAAGTAGTCCTTTCTTTGGACTCCATACCTCTCGTGGACCTCCAAGGTCTCTTGTGCCATTCTACTAGAGCCCACGTTATTCAACAAATTGGCCGGGCCTGTGCTCAATACGGCTTCTTCCAGGTATTAATTTTCATTCATATTTTTCATATTCCTAGCTTCTTCTAATGTGTTATTTTCTGCACAAGTTTATATAATGTTGAATCTGGGGTTCAATGGCTCAATATTAACTTATTGTTATGGTAACTAGATAATCAATCATGGCATCCCAGATGCGGTGCTCAACCGGATGCTGGAAGTAGCGAAGGAGTTTTTCAGAATGCCTGTGGAGGACCGAATGGAATACTATTCCGACGATCCGTCCAGAAAAACACGTTTGTCGACGAGCTTCAACATCCATAAAGAACAAGTGTTCAACTGGCGGGACTACCTGAGGCATCATTGTTATCCGTTAGAAGATTATGTTCACACTTGGCCTTCAAAACCTGCTCATTATAGGTAAAATATGGTCCACAATTTGTAGTATATGTTCTAAGTTTCATTGTTTGCATCGTAATCCCTTCCCAATCATTTTGAGTTGCATCATTGTACTCTTAATATCAGTAATGTTGGTAACATAGATTTTGATGACTGCGGCAGAGAAGTCTGCAGTATGTATTGCAGAGAGATAAGGGCACTTGCTCTGAGGCTGCTGGAAGCAATATCGAAGAGCCTGGGACTAGAGGGGGACTTCCTAGACAAAGCACTGGGGAAGCACGAGCAACACATGGCTGTAAACTACTATCCCAAGTGCCCCAATCCCGAGCTTACGTTCGGTTTACCAGCCCATTCAGATCCCAATGTCCTCACTCTTCTTCTTCAAGATGACGTACCCGGACTACAAGTGCTTAACAATGGAAACTGGATTGCTGTGAATCCCATTCCTAATTCTTTTGTTATCAACATCGGTGACCAATTACAGGTTCCATCTATTTGTTTGCCACTCTAATTAATTAATTAATTCCCTCTTTTGATTTAATTTTTCATTTGTAGAATCCATGGTGTATGGCATTCGAAATAATCAATCGTGGAAAGAAATTATGTGTGTGCAGGTTCTGAGCAACGGAAGTTACAGAAGCGTGTTGCATCGTGCTGTAGTAAGCTCATCGAGAGCACGCATTTCAATTCCGACATTTTACTGCCCTTCCCCTGCTGCAGTTATCGCTCCTGCAACGCTATTGACTGACGCGGAGCATCCTGCTGCGTTTAGAAGGTTTACGTACGAGGAATATTACCGCGAGTTTTGGAGCAGACAACCGCAAGGAAATACATGCTTGCAGGCGTTCTCAGATCATTATGAAGAGGAGCCAGCACAAAACGATGATGATCAAGTGGAGCCTTGGAGTGATGAGGTGGACTCTGACTTTTGCTAGCCTTCACGACCAAAATGAATATGTCTGCACAAAATATGGTCATGCGTTGATCTATGTATTTTGTGAGGGTTAACAGGCCGTGGCCGTCGCGTAGCATCAACCCATCCGATCTAATTTAATGCCATTTGAAAAATGTTTTTCTATATTTTAATTACGCTGGAGGCGTTTTGTTTTTTTTTTGTTTGTTTGTTTTTTTTTTTTTTATTTTGATTTTGACTTGCAGCTTGCGTGTGCTTCGCGTTCTCTTTGCACCGTCGTGCAAATGCTAGTATAGATTTACCTGAGAAAATAAAATATAGAATTATGATGAAATGGTCATTCATGTTTTATTCATGTATCAATGTTGGGTGGGGAAAACGTTGTTGACTTTTTATTTTTTAATTATGGTAAAGAAAGAAAGAAAGAAAGAATTTTTAATGTCCATGAGGCTAAAAATAGCCTATGGGACAGATTGCTTTTCTATCTGACTCTTGTATTCGGCCCTTTTCCTGTGAAGTTTTACAATGAGCACTCCCAGCTTATTGACAAACTCTTCGCTGAATAGATTATCCCAAGAATTAGCTGCCAGAATACCTGCATAGTTTTCTCTGGTGTCCTTGAAGGCCTCACATTCTAGAATGAAATGTTTTTCTGTTTCCACTTTTCCGGAGGAACAAAAAATACATACTCTTTCTTCCCACATTTCTTTTGGCCTTTTCCAGCGCCCTGTTTCACAACGGAGTTGATGAGAATTAGTCCTTAATTGAGCGATAAGAATTTTAGATCTCCAAGAAATATCGGCCCCTATGTATGCCTTTTGTTGATGGTTATGTGTGGGGTTAAACTCTTCTATGTAGTACTTCTTCTTTCTCTCTAGCTCTTTCTTCCAAGTATGTTTATGGAATTTATCCATAACAAATTTTTTTATCTCTTTACTGTTTGTAGGACACATGCTCAAGCAAATACCCCATTTACTAAACCATTTGTTATTTTGCCGCATCCAAGTCTTCTGTCTTTTACACAATCTGTCACTAAACACAACCTTCGGCCATCTATCCTCTTCCATTTGCTCAATTTTTTTCAGATACCTTATGACTCGCACCATAGCAATTGCTTCAATAGGAGCAGCCCCTGTTTCACTTAACATGATAGCATAAGGAACTGCACTTTTAATTTTGAATTTGTTTGTAATCAAACGTTTCTGAATTTTCTCAATTTGTTTCCACTGCATCTTGGTTGTGCTGCTGGCCCATAGTTCACAACCGTAAAGAATCACCGGAATCACTAGAAGCCCAAAAAGAGTTAGGGTGGTTTTCCAATCCCACAGCTCTGCCTCTCTACACATGTTTTGAAGAGCATAAAATGCTTTCCAACCCCCTAAAGTTCTTTTCTTTCTACAACCATCCCAACTTAAATTTCTGTTGAAGTCAATTCCGAGGTATTTGTAATCTGCAACTTCTTCCAAAATGCTGCCTCCAAAATAGAACTTATGTTGGATATGCTTTCTTTTGTTAGAGAAAACCACTACTTTCGTTTTGCTAATATTGACTTGCATCCCAACCCTTTTACAAAAATGCTCAAGGGAATGTAAATGCTCTTGCAAACCAAGAGCCGAATTAGCAATCAATATAAGGTCATCTGCGTACAAAAGAAGTCTGATAACGAACTTGCCCAAATGGATACCGTCACCCCCTTGCGAATTTAGCCACTCTTCAAGCTTGTCAATATATAACCCAAAAAGGGTAGGAGACAATGGGCAACCTTGCTTGACCCCGATATCGCTTCTAAAAATTTCAGAAATGCCAGCTGAAGTTCTGATTTTGACTTTCACCTCTTCATACAACCTATGCACAGCTGCTCTCAAATGCTTGGGAACCCCGAGTTCCTCCATTCTGCCCCAAAGCTTATCCCTGGGAACCGTGTCAAAGGCTTTTCTGAAATCAACAAAGCAACAAAAAACTTCTTCCTTTTTTTCCCAACCTTTTTCAATGATGTGCCTTAAAGTTATACAATGATCAACTGTGGAATGTTTAGGTCTAAAACCTGCTTGCCCTTTAGCACGTTTATTTCTTTCTTCTGCCCACTTGCTAATTTTCTTTTCCAACATGCTTCCAAATAACTTTGCAAACAAGGGTTTTATCATTATGGTTCTATAATTGGAAGGATTATTGACGTCACCACTCTTGAAAAGAGGTATTGCCATACTAGTTGTCCAATCTGTGGGGAACCCCTGCTGTAAGATGTTGTTGAAAATTTTTGTGATGTGAGGTGAAAGAAATTTTAAGCCCCACTTTAGATACTATGCTTGGAGTTCATCTAAGTCTTTTGCTTTTCCAGCGCCCAACTTCTTGATACCCATCTCTACCTCTTGCACCGTGAAGAGTTTTGTGTCTGTGTTGACCAAGGGAGGAGGGTCAACCTTGGGATCCTGCTCATAAAGTTGTCTTGCATAGTCAAACCATTTAGAAGTTGTAATGTTGTTTTCGGTTTGCACCTTTTTCGATTGGAGCTCCTTCCAAAATAATTTGGGATTATTCTTCCCGAGGAAGATTAGTTATTCTCTCCTTGAAACCATAAAATCAACTTTTTTCTTTTTTACTAACTGCTTGTAAGCTTTGAGCTTTATGTTATCCGTGTCTGATTCCTTCCACCTTCTCCTTGCCTTTTTGCATTCCTCGTCAAACCAAGCATTAACCGGAAAGAAATTTTTTTCGGACTTCTTAATTTTTGCTCTTTTGCACTCAGCAAGTGCACTTTGAATTAAATGTGTTAATCTGTGACTATGAAGGCCATGAGATGGGATTTCCTCCTTCTTGAAGAGCCTCTCTAGCATTATTTTGAAGGTATTACAATTCTCTAGATTCAAAAGAATTCTGCCCTTTGGGGGATTTTGTTGAACACATTGATTTTTCGACCCTAATTGCTTTTTTCCGGTCCAAGAGAAACTTAAATAGATTGGCTTGTGATCTGATTTTAAGTCCCAAATTTGATCTCCAATCAACACTTCCTCCATTTTCTCACACAAACTATGCGAGCAAATCACATAATCTACTACACTTGCTCCATTGTAAGTATTGCAAGTGAAATTACCGGACTTTTCCCATCTAGTCAACCCATTACAAATGACTAAATCGAAAGCCCCACATAGCATAAGCAGTTGTTCTCCAAAGATATTGCAGCCTTTATCCTCTGAAATTCGTTTCCACTGATGATTACTCTCTTCTGTAAGCCAGATAGGGTCACTGTCTTCTTTACAACAAAAAATGCTAGCTTGTTCACTTGCAGTTCTAGCATTGAAATCCCCCACTATAAGGACTTCACCTAGCTGAGAATATATTGCAATATCCGTTTTTAGAGCTGCAAAGGGATCTTTGTGGTCAAGCCCTCTACTTTTGTAGATTTTTGAAACTTGCGGTGCAAAATAGCATGCTGCAATTCTAATGAGATTTCCATTTTCTGATATTTTAAGCCAAACAAATTGTTTATTTGGGTCTTCTTTTTTTAGCTGAATGAAACGACCTTCTTTTTCTCTTACTAATACCATGATACCCCCGTGCCCTTTGCCATTCCCTGCTGCCTTGTTCCACACTGCTATCTTCCAATACCCTTCAAACAAAGGTGTCTTACACCCTTCATGCTCATGTGTTTCTATGAGGCCAATTATGTCTCTACCTTCCGCAATAGGCCCTAACCCAGGTCCTCGTCTCCATGGGTAACCCCTGCAGTTCCAACAAACTAATCTTAAGGAAACCTGGGTAAGACTTGATTGCTATTTGTTTTGACATGCAAGACTCACAGTTGAGTCTTTGTCCATGCTTGCCCATAATGACCTTTCTTCCTCATTTCTTGCTAAAGAGTTTGCTGCCTCTTCTTTGTTATCATTTTGTTGCATTGTTTTGGAAGGAGGTCCAAATTGCGCAATCACGGCTTTACCTTTATAAATCCATGCCCTTTTTCCCTCATCTCTTGCTGCCCTAACTTTTGTCATTTCATCCCTCCTTTCCTCTTGTTGTCTTACAGTTAAATCTTCTTCTATAAAAAACCAAGAACCCCTTAAGAGTTGCTTCTTTCTCAGAATGATATCTTTATCATGCAAGTTGGGCAAGATGACTTTTATGGGCCTGGCTCTCTCACCGTTGAGCTTACCTACTCTCCATGCTTGACATACTTGTACTTGCCATTGGAGTTTGTCTTTCAAGAAGTCTCTTGCAAGGTCAAGAGTACATTCATTTTTACCATACTCTTTCACCCCTTTAATAATTATGTTTGTTGCTCTATCCAGTCTTTCCTTGCTTTCTCTATCTTGCATGTTGTTAACCTGGATGTTTGTTTCTCCTTCCCTCTTAGCAAAATTGCCAACAACTTGAGCCCAAGTTTTGGAAAGTTTTGTGGGATCTTCTTTCCTCCCTTCTCTTGATGTTTCTTCATTGTTGTCTATTTGAGCACCTGCTTTCCCCTTATCCTGGGGTGGCTTCGCATTCATCACCTCTGTGTTTTCCACTGCAAATTTCTTCATGTTTTGCACCTCCACTTTCATGCGTTGCCATTCTGTTTTCCCTATTCGGAGAGCTTCCTGCAGTAATGACACTTGCTCCTTCAGAACTTTGTTGCTTTCTGCTAAAGCCTGATTTTTAGCTGTTATTATATGGATTGTACAATCTCTTTCCAACGCTTTAGCTTCTACTACTTCCAACCTTTCTTTTACATTTAAGAGTTCTCTCACATAAAGGTCAGATGACCAAGTGAGAGGTGTGGATGTGGGACTATATAAAGCATACTCATCACTAACTTTTTCTTTTCCTTTGGACTTGTTGCCACATGCTTGCGAAGAAGACTTGTTTGAATGTTGTTTCTTGCGAACAATACTCTCCCTTTGAGACTTTTTCTTCTTTGTCTGCTCCCATTTTAGACGAGCTAGTCTCCTTTTTAAAATGCCCTGATATTGTTTGGCATTGACCCAAACCCACTTCCCGGTTTTCGTTGATGAGGCAATTTTCACTTGCCCTATATCATTTGTTTCTACGGGTTCTAAAGTTTCTTGTTCCATTCTCATGATGATATTAAGGGAAATCAAAATCTCTGCCCAAAACTGACCCTTTGTTTTATGCTTAACTCTTCAATCTCTGTTGGTCTGACCACTGAAAACTTGCTGCTCTGTCCTTGTTGCTCTGCCCACTATCCACTGATCTTTACTCATCCTACTGCAACTAACATTTACTCGCCTTGTCCACTGTCATATGCTCTGCCCTTCTTTGTACTCTGTCCCTTTTGTCCTACGTATAAAATTAGCGAAAAAACATCATTAAAAAATCCCATTTAAGATTGCTATTCTTTCGGAGAGTTTATATTTCTATTTCTATTGTCTTTTCCTCCTGGAGTTTGCATTCAATATTCTATTGCTATTGCCATATTAGCTTTCTCGTGTTTAAAACCTTAGGTGCTTTTATCCACAAATAAACAAGGATAGTCGAGGAAAAAGAATATCGAAAGTGATTGATCAAACGCCTTTGAAATTTGTTAATTCTCATCTGCATTGTTTCGGTCTGTCTTCTTCATCATATCCAGGATTTGCCCCGTGTGGTTTGCCCCACTGAGGAGTACCCAAAACTCTCTGAGATAAGGAGATAAGAAATTTGCTTAACTTATTGATTTAGCAGAAACCTTGCTAACCTCTTTTACAGCAGTATGAAAGTGATTAACTGTAAACTGAATATCTTAGGAATATGCTTTGTTTTAGTGGATCATCCACTACTGGGCTGCAGGGGAAGCCGCAGCATTGGTATTATTATTCATTTGAATTTAACGCAATTTTATTATATATTTTAACTAAAGTAAACATTCGTTTTAATTTAAAGTAGATGAAATATATAAATTAATAATTGGATGAAACATAAATTAAAATAAAATATATAAAATAATTTAGTTTTAAAATTCATTTTAATTAAGCTAAATATTCATTTTAATTTATCCTAAATAAAATACATAAATTAATAATTAAATAAAAAAATAAATTAAAGCATTTGAAAATAAAAACAATTTAAAATAAAAAATTTAAATTATATTTTTGTTGATTAAAATTTATTACATGATCCATGAATTGTTTCTAAGAAATTTTCGGAGAAAATCACATAAAAGAAATTTTTTTCGACGCGTTTCGAACCAACCAGTGTGGTTCATCATCAGGACAAGATGAGATATCTGATCAAGAAATCTAAATAAATAGACTAGGAAAACTCCAACTAGCCGTTGCAACATAACGCCTAGTTTGACTCAAATAAATTAGAAATTTTTGTTGATTAAATTAGTATATACAATATTACAGTTAAAATATCAAATTAATAGGCAAATTAAAATAAAGTAATATTAGATTAAATTAAATTGATGATGATGTTGATGCTTATACTTGGTTAGGATCAATGCTCCAAGATTGCTATAGGTGTGTTGGCTTAAGTGGGAAGATTGGAAGTGTCCCAGATGGTAGGGAATTGAGAGTGGATATGAGTAGGAGCTAGGGAGTCTAAAAGAAAGTCTTTTGCATCTTCCACCTACTTATAATTGTAAATCTAAGAGTAGGGAATTGAGAGTGGATTTGAGTAAGAGTGAGGCATTGTAAAAGGAAGTGTTTTTCATCTTCCACCTACTTAGAATTGTAAATCTCACAGATTCTATCATTCCAATGGGTCTTGGGAACAAACCACCACTGCAAGGTCTCACTCCGAAGCTCATGAGAATTATTTCTTATCTTAGCTATATTCATTTTTTTTCTTAAATTAACGTTATATTAGATTAAATTAAATAATAAATATTACCCCGGATGCGGGTGACATAACTGACACGAATGACAATCATTTCTCACATACTCAGGAGGACAAACATCTTCTGTGCAGAGCCTCACCTGCTGCAGATCCTAAAACCGTTAGCCATTCGCACAAGACTAACAGAATAAGGTATGATGATGAAACGTTGGGAACTGCGTCACCCTATCCAAGGCACCCTTCTGCATCCATCACCATAAATGATTATCATGATTGATCTGTATATTAGCCATCCCCCTTCCCTCGAGCCTGCTTAAGTGATCGATCATGGCACGCAGCTGCGTGCAAGGCATACTCATTGCCAACCTCCTCACATGTGTCCAAGCCCCTTTAAAATGATGAGCTCTCAACCCCGAGCAACCCACAATATTTTCCCTCTGCCTTTCGGTTTTTTAACTCTGCTCTGGAAATTCCTTGATTTCAAAAGGCCGCGCAACCCTATTCTTAGCGCTGCGCTGCTCAGTCCTCTCTGGGCTGTGATATCCCAATTTGCACACCTCTTCCCCAACCCTTCCAACCCCGATCCCTAGCGTTGTTTGTCTCCCTGCTGCTTATCCCTCCCTTGACATCCCCCCACTGCCTCATTGTGCAATGGCCCCTAGATTACACCAGAGAAACCTCCGAGGTGGATAGAGAGGGGCTCTCCCTGTCCGTTATCATTGTGGTGAGGAAAATCAACTGGAGTCGATGGAAGGCTCCTCCTCTGGCATTTTTGCGTGACAGAGCCCCGACACTGAGAAGGAGGAAGTAGCTCCTGTGCAAGCTACGCAGAGAGGTAGGCGCGGCCCGCAGAAGTCCACCATAGCGCATCAGTCGCACTCCAACTTCGCAAGACTAACCCGCTGCCGGTTCAGGAAAAGGAAGATGATGAATGAGATGTCTGGGTGATGGACTCCGCTGGCAACTAGACTCGTGTCTCTCACGGAGCAACTCCGGAGTCCCCCATCCTGTGCGCACCGGTCCACAAACCCTGGCGTTCAGTGGTAGATTTGGAGGAAGTGGCTACGCAGGCACCTGCTTGCCCTATTGAGGAGGAGGTCCCCAAAAACGATGATGAAGATGAAGATTGAGGCTTGCACAACTGCACAACTCTTCCATGTTTTTTGTCAAGCATGCTACCATTAGTGTTTTTTTGGTTTTGCATATTTTGTGTTACTTAGATGCATCAGCGCTACTGCGCATATTGTAATTTTATGTCTTAAGTTTTGTTCAGGCTGGTTTCCTTTTCTGAGGTAGCCCCGAAACCGAGTAACTAAGGCTGGGATTGACTAAGCACAACTTGCCACCCCCGCTTGTAACATATGTAACATTTGGTTTTTCGAATTAATAGAATAGCCTAACTTACCAAAAAAATAAAATAATAAATATTAAAATATTTTAATTTAAAATATTAAATTAACCTAAATAAAAACAATCGAAAAAATAATAAAAACAAGAAAAAAATATTTAAAACAACAAAAACAAATTTATAACAAAATATATATATATATATATAAACAATTGAAGATAATATAAATGAAAACAGTAAATTAGAACAATAAATTAAAAATTTTAATTTATAAATGAATATAAATTAAAATAATTAAAATAATTAAAAAAAAACTTTTTTTTATTGGTTTATTTCGTGGAAAAATTAACTTAAATTAAATTAAATTAAAAAAATTTGAAAATTTAAAGTTTATATCAAACACATATTCTAAAAGAAATAAAATGAGGAAACTGAATTTTGAAAAGTGTTAAGTGTTGATGATGTAATTTTATTGTGAAAGATCGCACAACCACATTTATATTTTAAATGTGTTTTGAGCATCCTTGGCCATCAGAGCTTGCATTTTAGGCCTCCTCTTTTTCCCATCGCGAGTCTTTCTTTAAACTGCTACAAACATGCTGCGGATGTATAGATATCGTCCAGAGTAATCAAAAGACCAAGGTGCTGCTTTCGGTTGGAGTGGAGAGTTTGGGTCTCTCCATTTATAAATTTATTGAAAGTGATTTGTAGTAGTATTGATTTATAATTTTTTTTTTTTTTAAGTTCGAGAGAGGTTTTAAAAATAGTGGAGACAAATATATATAATTGAGAGGATAAAAAATAAAAAAATATTGTATGTTCGTTGAAAAAATCTATTTATAATTGTGAGGAAAGAAAAAAAAAAAAAATTATTAATAAAGAATTCAGTAATAAAAAGATCTTTCAAATAAAGCATTTACCAATAAAAAAAAAGATATGTAGCAGAAAAATTAATTAACTTGCAGAGAAAAAAATAATTTAATTGCAAAAATTTATTGAAGGGACAAATAATCTTATTGAACAAAAAAAATAAAGTTTACATGAAATTGGCTAATAAGAATTTGAGAGAGAGACTAATTTTTATTCTATTAATTCATTTAATAATTAAAACATATTTTAAATAAAACATTTAAATAAAATATAAGTTATTTACCAGAAAAATAATTAAATTGCAATTGAAAATTTATTTTTATCCTGAAAAATTAACAAATAATTTTAGAAAAACTAAATTTCTTTTAAAGTTCTTTAATTAAAAAAAATTAACGCAGGCCAAAATAATTTATTTCATATAAAAAATTGGTTTTATTTTTTTGCAAAAAGAATTCGGAGGGGCTATTTTTATTCTAGGGATGTCTATTTCATTCCCAGGAAAATTTTGAGGTAATATTGACACACAAAAATTTGATCGGACAATATCTCTCCAGGATTTATAGGGTTTGTGACAGTCAAATATTCTACCTGAACATTATAAAGAATTTTTTTGGGAGGGTGGGGGCGCAAATAAAAAAACAGCGTTTTACAGAGAAAACAACATATCTTTGCGCTCTTGAAAAAATTACATCGTCGACCATTGAAATTGAACCATTTACTCGGAAAAAAAAAAAACCTTTTTCTTTTTTTCTTTTGCCAATAAATAAATCCACAGGAAAAAAAAAGTTAATTCATTCTTAAAAGAGATTGTTTGCATGCAAGAAAAATTATATTTTTAAGGCAAATATTTTGTAGAGTATATCTTTTTTTAACAAAAAGGGAACCATCATATTTTAATTTGAAGAAAAAGAATTACTAATCTATATTTTATGAAAATAATATTAACTGTTTCAAAGAAGAATGTGTTCTCCATAAACGAATTCACACATTTTTTTTTTTTAATTAGACAGGAAAATGTGAATATATTGAAGAAAATAAAATATGTTGAATGTAAAGGAAAAAAATATTTTTGGAGTAAATAGTTCACAAATATATATATATATATATATATATATATATATATATTTTCACAAAGTATAACAATGAAATTAAATGTTTTTATGTTGTTTTCTACTTAAACTATGGGTAATGTCTCAAGATATAAGTTGTGGTGTAGAATGTAAGAACTTGAAATTCCTTTGGACTTTATGAAGATGTGAAAGTCAAAATTTGAATTTCAGGTGGTATTTCAGAAAGGAGTCAAGCAAAGTTGTCCTCTATCACCTACTATTTTTTTGGTTTATATATCGATAAACTAGAAGAGTGGCTAAATTTGCAAGGTGGGGATGGTGTTTGGTTGGAGAGTTTGTGACAAAGATTCTTTTATATGCTCATGATCTTGTATTGATTTCTAAATAGGCCCATGGATTGAAAATGCACATATGTGTTGTTGAGCAAGTTTGTGATAAAGATTCTTTTATATGCTCTTGTATTGGTTTCTAAATTGGCCTATGGATTGAAGATGCACCTATATGCCCTTGAGCATTTTTGTAGAGCAGTGAGGATGCAAGTCAATATTAGCAAGACCAAAATAATGATTTTCTCTAATAAAAAGAAGCAGAGTCAACATACCTTCTTCTTTGAAGGCAACATTTTTGAAGAATTAAATGAGTACAAATACCTTGGGATTGATTTCAACAACAAACTTAATTGGGAGGACTGAATACAGAAAATAATCTTAGGAGGGTGGAAAGTATTATATGCTCTTCAAAACAGATGTAGAGAGGCAGAGTTATGGGATTGGAAAATGATTAAAGTGCTTTTTGGACTCCTAGTTTGTCCAATGATGCTATATGGGTTATGGGATTGGAAAATGATTAAAGTTCTTTTTGGACTCCGAGTTTGTCCAATGATGCTATATGGGAGTGAATTATGGGCTAGCAGCACCCCTGTCTCAAAATGGAAGTAAATTGAGAAAATCCAAAAACTCTTGATCATGAGCAAGTTCAAAATAAAAATTTTGGTACCTTATGAGATAATATTGAGTGAAACAAGAGAAACTCCCATCGAAGAAATGGATATGGTGCGGCTATCTTCAAGCAAATTTATCTTCTAGGAAGGCAGAATTGAGAAAATGAGAGTAGGTAGATGGCTTAATGTTATCTTCAAGGAAGGCATAAGTGAAAGAAAGCAAACAAGGATGAGAAAAAACTACACATGGATGCAAAAATGGAATATCTACCTCCATGTTTGTCCCACAAATAACAAGGAGCTAAAGAATTTTGTTATGGGGAATTTTTGTAAACTGATATGGGGAAAAGAGTTGGGTAGAAAGAAGAAGTACTATATTGAAGAATTCAACCCTACCTATGATCTCCAACAAAAAGAGTATATTGGAGATGACATTATGTGGAGGGAAAAGGTTCTTATTGCTCAATTAAGAACCAACTTGCATCAACTTCAGTGTGAAACATGACGATGGAAAAGGCCTAAAAAAGCTTGGGAATAATGGGTGTGTAAATTTTGCAGGTCTAGGGCAGTGGAATCAGAAAAACATTTCATTTTGGAATGTGATGCCTTCAAAGACATGAGAGAAATTTATGGGAATATGTTACAATCGATTTCTTAGCATTGTCTTTTCAGCAATGGGATTGTTGGAAGGTTGGGAGAGCTCATCATAAATTTGAATAAGAAAAAGACTGAAAGGCGAAATAGAAAAGTTGCACAAAGAAATAGCCCTTAGCGTCCGAAACTGTGAGAGTGGTCACCACAACCAGCAACCCTCATGAATCCTCATGAATGTAGCATGCCCACCAAACTGAAAGTGATAAACCCTTCTTTGGAAACCCTACGTAGTATATTTAAACTAAAAAACCTAAGCTATTTGTGAAAATCGCTAGGCATGGAGGCAGAGGGGGAAGAACCCAAGAAACGACCCTTAGTGGTTGGTAAAAGTCTGGGCGGCCTGAACCGACCTAGGGGCCACGTATTTGGGTTGATAGCGTGCACGCAGTTAGAAATATTTAATTCCTACTTGTCTATGGTTGTAATTCTCCATTTGAGGAGTTTGTTCCTACATCATAGGAAGTAGCTAGAATATAGTTTCTCTTAGTTTAGTGTGTGGTTGAGAGAATCTCTCAACCACATTACTGTACGTCCAAGATAGATTTTCTATCTTGAGACTATTGCTTGTATAAATATGTGTGTAACATCTTTGATTGAAATATAGAATTTGATTAGAGTTTGCAGTGTGATATTTTATCTTGGTATTAGAGCGTGGGCTGAGGGAAATAGGAAATAAGAGAGTTTTTGTTTTTTAGCTGTTTTCTTGTCCATCGAGCTTGGTTCAATGTTGTAGCAGTGTGGTGTCTTCATGCGTGAGGCCGAGTAAGGCAAGGAGTGTGGGATCACCTACTGTCAACTCTTGCAATTACTAAGAGGTAAGCAGCATAGAGCGGCCTGTGTGTCCGTGGAGAATTGAAATTGGTGCGACCTGTTGGCGTCGAATGGTGAATGGCCGAGGCAACCTACCTGTGTGTGGATTACCTTCCCAGAAAGCTGCCGGAGCGTTGAGCTATCTGTTGTTGGAGCGCTGCGTGCCTCCACGTCGTTTTTTTTTGTTCTTTCCCTTGTGACAGAGGAGCGTGAGGAGTCAGCATGGAGGAGCCTTGCTAGCTGCCTACGCTGAACGCTACCTGAATGCTGTGGGAGAACGTTTCAATTCTTGCAACGCTGCCTTCCTACTCGTGAACGGAAACAGAACCCGAGGCTGGTGCGTTGCTTTTTCCAATCAGTGCCCTCTGTCATACGATGAAGAACGTTGTTGCTTCTGAATCCGTATTATGTTGAATTGTTACCCAACCGTAGTGAATGGAGGGACGAATGGATCTGCTTCTGCTGAAGCTGCCGATGGAGACTTGCCCAATGTCATGACTTGAACCATAGGATCATCGTGAAAAGAATGGTTTTGTGGTCTTGCAAGCTTTGCTAAAAGTGAATTCCTTGTTCCTTACAGTTTCTGTTCTAAGGCAGGGTAACAATTCAACTCGGTATTTATGGCTATTTCTTGGTTGGCATCATTTGTATATTTTCATGTGCTTCCATCCTGTAGACTCTGTTCCATGCAGTATTACAAATGGAAATTGGAAGTTCCATTGTTAGAATGGCTTCACTTCTGAATGCCTACTTGTGCATTATTTATGATTTTTCAATCTATAATTGATTGGGGAAGTTGTGGAGATACATACTTTCCTGCTGATTCAGGTGCTATTGATGCGGGAGTTACAGAAAGTCTTTGCAATTTGAAAAACTTGTGCATGAAGTTAAATGGAAATTTTTTTGGACCCAAAAAGTAAATCAAAAGGAAAAGGTAAAATTGTTGGGCATGCTTCTGTTGAAAATGAAGAGAAATTGCAGAGCGTTGGTGCAAATATTCTTGCCGAAATTAGTAACGGTGATGGCTGTGTGTTTAATAGAGGACATTTTAGTGAAAGGAAAGTGGCTGAGTTGACACGGATTATTGTTGGGGTCGTTGAAGTTTTCCAATTTCAAAGTCGCCACAAGAATATTAAAGGATGTCTTGGGGATTCCATGCTCTTTATTGAGTGCTTGAAAAATGGTTGTTGAATTTTGTTTCACTGGAAGGAGCTGGGGTTGCTGGAATATTGAAAAATATTGGAGAGGTAATTTGAATGACGCTGCAGAATTGCCAACATTAATATATCATTCAAGAGATGGCTCGTGTGTTGGACCTGCTCTCCTTGCTGCATCTCACTCGATATATACAGAAGGGAAAAGTTTATGCTACTGTCCAAATGTTTTTTAATTCTCTGATGATGTTTTAAATTTGAAATGTATTGATTAACTGTCATGATAATGAAACTGGTTGTAATTTAAGTGACATTAGTATGACCAACTATTGTCACAATTCTGAGTGTGTGTTGGAACTGGTCATTCCAACACTAAACAAATTTGTATGATATGATGAAGACATGACAGTGAAAACAACATCAAAGGATTGGAGCTATATCAGAGATTGGAGGATGATCGAGTTCGTGTTGCAGATTGTTAACAAGCATGAGGAGGCATGCTTGAAAACAGTGACTAGCCTTGATACTGTGAAAAGGGGAAGTGGCATTACGTTTTGATGCCGGGAGAATTGGATACTGAAACACGACGGAGGATTGGACCGTGGAGTCCTGGATTACTGTTCTTGAAGGGAAAATTGTGTTCTCTTCGTGTGGCTGTGAGTGCCTATGTTCCGGTTTCTTTATCAGTGGACCCCTCACAAGTATCATTGGAATGGTTACTGGTATGCTTGGGAAATAATCATTTTTTGGGCAGAAAAATAAATTAATGTGAAGAGTTCATGTTTTATTTAGTTTCTTGGAATCATGCTTAAAGATTATTGAGCCTTATTGAGCCTGGCTAACTCAATGCAGGTGTTAGTTCCCAAATCCACCTTAGGCTGAAGTAAGGCAGAAAAAGGACAACACCAAACCACGCTCAGCCTCGTAGCTAGCCTTATGAGGACAAGAGAGGGCTCTCTCCGGGTCAATCTCAATGAAAATTTTCAAAGGGGCTCGAGATGACTAAAACATCCTTTGAGTCTTGGGCTAGATAAACAAACAGGAGGATTTAAACCTTGATAAGTTATTTTGTTAGAATTAGCTACTCTAACAAATGACAGGTGAAACGTGGAGTTCCAAGAATTTACTTGATAACGACAAAGATGCCCAAGATGTGAACAATGAAAAGATGAGGTAGAGGAGCTGCAACAACGTTTATGGTGGACAACAAAGTAGATGTTTGTTTGAGTTAGTGTGGTTTGTGGAATAGACTCCCTAGCATGTTATAAGCAAGTCTAGATGGTTGTTGTAATGGTCATTATGTGTACCCAGAAACTCGAAAATGTTGAAGTATGGAATGTAAGCCTTGTAAAGGCATCTGAAAGTTCGTGGTGATCTTAAAACCACTTTGTAATGGTTTGTGGTGAGCCAGAAACCACACATATATTTCCTTTGTGGCTGGTTGGTGGTGAGCCAGAAACCACATATATAGAGCCTTTGTGGCTGGATCGCCTTTGTGGCTAAAAGTGCCTTTGTGGCTTCGTGTACACGAGAGCTTTGTGCTTGGGAGAGCAGGTGGACTGCAGTAACGCCTGGCTCATGGTCTCAGATGAATTATTAATCTTTGAGCAGAAGGGAGTTGGCGTGCTTTCTTCGCTGACAGTCACGCTGAGAAGCGCAATTGGCGCGACTGTTCAGTACATACTCGCGCCAATGCGCCAAATCATGGGATTGGCGCAGAAGTGCACGATAAACCCGCGTTAGGATTTTAACCTGCAAAGTTTTTTTTCTGGGCGCGGATTTTTTGTTCGGGAAGACGCCACCTCACCTTTAGTGGAAGATCCGTGGGAAGCCTCACCTTCGTTGGAAGATCTGCGGGAGTTGCCGATCGGAAGTTGCAGATCTGTCCGGGAGAGGCATATTGTGTTTTGGAGATTCTGCACATGCTATTCGCCCGATGGTGGTGGATTTGTAGGTACATATATGCAGTGATAATGGTCGACAAAATCATGTATGCGAAGGACATCCTACAGGACTAGAGGTTGCAGTGGTTGGTACCCATGCATTCCGGTGGATGGTTTCTCTTTTATATGGACATCGACATATTCTTTGTTATGTTTGACCACAACCAGACTTTGTGAATTAACATCATAACAAGTAGTCATTAAGGGGGGAGTTAGAAATATTTAATTCCTACTTGTCTATGGTTGTAATTCTCCATTTGAGGAGTTTGTTCCTACATAATAGGAAGTGGCTAGAATATAGTTTCTCTTAGTTTAGTGTGTGGTTGAGAGAATCTCTCAACCACATTACTGTACGTCCAAGATAGATTTTCTATCTTGAGACTATTGCTTGTATAAATATGTGTGTAACATCTTTGATTGAAATATAGAATTTGATTAGAGTTTGCAGTGTGATATTTTATCTCACGCATCAAGGAGAACCGTAGCCAAAGAGACTGCTCTCACTTCGTTGAAACCGACAATGAGTGCAAACCTTTAAAAGAAATGAAAAAATAAACATATGGAGCCTGTTAGATTTAAGAAGTAGAAAAAATAGGCGCGAGAAATTTTCTGCAAACATGGTGCAGGGTATACCTACATAGTTCGCAAATTTGTTGCCACCATGGAGAGTTCTACACGTGCGGATTCTCGCAGACATTTTTCTTATGTCCTCACAA
Organism: Pinus albicaulis; assembly: GCA_034641835.2. Classification (NCBI taxonomy): domain Eukaryota; kingdom Viridiplantae; phylum Streptophyta; class Pinopsida; order Pinales; family Pinaceae; genus Pinus; species Pinus albicaulis. The sequence continues at coordinate 1,955,615,418 of CM076578.1, read as the reverse complement.
GTTGTTTGCATCAAAATCCATAAATGTGGACTAAACATAGTAAGAAACCGAGCAAAGGGATAGAATGGAGGCTATTCTTAGAAAGCGTCGATGTGGTCGAGACGTTGTGCAAATGGAAAGGGTGGGTTCAAAGGCAGGGGATGGTTGGAACCCTAAGCGACGATGAGCAGTAAGGACCATCTGATCAACAAGTGGGTATGTGTGCAGTCGAGATTAAGAGGGGGCATATATTTTTGGATGGAGGACAAGTGACTCTCTAGAGTGTTCAAGGTGTCAAATCATTTTGTGCAATGATACCTACCTTTTTGTTTGTGGAGACTAAGTCATACATATTTTATCTCTTTTTGGTTTTGAGCTTGTGATATTTTAGGAGGAAGCACATGCTCTTAATCATTAAGCTCACTGAAGATGTATCTATCAAATGAACAAAAATTATAAAAAAATACAAAACAATTATGTAATGTAATAACACAACTTGTGTGAGAAATTCAATATTCGATTAAAAATATGTGAAATCATATAATGAACTGATTTAGAAGGTTAAAAATGATTTCATGATTAACATAAGGTATCATGTGAGAATCAATATTTATGATTGGAAATTACTAAGAGGGGGTGAACCAATAATTTAAAATCTTTACTTTTGCTCAACCTAATTTTATTCTTATGAAGCTAATGGTATATGTATGTGCTCTATTATTATTGTATTTTTTTTTAAGGTGTGAGAAATATAAATTTGTAGATATATTTATCAAGATTTCAAGAACATTCACACAACACTCAAGAGGCAACACATGAACACACTAGTTATAAGTGGAAACCCCAAAGGGAGAAAACCACAAATTTTAGGTTGAAAGTGATGTGAAGGCAAGCTACTACTCCTTATTACATCATATTTTTGTAGGTTCCAACCTACAAGACGCTCCTACCTCAAAGGAAGCTCCAACTACCACAAGTTCTCACAAGTTTTAATATGCTACAACCCACATGAAGCTCATGCCTCAAGAGGCTACAATATGTTCTTTATCATGCTACACCATAGAAAGGGATAGAAATCTCCCAAACACAACATCAAATTGCCTTATATACAATTTTGTTGTCATGCCTCCTATTGCATTACTTCTCCTTTTCAACTTTGTTTGTGTTCTGCGGTTACTCATCAACATTCTTATGGAGACTACTTCACTTGAAAAGTTTTGTTTCCATTCCACATTGTATATTTTGTTTAAGAAATCCATATTGGTTTTTTGTATTTTTTGCATGAATATGAAATGAAGCATTGTCTTTTAGACTTCCAAAAACTGCTTTCATTTTCAGTTTTGAAAGAAATTTTGTAATATAAAATAGAGCAAGTCAATGAGTAATGATTACAAAGAGACAAATCAGAATTGCATTACCTACATTTGTTTGTACAATGAAATCATATATTATTCGTCTTTTGTCACAATATTTTAGGTTACACTTTAACCATTTTCAGCATTTATATTTAATTTTCATCTTTTGCACTTCACATCACTTCCTTTTCAATTAAATCAACAACATTCATCTACATTAATCAATCAGCTTAGTGAGAACAAGTTTCCTTATCATAACCATTTGACATCAATGTCAATATTACCAACATTCTCCCCAATGCATATTTCTCATTGTGCCTCCATTTGCCTTATACATTCCCCTTTGACATCAATAACAATGAGTGGTTGGGATTATTCAGTATTTGAGTTTCATGCCCAAAAAAATTTCAGAACTCTGCATGTAATAGGTAGAAAATATGGAAGAGTAAATGCTATTCCAACATGTATATGATGACCTATTATTTGTAGTCTCGTTTCAAGATGAAATCTTACATAGAACCACAATAGCTCCACTTGTGTGAAGAAGTTTCGCTATGAAGGATCCATTGCATATTGTAGAAGTTCCATAAGCCTAAACACGCTTGAGGTGATTGTTTGCAATTGAGGTTATAACATCATCATTTTGTGGCTAATATATAGTCGTTTTTATATCTTTGAGATATTGTGGATAACATATGGTAGTTGATATCTTGTTGTATCAAGGCAATTACACATTTCAGTGGATATTTAGTGGATATATCAACCCATCATGAGATAATAGTACTAAGCATGTCAACTTAGTGCTCAAATTTGATTCACTGGAAGAGTAATGCTTAAATTTTATTCACTCGATGAGTAATGTTCAAATTCATTAATGCTATCAATATGTTGCCTGCCCTTTAGTAGGGATACCAGTGTTCTCCAATATATGATATAAGTGAAGTAATGCACACTAAAATGACATGCTCCAATTTGGAATACTTTGTCTTAAAGAAATCGTTGTCTTTTTCAAGTGAATACGATGCTCTTTGTCTTCTCCCAACACTATGATACCATTCAAACATTATGATGCTGCTAAATAATATCGAAAGATGCACACAATGATGTGTCGAAATGCTGCAGGTAATCTTGTTGGAAATTAATTCCAACTACTGAAGTCAATCAACAGTAAGTGCAGAAGTGAGAAAACTGTGGCACATTGAAGCCTTAGCAAAGGCGGTTTCCGTTGTCTTAATGCAATTGCAAAAGGATTGGAAAGACTGCACAGTTGCAGTACAGAGTAGATATTATTAGACCCCTTTGATATTCAATCTAAGGCGGTAGCCGATTTCTTAAGAGCAGAGTTTAATGCTAAGACTCAAAGTCTCGCCAGCAGCGTAGAGCTTTGATTACAGGTTGAATCAGGCTTTAAAGCCTTATCAGTATAATCGGCAGAGTAAATGAATGAGGCGGTAATTGCAAGTTTTTACTTGCAGTGTCTTGTTGATGTGGCGAGTTCCGCAAGCGGAACGAACATACATACACCACAGCCTTTGTTTTGGGCCCAATCGCATTATCGCATCGGAGGCCTTTGTTTTATGGTCCGATTGCAATATGCAATGGCAGACCTGATTTTTATTATGGCAGAGTTTTATGTGGGATCGCGTCTGATCCTCAATCGGAATCGGAATCGATTATTACATTGACCCGAGTGTGTAGTGGTTAAGCCGCGGACCTGATGGATTTTATGCAGCGGAATTAAAGTAGCCATCGCGTCCGGTTACTAATCGCAATCGGAAGATTGAGCGGGCCGCTTTACTTTGATATGTGCGGACCCGATCCATACAATAGGCTAGAATTAATAATTGGTTCATTGCATCCATTTCAATCGCTCAATCAGAAGTTTTAAAGTTGGGCCATTTGCATTGTTAAGAACCAGATCCAATGAGCTCCAGTTCAATTCGGTTCATAAGTTTTTGAAGTCCGGCGGGTTGGTGAAGTCAAAGGTTTAATGTATATGTCTTATGTGTTTTACATATATGTTTTAAACATATATTAAAACAGTCGTAAAGCGTGGGGCCCTCGACAAAGTTTTTAAAATAGATTTGTTAAGTTTTAATGTAGTTTGTTTTATGTTATAATATATGCGCGACATATATATGTTAAAAAAAAAAAGCCCGAGAGCCTGTAGATGTATTTTTTATGTTTTATGCACAGCAGTGCGTTGTTTAGAAACAGAGAGCGTTTTTTTTTAGAGATACAGAAAGAAAAGAAATACACAGACAATGTATTGTTTTATTGAGACGGTGAAGTCTATTCTGAGCACTGCGTTTCTGAAGCAGTCCAGATTTGTAATAGTTTTGTTTTGAAGTTAATGAAATAGAATTTCATGTGGAAACTCTGTCTCTTGTGAGTAAAATTTGAGTAAAATTTTTAATTTCTCTGTGTTAAAGATGAGAGTATTACTCTCTCCACTGTTTGTTCTGGAATTTTCAATATTCCAAGAAATCTAGTATAACCTGCAGATAATGGAACACTGCATATAATGGAGTATAAGTTGCATATAATGGAACATTGTACTTGTACCAAACGTTGTATTGATAACCCTCGAACGCTGAGTATGGTGTATAACCATGTACTGAACGCTGCATATTGAACATGTATCGAACCCAAATGTTCAGTTTGGTGTAGCAACCTGTGGTGTATAACCCAAACGCTGAGTATGGTGTAGAAATGGTGAAATGAATGCATTAACGCTCTGTTATGGTGAAATTAACGTTGCGTTATGGTGAAATGAATGATGTGTTATGGTGAATAGTTGTGTTATGGTCAGACCATACAATGGTGTTAAAATTCAACGCATTATATAAACGTTGCATTCAACCATTATCTAAACGTTGCATTATATAAATGCATTATAAAATGAATTATATATAAACACATTGTAAACACTGATACGAATATATAAGCGCATTATATAAAAACTGCATTCAACCATTATATAAACATGGTCTTATGGTGAATAGTTATCTTACGACAAAATGAAACATTATTCGCTATATATAATTGCCTATTAATGTTGTATATAATGGTGTATTAACACTTCTACCGCTTGACCTCTCTCACAGCTAGGGAACAAAACTAACAATATTTTTTTATGAGATACTTCTCAACGCTAGGCCTCAACGCTTCTGCAATGGCATTGTAATACCATATTAGCCATTGTTAGATAATATTATTCACCTAATCATAATCGATAACCTGGTACCAAATAATATTATTCATCCAGACTGAATACTACTTCCATAAATGATATGGGTCAAGAATATTGATGCTGTAACACTTCATTCAAAGGCTATTCAATATCCAGTGAATGTGCAACACTCCATTCACTGTGAACGTTGTAATTGATTCTATGTTGGGGTTTTGTAATCAATGCTGGAGCGTGTATCAAATTCATCATTATATTCCAACACTATCCATTCTGCCATTTGTATCATAATAATTCCATTTATACCATAGCTATAATGATCCCATTGCAATAATAAACATTGTACCAGGGTAGTGATTATCTTAAATAATGTTGAGCCAAATGATTCTATATATGCCACCGTTATTCATAAAAAAATTTCTGTGAATGTTGTTGCAATTTTCATAGATAGATTCCCCATAATTTTTATCAAATTTATTGAGGTTACACATGTCACTCATAATGTTAGAAATATACTTTATCATATTCCATATTATGATTGATTTGCAAAAGTAACGTATTTATGTTGGGCCATCCATATTATCCATATTCATTATCCTTTTGTCTCCTCGTCATCATGTTCCAATTTTGTCTCCAGCCAATTGTGTACCTATCATTACCAAATGATGCAGGGGCATTAGACACTAGCTAGAAATGTAGGAGTTTTGTCCACATGTTGTGGCTAGGAGGGTTTGAAAACATTTGATTTGTTACAGCTAGGTGTCAATACCTTAGTTGATTGTATTATTTAGATTAGTTAGAGTCATAGAAGTCGAATAGCTCAGTTAGTCCAGCTGTCATATTTCAGTTAATCAAATTATTGTAATTAGACTGTTGATTTTCCAAAATGGTCTTCACTGAGGAACCAAAGGACATATGTTGATGTATATAACAATCCCTCGATGGCTGGGGAGAGGGAGAGAGAGAGAAAAAGAGATTTCTGGCATGAACTCGTGTGTTACAATTGTTTCTAGTTAAATAATTTCTAAGCTTGTTTACCCTCAGATAATTTTTCTAATCTTTGTTCATAAAGATTAAATAATCACAAGCACTGAATTCCGTATATATATATAATTCCTGAGTCGAGCCACTGTATCGACTCCGCATCCATCTGTCGGTCGTTTCTTTTCTATTTATTGAACAACTCTGTTGAATCAACATAACCGCAGGCGAGGTCTGTGCAGAGGAAGTGAGGCCGTGAACACTGGTTAATTTGGTAGATTTCCCGCTATACAAAGAAATAGAGGTGTTGTTTTCGAAACCGGAACCGTGGTCTAGACGTGAGTTAAATGAACAAAAGGAATAACGTAACCCCGCATTAACCCTGGTCAATCACTGGAGCAAAACTACGAGCGGATTTGAGGAGGCGGATTGCCCTCATCGCACCGCTTTTGGTGGACAAGCAGTTTTTCCCGGTCGCGAAGCGATTCCACGGAGCTTTTGATGCGCGGCAAAGTGGGCTCGCGCAAAACCGTCTTTCCGTATTCTTATCGCACGTTAAAGTTAGTACGAGGACGCCAAGTGATATCGACGAGAGCCATTGATCTAGAGCAGAGTCATCAGACGGTGGTTGCACAACGAAGATGCATGGAATTTAACCTAAGGTACGGGCATACATTTGATTGGCTATTGATTGTAGAGGCGGGACCCAGAGCCAAGGTTTGTGTATGAGTCATTTATTCGGAAAGCGTTGATTTTAATATAAGGTCCAGTTATATAGTTAATTGCCGAAGGTTTAATATTGGTTATAGTATGCGGGGACAATATATATATATATGCCGGGGATATAATATAAAGTTCAAACATTGCGGATGGTATTATTTATCAAATTCTACGAATTTGATAATTAATAAAAAGAAAATAGACCACGTGGAGTGAAGAACGAGGGGTCAAAGGGAAACGAGGACAGAGCCACGTCACCATTGACCATCTCTCCTCAGGACTGACTTTCAGTGTTTGTTGCGTCACCAAACTTGCATTACTTCTTCCTTTGTGACACTTTTTCTTCAACAACTCATTCTCTCCATTACATAGGTTAATTACTTTGAGCACTCAATTCTATTTTCGCTTGCCATTTTCTTCTTTGTGCTTATTCTAAATTTTCTTGAACTCTTAGGGATCTCCCTTTTTCTTTGAATATTTTTTTTAATGCATGTTATTAGTGAATTCTATTGAACGCTATGGTAGCTTTTTGTTCAACGATTTCTTTTTCTCTAAATTTTGTTAGTGATGAATTTCAAGGAATTGCATTTCAATAACGGTATATAATAGATTTGGAAATACATTGGATTTGAACATCTATTCATTTGTTTTCTGAGATCTATGAGTTTTATTTTATGCATATTGTGTAAATATGGAGAATGCTCTCTTAGTATGATTTCATTTCTTATTTTATAGATCTAGTGATGAATTCACTTTTCATTTAAACTTTTAGATGTAGGAATTTGTTCTTCTTCAACTAAGATGTTGATGCTTCAAAGAATTTTCTTCATAATCTCACTTTAACTCTTCTTACATTTTAATTATATAACATTAATACCACCCAAATATTTATGGTCATAATACTGAAGCTTAAGGATTTGGAGAAATCCTAGTGATGCAATGAAATGAAGCACTTTTTCTTAATCACGTGATGGCCTTATAATTGTAGAAGTATTTTCATAATTTTCTTGAGTATTAGTTCTTTGCAATCACAAAAGGATCTATGGATGAAATGCTCATTTGCATAAATTTGTACTTGATCATATGTTGAGGTAGATTCCTTCATATGAAATTTGCAAAAAATGTGGTTTAGATGTTGATCTCATGACTGTTCATGACGAATACTTCTTGAAAACTCGACATAAAGATGAATAAAATGTGCTCCTCTTGACTTGATGGTAACATACATGTTTCAAGATATCTCAGATTTGAGTGTAGCATTGTAGCTTAATTACTAGTTATCCTTTTGATTTATGAGCTATTTTCCATTATGGTCCCTCTGTTTATGCTTGGATGTATATATTTGAATACCATTTGCTACTTGGCTTGAAGGAAACACCTTTTATTTTTCTTACATGTATATATTTGGATGGGTCGTAGTTTTTGAGAGATCAAGTTTCAGTTAAATCTAGAGATCATCCTAATGTGAATTATGCATTTCATATAAAAATTTAGATTTATGAGAAGGTGATGTAGAGACCAAATCTATTTTACTAGATGAACGCTAGGCTTAAACACAACAAACTCTAACCAGAGATTGACTGGGAGGGCATTTACCAGACATGTCACCTCCTAAAGAGGATGAGATCTGGAGGCTACCTGGCCCTGTCCAGGCTCTGTCTAAGAGTACAATAGAACACGACAAATGACACTGAGGTTGTCCAAGAAGGGGTGTGACTAACTACCAATTTAAACCATAGTCATACAAGTTTATGAAAACTTAGTAAAAATTTAACTATTCATACCATAAGCATACAAAGCTGAACACAAGAATCAGTTATATCCAAGTTCATAAAATTAGACTTCATACACATATGAAAACATCATAAATAAAAACGATATAAATAAACGTGTACCGTACACCCTGAAACGAGAGCCAAACTAGACCTGCTGCTTGGCGAGCTCCTTTGATGTCGTCTACCTCCACGCCTGAATGTGTCGTGCTCAAGCCGAATGCAGTGACTCACCGGTTAACCTCCCAGCCTACTCCTTGGGTACTCTCTTTCCCCGCGGACCCCCGAGCTGCAATGGGGTTGTACAAACAAAGGAAAATGCTAGCTAACAGAGGTGAGCCTCTCTTGGCTCAAGAGTCCCCTCTCTATAACACTCTGTCTCACCAAACTCAACTATAGCTCATAACCACTCAATTTTGACATAGTCTCCTCCATCCAACAATAGGGTAAAACCAAAAGTCCTTTTTCCCTTCCCTTTCCCTTTCTTTTATAGAATGTTTCATAGGTGACACTTGGAACTTCATGCATAAATAATTATTTTTTTTATTAACCCAAAATTTGATTATTCACCCACCCATGTGTCATCCTCTCATCAAGACTCTCCAAAATAATTTACTTAATTATTCATTTAAAATAGTAATTTTCCTCAACCCAATAAGACTTCCTATTTCTTCTCCTAGTTGTCTCTTGATTCCCCTTTTCTACTCCTTAATTTGTGTTTATTACTGCAGTTAATTGATAAGTCTAAGATTTGGTCCCCTAAACTACCTCAATTTGCATTTATGATGAATATTCTTATGTTGGCTCTTGCCACATGGAAGTTCTCTAATTTCTCAAATTTTAATTTATTAATCTTATTATAATTCACCACCCTCTTCTCTTAATGAAGTTTTTAATAAATCTTTATACTTAACTCTATGTCCCTCTTTTCCCCTTTTTGCCTAATTAAGTTACTCATATACATTATCCATTTAATATTTTGTTTTAACAAGGAAAGGGTAGAGTTATCATGGTAATTAATTTATCTCTTCCTATTCCTCCCTTACCCTAAGTTTTATTCTTGATTTAATTCTTTTGGTTCTGACCTCATATATCATTTGTTATGAATTAGTAGGATTTCATATATTGATTATATTTATTAGTTTCTTTAATGATGTCGAGGGTCGAGTTTAGTCATGCCCTTCAAGAACTTCCATTCGAAGTTCCAAGGGTGCCATGCCTAAGAATTATTTTTGATGCCAAGGGTGCCAAGTCGGTCGTGCCCTTCAAGAATTTCCCTTGAAATTCCAAGGGTGCCACACCACTTGCCCTTCAAACATCCAGTGGTTATGAGGGGAAAATATATGTGCAACTACAGAGACCCTTATCATCTCGTATGTTGCCTGCTATAGTGAGACTAATGGTGCTGGGGATCAAGGAGTCCGCCTTGATGCGCGCCCCCCAGAAATCCTCGTGAGCGAACCCAATTTGGGACCTGCCCCCACGGCATCATGATCTTCAAGGCGAAGGTGTTTCGACCTTTCCAGCCTAAGTCATGGTGGGAGTGCTAGTAAGTGAGATCAGGGACACTGTCCCACCCCTCCCATGAAGTTCCATCCAATTGTACAACCCCATCACCCATATGTGAGTCATTCGGCCCAGCAACTAACATGTTCCTGCAACAACTGACATATCATCAGAGTATATATATATATATATATATATATATATCAAGTTCCAAACTGAACTTATAATTTCAAGAAAAATATTTATTCCAATCAAACTAGATGTTGTCAGCTCATCATATGCGAGTGCCTCTGGCAGTTTCCTGTAATACTCAATAATCATCAGTCACCAAGTTTCTTAGTGTTAGTCATTTTCATAAAAAAATCATCAACATGACATAGTCATCCACATCATTTTTCATCGTGAACCAGAAGTAATGTAAGTAGACACATTCATCACAACTATCATCATCATAACGTCAATAGAAAATACATATCCATCAAAGCCACCATCATCCTAACACCGACTAGGAAATAAACACATCCACTAATAGTAGAGTGAAGTGTCAGTATCCTCCACCCGAGGTCCCCAACACAATGTGTGAGCCAAAGGCTAAATCAGAATGTCATATCAAGGTCGTAAATATAGAGTGTAGTACCAAGGTG